>OX456984.1:103272871-104472871 GCA_949752695.1 Melanostoma scalare | reverse complement strand
GAAAGAACCAATTCTCGTAGACGTTGATCCTGATCAACTCAATAACCACTTCCTGAACCACCCAATAATATCTTCCACCACGATATCGCCACAATTAGATGGCGTAGCGTACTTGGGTACTAGCGAATTTCAGTTTTCAATAGTAAATGAAGCAGATGTATTAAGTGCTATCCTCAGAATAAGTTCCAAAGCAGTTGGAGAAGATGAAATTGACCCCGTCTTTGTTAAAGCAATTCTACCAAATATTTTACCTCTTCTAACACACATATTCAATACCGTGCTAACAACATCTGTTTTTCCCTCAATATGAAAATGTGCAAAAGTTATACCGTTCATAAAAAAATCGGGATCCATAAATTCACCCCCAGAATACAGACCAATTTCAATTCTTTCTTTTTTGTCTAAAGTGATAGAAAAACTTATGCATCAGCAAGTACTCTGCCATCTTAGACTATATTACATTTCTGGCCTTACTAGATTTCTCAAAGGCTTTTGATACGGTCAGCCACAACCTTCTCCTTCAAAAGCTAAGAGCTCTCTGTGGTTTTTCATCTTCTACTGAACAAAAAATCCAGTTATGCATTCACATCTGTAGGAGTTCCACAAGTATCAATATTAGGCCCTCTTTTGTTCTTAATTTTTATAAATGATCTACCATCTGTAGTTAGGTACTCATCGGTACGAATGTATGCTGACGATGTTCAAGTTTACCTTAGTAACCAGAGTGGAATGCGAGAAGACACAGTGTATCGCTTAAACGAGGATTTGAAAGAGATTGTTCTATGGGCTAAAAGGAACTGTTTACGGCTAAACCCCATAAAATCTAACTGTTTAGTAATATATAAAATCAAGCTTGATTTAAATGGTGTCGCTCTAGTTTACCTTGGAGACTCAGTTTTGAACTTCACAGAAAAAAGCAAAAATCTGGGCATTTTGTTCAATAGAACGCTAACCTGGGATACACAAATCCAATCGGTTATTGGGAAGGTGTATGGGTGTTTAAGAAATCTATCAATGTCACAGCGCTTTACTCCCCTACATACAAAGATAATGTTAGTCAAGACTTGTATTTTCCCTATACTTACCTTCGCTTGTCAAATTTTTGTAGCATACAATGCTGACTGCAGAAGAAAGCTTGAAGTAATATTTAATAACATAGTTCGCTATGTATTTAATCTAAAGCGATACGACCAAGCCTCATCGTATGTTAAAAAGATACTGGGATGCACGCTACACAGTTACCTTAATCTTTGCTCATTAATTTTTTTTAATAAAATCATGCAAAGCAAGCAACCCACGTATTTATATAATAAAATATCTTTTCCCAATTCCAATCGTTCTTGGTCCATTATTAAACCATGTTTTACATGTCTAACTTCCGAACGTCAGTTTTTTGTTCACGCTACTCGCTCTTGGAATTCGTTGCCTCTTGGATTAAGAAAAATGTGCACTAACAAAAAATTTGATGAGTATCTTTTCAAATATTTGGCTGATAGTTAGTTTCAAAATAATATTTATTACTGTTCCTTTTAATTTGTCATTTTCCGTTTTTCTATTTTATTGTTAAATTTTAATATTACATTTCATACATGTTTTCGTAATTTTTGTTAAAATAACTTTTACTAAATTAAGATTGATGCAATCTCTGGTAAAAGATTTATTGAAATAAATTAAATACTAAATACTAAATAAGCTGCAATAAAAAAGTAATTTGCGGCTACTCAGCTGGGCTGGGTTCACAATAGCTAAAAAATGATCGCGTATAAAAAGTAGGGTAAACTGTCCCACAGTGAACCAATTTCCGCTTAACTTGATGTAGCATTTGAACTACTTGTCTTCTTCTTCTTTTCATTTCCCGCGTTACGAGTAGTGATCTTGAAGCGATCACAACTCTCCCACTTTTCTGCTTCACACTAGTGATCCGCCTGTGGGGTACGCCGCGTTGACCTCAGAAAGCGTCGGCAAGCCTCCCGGTTTTGGATTGTTCCATGTCTGAGGCCAACCAAATGCTGCTGTTTTTGCATTTGCTTGTACCAGGAGTGTTTTGGCCTGCCTTTTCTTTTTCGTCGCGAGTTTGTTGAAACGTTGTTCGATATTGCCTTTTGGACGGGGCTCTGCGGATCTCTCCTTTGAACATGACAATACCAACTGAGCCGGTCGTTCTGAATTTTGTCCAAGATGGTACTTTTGACATGAAGGCTTCCACGGATCTTAGTACTTCTAATTCGATCAAGCTTTGTTACTCCTGCTGAAATTTGAACTACTTGTCTATGTACAGGAAATCTTCAATGTACTTAAAGTTTGATATTTTGACTTTGTATTTCACCAGAGAAATGTTAGAATACATCATGCAAAATACTTCATTTTGAGCTTTCAAAAGTACGCCAAAATTGATTCAGTGTGTACCAGGGGGTGTACACAGCAGTGGCGTGGCGTGGATATTTTAAAATGGTAAGTCGAGAAAAATGAATCACCTACGAGCCATTCCATATGAAAACAAAAGGATTTTGTTTTTGTAATTTTCCTCTCCCCTCCAGCCATACTCAAAGAACCGAACATAGTGATTTTATGGGCTTCAGACTTTGCCCTCTTAAATTGTCTGTATTCAAGCGATTAAAACGATTAAGGTGTCATTTTAAAGTTGATAAAGCATTCTTTTCAAATCAATCAAAAGGTTTAAGATATTTGAGTTGCTTTAGAAACCTGATCCTTTTGAAATCAACACATTTTATATACATTTTTGCCATTTTTGAAGTAGTCCTGTGCCTAAAATATCAATAGTAAGTCCCTAAAAATTTTAAAGACTTAAGACTTCTTTAAGACTTAAAGTTGAAGAATAGACTTTTAAATCCTGCCCACTCCGACTCCCGTATTGATATCTGGCAGTCAAAATTCCCAAAAATGTGCCCAAAGATTGGCTTTTTCCATAGCTCAGAAATAAGCTTGTTTTTAATCATCTGTAACTTCAGTGTGCATGCGAATAACAAAATGAAATTTTCAGGACTTATAGTTGAAGAATAGACCTTTAAATTCTACCTACTTTTATTTTGATATCTGGTAATCAACATTCACAAAAATGCTCCCAAAGATTGGCTTTTTTTCAAAAGCTCAAAGTTTGAAAGGGATGTTTGTAAAGCACATAAAAAAATATGTTTTTTGATCAACTTTTCATTTTTTATTTTGTAATTATTGTAAAGTTTAATTAGGGAAATTTTTAGGGACTTACTATTGATATTTTAGGCACAGGACTACTTCAAAAATGGCAAAAATGTATATAAAATGTGTTGATTTCAAAAGGATCAGGTTTCTAAAGCAACTCAAATATCTTAAACCTTTTGATTGATTTGAAAAGAATGCTTTATCAGCTTTAAAATGACACCCTAATCGTCCTAATCGCTTGAATACAGACAATTTAAGAGTGCAAAGTCTGAAGCCCATAAAATCGCTATGTTCGGTTCTTTGAGTATGGCTGGAGGGGAGAGGAAAATTAAAAAAAAATTTTTTTTGACTATTTCGTATTTTGATAGCAAAGAAACATTTCTACAAAGTTTGAGCAAAATCGGAGGTATAGCAACATTTCGGATTGACCGTTTTCATATGGAATGGCTCCTACACAAATTAATAAGGAATAAACAGAAGGTACCTTAAATTCCAAACGTGGATTAATCGAAGCCAATTTTTCTATACTTTGAGTCATTAAGGTTGAAATTCACTTTAAACTTGCAAATAATTCAAAACAATGATCAGCAGAACAAAAAAAAAAACAGCACAACAAAACCGAATTCGCCCCGTACATTACTCTAAGGCGAAAACTGTATTATTTTTTCCAAGCAGAAATTGCAGTAAGACGAAAATTATCGTCTTACTTTTTTCAATAAGAGAACGTGTATTGAAAAGGGAGGCACCGGGGTGGAAGTATATCGTAGGAAAGACAAGGACAAACACAGAATATGTTCTGCGCGGCGATTTTCAATGCTTTGTGTTTTGTGTATGCTTTGTGTATTATGTGTGTATCTGGCAAATTTAAAAGTGCTTGAAGAACATTGTACCTATGTATGGGCAAAGATAGGCGGTTGACTGCTTAGTTGTAGACTTATGTTGCTGGTTTTTTCTACGAACAAGGGACACATTTTAAAAGGTAAGACGATAGGAATCGTGTTATATGGACGCCACGCCATAGGTACACAGTGAACCAAGGGGTATTACACAGTGAGCCATTACTATATATTCAAAAAATAGTTTCAAAAAATCTATAAAAAAGAAGAAGACGTAAAGACTTTCTCTGAAAATTTAAAACCGAAATCATTTAATTTATTAAACATTTTTATTTCGCTTTACGAACATTTATTTATTTATTTGAAAAAAAAAAAAAAAATTAATGGACTTTTTACTTTTTACTTTTACTTAAAAACTATGAAAAAAAATAATTAAAAAATTAAAAAGGAACAACAAAAAAAAAAATACACAATCAATAACAATACGTGAAGGTATTGTTTTTGCAAACTTAAATAACAAAATAATCATAAAAAAAGCAAAAACGCACTTTTAAAGTAAAATAAACATAGGAAAATGTAGGTAGGTACAAAAATATATCAATGGACTTAAACTATTTAACGGATATGGAATCATGAACCATGGAACCATGGTTCACTGTGGGATGTGGGACTTGATGCACTGGTTCAATTGTGGACATAGTGACTTTTTCTAAAAAAATATTAAAATAAAAAAAATTATTGCACATATTCAACTTTTATGCTGTTTTTTATATATGAAAATAACCAACAAAACATATGTAATGAAACCACATCACTTCATAAACCACTTTTAAAATTAAAAAACAAATAAAAACCACAATTTCTAGTTTACTCACCTGCCAAATTAACTTTTCCATGCGCACAACCAACACCGGCTAGAACACAACTTCAACTTCAGGATGTACTCAAAAAGGATTATAATGCGAGTGTTTCTCTATCTTTTTTTCTTTTCTATCTTGGAATGGGTGAGAGAAAATTGGAATGGTTCACTGTATCTGCTGGCTCACTGTGGGACAGTTTACCCTACGCGTTTGTTTATCGAAAAAAAATGTAAGCAAGGTTCTAGTCGGAACCGAAAATGTCCGACTAGAAAGAGACCGAAACCACTTCGTTTTTTCTTATATTTATTAAACTTGTCGCAAGGCAACAAGTAAATAACATTTACACACACACACATACACACAAAACCGCGATCGCGAAAATCGATAAAAAAAAAATTAATTCGCGCGACAAAGCCACCAAGCACCAACAACAACAACATGAATATTACACATATCAAAAATTTAATTAATATAATTAAAGGAAATATTGTTCAAAAATTTCAACAAATAAAAAAAACCACTTATCGATTCAAATGTGGGTTGGCACACATGTATAACTACCATCAGCCATCTACAATCCATCCATCATTATTCGGCCCATCTTTCAAAATTCCTAGTGCGGGAAATTCTACGCACTTATTCCACACTGTCAATTCCACATTTACACAATTACATTCAATAATTTATTAAATAAATCTAACAAAAACTTAATCACACAACTAAAATTCGCGATTAAATTACGCGCAAAGCATGTCGGCACCATGCTTGCAAACGAAACTCAAACTCTACAAAAAAGGGGAAAACAACCAAACTAACATTTAACACGTACACACGACTACGTCACTACAAAAATGAATGGAAAATTCCTGCTTCATAAAGCTTTCGCATTCACGCTGTAGTATAGTAATGGTATTTGTTGTACTATTATACTATTATCTCGTGTTATCGTTTTTGTTGTATGTCATGTTTATTCATTAATCATTTCGTCTCTTTACATGTACACAACAAGTAAGAAGAGTATCACCATTGATCAGTGTATACCAGTTATCGAGACGACGAAATATCAAAAGGCCACCTATTGAGGAATAGTTGCCAAACACATACGGCGCGGCGTTGGTAAAAGCAGGGGCCGAATTACGGCAACGCTATCGAATAAGTCGTATCGGAATTATGGGAATTTGGTATTACCGCTCACGATATCGAGTCATCTACTACCACAATTCGGCATTCTCTCATCAGTAATCGATCGGAATTTCATTCGATGCATAAAGTGCTCTCTAATTCATACATGAAAGACTATCGAAACCATCTATTATCAATATTTCATTTAATAACACCATCCGAGTGTATTTTATGTTGAAATTTTCCGAAATTCTTACTAAATATTGTCTTTTTTTTTACAAAGGCATAAATTTTACCTACCAAAAAATAATGAAATAAGTATAAAGAGACACCAGTGACATCTATGAATTAATAGAAACTCGAAATGTACTAGTGAATATTCGATGATACTAGTACAATTTTAAAGAGCAATACGATACGAGAGGTCACGTATGCTGTAATTCCAAAATGGTTACTAACTCACTCGATCTCTAATGCCACTCACTCACTCGATATCGTGAGCTGTGATTCGGCCCCTGATTCCTCTTCGGCTTCTTTTGGTCACTAGATAACGCAATGAAATGGAACTTATTTCATTTACTTTCCCGACGTTTCGACAGGGTTTGCTGTCTTCTTCAGGGGATCTTTATTACGAGAACATAAAATAGTTTTGTTGAACAAATTTCGGAATTTACATTAAATTAGGTAAACAAGACTTACTTTTAGGAAATTAAAAGACGTAATTTTTAACAATTGACAACAAGAATAAATATAAAAGAAAGAACTTTATACTTTTTTAAAAAGAAAGGAAAAAAAGAAAAAAAGAATTTAAACACTTCCTTTGTTGAAGTTTAGTCTTAATATGAGTCATTAAAAGCGGGGTCTGCAAAATATTAAAACAAAAACAAAACTTAAAATTTCTTTGCAGCGACGAGAGAGCAATATATGGCTGATATGTTTTGTGTGTCCTGTTTTCTATTCATACTATTGTGATTTCCTAAAATGTGAAGGGTTTCCAGAGTAAATCGTTTTGAAATATGTTTTTCCGTTTGTAGTATTTTGACATTTTTAAAATCGGGTTGGTGCTTGGAGGTGACACAATGGTTTGTCAATGCTGTTTTGGCCGTGTTTTTTATTTTCAGGTCAGATTTGTGGTTGGCAATTCTGTTACCTAGGAATTGTTTTGTGGTGCCTATGTAGCAAAGGTTACAATTTTCAGACTTAATGTAAATTCCGAAATTTGTTCAACAAAACTATTTTATGTTCTCATAATAAAGATCCCCTGAAGAAGACAGCAAACCCTGTCGAAACGTCGGGAAAGTAAATGAAATAAGTTCCATTTCATTGCGTTATCTAGTGACCAAAAGAAGCCGAAGAGGAATCAGATTCTTCAACTACACCTATAATTTCCAAACTTGGTCAACACTTATCAATTCTACTATATTAGTAATTGTTAATAAAAAACAAACAGTACTAAATTATACATTCCACACACATTTGTCAGCCAAAATTACACAAAAACAAAACATAGAGTGTTTATAAAAATTAATGTTTTTACTATACGTCAGGTCATATGATCAAAACTAGACATTCTAATTTCGAAGGAATAAATTGAAGGTTGTGTTAAAAGTGATTGAGGTGATTCATTTAATTTGAATTTTGAAGATACTTTCTTACGGAAATTCTTAAGAGTTAAATATAATTTACGAACTTAGACATTAACAGGTCCATTGTGCTACCATAAAAATTATGCGAGGGAGTACCTCACTTACCAAAACCATTTAAAGCTTTTGATAAAGCGAAAGATATGCAGGGTACCTGTGTTCGCCAGATCGCTTAGATCATCAAGAAAATATTTTCCTAGATGCAGTTTTCTTTTAAAAGAGAGTGCAGGACATGAGCAGAGGAGATATGGAATAGTCTTTTCCTCCTCCTCATCTAAGCAACTTCTGCAGAAGTCATTAGAGGAAACGCCGAGTCTTATGGCGTGTCTTCCTATCAAACAAAGACAATGTCCGGTGATGACATTGATAATAATTGATTACGGAGCTAAAGTGCAATCTGGTCATAGCAAATGTCATTTGCGTTTAGGATCTAGTTTTTGCCTTAACATGTAGCGATTGGTATACCATATATATTAGACTGCTTTTTTTTTGGACTAATTTTTTTTTTTTCACTCCCATCACGAAATTTTGTGGAAAATACCTAAAAAAAGATTCACAAAAAATTTGAGCCCTTGATATTAACATTTAGTACTCGACCAAGGCATGCAAAGATTTCCCATATAAAATACACTTAAACTTAAACTTTTTTTTCTTAAAAACTCTACAGTTCAGAGGCATTTTATGGTATAGTCTAAGACATTAGTAGGTTTTCCTTAGAATTGTGTGCTCTACAAAAAAGCTCATTACGGTGAAGTCATAACTCACACCGGCGAGTTAGTACCGGCCACCAAACCTAATTTTTCCGTAAAATATTTTTTTTTTGCCCCTATCTCGTAAATGACAATAGCTACAAAAGAAAAGTTTTTTACAAACTTGTAGGAAATTTAATTTTCTACAAAAAAGTTTCGACAATCAATATGCTAACATCGATATTTATTGAGATATTGAGCTTTTAAGTTGAGGAAGTATGGAATTTTAATTAATTATTATTATTATTATTATTAATTAAAATTCCATACTTCCTCAACTAAAGTATGGAATTTTAATTAATTATTATTATTATTATTATTAATTAAAATTCCATACTTCCTCAACTTAAAAGCTCAATATCTCAATAAATATCGATGTTAGCATAATGATTGTCGAAACTTTTTTGTAGAAAATTAAATTTCCTACAAGTTTGTAAAAAACTTTTCTTTTGTAGCTATTGTCATTTACGAGATAGGGGCAAAAAAATATTTTACGGAAAAATTAGGTTTGGTGGCCGGTACTAACTCGCCGGTGTGAGTTACGACTTCACCGTAGTGAGCTTTTTTGTAGAGCACACAATTCTAAAGAAAACCTACTAGTGTCTTAGACTATACCATAAAATGCCTCTGAACTGTAGAGTTTTTAAGAAAAAAAGTTTAAGTTTACGTGTATTTTATATGGGAAATTTTTGCATGCCTTGGTCGAGTACTAAATGTTAATATCAAGGGCTCAAATTTTTTGTGAATTTTTTTTTAGGTATTTTCCACAAAATTTCGTGATGGGAGTGAAAAAAAAAATTAGTCCAAAAAAAAAAGCAGTCTAATTATATATTCAACCTGCTGGTTGAGATCGGTAGAACGGTTCCTTTTCTGGCGAGTTCATCGGCTTTGCAGTTACCCACGATATCCCTGTGCCCCGGCACCCAAATAAGGTGAATATTGAACTGTTCAGCCATCTCCTTAAGAGATAGGCGACAGTCTGAGAAAACCCGGATATTCGCTGAGGATATCACTGACATTGGTTCTTTCTGAGTACCTACACCCCGCAGCCGACCTTTTCCTTGGTTTTTGACCCATCTGTATAGAAATGAATTGAATCATCTCTAAAGAATTCTTCGTCTTCCCAGGTAGTTCTCGATGGGATTGAGACTTGGCACTTATTGTCAAAAACCAGTTGGGGGATGGTGTAATCGGAGTGGCAAGGGATTTATCTAAATAAATTCATTGTAGTGTGAACGATGTTTCTATCGGTCCATTGGAAGATAGCTCTGATATGAATGGAATGAACCTAACTAACGCGCTATAACCGTCCAGTTGATTTGCCTGTGCCAGGATTTGAAAAGATTCAATTCACAAGTCACCTTACCAGATAAATTTTTTTTTAATTCATAACTCACTTATCAGCTCATGACTTGGGAAAATTTAATTCACAAGTCACCAACTTACTTATGAATTGAAAAAGATTTAATTCATAATTCACCAACTAGCTTATTAATTGAAAAAATTTAATTCACAAGTCACCAGCTGGCTTATGAATTGAAAAAAATTAATTCACAAGTCACCAACTAGCTTATGAATTGAAAAAATTTTATTCACAAGTCACCAAGTGACTTATGAATTGAAAAAGATTTAATTCATAATTCACCAACAGGCTTATGAATTGAAAAGTTTTAATTTACAAGTCACCAACTAGCTTATGAATTGAAAAAGATTTAATTTATAACTCACTTATCAGCTCATGACTTGGGAAATTTTAATTCATAAGTCACCAACTAGCTTAAGAATTATTATTTGTTTAATTCATAAGTCACTTATTAGCTTATGAATTAACTATTTATCAATATACATAAGGCACAAGGAAGGCTACCTGTGTTAACTGCGGCGAGGACCACCCCGCAAATTTTAGAGGCTGTAAAATGTACAAGCAATATGAAGCACAAAGGAAACAGATCCTCCATGACGCAATTTTAAAGAAAAATAAAGATAGTCATTTAGCTCACGCCCTCTCCAGCGGAGCCTCGATTGTCCCGGGTGTCTCATTCGCCAGCCATCTTAGATCTAACGGTCACAGTACTAACTCATTCCCAGGGACTCCAGATCTTTCTAAAACTACACCTAATAACCCCCTAAATAAATTTATGGATCTATGAAACGACCTTTTTGGGCTGGATATGGAAATTCAGTTCCCTAGCCGAAAAAAGATTGGCCTATCTCGAACTGGTCAACCAGTTAATGTTTAGTTCGAAAGGATGTTATTAAAAATCCTACAGTTCAACATTACGTCCTTAATTGCTCATTCGCGGAGAATAGAACTACTCAAAATTCTCCAAGATAACAACTGTTGCATAGCACAGATTGTAAGAAACTCAAACGTCAACACCAGAGGAACAATCTTTCAAAAGTCTGTACAATTACTCGCCTACGCAGACGATATTGACGTAATGGGAAGAAGAAAGCGTGATGTCATAGGTGTTTTTGCGAGTATTGAAACAGAAGCGGCAAAAATGGGTTTGATGAGTAATGAGGGCAAAACGAAGTATATGCTGTCATCAAACAAGGACACAGAACATCGACGAGTTGGACAAAACGTCACAATAGACAGACATAACTTCGAGGTAGTACAGGACTTCGTCTACCTAGGATCCGCTGTAGACACGGACAACAACATCAGAGCGGAGATCAAACGGAGAATAACTCTTGCCAACCGTTGCTTCTTTGGGTTAAGAAGGCAATTGAGAAACAAAACCCTCTCTAGAAAAACCAAGGTGACCTTGTATAAGACCTTGATCATCCCAGTCCTGCTTTACGGCGCGGAAGCATGGACTTTATCGAAAGCGGATGAGGAAACCCTTGGTCGTTTCGAAAGAAAAATTCTCCGAATGATCTTTGGTCCCGTATGCGAAAGCAATGTGTGGAGAAGAAGATACAACAACGAGCTGTTTGAGTTGTACCGCGACATGGGCATAGCCAGAAGAGTACGCATCGCGAGGCTACGATGGTTGGGCCATGTAGAGCGGATGGACCCAAACGCTCCGGCTCGTCGGGTGTTCGAAAGCACATTGCAGGGAAATCGCGGAAGGGGAAGACCTCGTCTTTGGTGGATGAAGACCTCAACCGACTTGGAGGGCGAAGCTGGAGAGAGCTCGCCCGAAATCGAAGTCGTTATAGAAGGATGTTGGTTGAGGCCCAGGTTCACCCGAACTGTAATGCCCACCTAAGTAAGTAAGTAAGAATACGATGATTGTAGAGATGATGATATTAGAGATGAAACTGTGAATGAAAACTCATAAATTTCATTAATATACACATTCTATATGTACATCTACATATTATAAAAGATTTTCTTGTGCATTAAAATATTTACTGAAAATTCAATTCTGTTTTCACTTCTGTCGGCACTCCCGGAGTGCTTATTTTTTTTTTTTTTTTAATTCATAAGCTAGTTGGTAAATTATGAATTAAATCTTATTCAATTCATAAGCTATTTTTTGAGTTATGAACTAAATTTATTAAATTAACTCAATTCTTCTCCAAACGTAACCTCACTAGTGACTTTTGCACTGAATTATGCTTCATTTGCTGCATTACAATTATCTTTAAAAGGTAGTGACTGACGTATTTGAAATCTCTTCTTAGTTATGTAAATAAACAAACCTCTAAAAATCTATTTTTGGCATAAAGTAAGTAGGTACTTTCCTTTTTCTTTTGCTTCAATAGCCGCGTTTTATTATCACAATGATCCAATCCGGATCAGATCTTGATAATAAAACAGCTTTAGATCATCGTATTTCCAGTTGGAAGCTGTGAGAGACTCGCTCTCTTAACTGACATTTCAAAAGAGTTGCAGAGTTGCCCTACGAACTTTTTTTTCAATGGTTAATTTTTTGTTCTTTTTTTTAGGGCAAAATGATATTCATCCACTTTGTCAAAAATACATTTTTTGCACTTATTCTTATTAATTTCACGAATATATGTTTTGTTTTGTAAAACTTTTTCATTATGTCATGTATTATACAAAAATGAATAAATGTGAAGTTTCTCGGTATCTATCTAAAATATATTTCATTTCACACAGATAAAAATGTTCATGTGGCAATACTGTTGTTATTGGAAATATTGGAAATGGTACCAACGTTTCAATGGAAAGTCTCCTCTTGTGTGAAATAGAAGAACTAATTTTTAGATCACAAAAATAGATCCAACTGAAAAGCAGGATTTCGCTTTGTTGTTGTAACGCTAATAAACCCATGATCTGATCCGGATCAGATCAATAATAAAACGCGGCTATTATGAATGTTTTAGAAACTGCGACAGTTTTTGAAGGCTTTCCACTTCATTACTTCACTGAGAGCTTTGAATGCTAAAAAAGAAACTAAGGGCTTAGTTGTAAAAAAAACAGCTAAGACATAAAAATTACCAATTTTACAAAAAAAAAATTTACTTCGATACAAGCCTTATGGTGTACTTTTTCGGTGTGTAGTTTTTTTGATTCATGCATTGCATTGTCTACACTTTTTGTACTACGAGATTTCAAAACATCAATGGTGAATTTATGTTGTAGTAAGAGAAAATTTTATCTTGAGAGAAAGCTTTCATGTTTGCGATGATACATTAGAAACTACTAGTATTTGCATAAATCACTCGTTAACTATTCCATTTTGGATAGTTGATAAGTGAAGTGAAAAAGTGCAAGTGCAAAAGTGTATATTTCTTATAAAAGTGAAAAAAAAAAAAATTAATACGTATATTAACGTTGGGAATCATTGTGTTTATTTTTCAAGGTAAAAATTAAAAATGCGAAGGTTGATGGTTCAAATTAAAATGTAAAAGTTTGGTTTGAACAAAACATAAGAACTGAATTGAGACTTCTAAAACAGATGATTTGCTTAAAAATATTCCAAAATCTCAAGTTTTTTTAACTTTAAAATTTTTTTTATCGACTTAAATCGGGTTTCTAAAATGTTTTGAACAGTAATCTCACTGGCTCTAAATTCCAGCTTATTTGGTGTTTGAAGATAGTGTCTTCCATGACGTTATGTTCATGACGTTATATCGTTCGTTGCGTCGTGTAAACAACAACACAGATAGCAAAGAATGCATTTTGGTGTTTTTTTTTTAAATGCTTTTAAGCCTGATCAGTAGGAAATTTTTTTTTCATACACCAAACTATTGTTTTTCCTAGATTAAAAACATGGATTCTAATGAGGATTCAGTGGGGAGTGAATTTTTTGGTCAAATAAATATTCGAGACGAAAGTTATGAGGATACAAGTCCAGGGTGCTCTCAAATTACTGGTACAAACACCAACACTGATAGTTCAGTAATTTTAAGTCAAGAAGAGCAAAGCCGTCTTAAAAGCTGTATAAAAACCAGTTACTTGGGTTGTCGTTTTTTTACAGTCGACACCAAGGAGTCTGTCGAGAAAAATAAAATCATCGCAAAATGCAACAATTGTTCTTTACCTTTATCGGGAAGGCTATATGTATCATCAAATTTATTGCGACTTTTAAAAGTAAGTTTTAGGATCCTGTGGTCACAATGAATGATCATTTCTTATAAGTTTTTCATTGATTGAGTTTGAATCTGCTAAATACGTGTGAAACTGTTTTGACAAAAAATTTGAAAAAAAAATCAAAGATATGATTTCGAACGAAAAATCAAAAATTTTTTTAAAAAATTTATAAAAATTTCAAAAATTAAAATTTTTAAAATTTTGAAATGCATTTTTCTTCAACAACTTAGGACTTCTAAAATACAAAATTTCGCCACCATCATGGAAGCCACTAACTAGAAAGTCGATTTTGAAAAAACGGTAATGTTGGGTTAATGCATTTGGCCTCTGGAAGATTCTGAACCTCTTTTAAAGAAAGACAACCACATGTAGACTTAGGCGAGTGGTTCTTTATTGTAATTCAGTATAAGTAGGTTAAAATTCCTGAAACAGTTGTTTATTCATTAAACTATCTCAAATATTATTTCTATTACTTACTTTATGGTATAGAAACCAAATGATTATTTCAAATTTCTACGATTTATCTTATCTTAAACAATTTTTGAGTTAAAGTGTATAGAGCGAAAGTCGGAAATAGAATGAAGTGACATTTGTCACATATAAGTAAGGTTTTAAAATTTAAACTACCAGAAGGGTCGTAGTGAATGTAGTAGATTTGGTTAAGGGTGATCTTAGTGGCGGTAACACCACCCCCCAGTATGGCGAGATACATACATTATCGTTGCCTTACTCCTTTCTGGCTGCCACCTCTAGTATTGCGATTTTTGTAGCCGGTCTTTCCAGTATGCCATGGGTTTTTAGAACCTTAGCGCTGCGAACTTGTCCATCCTTTGCAGTTCGCACTTCTATGATTTTTCCTCGTGGCCATACGTTCCTTGGGCACTTAGGGTCGACCACCACCACCACAACGCCAACGCATAAGGGTTTTGTTTTTTCATGCCATTTTGTCCGAAGGGTTAGAGATGGAAGATACTCCGAAGTCCATTTTCACCAAAAGCTTTCGGCGAACTGTTGTGAGATGAGCCAGCTACTTTTAAGTACGACTGGGTCGTCGTTGTATGTTGCGATTGGTTTAATGCCGTTCGAACTCCCTAGTAAGAAATGGTTTGGCGTAAGTGATTCTCCTGTGTCATTTTCGATAGGCACATAAGCTAGGGGTCTAGTGTTGACGATATTTTCCACTTCGGTCAACATGCTACGGAGAAGTTCGTCACTGGGGGGTCGAGTCGGGGCAATTTTATACAACACGGTTTTAATGGAGCGTACTAGGCGCTCCCACGCACCACCCATATGAGGTGCGGCAGGTGCATTGAAGTTCCACTTCGTAGTTGTTGTTGTGAAATTTCGTATTAAGGCGTTCTCATCCACTTCCTTAACTGCTTCCCGCAACTCCCTTTCTGCACCGACGAATTTGGTGCCATTGTCGCTATAAAATTCTCTTGGGATGCCTCGCCTTGCCATGAAGTTCCTAATAGCTAGAATGCAGGAGCTACTATTAAGTGAGTACACCACCTCGATATGGACTGCTCTTATCGTTAAGCAGGTAAATAGTGCACCGTACCTTTTTTCCGTGTGGCGGCCGACGGTAACAATCAAAGGTCCGAAAAAATCCAACCCTGTAAATGTGAATGGTGCTACAAATGATGCGCCAGCTCTCAGCAGCCTTATCCATCGAGAGAATCGGTGTACACTAAACAACGGACTCACTACAGAGATATGAAGAATTTGGTGTTTTAGTTCCAGGTCTGTTGACGTTATGTTGCCTTCTTCTTTTGGCCAGTTTGTTTCCTCTTGCTCTAGAAAGATTGGTCCGTTAAACCATCGGCTACTCTGAGTTATATCTGGAGTTTTTGACCACTTCGTTGCTTCGTCTGCTATGTTTGACTTACTTGGTATCCATCGCCACTCTTCTAGTTCCGTAATGTCGAGTATTTCGCATACACGAAAAGCCACAAACTGTTGGTATTGGCGATGGTCTGCTGCTCGTAGCCAGCTGAGTACGGTCTTTGAGTCTGACCAATAGAAATGTTTACCAATGCTAACGGAGTGGTTTTCAACAATATATTTTGCAAATCTTGCACCTATGACAGCTGCCATAAGTTCCAGACAGGGAATTGACATGATTTTTAGGGGTGCTACCCTTGTTTTTGATCCGATTAGAGAGCATGAAGTTCTCTGACCATCCGAGAGTCGAATGTAGCAGACTGCAGCATAACCGTTCTGACTTGCGTCAACGAATGTGTGTAATTGCGTGTCAATGCCCTCATAGTTAGGGAAATATCGCAAGTGGCAGCGTGGGATTCTTAGCGTTTGTAGACTGGGAATGAACTTTACCCAATAGGTCCACTTTATTGCTTGCGCATTTTGAATTGGCTCGTCCCAGCTGACGGCGCTTCTCCATACTTCCTGCAGTAATATCTTCAAGTACATAAGAAAATTTCCTATCAGCCCCAGGGGGTCGTATGTGGACATTAAGATACGAAGCATCTCTCTTTTGGTGGGTGGTCTCTTTCCTAAGAATAAGTCGTTTTGTCGAATTGTTGACAAGGTTTTAAAGGTTATCATATCTTCGCTGGGTATCCAGAATATGCCAAGTACCTTTTCTGTAGCTGGTTCCTCGCTAAGTGTCAGGCTCTTCGGTATCAGGCACTGATCTTCCTCGATTGATGATAATACTTGATTGTTGTTTGACGACCATTTTCTTATATTAAAGCCACCCTGTTTGTGGACAAACTTAACGTCCGCGTCGGCAGCCAATTTTATTGCCTCTTTAACGGTGTCTACTGACTTTAAGAAGTCGTCCACATAGTGGTCTTCTTTGATTGCCTTGGCAGCCTCGGGAAAGTTTCTTTCAAACTCAGAGGCGTTCAGATTTTTTACGAACTGCGATGTGCTTGGAGCACAGGACGCTTCGGAGCATAACATTCATAACGTAAACATCGGGCTGTTTATCGTCATCGCAATCTCGCCATAGGAACCTCTGCGCGTTCTGATCTTCTGGACGTATGAAGATTTGATGAAACATTTGTTCTATATCTCCACAGATAGCAATTGTTTTCTCCCTAAAGCGGAAAAGTATTGCAGGCAGCGACGTTAGTAAATCGGGTCCTTTAATTAGAAGAGAATTCAGTGACACACCATGCGATTTGGCTGCGGCGTCCTAAACTACGCGGGCCTTACCTGGTTTATTTTTGTTAGAGACGGCAAAGATTGGCAAATACCAGGTTTTACTTGCTTTTAGTTCGTTTAATGGCAGCTTACGGATGTATCCTTTTGATAAGTATTCTTCTATGGTTTTTCTGAATACCTCGAGTAGTTCAGGTTGCAGCTTTAACTTTCTCTCAAGACATTGCAGCCTATTTTTTGCCATTGTGATGCTCTCTGGTAGGGAGAATTCATCAAATCGCCATAGCAGGCCGGTCTCGAAGTGGTTATCGTTACGTCTCTTGGTGAATTTTTGTAGCAGTGTAGTTCCACGATCTTCTTCTGATGTTATCCTTTTGGGAGCGACCACACCTATGTTATCGATAGAGAATGAGTTTTTTTACCATATTATGCAGTATCGTATCGCACTCACAAATATGGAGATTAAAAGAATCTTTAGAGTCTTTTCCGCCTCCGTATATGAGCCATCCTAATTCGGTGCGCGCGGCCACTGGTTCAGATGGTTTGTTTTCGCGTATCTCTTTTGGGATCCCTAGGCTCTAGTGGTTAGCACCTATCAGTAGCCGCGGTGTGGCGTTCTTGTAGCTGGAGATTGGCAGATTTCTTAAGTGGTGAAAACGTACGCTGAGTGCTTCATAATTTAAAGTTTGTGTTGGGAGCGATAACTTACGGACTGTGTGCACTTCTAATGATGTGAGCTTGTCTTCTGTCCCGGCGATAGTTACTACAACACGCTCTGATTTGCTTTCTGTCCGTTGCACCTGCCCTGTCCATTTAAGGCACAATGGGTGTGGGGTCCCTTCCAGTTCTAATTCGACGGCAAGATCTTCCTCGCATAAACTAACAGATGAGCCCTCGTCTATGAATGCGAACGTATTTATTGTTTTGTTTTTTCTGACAACAGTTATTGGCAAAACGTTAAACAATGTTTTGTGGTTTAGTTCGCTATGCGCGTTGACGTTTATCGCGTCTTGTGCGCCGTCTCTTTCTTCCGATTTGTTTACTTCTGGGAAGAAACGATGGAGTAGAGCGTGATGGTTGTATGAACACCCGTTGACACCGCACTTTTTTTCACTCTTGCATACGCTGTAGGCGTGTGGGTATAGGCATTGTTTACATAAATTATTTTTTCGCACTATACTCCATCGTTCACCGCGGTCGGCTTTCATAAAGTATTCACAGTTGGCCACATTCTTACATAGCATCTTGCACACACGGCATTTTCTCTGTTGCCCTTCGTCGTGCGTATTTATGAAAGCGTTTTTTGTCTTGTTTCGAGTATTGTTTTCGCTTGCAGAGACATTCGCTGTCACCACTGTCACGCTGCTAGCAGAGAGTCCGAAGTTAAATATCCAGTTGGAGAATTCAAGGAGGTTAGGTCTTTCGTTTACTTGCATTAAATCTAGTTTATGCGTTCCCCAGATGAGCTGGTATTGCGTGGGCATTTTTTCGATAAGCTCTTGGAGAAGTGAGGAATTATTCAACTCATCGTGCAGTCCACATGCTTCAATAGTGGCGATAAGGCTTTTAACGTTAACGGCGAATGTAGTAAATGATTCTAGTTTATTTGTATTTATCGGTGGCGTGGACTTAATTCTTGCTTTGATAGACTGTAGGATCTTTTCTGGTTGTCCAAATAGAAGTTTTAAAGTAGAAATTGCAGCAGGGACGCACGACGGATGAACGAGTATATGTTGCACAGATCGAAGAGCTTCTCCTCGAAGGCACTTTTGCATCCGTAAAAGATTCTCGGCGTCGGTCAGTCCACAGATCGTTGTAGACCAGTCAAATGTGGAACTGAATACTGGCCACTCTTCCGGTTGGCCCGAGAATATAGGCAGATCCTTAGGAACGGAATGCCGCGCCTGTATTTGCTCCTTTGTTAGATTCGGACAGGATATTTGTGTTGAGGATGCAAATGAATTTGAGTTTAGATTGCCGTAACTCTGGTTGGGTATCCTATTTTGCGTGTTGACGTTTTGTGGGTGTATATATGCGCCGCCTGGCTCTAAAGGGCGCCTGGAATAAATGAGTCCTGCCGGAACGTTACGAAATGTTGAGTTGGTGTTAGCTAGTCTGTTTGTTTCGCAAGTACCAGTTACATTTGAAACTAATGGGGCGTTTGGGTTTTTATTGGTTTTGTCCCCGGCTTGCATGGGGTAAGGTTCTGGGATGTCCTTCTCAGTTTCTGAGTTGATGTTGGGCATATTTTGTGGAATTACTGTGCTGTTTGAGCTTGCGAATTCTCGTTGGTCATCGAGCCTTGCCCTCACAGACGTGGAGTTGCTGCTCTTACTTTCGTTTTCCTCGCATTGCTCGGCTAAGATTTGATATTTCTTTTTTAAGAATCCCTTGTTTATTGCTAGCTCGGCTAAAGCTAGTTCGCGTTCTTCTTCTGCTCGTTGCAATTCTAGAGCTGCTCTACGTGTTTGAGAGCTCTTGGATATGTTTGAAGGTGCTTCGCGGACGACGAACAGAAAGTTGGGCTTGCAAGATGGCATGTCTGGCATTGCCAGTCGGTGGGCGAAGACACGTTGGCGTCGATGCAGCATTTGTGAAACTGTTTATGGCACGAAGAGCAGCATATCATATCTTGGTTATTAGGGTTAGTGCAGTTTTGGCACAGTGATACATGATCTGCTCTTGTTTGGACAATTTGGTCGTTTGGTGATGCGATAGTATGGCTTGGTGGGGAAGGTGATGGTTGACCCTGCGAATTAGAAGTGCTCATATTGTACTTACGGTTTGGTATGGTGTGTTATAGAACACGTGTGCTTTGATGCCCAGTTGGTAGGTTGTAATTCTCAAAATGATAGCTATACTTCGCGGTTGTTGTAGTTGTTAACTACATAAAGAATTTTAAATTTGTTGGGTTAATGCATTTGGCCTCTGGAAGATTCTGAACCTCTTTTAAAGAAAGACAACCACATGTAGACTAAGGCGAGTGGTTCTTTATTGTAATTCAGTATAAGTAGGTTAAAATTCCTGAAACAGTTGTTTATTCATTAAACTATCTCAAATATTATTTCTATTACTTACTTTATGGTATAGAAACCAAATGATTATTTCAAATTTCTACGATTTATCTTATCTTAAACAATTTTTGAGTTAAAGTGTATAGAGCGAAAGTCGGAAATAGAATGAAGTGACATTTGTTACATATAAGTAAGGTTTTAAAATTTAAAGGTACCAGAAGGGTCGTAGTGAATGTAGTAAATTTGGTTAAGGGTGATCTTAGTGGCGGTAACAGGTACTATGGGAGGTTCCGTTTATAGACTTATTATCGGAATGTCTTGTTTAATTGTTATCTCAAAAAAATTTTCTGCACGATTGCAAAACTAGTCTAATCCGCAAAAGCGTGTCGAGCCACAAACCTATCTAGGTTAGGTTAGGTTAGGTTAAAATGGCTGTCAGGAAAACAACTGACACACTTAGACCAGTATTAGGTCCATTGTGATACCATAAAAATTATGCGAGGGAGGAGAGACTTAACAAAACCATTTAAAGCTTTTGATAAAGCGAAAGATATGCAGGGTACCTGTGTTCGCCAGATCGCTTAGATCATCAAGAAAATATTTTCCTAGATGCAGTTTTCTTTTAAAAGAGAGTGCAGGACATGAGCAGAACAGATATGGAATAGTCTTTTCCTCCTCCTCATCTAAGCAACTTCTGCAGAAGTCATTAGAGGAAACGCCGAGTCTTATGGCGTGTCTTCCTATCCTGGTCATAGCAAATGTCATGTGCGTTTAGGATCTAGTTTTGGCCATATATGTTTTGTTGCAACACACGCAGTGATAACGTTCCACCTATTTGTTCTATCCATTGCCTCTTGCTTTAGCATGTAGCGATTGCTATACCATATATATTCAACCTGCTGGTTGAGATCAGTAGAACGGTTCCTTTTCTGGCGAGTTCATCGGCTTTGCAGTTACCCACGATATCCCTGTGCCCCGGCACCCGAATAAGGTGAATATTGAACTGTTCAGCCATCTCCTTAAGAGATAGGCGACAGTCTGAGAAAATCCGGATATTCGCTGAGGATATCACGTTTTCTTTTAACAACGATAGGGCCTCTTTGATCGCCAGAATTTCCGCTTGGAACACGCTACAGTGGTTTGGAAGGTGGAATGAAAAACTGACATTGGTTCTTTCTGAGTACCTACACCCCGCAGCCGACCTTTTCCTTGGTTTTTGACCCATCTGTATAGAAATGAATTGAATCATCTCTAAAGAATTCTTCGTCTTCCCAGGTAGTTCTCGATGGGATTGAGACTTGGCACTTATTATCAAAAACCAGTTGGGGGATGGTGTAGTCGGAGTGGCAAGGGATTTATCTAAATAAATTCATTGTAGCTTGAACGATGTTTTTATCGGTCCACTGGGAGATAGCTCTGATACGAATGTAATGAACCTAACTAACGCGCTATAACCGTCCAGTTGATTTGCCTGTGCGAGGATTTGAAAAGATTCAATTCACAAGTCACCAACAGGCTTATGAATTGAAAAAATTTAATTCACAAGTCACCAACTGGCTTATGAATTGAAAAAATTTAATTCATAATTCACCAACTAGCTTATGAATTGAAAAAAATTAATTCACAAGTCACCAACTAGCTTATGAATTGAAAAAATTTTATTCACAAGTCACCAAGTGACTTATGAATTGAAAAAGATTTAATTCATAATTCACCAACAGGCTTATGAATTGAAAAGTTTTAATTCACAAGTCACCAACTAGCTTATGAATTGAAAAAGATTTAATTCATAACTCACTTATCAGCTCATGACTTGGGAAATTTTTAATTCATAAGTCACCAACTAGCTTAAGAATTATTATTTGTTTAATTCATAAGTCACTTATTAGCTTATGAATTAACTATTTATCAATATACATAAGGCACAACTAGCTTATGATTTAATATTTTTTTAAATTCATAATTCACATATTAGCTTGTGAATTAAAGACTAGCTTAAGCTAAGAAAAGAATTAAGCTTTTGCAACCCTGGGTCTAAACAGGAGAAAATTAAGTATAATCTTTCCTTGGTACGGCTACCGCCGGGCACTAACGCGAGTGAGCTCCTTAAAATTAAATACTTATTTCACACTAGGGTATACTGGGAAAAACCAAGGGGCAACCGAGGCCCCCTGCAGTGCAGGCGTTGTCAGCAGTTTGGGCACCTAGCAAAAAATTGTGCTTTCGCATTAAAATGCGTCAAATACACTTATCACCATGACCCAGGGCTTTGCTCTTGGCTAAGGTTGAAGCCAGCAAGGCTATCTGTGTTAACTGCAATTAATGTACAAGCAATATGAAGCACGTAGGAAACAGATCCTCCATGACGCAATTTTAAAGAAAAATAAAGCTAGTCATTTAGCACACGCCCTCTCCAGCGGAGCCTCGATTGTCCCGGGTGTCTCATTCGCCAGCCATCTTAGATCTAACGGTCACAGTACTAACTCATTCCCAGGGACTTCAGATCTTTCTAAAACCACACCTAATAACCCCCTAAATAAATTTATGGATCTATGAAACGACCTTTTTGGGCTGGATATGAGCACACTCATCGCAAAAATTGAAAGTCTCATGGCAAACCTGGGGAAATTCAGTTCCCTAGCCGAAAAAAGATTGGCCTATCTCGAACTGGTCAACCAGTTAATGTTTAGTTCGAAAGGATGTTATTAAAAATCCTACAGTTCAACATTACGTCCTTAAGAGAATAGAACTACTCAAAATTCTCCAAGATAACAACTGTTGCATAGCACAGATTGTAAGAAACTCAAACGTCAACACCAGAGGAACAATCTTTCAAAAGTCTGTACAATTACTCGCCTACGCAGACGATATTGACGTAACGGGAAGAAAAAAGCGTGATGTCATAGGTGCTTTTGCGAGTATTGAAACAGAAGCGGCAAAAATGGGTTTGATGGTTAATGAGGGCAAAACGAAGTATATGCTGTCATCAAACAAGGACACAGAACATCGACGAATTGGACAAAAGGTCACAATAGACAGACATAACTTCGAGGTAGTACAGGACTTCGTCTACCTAGGATCCGCTGTAGACACGGACAACAACATCAGAGCGGAGATCAAACGGAGAATAACTCTTGCCAACCGTTGCTTCTTTGGGTTAAGAAGGCAATTGAGAAACAAAACCCTCTCTAGAAAAACCAAAGTGACCTTGTATAAGACCTTGATCATCCCAGTCCTGCTTTACGGCGCGGAAGCATGGACTTTATCGAAAGCGGATGAGGAAACCCTTGGTCGTTTCGAAAGAAAAATTCTCCGAATGATCTTTGGTCCCGTATGCGAAAGCAATGTGTGGAGAAGAAGATACAACAACGAGTTGTATGAGTTGTACCGCGACATGGGCATAGCCACAAGAGTACGCATCGCGAGGCTACGATGGTTGGGCCATGTAGAGCGGATGGACCCAAACGCTCCGGCTCGTCGGGTGTTCGAAAGCACATTGCAGGGAAATCGCGGAAGGGGAAGACCTTGTCTTAGGTGGCACAATCAAGTGGATGAAGACCTCAACCGACTTGGAGTGCGAAACGGGAGAGAGCTCGCCCGAAATCGAAGTCGTTATAGAAGGATGTTGGTTGAGGCCCAGGTTCACCCGAACTGTAATGGCCACCAAAGTAAGTAAGTAAGAATACGATGATTGTAGAGATGATGATATTAGAGATGAAACTGTGAATGAAAACTCATAAGTTTCATTGATATACACATTCTATATGTACATCTACATATTATAAAAGATTTTCTTGTACATTAAAATATTTACTGAAAATTCAATTCTGTTTTCACTTCTGTCGGCACTCCCGGAGTGCTTTTTTTTCAATTCATAAGCTAGTTGGTGAATTATGAATTAAATCTTTTTCAATTCATAAGCCAGTTGATGAAATGTGAATTTTCCCAAGTCATGAGCTGATAAGTGAGTTATGATTATGAATTAAATCTTATTCAATTCATAAGCTATTTTTTGAGTTATGAACTAAATTTATTAAATTAACTCAGTTCTTCTCCAAACGTAACCTCACTAGTGACTTGTGCACTGAATTATGCTTCATTTGCTGCATTACAATTATCTTTAAGAGGTAGTGACTGACGTATTTTAAATCTCTTCTTAGTTATGTTAATAAACAAACCTCTAAAAATCTATTTTTGGCATGAAGTAAGTAGGTACTTTCCTTTTTCTTTTGCTTCAATATGAATGTTTTAGAAACTGCGACAGTTTTTGAAGGTTTTCCACTTCATTACTTCACTAAGAGCTTTGAATGCTAAAAAAGAAACTGAGGGCTTAGTTGTGGAAAAAACAGCTAAGACATAAAAATTACCAATTTTACAAAAAAAAAATTTACTTCGATACAAGCTTTATGTTGTACTTTTTCGGTGTGTAGTTTTTTGGATTCATGCACTGCATTGTCTCAACTTTTTGTACTACGAGATTTCAAAACATCAATGGTGAATTTATGTTGTAGTAAGAGAAAGTTTTATCTTGAGAGAAAGCTTTCATGTTTGCGATGATACATTAGAAATTACTTGTATTTGCATAAATCACTCGTTAACTATTCCATTTTGGACTGTTGATAAGTGAAGTGAAAAAGTGCAACTGCAAAAGTGTATATTTCTTATAAAAGTGAAAAAAAAAAAATTATTTTAGTTTATTTTTCAAGGTAAAAATTAAAAATGCGAAGGTTGATGGTTCAAATTAAAATGTAAAAGTTTGGTTTGAACAAAACATAAGAACTGAATTGAGACTTCTAAAACAGATGATTTGCTTAAAAATATTCCAAAATCTCAAGTTTTTTTAAATTTAAAATTTTTTTTATCGACTTAAATCTTGTTTCTAAAATGTTTTGAACAGTAATCCCACTGGCTCTAAATTCCAGCTTATTTGGTGTTTGAAGATAGTGTCTTCCATGACGTTATATCGTTCGTTGCTAGGCAAATCCTTTGAGGAAGAGCGCAAATTCGCTTATCGGGCTTTTCACAGAATCTGCCTAACAACGAGCGATATAATGTCATGAACAAAACGTCGTGTAAACAACAACACAGATAGCAAAGAAAGCATTTTGGTGTTTTTTTAAATGCTTTTAAGCCTGATCAGTAGGAAAAATTTTTTTCATACACCAAACTTTTGTTTTTCTTCTAATTCAGTGGGGAGTGAATTTTTTGGTCAAATAAATATTTGAGACGAAAGTTATGAGGATACAAGTCCAGGGTGCTCTCAAATTACTGGTACAAACACCAACACTGATAGTTCAGTAATTTTAAGTCAAGAAGAGCAAAGCCGTCTTAAAAGTTGTATAAAAACCAGTTACTTGGATTGTCGTGTTTTTACAGTCGACACCAAGGAGTCTGGCGCGAAAAATAAAATCATCGCAAAATGCAACAATTGTTCTTTACCTTTATCGGGAAGGCTAGATGTATCATCAAATTTATTGCGACATTTAAAGGTAAGTTTGAGGATCCTGTGGTCACAATGAATGATCATTTCTTATAAGTTTTTCATTGATTGAGTTTGAATTTGCTAAATACGTGTGAAACTGTTTTGACAAAAAATTTGAAAAAAAAATCAAAGATATGATTTCGAACAAAAAATCAAAAAATTTTTTTAAAAATTTATAAAAATTTCAAAAATCTAAATTTTTAAAATTTTGAAATGCATTATTCTTCAACAACTTAGGACTTCTAAAATACAAAATTTCGCCACCATCATGGAAGCCACTAACTAGAAAGTCGATTTTGAAAATACGGTACTATGGGAGGTGCCGTTTTTAGACTTATCATCGGAATGTCATGTTTAATTTTTATCTCAAAAAATTTTTCTGCACGATTGCAAAACTAGTAATCCGCAAAAGCGTGTCGAGCAACAAACCTATCTAGGTTAGGTTAGGTTAGGTTAAAATGGCTGTCAGGAAAACAACTACTGACACACTTAGACCAGTATTAGGTCCATTGTGATACCATAAAAATTATGCGAGGGAGGAGAGACTTAACAAAACCATTTAAAGCTTTTGATAAAGCGAAAGATATGCAGGGTACCTGTGTTCGCCAGATCGCTTAGATCATCAAGAAAATATTTTCCTAGATGCAGTTATCTTTTAAAAGAGAGTGCAGGACATGAGCAGAGGAGATATGGAATAGTCTTTTCCTCCTCCTCATCTTAGCAACTTCTGCAGAAGTCATTAGAGGAAACGCCGAGTCTTATGGCATGTCTTCCTATCAGACAAAGACAATGTCCGGTGATGTTATTGATAATAATTGATTATGGAGCTAAAGTGCAATCTGGTCATAGCAAATGTCATGTGCGTTTAGGATCTAGTTTTGGCCATATATGTTTTGTTGCAACACACGCAGTGATAACGTTCCACCTATTTGTTCTATTCATTGCCTCTTGCTTTAGCATGTAGCGATTGGTATACCATATATATTCAACCTGCTGGTTGAGATCGGTAGAACGGTTCCTTTTCTGGCGAGTTCATCGGCTTTGCAGTTACCCACGATATCCCTGTGCCCCGGCACCCAAATAAGGTGAATATTGAACTGTTCAGCCATATCCTTAAGAGATAGGCGACAGTCTGAGAAAATCCGGATATTCGCTGAGGATATCACGTTTTCTTTTAACCACGATAGGGCCTCTTTGATCGCCAGAATTTCCGCTCGGAACACGCTACAGTGGTTTGGAAGGTGGAATGAAAAACTGACATTGGTTCTTTCTGAGTACCTACACCCCGCAGCCGACCTTTTCCTTGGTTTTTGACCCATCTGTATAGAAATGAATTGAATCATCTCTAAAGAATTCTTCGTCTTCCCAGGTAGTTCTTGATGGGATTGAGACTTGGCACTTATTATCAAAAACCAGTTGGGAGATGGTGTAGTCGGAGTGGCAAGGGATTTATCTAAATAAATTCAGGACTGTAGCGTGAACGATGTTTTTATCGGTCCATTGGGAGATAGCTCTGATACGAATGGAATGAACCTAACTAACGCGCTATAACCGTCCAGTTGATTTGCCTGTGCGAGGATTTGAAAAGATTCAATTCACAAGTCACCAACTACCTTACCAGATAAATTTTTTTTTAATTCATAACTCACTTATCAGCTCATGACTTGGGAAAATTTAATTCACAAGTCACCAACTTACTTATGAATTGAAAAAGATTTAATTCATAATTCACCAACTAGCTTATGAATTGAAAAAATTTAATTCACAAGTCACCAACCTCCTCAACGGGTCTCCACCTTGCCGTGGTGAGGAGGCTTACGCTGGAAACCTCAAGCATGATGGCTATGGTTAGATGCTTCTGAGCGGAAAATCAGCTACCAGCTAGGGTTTTGGGCAAACTAAGTGAGACCCACCCCTATGAAAATTTATGAAAAGGAAACAAAAAAGCAATAAAAAAATAGCGGGGATATACGCTAAAGTGTCAGCAGATGTCACGGCTGCTGGCTTGGGCTTTGCCCTACGATCTCAATATCGTAAGGAGAAGTCGCCAGTGACTGACTTTTCTTATTTCACTTTTTGTTTGGATTGTTTGACGATTTTACTTATAATTTTGGATCTTTTCCTTTTTTCTTTTTCTTTTTTCGTTCTTTTCTTTTTCTTTTTCTTTTTCTTTTTACATTCTCTTATAGATCCAACTTATATAGTACTCAAATCAACTCCTTAAAATAAAAACGATAAAGCTGAACTAAAAATGAACAACTTAAAGAACAACAACGTTTCGAAGATGACCGAGGAAGAGGAAAACCTCCTCCTAGACCCATTCTCCAGCTTAGGTATGGAAGATGGAGCCAGTGGTGAGGCTATCATTGTTGATGATATCAGCGATGCCAGCTCCATAGCGGACTCCGATACGTCAAACCTATCGTGCGTGTCCAGGCGGAGTAAAATCTCCAACTGCAAGCGCACGGTCAAAAGGCTGGGGAAGGTTGACTGGAACGATATGACTGACACTGACCGGAAAAGACTCCACAACGCACGAGCCTTTTTAGACAGGGAGAACTTGGGAAAAGACGGGCCTACTGCTAGTCTAGCACCAAGCCCCCTGCAAGGTAAGACCGACAAAACTGACAAGACCGACCAAAACGAACCGCGCAACACACGAGCCTTTTTGGATAGGGAGGGCTTGGGAAAGGATGGGCCTACTGCTAATCCAGCACCGAACCCTCTCTCCCTTCTAGGTGAGAGTGCTAAGACTTTGATGGGTCCGCCTGCTCCATACGCTGATAAAATTCAGCCGAAGAAAAGGCCAACCCCATCGATGGCTGGTGCAAAGACTATAACGAATACAGGACATAACACGAAGGACAGACAGACAGACCCTAGAGTACGGAAACACAGCGGA
Organism: Melanostoma scalare; assembly: GCA_949752695.1. Classification (NCBI taxonomy): domain Eukaryota; kingdom Metazoa; phylum Arthropoda; class Insecta; order Diptera; family Syrphidae; genus Melanostoma; species Melanostoma scalare. The sequence goes on along the minus strand of OX456984.1, from coordinate 104,444,466 downwards.
ACTCCTAACCCAGAAATGGGAAACGAAGTCCTTGCTGAGGGGAAGGAAGAACGGTTGCGTGAAGGTAGTGTAGAAGGCCTCAGCCCTCCGCAAGACCTGAACGTGACTGAGGAATCCAACCCCGAAAACCCGGCACTAAACAAAACAACGGACAGTCTGGCAACTGTCATCGACAGAAATGCCGGACAACGACGACGAGCTGGGGTCCTCAGTAATAACGAACTACTACTGAGACAAAGACGCAACGCGGAAAGGATCGTCAGACGCCTGTCGAAAAAGGACCCCGAATCCTTAACGGTAAAGGCCAAAAGGGCGCTGGTCAGGTCCGAACAAAGACTACGGACAGTGACACCAACAGACATAACAAAACGAACTGGACAAGACCCAACAAACAAAAAACAAGCTGGCTGCGGAGCAAGTACCGGAACTGGCGAGGTGGCCTCCCTGCCCCTTGTCGACACCGGTTTGCCGAGCTGCTCAAAAAGAGCAAGAAATGCCAGCTCCTCCCCAAATAACTCCTCACCCAACAGGATACCTAAGAGGATGAAGACCTCCTCAGTCCCTGCTGTAAAGGGCCACCCAGTCGCTATCGCCGACTTTGGGAAACCCGACCGCAAACTGAGTGAAGACGAATGGCAGTTACTTGAACTAAGAATCCTGGAAGAGGTAAACGAGGCGATCGTCAAGAGTAGGCCACCGCCACTCTTCGGGGACCTCACTACCGTCCATGGTTTCAAGATGATGAACTGCGAAAATGAATGGACCCTTCAATGGCTCCAGGAGTTTGTGAAGAAGACGGCAGCTCCCTGGCAGAATGCCGATTTACGGCTTGTGACTGCCAGTGAGATTAAAGATCTTAACCGACCAATAGGAAAATTATTGGTCAGAGGCCCCGCTATTCCCCGCGATCGGCTGGAAAGGTATATCCTTTCTCTAAATGCCGAACTTCTGAGTGATCAATGGAAGATCATGAAGGTGGAGAAAACGGAGACAGGAACTGAAGTGATTGTGAGATTGAACCACAACTCCATACCACTTTTAAGACGAGTCAGCTTTAAAGTTCGCGTTGGCATAACCCGATGCAAGCTCAGGCTGATAGCCAGAATCAAAAAACAGGTTAGTAAGGCGTTGTATATAAAACAAATTATGTCATGGAATTGAAGTTAATACAAATAAATCTCCAACATAGTAAAGCCGCCTCCGCCAACCTGGTCTACCTCATGGAGAGTAGACAAATTGATGTAGCCCTTATACAAGAACCTTGGGTCGCAAGAGGAAAAATTAAGGGCCTACACTCCAAAGAACTTACGCTGTACAAATCTAATTTTGTCAGCCCAGAAAGTAACCTCAGAACATGCATAGTAGCTAGAAAACAGTTAAATCTTTTTCTTCTAACTACTTATAGCACAATAGACCAGACCGCAGTAAAGATGGAACGTGAGGGACTCCCACCTCTAATTTTAGCTTCCATCTACATGCCACATGATGGAATTGAAGGACCACCAGCGAATATTACTTACCAACTGGTAGAATACACAAGTAAGAGTAGACTAGATATTATTATGGGCTGTGACGCCAACGCACACCATGTGCAATGGGGAAGCACCGACACAAATTCTAGGGGGGAACTCTTATTTGAATTTATTTTAAGAAACAATCTTTTGGTTATCAACAGAGGTAACACACCTACCTTTGTTACAAAAAACCGTAAAGAAGTACTTGACATTACCCTCACTAATAACTCGGACACTTGTCCAGTAGAGCAGTGGAAAGTACTAGAAGAACTCTCTTTCTCAGACCATCGTCTGATAAATTTTATCATTCCCACTACAGATCGCCCAATCAAACCTTTTCGTAATAATAGACGAACAGATTGGGCAACCTTTAGTAGGGAGGTAGATGATAACATAGATTCCCTAAATACAAATAGGTACCTTGAACCGCAAAGCCTTGATAAGTTGACTGCAGAACTCACAGGGATTCTGAGAAATGCCCTGGATAAAAGCTGTCCTCTGATCACAACGGTAAAAAAGAACAAAAAACCAATTTGGTGGACCAACGAGCTGAGCAGCATTAGGAAAGAAACTAGAAGACTTTTCAATGCTGCCAAACGAACCGGCTCCGAAAATGACTGGGAACATTACAAATCCAGCCAAAGGAAATTCAAAAATGAAACTCAACGAGCAAAACGCTGCTCATGGAGAAATTTTTGCAGCGAAATTGAGTGTACGAACAAATCGGCCAGACTACGGAAAATCCTCTCTAAGGAGACCATACCTCTTGGTTCTCTGAAGAGACCGGATAACCACTGGACTGAATCCCCGGTAGAGAGTCTGGAACATCTGTTCGATTCGCACTTCCCTGGATGCAGCCCTATAGAGAACAGTGAAGTAGATACCACTAATTACTCTAGACATGAAATCCCGACAGATATCGTAACAGAAGAGAAGTTGGAATGGGCTATCAACTCCTTCTCCCCTTTTAAATCTCCGGGTCACGATGGCATTTTTCCTATGATGCTTCAAAAAAGCAGAGAAAAAGTCATCCCACATCTCAAGAATATTTTTGAAAGTAGCCTCATATGGGGTTACATTCCCAAAATATGGCGGGAAGTTAAAGTCGTTTTCATACCGAAAGCCGGCAAACCCAGCCATACAGAAGCAAAAGACTTCAGACCTATAAGTCTGACCTCCTTTATACTGAAAACTTTTGAAAGGTTGCTTGATTTACATATCCGTAGTTTTATGAAACCGGAAGTAATATCCACCTTTCAACATGCTTACACAAAAGGAAGAAGTGTGGAAACAGCACTTCACTGTGTAGTAAGAACCATAGAAAAAACGCTGCAAGATAAGGAATACACTCTGGCAGCTTTCCTGGACATTGAAGGAGCTTTCAACAATGTACAGAACAGTGCAATTAAGAAGGCCCTAAATGATCTAGAAGTTGAAGAAACAATAACAAATTGGATCATGAATATGCTAACAAAACGTCAGATCCACAGTGAACTGGGAGGTGCAAACTTGAAAAAGTGTGTGTCAAGGGGAACCCCACAAGGAGGTATCCTCTCACCCCTGCTCTGGATCCTGGTCATGAATGAGATCCTCGTAGCTCTCAAACATGATGGCGTAAAAGTGGTCGCCTATGCCGATGATCTAGCTCTTCTGGCAACGGGGAAATTCCCTTCCACTATTAGCGCACAATTGAACTACACACTAACCAAGGTAAGCGCTTGGACAAAAAGGTGCGGCCTTGCAGTGAACCCCCTCAAAACAGAGCTGGTACTCTTTACAAATAGAAGAAAAATACCTACTTTCGAGTTACCAAGACTAAATGGGACCCCTCTTAAAATCTCTGATCAAGCCAGATACCTGGGTGTGATCTTAGACAAAAAACTAAATTGGAGTCCCAATATACAAGAAAGATATAAGAAATCTATGATAGCACTATATTCGTGCAACAGGATTTTTGGCAAAAACTGGGGACCAAATCCCAAGATCATCCTGTGGATGTATACTGCCATTGTTAGACCTATCCTATCTTATGGCAACTTGGTCTGGTGGAAGGCGTTGGAAAAATCCACGCATTTAAAAACCCTAACCAAAGTTCAAAGATCTGCCTGTATTTGCGTAACTGGTGCAATGAGAACTACACCGACCGCGAGTTTGGAAGTAATACTCAATCTCACACCTCTTGATCTCTACGTTCAAGAAGCGGCAGCAAATAGTGCACTTAGACTAAACCAATGTAATGTCTGGAAAACCAGCCAGATAGGACACGCACAGATTTTATCAAGATACGCAGATAACAATATCTGCACGGATTACATAACTCCATACTTGGACTTTAAAAAATCCTTCACAACTAGCTTCCCCAATAGACAAGATTGGGAGAATAAAACACCTTACGAAACGTCTATAGCAATCTATACCGACGGTTCAAAAATGGAAGTTGGAACAGGGGCAGGTTTCTTTTCAGAAAGCCTAAAACTTGCCAGTTCATTCAGACTTCCTAATCACAGCAGCGTCTTCCAAGCCGAGATCTTGGCAGTTACAAACGCTGCAAAACAGGTGTCCATGATGGCGCTATCACATGCTGATATCACTTTTTTCATTGATAGCCAAGCAGCAATAAAAGCGATTTCTGCCACTCTTGTCAAATCAAGGCTTGTTTCTTGCTGTCGCGAAGAGCTAAGGGTTCTTGGCACACAGCATAACGTTAGACTCTGCTGGGTCCCCGGTCATAGTGGTATACCGGGAAACGAAAAAGCGGACGAACTAGCGAGGAAAGGATCAGCACTTGACCCTTCTCTCATTGATGAATCAATCAGGATCCCACCCTGTGAAATGAAACAGATCATTGGTAACAAAATAATGCGAAAATCCAATGAAAGATGGGAATGCCTAGATTCCTGTGTTACTTCCAGGAAACTATGGCCGAAATATGATAAGAAAGAATCTGAAAAGCTGCTATCATTGAATAGAATTTCATTGCGAACGCTTATCAGTATCATAACTGGACATAACCTACTTGGTTATCACAAAAAGAAAATGGGTCTTTGCACCGATGACCTATGCAGAGGATGCAATGACGAAGATGAACATGAGGACACTAGTCACTTCCTTTGTCAATGCCCAGCACTCTGTCATACTAGGAAAAAATTTCTAGGAAATTACTTCTTTAATGAACTAGAAGAATTATCAGACGCTCCAAAGAGCAGCCTGTTAAACTTCACTAAGAACACAAAATGGTTAAACACTGAACAGACATAAAATCATAGGTTTCTGGGACGTTACAATACGTCAGGGTATCACAACGGATCTACATTGATCTAAGTGTGATGGTAATAAGATCAACCGTCAGCCCATTTTACCTAACCTAACCTAACTGGCTTATGAATTGAAAAAATTTAATTCATAATTCACCAACTAGCTTTGGAATTGAAAAAAATTAATTCACAAGTCACCAACTAGCTTATGAATTGAAAAAATTTGATTTACAAGGCACCAACTGACTTATGAATTGAAAAAGATTTAGTTCATAATTCACCAACAGGCTTATGAATTGAAAAGATTTAATTCACAAGTCACCAACTAGCTTATGAATTGAAAAAGATTTAATTCATAACACACTTATCAGCTCATGACTTGGGAAATTTAAATTCATAAGTCACCAACTAGCTTAAGAATTATTATTTGTTTAATTCATAAGTCACTTATTAGCTTATGAATTAACAATTTATCAATACATAAGGCACAACTAGCTTATGATTTAATATTTTTTTAAATTCATAATTCACATATTAGCTTGTGAATTAAAGACTAGCTTAAGCTAAGAAAAGAATTAAGCTTTTGCAACCCTGGGTCTAAACAGGAGAAAATTAAGTATAATCTTTTCTTGGTACGTCTACCGCCGCCGCCGGGCACTAACGCGAGTGAGCTCCTTTAAATTAAAAACTTATTTCATACTAGAGTATACTGGGAAAAACCAAGGGGATACCGAGGCCCCCTGCAGTGCAGGCGTTGCCAGCAGTTTGGGCACCTAGCAAAAAATTGTGCTTTCGCATACAAATGCGTCAAATGCACTTATCACCATGACCAGGGCTTTGCTCTTGGCCAAGGTTGAAGGCAGCAAGGCTACCTGTGTTAACTGCGGCGAGGACCACCCCGCAAACTTTAGAGGCTGTAAAATGTACAAGCAATATGAAGCACGTAGGAAACAGATCCTCCATGACGCAATTTTAAAGAAAAATAAAGCTAGTCATTTAGCACACGCCCTCTCCAGCGGAGCCTCGATTATCCCGGGTGTCTCATTCGCCAGCTATCTTAGATCTAACAGTCACAGTACTAACTCATTCCCAGGGACTCCAGATCTTCCTAAAACTACACCTAATAACCCCCTAAATAAATTTATGGATCTATGAAACGACCTTTTTGGGCTGGATATGAGCACACTCATCGCAAAAATTGAAAGTTTCATGGCAAACCTAGGGAAATTCAGTTCCCTAACCGAAAAAGATTGGCCTATCTCGAACTGGTGAACCAGTTAATGTTTAGTTCGAAAAGATGTTATTAAAAATCCTGCAGTTCAACATTACGTCCTTAATTGCTCATTCGTGGAGAATAGAACTACTCAAAATTCTCCAAGATAACTGTTGCATAGCACAGATTGTAAGAAACTCAAACGTCAACACCAGAGGAACAATCTTTCAAAAGTCTGTACAATTACTCGCCTACGCAGACGATATTGACGTAATGGGAAGAAAAAAGCGTGATGTCATAGGTGCTTTTGCGAGTATTGAAACAGAAGCGGCAAAAATGGGTTTGATAGGTAATGAGGGCAAAACGAAATATATGCTGTCATCAAACAAGGACACAGAACATCGACGAATTGGACAAAAGGTCACAATAGACAGACATAACTTCGAGGTAGTACAGGACTTCGTCTACCTAGGATCCGCTGTAGACACGGACAACAACATCAGTGCGGAGATCAAAGGGAGAATAACTCTTGCCAACCGTTGCTTCTTTGGGTTAAGAAGGCAATTGAGAAACAAAACCCTCTCTAGAAAAACCAAGGTGACCTTGTATAAGACCTTGTATAAGACCTTGATGATCCCAGTCCTGCTTTACGGTGCGGAAGAATGGACTTTATCGAAAGCGGATGAGGAAACCCTTGGTCGTTTCGAAAGAAAAATTCTCCGAATGATCTTTGGTCCCGTATGCGAAAACAATGTGTGGAGAAGAAGATACAACAACGAGTTGTATGAGTTGTACCGCGACATGGGCATAGCCACAAGAGTACGCATCGCGAGGCTACGATGGTTGGGCCATGTAGAGCGGATGCACCCAAACGCTCCGGCTCGTCGGGTGTTCGAAAGCACATTGCAGGGAAATCGCGGAAGGGGAAGACCTCGTCTTAGGTGGCGCAATCAAGTGGAAGAAGAGCTCAACCGACTTGGAGTGCGAAACTGGAGAGAGCTCGCCCGAAATCGAAGTCGTTATAGAAGAATGTTGGTTGAGGCCCAGGTTCACCCGAACTGTAATGCCCACCTAAGTAAGTAAGTAAGAATACGATGATTGTAGAGATGATGATATTAGAGATGAAACTGTGAATGAAAACTCATAAGTTTCATTGATATACACATTCTATATGTACATCTACATATAATAAAAGATTTTCTTGTACATTAAAATATTTACTGAAAATTCAATTCTGTTTTAACTTCTGTCGGCACTCCCGGAGTGCTTATTTTTTTTTTCAATTCATAAGCTAGTTGGTGAATTATGAATTAAATCTTTTTCAATTCATAAGCCAGTTGATGACATGTGAATTTTCCCAAGTCATGAGCTGATAAGTGAGATATGATTATGAATTAAATCTTATTCAATTCATAAGCTATTTTTTGAGTTATGAATTAAATTTATTAAATTAACTCAATTCTTCTCCAAACGTAACCTCACTAGTGACTTGTGCACTGAATTATGCTTCATTTGCTGCATTACAATTATCTTTAAAAGGTAGTGACTGACGTATTTGAAATCTCTTCTTAGTTATGTTAATAAACAAACCTCTAAAAATCTATTTTTGGTATAAAGTAAGTAGGTACTTTCCTTTTTCTTTTGCTTCAGTATGAATGTTTTAGAAACTGCGACAGTTTTTGAAGGCTTTCCACTTCATTACTTCACTAAGAGCTTTGAATGCTAAAAAAGAAACTAAGGGCTTAGTTGTAGAAAAAACAGCTAAGACACAAAAATTACCAATTTTACAAAAAAAAATTTTTACTTCGATACAAGCTTTATGGTGTACTTTTTCGGTGTGTAGTTTTTTGGATTCATGCACTGCATTGTCTCAACTTTTTGTACTACGAGATTTCAAAACATCAATGGTGAATTTATGTTGTAGTAAGGGAAAATTTTATCTTGAGAGAAAGCTTTCATGTTTGCGATGATACATTAGAAACTACTTGTATTTGCATAAATCACTCGTTAACTATTCTATTTTGGACTGTTGATAAGTGAAGTGAAAAAGTGCAACTGCAAAAGTGTATATTTCTTATAAAAGTGAAAAAAAAAAATTAATACGTATATTAACGTTGGGAATCATTGTGTTTATTTTTCAAGGTAAAAATTAAAAATGCGAAGGTTGATGGTTCAAATTAAAATGTAAAAGTTTGGTTTGAACAAAACATAAGAACTGAATTGAGACTTCTAAAACAGATGATTTGCTTAAAAATATTCCAAAATCTCAAGTTTTTTTAAATTTAAAATTTTTTTTATCGACTTAAATCGGGTTTCTAAAATGTTTTCAACAGTAATCTCACTGGCTCTAAATTCCAGCTTATTTAGTGTTTGAAGATAGTGTCTTCCATGACGTTATGTTCATGACGTTATATCGTTCGTTGCTAGGCAAATCCTTTGAAGAAGAGCGCAAATTCGCTTATCGGGCTTTTCACAGAATCTGCCTAACAACGAGCGATATAATGTCATGAACAAAACGTCGTGTAAACAACAACACAGATAGCAAAGAAAGCATTTTGGTGTTTTTTTTTTAATTCTTTTAAGCCTGATCAGTAGGAAAACTTTTTTTCATACACCAAACTTTTGTTTTTCTTCTAATTCTAATGAGGATTCAGTGGGGAGTGAATTTTTTGGTCAAATAAACATTTTAGACGAAAGTTATGAGGATACAAGTCCAGGGTGCTCTCAAATTACTGGTACAAACACCAACACTGATAGTTCAGTAATTTTAAGTCAAGAAGAGCAAAGCCGTCTTAAAAGCTGTATAAAAACCAGTTACTTGGATTGTCGTTTTTTTACAGTCGACACCACGGAGTCTGTCGCGAAAAATAAAATCATCGCAAAATGCAACAATTGTTCTTTACCTTTATCGGGAAGGCTAGATGTATCATCAAATTTATTGCGACTTTTAAAGGTAAGTTTTAGGATCCTGTGGTCACAATGAATGATCATTTCTTATAAGTTTTTCATTGATTGAGTTTGGATTTGCTAAATACGTGTGAAACTGTTTTGACAAAAAATTTGAAAAAAAATCAAAGATATGATTTCGAACAAAAAATCAAAATTTTTTTTAAAAAATTTATAAAAATTTCAAAAATTAAAATTTTTAAAATTTTGAAATGCATTTTTCTTCAACAACTTAGGACTTCTAAAATACAAAATTTCGCCACCATCATGGAAGCCACTAACTAGAAAGTCGATTTTGAAAAAACGGTACTATGGGAGGTGCCGTTTTTAGACTTATTATCGGAATGTCATGTTTAGTTGTTATCTCAAAAAATTTTTCTGCACGATTGCAAAACTAGTCTAATCCGCAAAAGCGTGTCGAGCAACAAACCTATCTAGGTTAGGTTAGGTTAGGTAAGGTTAGGTTAAAATGGCTGTCAGGAAAACAACTGACACACTTAGACCAGTATTAGGTCCATTGTGATACCATAAAAATTATGCTAGGGAGGAGAGACTTAACAAAACCATTTAAAGCTTTTGATAAAGCGAAAGATATGCAGGGTACCTGTGTTCGCCAGATCGCTTAGATCATCAAGAAAATAGTTTCCTAGATGCAGTTTTCTTTTAAAAGAGAGTGCAGGACATGAGCAGAGGAGATATGGAATAGTCTTTTCCTCCTCCTCATCTAAGCAACTTCTGCAGAAGTCATTAGAGGAAACGCCGAGTCTTATGGCAAAGACAATGTCCGGTGATGACATTGATAATAATTGATTACGGAGCTAAAGTGCAATCTGGTCATAGCAAATGTCATGTGCGTTTAGGATCTAGTTTTGGCCATATATGTTTTGTTGCAATACACGCAGTGATAACGTTCCACCTATTTGTTCTATCCATTGCCTCTTGCTTTAGCATGTAGCGATTGGTATACCATATATATTTAACCTGCTGGTTGAGATCGGTAGAACGGTTCCTTTTCTGGCGAGTTCATCGGCTTTGCAGTTACCCACGATATCCCTGTGCCCCGGCACCCAAATAAGGTGAATATTGAACTGTTCAGCCATCTCCTTAAGAGATAGGCGACAGTCTGAGAAAACCCGGATATTCACTGAGGATATCACGTTTTCTTTTAACCACGATAGGGCCTCTTTGATCACCAGAATTTCCGCTTGGAACACGCTACAGTGGTTCGGAAGGTGGAATGAAAAACTGACATTGGTTCTTTCTGAGTACCTACACCCCGCAGCCGACCTTTTCCTTGGTTTTTGACCCATCTGTATAGAAATGAATTGAATCATCTCTAAAGAATTCTTCGTCTTCGTCCAGGTAGTTCTCGATGGGATTGAGACTTGGCACTTATTATCAAAAACCAGTTGGGGGATGGTGTAGTCGGAGTGGCAAGGGATTTATCTAAATAAATTCATTGTAGCGTGAACGATGCCTGGCAAAAATCCTCGATCGAACCCTCCAAGTGGGTGCCGGGCGGGCAATGTTCACTACATATACTTATCAGTGTCTGTACGATGTCAGACGGTGACAGCCAAGGTTAGGTTGGATCGCTGGGTTGTTGTGACTTCTCAATAGCACAATCCTTAGAAATCCAATCTCACCATAGATACGAGGTTCCTAGTTTCAGTGGTGGTGTGAGCATTCATAATCCGTGCCGAAGAATTAAAGGTTGGGGGATAAACCAATCAGTAACGAGCTCTTCTGGATGCTTGGCAGGGTCCAGAATAGACTAGCCTTACCCCGGTACATGGCTCTGCCGGGGCTGACCTTTTCCTTCCGTAGTTACTCGTGGGACTTTCTATGGAATTTTTAAAAACTAACAAACAAACAAACAAACAAACAAACAGACAAAAAAGAAAACTGGGGGGAGGCAACGAAAGTTGTACACATTCTCCGATTTGGCTGAAAAGTCGAAGCAGGAATGTGAGCCAACGGGCATACCTTCCACCAGTGGGATACAAGGTTCGCACACAGGCTCTGAACCAGCTGCGAAGCCAGTTCAGGTCTGTGCAGTGGGAACCAAGAATCCCGACTCTGGCGAGCAGCACAGCCCGCTGGAAACTGGTCAAGAGCATGGTGCAAAGCTAGTTCTAGCCAGTGAATCGGAGGGCAACCGGACCGCCACTGCTAATAGAGGGGATGAAGTCCCCAATATAAGCTTTGAAAACAATTCGCCTGCTTTGGTGCTATCATCAAGACAGGACGAGATGAAACTTAGAAAGAGGGGAAATGGAGGGGTGATCAACGACTCCGTCTCCACCTTGAATGCCCTTAAAATAAAGGACACGGGGAGGGCCGTTCAGACTGGCAAGGTTGGGGAGGCGATTAGCAACCCTAACTCTGCTGGTCGGTGCGTACCCTCGTCGAGTACAATGAATCCTCCAATTGGGGGAGCGGGAGAGGTGATTAACAACTCCAGCTCGGCCAAGGGGGGGACTCAGATCAAAAAACGCCCGCTCAGATACGTCGCCAAGCCAGAAGGGTAATTGAAACGGTGGGTGGTAAACCCGCAGTGGAGAGAACCCCGGGTGAGGTTGATAAATTGAAGTGGGCAAGTAAAATTGCAGAAGAGACCAGCCAAGACTCAACGTCGAAGCGAAACAGGTCGTTTGAGGTTGAAAAACCTCAACCAAAAAAGCCAAGAGTCGGGGTTAGCGTTCCATCGACACTGGTGCCGGGGCAATCCTTTGGTGACGTGGTAAAGGGACAGATTGTTGTCGCGGTCATCGACGGGAGCAATATGGATGGAAACATCTCTGCCGACAGGTGGGCGGACGTCAAGGCTCACCTCGCTTTCAGGTTTATACCTGTTATCGAGGCGAATCCGGGACCCCTCCCAAGAATTAGAGACGCTGGCTGGCATCAAAACCGCGTCAAGCTGATCGCCTGCCAAGACCAGTGATCGCTTCACCTATATAAACTTGCTGTCAGCGGTTTAGGTGAGATCTGGCCAGGTGCTAAGCTAGAGGTTGTGGCAAGGGAGGATATCCCAAGCAGACCGAGAGCTCGTGCCTTGGTACCGGCCCTACATGAATCGCGGGAGACGGTTCTCCAGTTGATTAAATACAGCAACCCGGATCTGCCCACTCACGATTGGACGGTTCCGGTGATTGAAAAAGAGTCGGTGGGTCGTTATCGGTCGGCTCTTGTCATCCTGAATAAGGAGTCATTAGAACCTCTGGCGGCACGCGGGGGTGTTATTCAGTACGGCTTTGACAGCCTAGTGCTGAAAATATACAAAAAAGATGAGGACGCTGCAAAGCTTCCAAAGCAAGCGGCTGAATCCGAAGCCAAGGAGTCCACTGCGAGCGTCGAATCTTCCATCATGGAGACAGACGCGGCAAGTTGCTTTGATTCTTTGGAACAGCTGTCTTGCTCGAAACTGGTCGAAAAGACTACAATAATAGTGTCTGATCAAGACGCAACTGAAATCAAATCGTCCGATAAGGACGACAACAACAAAGGTGGAGTCTTAGACTCCGACGATGCTTGGGGTTCTCCTTTCTGAGGATGAGTTGCTAGACTCCGCCTCAGATATGGAGGACCTTAATGCTACAGTGTTGGAGATTAAGCTGGATGATTGTAGCAATGCTGCAGATACTCCAGATTAATCTCAAACACTCAATCAAAGCCTCGGCCGGACTCCTTCTCCGACTAAGCAATTCCGGCGAGGATATAGTCCTGATCCAGGAACCATGGAGTAATAAATCCGTGGTAAAAGGACTCAGGACGAAAGATTATTCTCTGCTGTATGTGACGGACAAAGGTGAACCAAGATCCTGCATACTGGCAAAGAAAACACTTAACGTATTTCTACTACCTAATTACAGCAATTGCGACACCACAACAGTAAAACTGCAGACCAACAGTGGGACTTACTGGCTCACGTCCGCCTATCTAGGCCATGACCAACCGGGGCCGCTACCAGGAGAGACACACGAGCGCGTAATAATAAGCGCAACAAAGCTCAAAGCGGATCTTATAATGGGAAGTGACGTCAACGCACATCACGCAGTATGGGGGAGTGCGGACGTAAATGAAAGGAGTGAGTCTCTTTCTAATTTTATACTAAGTACTAACCTTCTTATCTGCAATATCGGTAACGAACCAACCTTTGTCACAAAAAACAGACAAGAGGTTTTAGATGTTACCTTTGCATCTCAATCAATCTATAACAAGATTGAAAATTGGGCTGTATCTAAGGATCACTCCTTCTCTGATCACAGATACATCCAATTTAGTCTAACAGATGACACACCAAAACCCATAGGCTTCCGTAATTATAGGAAAACTGACTGGGTAATATTCAGGGAAATCTTCAAACATTGTTACACCTACAATGACAATAGCCTCCCTTCAAACCTTAAGGATCTTGACAGCAAAGTCGACGATCTAACTAGTGCTCTTAACCATGCCTTGTGTAACTCCTGTCCTCTTACCATAGTAAGAGGGAAGGAGAAACCACACTGGTGGACCAAAGAGCTAGAACCGCTCAAGAAAAGTTGTGCGAAGCTTTTCAATCGAGCCAAATCTTCCAGAAATCCCATAGACTGGGATCTATATAAGGAATCCCTTAGGATTTACAAAAAGAGATTACGAATAAGCAAAAGATCCTCTTGGAAAGAATTCTGAAATAAAATTGAAGACTCCTCAGAGGCATCTAGACTTAGGAAAATCCTATCAACGAGTCCAAACATGCCAAGTTCTATAAAAGATGAAAACGGCAACTGGACAAGCTCATATGAAGAAACATTAAACTTGCTACTGGATACTCATTTCCCTGGTAGCTCGTTGACAATAACAGATGAGGAGCACTTGCCTCGACTCGCAAACCAATCAGGTAAAGGTCTTATCTCTAGAGATATACTGTTATGGGCAATAAACAGCTTTGACCCTTATAAATCACCAGGGCCTGACGGAATCATCCCTGCGGAGCTGCAGCAGGTTTCAGACATCATCATCTATAACTTAGAGATGATCATGAAAGGATGCATCAGCTATGCCTATATTCCCAAGGCCTGGAGAGAAGCTAGGGTCGTCTTTATACCTAAAGCCGGCAAAAGCTCCCATGTAAATCCAAAAGATTTAAGACCTATTAGTCTATCATCCTTCCTCCTTAAAACACTGGAAAGAATGATTGACATACATTTAAAACAAGAAATTAAACCTACTCTGATCTCAACGGCGCAACATGCCTATACAAAAGGTAAATCAGTTGAAACTGCACTCCACTCTCTGGTTTGCACCATTGAAAAATCCCTGCACTACAAAGAATACTCTCTCGTCGCATTCCTAGACATAGAGGGTGCATTTAACAATGTTAACAATTCAGCAATCACTAATGCTCTTGATGGGCTGCTCATAGAGGAACACATCAAAAACATGATAACAAGCAAGCTCAGCAGCAGAATCATTAGTTCCGAAATGGGGAACTACAAAACAAGCAGAATGGCCAATAGAGGAACCCCGCAGGGAGGAGTTTTATCTCCCCTACTGTGGAACCTGGTCGTTAACAAATTGTTAATCAACCTAGAGGACGAAGGTTTCAAAACTAAAGCCTATGCCGATGATGTAGCAATTGCCGTTTCAGGCAAGCACCCACAAACCCTAGCTGAGCTGCTACAAACAGCACTTAACAAGCTTAACAATTGGGCTGCAGATTGTGGTCTGAACATCAATCCACACAAAACGGAATTAGTTCTCTTTACGAGGAAATACAAAATTCCGGACTTCAGACCCCCAAGCCCCAACTATTAAAGGGGTAACTCTCACACTGTCAAATCCATGATAACTTATTCTGATCGTATCGAAAAAGTACAAAGAAGATTTTCTAGGTTCATATTTTATAAAATGAAATGGACTTTTATTCCTGAATACAAGTCGCGTTGCCTACTTTTAGGAATCAAATCCCTAGAATCCAGAAGACGTATGCATGATATTATGTTTGTGAGGGATATTTTGAATCATCACGTTAAATGCCCTTCCTTACTTTCTAAAATACCAATATACGCACCATCAAGGGTTTTGCGTCCAAGAGATTTGCTTTTCGAACAATATCACAGAACATTGTATGGTTCAAATGAACCCATCTCTAGATGCATAAGACGTTTCAATGAAGTTTGCCAAAATATAGATGTAAGTTGGACAAAGGATATGTTCAAATCAAAACTTTTGTTTATATTTTTATTTTAACATCTCTTTTTTCTCTCTTTCTTTCTTTTTGTAATTTTATGATCTAGTTACTCCAAATATTGTATATACTATCTTTCAATCTGTTAGCATAAGCTTGTAGATAAATAAATAAATAAATAAATAAATAAATAAATCAGGCTAAATATCTTGGTCTCATTTTTGACAAAAAACTGACCTGGAAAACCAATATTGAGGAAAGAGTAAATAAAGCCAACGTTGCACTCTTCTCCTGTAAAAAAGCCATTGGCGGGAAATGGGGTTTCTCGCCCCAAATCACCCATTGGCTGTCTACCTCGGTAATTAGACCGATACTCACATACGGGGTGATAGTCTGGTGGACAGCACTAGACAAGATGATCAACTACAACAAGCTGGCCAAAGTTCAAAGAACGGCTAGTCTGTGTATTAGTGGCGCACTGAGGACAACCCCATCGGACGCCCTCAATGTACTACTAGATCTCACACCCCTAGATATCTTCAGCAAACAAGTCGCAGCTAGCTCAGCTACTCGACTCAGAGCTACATCACAGTGGACCAATAATCAAATCGGCCACACTACCATTCTAGATAACTTTAGATTCTTACCGAATCGATCCGACTACACCACCCCCAAGTTGGAGTTTGACAATAATTTTCAAGTAACCATACCTTCAAAAGAAGCTTGGGAAAATGGCGCTCTTTCGGAAAATGAAGCAATACACTTCTACACCGATGGTTCAAAAACCAGCGAAGGTGTGGGAAGTGGAATCTACTCACAAAAACTGAATCTCAGTCTTTTCTTCCGCCTACCCGATCATTGTAGTGTGTTCCAAGCGGAAATTCTGGCGATTAAAGAGGTGCTGTCTTGGCTCAAAGAAAACGTCATATCCTCCACGGATATTCGGATCTTCTCAGACAGCCAAGCTGCCCTTAAATCTCTTGCCTCTGTCTCTACAAAATCCATCACGGTCCAAAATTGTCAGATGTCTCTGAGGGAGATGTCAAATCAGTTTAACATTCACATTTCATGGGTGCCAGGGCACAGGGACATACCAGGCAACTGTATGGCAGACGAACTAGCCAAAAAGGCACGACCACTTCCCTACGCTCAGAATGGAACAACATAGGTATACCTATCGCTACATGTAAACTCCTACTTAGACAAGACGCTTCAAGGATAACAAACACTAGATGGACTGAGAGTAACAACTGCCTTGCAACCAAAAAAGTTTGGCCGTGTGTTGACTCAAAACGCTCGAAGAGTTTGTTGGCCCTGAACCGTCTGTATCTAGGTTCTACCATAGGTGTTCTTACGGGACACTGTCTAATAGGGAGACACGCCAAAAGACTTGGTGTGTTTTCAAATGATTTCTGCAGAAGCTGCATGGACGAGGAGGAGGAAGAAACCGTTCAACACCTTCTTTGCTCATGCTCTGCACTACTTCATAGGAGGAAAACTCTACTCGGTGAATTCTTCTTCGATGATACTAGCGACCTAGCTTACATAGACCCTAAAAGTCTTTCGAAATACATTAAAAGTTCCACGTGGTTCGACTAGCAGGTGATTAACCGGCTAGTCCCGTAATGGAAGATTAATAAGTGATCAACTCGTTAATCTTACATCGGGCTTCTGAGATCAGTAGGTGATTAACTTGCTGATCTCTGTGGTATCACAATGGGCCCTTGCGGCCTAAGTGTGTCAGGCAATGTACTCATTGACTGACAGCCACTTCCACCTAACCTAACCTAACCAGCGTGAACGAATTTTTTATCGGTCCACTGGGAGATAGCTCTGATACGAATGGAATGAACCTAACTAACGCGCTATAACCGTTCAATTGATTTGCCTGTGCGAGGATTTGAAAAGATTCAATTCACAAGTCACCTTACCAGATAAATTTTTTTTTAATTCATAACTCACTTATCAGCTCATGACTTGGGATAATTTAATTCACAAGTCACCAACTTACTTATGAATTGAAAAAATTTAATTCATAATTCACCAACTAGCTTATGAATTGAAAAAATTTAATTCAAAAGTCACCAACTGGCTTATGAATTGAAAAAATTTAATTCATAATTCACCAAGTAGCTTATGAATTGAAAAAAAAATAAATCACAAGTCACCAACTAGCTTATGAATTGAAAAAATTTTATTGACAAGTCACCAAGTGACTTATGAATTGAAAAAGATTTAATTCATAATTCAACAACAGGCTTATGAATTGAAAAGATTTAATTCACAAGTCACCAACTAGCTTATGAATTGAAAAAGATTTAATTCATAACTCACTTATCAACTCATAACTTGGGAAATTTTATTTCATAAGTCACCAACTAGCTTAAGAATTATTATTTGTTTAATTCATAAGTTACTTATTAGCTTATGAATTAACAATTTATCAATATACATAAGGCACAACTAGCTTATGATTTAATATTTTTTTAAATTCATAATTCACATATTAGCTTGTGAATTAAAGACTAGCTTAAGCTAAGAAAAGAATTAAGCTTTTGCAACCCTGGGTCTAAACAGGAGAAAATTAAGTATAATCTTTTCTTGGTACGTCTACCACCGGGCTCACTAAAGTGAGTGAGCTCATTAAAATTAAATACTTGTTTCACACTAGGGTATACTGGGAAAAACCAAGGGGATACCGAGGCCCCCTGCAGTGCAGGCGTTGCCAGCAGTTTGGGCACCTAGCAAAAAATTGTGCTTTCGCATACAAATGCGTCAAATGCACTTATCACCATGACACGGCTTTGCTCTTGGCCAAGGTTGAAGGCAGCAAGGCTACCTGTGTTAACTGCGGCGAGGACCACCCCGCAAACTTTAGAGGCTGTAAAATGTACAAGCAATATGAAGCACGTAGGAAACAGATCCTCCATGACGCAATTTTAAAGAAAAATAAAGCTAGTCATTTAGCACACGCCCTCTCCAGCGGAGCCTCGATTATCCCGGGTGTCTCATTCGCCAGCCATCTTAGATCTAACGGTCACAGTACTAAATCATTCCCAGGGACTCCAGATCTTTCTAAAACTACACCTAATAACCCCCTAAATAAATTTATGGATCTATGAAACGACCTTTTTGGGCTGGATATGAGCACATTAATCCAAAAATTGAAAGTTTCATGGCAAACCTAGGGAAATTCAGTTCCCTAGCCAAAAAAAGATTGGCCTATCTCGAACTGGTCAACCAGTCAATGTTTAGTTCGAAAGGATGTTATTAAAAATCCTACAGTTCAACATTACGTCCTTAATTGCTCATTCGCGGAGAATAGAACTACTCAAAATTCTCCAAGATAACAACTGTTGCATAGCACAGATTGTAAGAAAATCAAACGTCAACACCAGAGGAACAATCTTTCAAAAGTCTGTACAATTACTCGTCTACGCAGACGATATTGACGTAATGGGAAGAAAAAAGCGTGATGTCATAGGTGCTTTTGCGAGTATTGAAACAGAAGCGGCAAAAATGGGCTTGATGGTTAATGAGGGCAAAACGAAGTATATGCTGTCATCAAACAAGGACACAGAACATCGACGAGTTGGACAAAACGTCACAATAGACAGACATAACTTCGAGGTAGTACAGAACTTCGTCTACCTAGGATCCGCTGTAGACACGGACAACAACATCAGTGCGGAGATCAAACGGAGAATAACTCTTGCCAACCGTTGCTTCTTTGGGCTAAGCCGGCAATTGAGAAACAAAACCCTCTCTAGAAAAACCAAGGTGACCTTATATAAGACCTTGATCATCCCAGTCCTGCTGTACGGCGCGGAAGCATGGACCTTATCGAAAGCGGATGAGGAAACCCTTGGTCGTTTCGAAAGAAAAATTCTCCGAATGATCTTTGGTCCCGTATGCGAAAACAATGTGTGGAGAAGAAGATACAACAACGAGCTGTATGAGTTGTACCGCGACATGGGCATAGCCACAAGAGTACGCATCGCGAGGCTACGATGGTTGGGCCATGTAGAGCGGATGGACCCAAACGCTCCGGCTCGTCGGGTGTTCGAAAGCACATTGCAGGGATATCGCGGAAGGGGAAGACATCGTCTTAGGTGGCGCATTCAAGTGGATGAAGACCTCAACCGACTTGGAGTGCGAAACTGGGGAGAGCTCGCCCGAAATCGAAGTCGTTAAAGAAGGATGTTGGTTGAGGCCCAGGTTCACCCCGAACTGTAATGGCCACCTAAGTAAGTAAGTAAGAATACGATGATTGTAGAGATGAAACTGTGAATGAAAACTCATAAGTTTCATGGATATATACATTCTATATGTACATCTACATATTATAAGAGATTTTCTTGTACATTAAAATATTTACTGAAAATTCAATTCTGTTTTCACTTCTGTCGGCACTCCCGGAGTGCTTATTTTTTTTTCCAATTCATAAGCTAGTTGGTGAATTATGAATTAAATCTTTTTCAATTCATAAGCCAGTTGATGACATGTGAATTTTCCCAAGTCATGAGCTGATAAGTGAGATATGATTATGAATTAAATCTTATTCAATTCATAAGCTATTTTTTGAGTTATGAATTAAACTTATTAAATTAACTCAATTCTTCTCCAAACGTAACCTCACTAGTGACTTGTGCACTGAATTATGCTTCATTTGCTGCATTACAATTATCTTTAAAAGGTAGTGACTGACGTATTTGAAATCTCTTCTTAGTTATGTTAATAAACAAACCTCTAAAAATCTATTTTTGACATAAAGTAAGTAGGTACTTTCCTTTTTCTTTTGCTTCAGTATGAATGTTTTAGAAACTGCGACAGTTTTTGAAGGCTTTCCACTTCATTACTTCACTAAGAGCTTTGAATGCTAAAAAAGAAACTAAGGGCTTAGTTGTAGAAAAAACAGCTAAGACACAAAAATTACCAATTTTACAAAAAAAAATTTTTACTTCGATACAAGCTTTATGGTGTACTTTTTCGGTGTGTAGTTTTTTTGATTCATGCACTGCATTGTCTCAACTTTTTGTACTACGAGATTTCAAAACATCAATGGTGAATTTATGTTGTAGTAAGGGAAAATTTTATCTTGAGAGAAAGCTTTCATGTTTGCGATGATACATTAGAAACTACTTGTATTTGCATAAATCACTCGTTAACTATTCCATTTTGGACTGTTGATAAGTGAAGTGAAAAAGTGCAAGTGTATATTTCTTATAAAAGTGAAAAAAAAAATTAATACGTATATTAACGTTGGGAATCATTGTGTTTATTTTTCAAGGTAAAAATTAAAAATGCGAAGGTTGATGGTTCAAATTAAAATGTAAAAGTTTGGTTTGAACCAAACATAAGAACTGAATTGAGACTTCTAAAACAGATGATTTGCTTAAAAATATTCCAAAATCTCAAGTTTTTTTAAATTTAAAATTTTTTTTATCGACTTAAATCGGGTTTCTAAAATGTTTTGAACAGTAATCTCACTGGCTCTAAATTCCAGCTTATTTAGTGTTTGAAGATAGTGTCTTCCATGACGTTATGTTCATGACGTTATATCGTTCGTTGCTAGGCAAATCCTTTGAGGAAGAGCGCAAATTCGCTTATCGGGCTTTTCACAGAATCTGCCTAACAACGAGCGATATAATGTCATGAACAAAACGTCGTGTAAACAACAACACAGATAGCAAAGAAAGCATTTTGGTGTTTTTTTTAAATTCTTTTAAGCCTGATCAGTAGGAAAACTTTTTTTCATACACCAAACTTTTGTTTTTCTTCTAATTCTAATGAGGATTCAGTGGGGATTGAATTTTTTGGTCAAATAAATATTCGAGACCAAAGTTATGAGGATACAAGTCCAGGGTGCTCTCAAATTACTGGTACAAACACCAACACTGATAGTTCAGTAATTTTAAGTCAAGAAGAGCAAAGCCGTCTTAAAAGCTGTATAAAAACCAGTTACTTGGATTGTCGTTTTTTTACAGTCGACACCAAGGAGTCTGCCGCGAAAAATAAAATCATCGCAAAATGCAACAATTGTTCCTTACCTTTATCAGGAAGGCTAGATGTATCATCAAATTTATTGCGACATTTAAAGGTAAGTTTTAGGATCCTGTGGTCACAATGAATGATCATTTCTTATAAGTTTTTCATTGATTGAGTTTGAATTTGCTAAATACGTGTGAAACTGTTTTGACAAAAAATTTGAAAAAAAACAAAGATATGATTTCTAACAAAAAATCAAAAATTTTTTTAAAAAATTTATAAAAATTTCAAAAATTAAAATTTTTAAAATTTTGAAATGCATTTTTCTTCAACAACTTAGGACTTCTAAAATACAAAATTTCGCCACCATCATGGAAGCCACTAACTAGAAAGTCGATTTTGAAAAAACGGTACTATGGGAGGTTCCGTTTTTAGACTTATTATCGGAATGTCATGTTTAATTGTTATCTCAAAAAAATTTTCTGCACTATTGCAAAACTAGTCTAATCCGCAAAAGCGTGTCGAGCAACAAACCTATCTAGGTTAGGTTAGGTTAGGTTAGGTTAGGTTAAAATGGCTGTCAGGAAAACAACTGACACACTTAGACCAGTATTAGGTCCATTGTGATACCATAAAAATTATGCGAGGGAGGAGAGACTTAACAAAACCATTTAAAGCTTTTGATAAAGCGAAAGATATGCAGGGTACCTGTGTTCGCCAGATCGCTTAGATCATCAAGAAAATAGTTTCCTAGATGCAGTTTTCTTTTAAAAGAGAGTGCAGGACATGAGCAGAGGAGATATGGAATAGCCTTTTCCTCCTCCTCAACTAAGCAACTTCTGCAGAAGTCATTAGAGGAAACGCCGAGTCTTATGGCGTGTCTTCCTATCAAACAAAGACAATGTCCGGTGATGACATTGATAATAATTGATTACGGAGCTAAAGTGCAATCTGGTCATAGCAAATGTCATGTGCGTTTAGGATCTAGTTTTGGCCATATATGTTTTGTTGCAACACACGCAGTGATAACGTTCCACCTATTTGTTCTATTCATTGCCTCTTGCTTTAGCATGTAGCGATTGGTATACCATATATATTCAACCTGCTGGTTGAGATCGGTAGAACGGTTCCTTTTCTGGCGAGTTCATCGGCTTTGCAGTTACCCACGATATCCCTGTGCCCCGGCACCCAAATAAGGTGAATATTGAACTGTTCAGCCATCTCCTTAAGAGATGGGTGACAGTCTGAGAAAATCTGGATATTCGCAAAGGATATCACGTTTTCTTTTAACCACGATAGGGCCTCTTTGATCACCAGAATTTCCGCTTGGAACACGCTACAGTGGTTTGGAAGGTGGAATGAAAAACTGACATTGGTTCTTTCTGAGTACCTACACCCCGCAGCCGACCTTTTCCTTGGTTTTTGACCCATCTGTATAGAAATGAATTGAATCATCTCTAAAGAATTATTCGTCTTCCCAGGTAGTTCTCGATGGGATTGAGACTTGGCACTTATTATCAAAAACCAGTTGGGGGTTGGTGTAGTCGGAGTGGCAAGGGATTTATCTAAATAAATTCAGGATTGCAGCGCGAACGATGTTTTTATCGGTCCATTGGGAGATAGCTCTGATACGAATGGAATGAACCTAACTAACGCGCTATAACCGTCCAGTTGATTTGCCTGTGCCAGGATTTGAAAAGATTCAATTCACAAGTCACCAACTACCTTACCAGATAAATTTTTTTTTAATTCATAACTCACTTATCAGCTCATGACTTGGGAAAATTTAATTCACAAGTCACCAACTTACTTATGAATTGAAAAAGATTTAATTCATAATTCACCAACTAGCTTATGAATTGAAAAAATTTAATTCACAAGTCACCAACTGGCTTATGAATTGAAAAAATTTAATTCATAATTCACCAACTAACTTATGAATTGAAAAAAATTAATTCACAAGTCACCAACTAGCTTATGAATTGAAAAAATTTAATTCACCAGTCACCAACTGACTTATGAATTGAAAAAGATTTAGTTCATAATTCACCAACAGGCTTATGAATTGAAAAGATTTAATTCACAAGTCACCAACTAGCTTATGAATTGAAAAAGATTTAATTCATAACACACTTATCAGCTCATGACTTGGGAAATTTTAATTCATAAGTCACCAACTAGCTTAAGAATTATTATTTGTTTAATTCATAAGTCACTTATTAGCTTATGAATTAACAATTTATCAATTCATAAGGCACAACTAGCTTATGATTTAATATTTTTTTAAATTCATAATTCACATATTAGCTTGTGAATAAAAGACTAGCTTAAGCTAAGAAAAGAATTAAGCTTTTGCAACCCTGGGTCTAAACAGGAGAAAATTAAGTATAATCTTTTCTTGGTACGTCTACCGCCGGGCACTAACGCGAGTGAGCTCCTTAAAATTAAATACTTATTTCACACTAGGGTACACTGGGAAAAACCAAGGGGCAACCGAGGCCCCCTGCAGTGCAGGCGTTGTCAGCAGTTTGGGCACCTAGCAAAAAATTGTGCTTTCGCATTAAAATGCGTCAAATACACTTATCACCATGACCCAGGGCTTTGCTCTTGGCTAAGGTTGAAGCCAGCAAGGCTACCTGTGTTAACTGCAATTAATGTACAAGCAATATGAAGCACGTAGGAAACAGATCCTCCATGACGCAATTTTAAAGAAAAATAAAGCTAGTCATTTAGCACGCCCTCTCCAGCGGAGCCTCGATTGTCCCGGGTGTCTCATTCGCCAGCCATCTTAGATCTAACGATCACAGTACTAACTCATTCCCAGGGACTCCAGATCTTTCTAAAATTACACCTAATAACCCCCTAAATAAATTTATGGATCTATGAAACGACCTTTTTGGGCTGGATATGAGCACACTCATCGCAAAAATTGAAAGTTTCATGGCAAACCTAGGGAAATTCAGTTCCCTAACCGAAAAAAGATTGGCCTATCTCGAACTGGTCAACCAGTTAATGTTTAGTTCGAAAGGATGTTATTAAAAATCCTACAGTTCAACATTACGTCCTTAATTGCTCATTCGTGGAGAATAGAACTACTCAAAATTCTCCAAGATAACTGTTGCATAGCACAGATTGTAAGAAACTCAAACGTCAACACCAGAGGAACAATCTTTCAAAAGTCTGTACAATTACTCGCCTACGCAGACGATATTGACGTAATGGGAAGAAAAAAGCGTGATGTCATAGGTGCTTTTGCGAGTATTGAAACAGAAGCGGCAAAAATGGGTTTGATGGGTAATGAGGGCAAAACGAAGTATATGCTGTCATCAAACAAGGATACAGAATATCGACGAATTGGACAAAACGTCACAATGGACAGACATAACTTCGAGGTAGTACAGGACTTCGTCTACCTAGGATCCGCTGTAGACACGGACAACAACATCAGTGCGGAGATCAAAGGGAGAATAATTCTTGCCAACCGTTGCTTCTTTGGGTTAAGAAGTCAATTGAGAAACAAAACCCTCTCTAGAAAAACCAAGGTGACCTTGTATAAGACCTTATATAAGACCTTGATCATCCCAGTCCTGCTTTACGGCGCGGAAGCATGGACTTTATCGAAAGCGGATGAGGAAACCCTTGGTCGTTTCGAAAGAAAAATTCTCCGAATGATCTTTGGTCCCGTATGCGTATGTAAACAATGTGTGGAGAAGAAGATACAACAACGAGCTGTATGAGTTGTACCGCGACATGGGCATAACCAGAAGAGTACGCATCGCGAGGCTACGATGGTTGGGCCATGTAGAGCGGATGGACCCAAACGCTCCGGCTCGTCGGGTGTTCGAAAGCACATTGCAGGGATATCGCGGAAGGGGAAGACATCGTCTTAGGTGGCGCATTCAAGTGGATGAAGACCTCAACCGACTTGGAGTGCGAAACTGGAGAGAGCTCGCCCGAAATCGAAGTCGTTATAGAAGGAGGTTGGTTGAGGCCCAGGTTCACCCCGAACTGTAATGGCCACCTAAGTAAGTAAGTAAGAATACGATGATTGTAGAGATGATGATATTAGAGATGAAACTGTAATTGAAAACTCATAACTTTCATTGATATATACATTCTATATGTACATCTACATATATTATAAAAGATTTTCTTGTACATTAAAATATTTACTGAAAATTCAATTCTGTTTTCACTTCTGTCGGCACTCCCGGAGTGCTTATTTTTTTTCAATTCGTAAGCTAGTTGGTGAATTATGAATTAAATCTTTTTCAATTCATAAGCCAGTTGATGACATGTGAATTTTCCCAAGTCATGAGCTGATAAGTGAGTTATGATTATGAATTAAATCTTTTTCAATTCATATAAGCTATTTTTTGAGTTATGAATTAAATTTATTAAATTAACTCAATTCTTCCCCAAACGTAACCTCACTAGTGACTTGTGCACTGAATTATGCTTCATTTGCTGCATTACAATTATCTTTAAAAGGTAGTGACTGACGTATTTTAAATCTCTTCTTAGTTAGGTTAATAAACAAACCTCTAAAAATCTATTTTTGGCATAAAGTAAGTAGGTACTTTAATTTTTCTTTTGCTTCGATATGAATGTTTTAGAAACTGCGACAGTTTTTGAAGGCTTTCCACTTCATTACTTCACTAAGAGCTTTGAATGCTAAAAATGAAACTAAGGGCTTAGTTGTGGAAAAAACAGCTAAGACATAAAAATTACCAATTTTACAAAAAAAAAAAATTACTTCGATACATCGATACAAGCTTTATGGTGTACTTTTTCGGTGTGTAGTTTTTTTGATTCCAAGCATTCTATTGTCTCAACTTTTTGTACTACGAGATTTCAAAACATCAATGGTGAATTTATGTTGTAGTAAGAGAAAGTTTTATCTTGAGAGAAAGCTTTCATGTTTGCGATGATACATTAGAAACTACTTGTATTTGCATAAATCACTCGTTAACTATTCCATTTTGGACTGTTGATAAGTGAAGTGAAAAAGTGCAAGTGCAAAATTGTAGATTTCTTATAAAAGTGAAAAAAAAAAATTAATACGTATATTAACGTTGCGAATCATTGTGTTTATTTTTCAAGGTAAAAATTAAAAATGCGAAGGTTGATGGTTAAAATTAAAATGTAAAAGTTTGGTTTGAACAAAACATAAGAACTGAATTGAGACTTCTAAAACAGATGATTTGCTTAAAAATATTCCAAACTCAAGTTTTTTTAACTTTAAAATTTTTTTTATCGATTTAAATCGGGTTTCTAAAATGTTTTGAACAGTAATCTCACTGGCTCTAAATTCCAGCTTATTTGGTGTTTGAAGATAGTGTCTTCCATGACGTTATGTTCATGACGTTATATCGTTCGTTGCTAGGCAAATCCTTTGAGGAAGAGCGCAAATTCGCTTATCGGGCTTTTCACAGAATCTGCCTAGCAACGAGCGATATAATGTCAAGAGTGACATTTCAACTGTCATTAGTGGAAGTGTAAATTAAAACAGTCTCTATAAAAAAGTTTTGAAAATTTGAAAAGAATTCATTAAAAAGAAAAAAAAACACATCAAACTTTTTGTTTGCAATACAGAGTTGCATGAATATTATTAAGTGGAGCTGATTTTGTAAGGTAATAAGTATTTTACACTTGAAATTTCCAAAAAGACATATTTGCCGATCTACGGGATTTCATCATGACCGGTAAACGAAGCATAACAGAAACTTCTCCAGAGCGTAGCAGCAATAACAAAAAACACGATTCAAGCAAAATGGAAGTTGGCAAAATGTCAATTTCTCAATTGCAAGATATTTTGAGTGGCACTATTGCCGATCAAATAAAAGATTTAGCCACACGATCAGATGTTGCTTCTCTATCTGCTGAACTGGAAGCTTTGAGGAACACCAATGCACAACTGAATCAAAAATTAAAAACAATGACCGAGCGGTGCGACTTGCTGGAGTCTCAATTGGAATTGATTTCACGTAAACAAAACGAAAACTGTTTGGTAGTACACCTTCCTCTTGACCGAGAAACTACTGCTGTTGATCTAGCAAAACAAACATGCAACAAGCTTCTCCAGTTAAAAGAAGGTGAAGAAATTCTAATAAAAAAAACACGAGAAATTCGAAACACTGAAACACAAAGAGGAACCGTATTTATGGAACTTCAATCACCAGAAATCGCGAATCAAATTTTGTCTGTGGCAAACCAGCTGAAAGGCAAAGGAATCAGCATATATCGCGAACAATCTTTGATGTACCGCAGGAAGAGACAAAGGCTGAATGAAATTAAAACTAAATTATCACAAATAAATCCACAAGCGAAGATCAACTTGAAGGGTGATAAATTACAAATCAACAATCATCTTTTTGCCTTTAGTGAATCACGAGGACTATTTGTCAAATCAGCGGCGGAATTAAACTTTGTAAACAACACGTTTGGCGATAGATTTTGCGAGTTCTTTGACAGCGGCGAGGGAACGAAGTTGGTCCCGGTTGAAAACCAACATGCATCATCGACCTCCAATTTCACATCAGCGCCACCTAGGAGCCAGTTGAAGCACCTTAGTAGTGCACCAAATTTATAGGGTAAAAATGTCGTCTGCCAAGAATTAATTTCTTTAAATTTAACAATTCTAGCATATAATATAACAGGTCTAAAAAGTAAACTTCTGCAACCTGATTTTTTTAAGTATATCTTTAAATATGATATAATAATTTTATTAGAAACTTTTTTAGAAGAAAAATATGAAAATGATTACCTTAAATATTTTAAAGATTATAAATTAAAATTCATTCCAGCAATTAGAACAAATGTACATGGGAGAGCGAGTGGAGGAATTCTATGTGGAGTTAATTACAAAGTTTCGCATTTTGTAGAATTCAGAAATATAGAGACCAGGCTTATAATTCAAATCAAAAGTAACAATTCGAACTTTCATATTATTCCGGTATACCTTAACTGTAATAATTGGCATCATGATTTTGATAACTTATTTAACTTTATGACCAACTCTTTCTTGGAAAATACTATGATAATCGGGGATTTTAATGCTCGAATTGGTGGTTATCAGAACTCCTCTGTACATTTTTTGCAAAATCAACTGAATTTCGAAATTAACAGAAAATCTAAAGATGAAACCATTAACAGAAACGGCAGATTATTATCTGAATTATTCGGAGACTATGGTTTTTTCGTTCTGAATGGTGTGACAACAGGTGACGAACGAGGTGAATTCACATTTATAGGCGGTCAAGGTGAATCAGTTATAGACTTGTGTGCTGTATCTGGAGAATGGTGCAACGTAATAAAAGATTTTACAGTGGGTTTGGCAAATTTCTCAGCACACTTACCAATTTTTGTGAAAACGAACTTTGATCAACAACCACAACATATGGTTTCAGAGAACGTTCGGAAACTTAAATGGATGGAGAGCAAAGCTGAGCGATATAAAGCTCTTTTAAATAACAACTGTAGTCGTCTCCCCGAACAATCAACGGTCACAATTCTAGCATATAATATAACAGGTCTAAAAAGTAAACTTCTGCAACCTGATTTTTTTAAGTATATCTTTAAATATGATATAATAATTTTATTAGAAACTTTTTTAGAAGAAAAATATGAAAATGATTACCTTAAATATTTTAAAGATTATAAATTAAAATTCATTCCAGCAATTAGAACAAATGTACATGGGAGAGCGAGTGGAGGAATTCTATGTGGAGTTAATTACAAAGTTTCGCATTTTGTAGAATTCAGAAATATAGAGACCAGGCTTATAATTCAAATCAAAAGTAACAATTCGAACTTTCATATTATTCCGGTATACCTTAACTGTAATAATTGGCATCATGATTTTGATAACTTATTTAACTTTATGACCAACTCTTTCTTGGAAAATACTATGATAATCGGGGATTTTAATGCTCGAATTGGTGGTTATCAGAACTCCTCTGTACATTTTTTGCAAAATCAACTGAATTTCGAAATTAACAGAAAATCTAAAGATGAAACCATTAACAGAAACGGCAGATTATTATCTGAATTATTCGGAGACTATGGTTTTTTCGTTCTGAATGGTGTGACAACAGGTGACGAACGAGGTGAATTCACATTTATAGGCGGTCAAGGTGAATCAGTTATAGACTTGTGTGCTGTATCTGGAGAATGGTGCAACGTAATAAAAGATTTTACAGTGGGTTTGGCAAATTTCTCAGCACACTTACCAATTTTTGTGAAAACGAACTTTGATCAACAACCACAACATATGGTTTCAGAGAACGTTCGGAAACTTAAATGGATGGAGAGCAAAGCTGAGCGATATAAAGCTCTTTTAAATAACAACTGTAGTCGTCTCCCCGAACAATCAACGGTCACTATAGATGAAATTGAAAACAGCATAATCGGATTGGTTTATGCCTCAGCCCCAACTGCGAATAATACATTTGTTAACTTTTCCCCTAAAAGAAAATGGTTCGACAAGGACTGTAACCGGTTGAGGAAACTTTCATTTAAATATTTAAGGCTGTTTAGAACAACAAATGCTGCCCACTATAAAAACATGTACCTGAAAGCTAACAAGGATTTCAAGCAACTTTGCATAGCTAAGAAGACGAGTTATCACACAAATCTTGTACACCAGCTTCAACTCAGCAAGAATTCAAAGGAATTTTGGAACAATGTACGAGAAGTTAGTGGTTGGCATAAAAGTATGAAGATTTCTCTCGAAGCTCAGACTCTAGCTGCTCATTTTAAAACTCTGTTGTCGGCCGAGGAGAATCTTCATACTTTCAGCTTTGCATTACAGAACACGTTGGTACCTGAACTAGATACAACGATATCCGCGAGAGAGCTGGAAAATGTGCTTAGTAGAATGAAAAACAACAAAGCACCTGGAAGTGATGGAATACCAGTCGAGTTTTTTAAAAATTCAAACGATGTTCTGAAAAACTACATTCTGGACTTTTTTAACCACCTCTATGACAATGCTTGCGTTCCGTCTGATTTCACCAAAGCTTTTATTTTCGCCATCTTTAAGAAAGGAGACTCTTCTATACCTGAGAGCTATAGAGGAATATCGATTCTCAACTCCCTGAGAAAGATTTTTGCTAGAATTTTATATGAACGACTTTGTAGCTGGATTGAAGGAGCTAATCTACTTAGCGTTTTCCAAGCTGGCTTTCGACCAGGATTTACTACAATCGATCACATTTTCGCTTTGACCAGCATAGCTAAGAATCGCATTGAAAAAAACAAAAAACTGTATGTCTGTTTTGTTGATTTTAAGGCTGCATTCGATACAGTGAACAGACAGGCGTTGTTGTATAAATTATCAACTTTGGGAGTGTCACGAAAATTTCTACAACTATACTTCAAATTTCTCCAGACTTCAAACGCAGCGGTGTGGGATGGATCCAGGCTCTCGAACTGGTTTGAAACTACCGCAGGCGTTCCTCAAGGATGCATTTTAAGCCCGCTGTTATTTGCACTGTTTATCGATGACGTCTCAAACATCCTACCGGGTGGTGTAATCTTCGCGGGAACTCTCATCAAAGTTTTACTTTATGCAGATGATCTGGTCTTACTGGCTGACAATCCGTTTTCGTTACAGCTCCAAATAAATAAACTGCAAGAATATTGTCGAACATGGAACCTTCGCATTAACGTACAGAAAACAAAGGCCATGGTTTTCGAAAACAGACAAAGAAATAGAGCTCCTGAAGAAACGTGGCGGCTTGGTAGTGAGCTAATCAACACTGTACGTGAATTTAAGTACCTTGGAGTTCTCCTAACATACAATTTAAATTTTAATAAGCATATTAAGGAAAAAAGCAGTGAAGCTACGCTAGCACTGAATCTAATGTGGCCCACATTTTTTGCGAAACAAGACATTGATCATTCCTCTAAATTTAAAGTTTTTAATGCGACTATTAACAGTTGTCTGTGCTATGGTATTCAGGCTTTCGGAGTTACCCCCATTGAAGAATTTGAGAAGGTGCAAAGAAATTTTCTTAAACGTATCTTTCGATTACCAAATTCCACACCAACCTACGCCATACACGTCGAAACAGGGCTACCACCAATTTACATTAGGAATCTCAAAGCGGTTTCAAACTATATTACTAGAGTGATAAGAAGAAGTGACAACAGTCTCCATAAGAAAATAATGTTGAGACTGCTGCAAACAAATGCATCACCTTTCAGGGAATGGAATCAATATGCTCTATCCAATGATCTCACGTGTTCAGTAACCGAAGCAAATCTGTACGAATGGAATGACATTTTTGCAAACATTATTTCAAAAATAGACGGCAGTCTTTTTGATCAGCACCTTACCAGAGCATCATCGTCTTCTTCCAGAACTATCTACAGGAATCTAAATCACCGGTTGCCTACTGCAGAGAACTACTTCAACGATAAGAACTCATCAGAGCTGATAAGCATGGTTTTCAAAGCTAGGGTTGAAATTCTTAACCTTAATTTCATCCCTCACAGAATTGATCTTCCGCAAATTTGCAATCTTTGTAACAGACGTGAGTTAGAAGATGTCTATCATTTTATCGCAGTTTGTCCAATTTTGCAAGAAATTCGTCGACTGTATTTCCAAGAAAGTTTTTTGTCTCTCAATAGTTTCTACGAATTACTTAATGGTGCTAGAGGCTGGTCTATATTTTATAAATTCTGCAAGCATGCCCTAACGTACCGAAATAGTTTTTAAAAATTGAAGAGTTTGCTTTATGCAATAATACACTTTTATGTTTTAAATCATTTCAAAATTATTACTTTTTGTGTTTCAAATCACTGTTAAAATTGATCTCTTGTTTATGTTGCAAATCATTAAAATTGTAGAGGAATCGAAAATATTCTCGCTTTCTCATTTGGAAAATGTAAAACCATAGTTGAATACATGTAGGTAGATAATTTTTCTTTTTTTTAACCTTTTCTTTTTTTATATAACTCTTTTAAATTCTTGTATTTATATTTCCAAATTGTTATTTTTTTTATTAAATTACAATATTATAATGTCATATCCGGCAGACGGCAAATTAGCCATGTCCGTATTCTTTACGTCATATTGTACATTTTATTGAAAAAATAAAGAATAATAATAATAATAATAATGTCAAGAACAAAACGTCGTGTAAGCAACAACACAGATAGCAAAGAAAGCATTTTGGTGTTTTTTTTAAATTCTTTTAAGCCTGATCAGTAGGAAATTTTTTTTCATACACCAAACTTTTGTTTTTTTTATAATTCTAATGAGGATTCAGTGGGGAGTGAATTTTTTGGTCAAATAAATATTTGATCAAGTCCAGGGTGCTCTCAAATTACTGGTACAAACACCAACACTGATAGTTCAGTAATTTTAAGTCAAGAAGAGCAAAGCCGTCTTAAAAGCTGTATAAAAACCAGTTACTTGGATTGTCGTTTTTTTACAGTCGACACCACGGAGTCTGTCGCGAAAAATAAAATCATCGCAAAATGCAACAATTGTTATTTACCTTTATCGGGAAGGCTAGATGTATCATCAAATTTATTGCGACATTTAAAGTTTTAGGATCCTGTGGTCACAATGAATGATCATTTCTTATAAGTTTTTCATTGACTGAGTTTGAATTTGCTAAATACGTGTGAAACTGTTTTGACAAAAAATTTGAAAACAAATCAACGATATGATTTCGAGCAAAAAATCAAAATTTTTTTTTTAAAAATTTATAAAAATTTTAAAAATTAAAATTTTTAAAATTTTGAAATGCATTTTTCTTCAACAACTTACTTACTTACTTACTTAAGGTGGCGCTACAGTCCGGGTCGGACCAGGTTCTCAACCAACATGCTTCTCCAGCCAGCTCGGTCCCTAGCTAGCTGCCTCCAGTTTTGCCCGCCAAGTTGGTTAAGGTCCTTTCCAACTTGTGTGCGCCACCTGAGTCGCGGTCTTCCTCTACTGCGCCGTCCCTCGGGATTGGATTCGAAGACTTTCCGGGCCGGAGCGTTGGTGTCCATTCGCTCTACATGACCCAGCCATCTAAGCCGCTCGACCTTGACTCGTTTGATCAGATCAGTGTCGCTGTACAGCCCGTACAGTTCGTCGTTGAATCTTCTTCTCCACTCTCCATCTATGCAGACGGGACCAAAAATCACCTGAAGAATTTTTCTCTCGAAGCATCCTAAAACGTTCTCGTCTGCCTTTGACAAGGTACATGCCTCTGCGCCATGTATAAGAACCGGGATGATAAGTGTCTTATACAGGGACACTTTAGTTGCTCGAGAGAGGACTTTACTACTCAATTGCCTTCTTAGTCCGAAGAAACAGCGATTGGCAAAAGTTACTCTTAGTTTGATTTCAGCGCTGGTGTCGTTGTCTGAATTAATAGCGGCGGCAGCGCCTAGGTAGACAAAGTCCTTAACTACCTCAAATTAATAGCTGTCAATTGTGACGTTCTGTCCAAGACGTCGGTGTTGGGTGTCCTTTCTTGATGACAGCATATACTTGGTCTTGCCTTCATTTACCACTAAACCCATCTACTTTGCTTCCGTCTCAATGCTCATAAACGCGCCATTGACATCACGCTGCGTTCTTCCAATTATGTCAATATCGTCGGCATATCCGAGCAATTAAAAGGATCTTTGAAAGATTGTGCCTCTTGTGTTGACGTGGGAGTTTTGCACTATTCTTTCAAGAACGATGTTGAAAAAGTCGCATGACAGTGCATCGCCTTGCCTAAAACCTTTTTTGACATCGAATGTATCGGTGAGATCTTTTCCGACTCTGATGGAGCAGTGTCCGTTCTCCATCGTCATCCTACACAATCGGACAAGTTCGGTAGGGATGCCAAAATTAGACATGGCTCTATATAACTCCTCTCTATAGATGTTGTCATATGCGGCCTTAAAATCGATAAAAAGGTGGTAGGTATCGATTTGAAGCTCCTGAGTTTTTTCCAAGATCTGTCGTAGTGTGAAGATTTGGTCTATGGTGGACTTTCCTGGTCTAAAGCCGCACTGATAAGGACCTATCAGGTTGTTGACGAATGGCTTCAGACGCTCACACAATACGGCAGAGAGGATCTTATATGCGATGTTAAGAAGACTGATACCTCTTTAGTTGGCGCAGTTCAGAGGGTCTCCTTTCTTGAGAACCGGGGAAACAATACTGAGGTTCCATTCATCGGGCATGCTTTCTTCCGACCATATTTTGCAAATGAGCTGGTGCATACTCCTGACCAGGTCATCGCCTGCCGCTTTAAACAATTCGGCAGTGAGGCCATCAGCTCCAGCAGCTTTGTTGCACTTCAGCTTGGATACTTCTGTCTTCACTTCGTTCAGGTCGGGTTGGCGGAATTCTTGGTCTACGTCGCCTAAATCGAATGGTTCTATCTCTCTAACAGCGGAATTGGGTTCATCATCGCCGTTATAGAGCTTGGAAAAGTGGTCTTTCCATATCCTCAGCATTGACTGCGGTTCCACCACGATGTTCCCTTGATCGTCTTTGCAGGCTTCGCCTCGGGGCTTATAACCCGAGGCTGTTGTTTTTTTTTTTTTGGTAAAACTTCCGCACATCATTCCTGCTGTGGCACCCTTCTATCTCCTCGATCGCGCGCTTCTCATGCTCTATCTTTTTCCGTCTAAAAAGCCGGTGTTCGTCTCTCCTCCTCTGCTTGTAGAGCTCATAAGCAAATCTAGTCTTTTTGTGCAGCGCCGCTTTGTATGCTTCCTGTTTAGCTGCATGTGCTTGCCGGCATTCGTCGTCAAACCAGGGGTTTCGTTGTGGTGGCCGTGTGAAACCCAGCACTTCAGAGGCGGCATCTCTGATGGCTGATTGGCACTGCTGCCACTGGTTCTCTATACTTGATGCTGGCGGCATAGGACTTCTAAAGAGGTTGTAAGAGACTCGATCGGAAAAGGACTTGGCGATCTCTTGCGATTGTAGTCGTCCAACGTCGAATTTTCTCACAGTATTTCCTTGTGTTGGCTTGGATCGGGATATCCGCAGTCGTACCTTGCCTACAACAAGGTAATGGTCCGAATCAATGTTGGCCCCTCGGAATGTTCGGACATCCTCTATACTGGAGAAGTGTCGTGCGTCGATCGCAATGTGGTCAATCTGGTTGACGGTTGATTGATCAGGAGATTTCCATGTCCCTTTGTGGATATTGAGGTGCTGGAACCGCGTACTAGCTACCAGAACATCTCGCCCCGCAGCGAAATCGATCAGCCTGAATCCGTTATCGGAGGTGTTGTCGTGCAGGCTGTATCTTCTGATTATTCCACCAAAGATTTCCTCTCTTCCTAGCTTGGCATTAAAATCTCCTAGAAAAATCTTAATGTCATAGCCAGGGCACTGCTCATATGTTTTGTCCAGGAGCTCGTAGAATACGTCTTTGGTGTCTTCATCCTTTTCCTCTGTGGGGGCGTGTGCGCAAATGAGGCTTATGTTGACGAATTTAGCCTTGATGCGGATTGTTGCTATGCGCTCGTTCACATAGTTGAAACTCAAGACTTTTTGCCTGAGTCTAGTTCCAACAACAAATCCACATCCTAACAGTCGCTGCTTTTGTTCTCGGTAGCAGTCGCCGTAGTAGATATCGCAGTCTTTTAATTTGCGTCTACCGGCAAAAATGGGTTTGATGGTTAATGAGGGCAAAACGAAGTATATGCTGTCAGCAAACAAGGACACAGAACATCGACGAATTGGACAAAACGTCACAATAGACAGACATAACTTCGAGGTAGTACAGGACTTCGTCTACTTAGGATCCGCTGTAGACACGGACAGCAACATCAGTGCAGAGATCAAAGGGAGAATAACTATTGCCAACCGGAAGCATGGACTTTATCGAAAGCGGATGAGGAAACCCTTGGTCGTTTCGAAAGAAAAATTCTCCGAATGATCTTTGGTCCCGTATGCGAAAACAATGTGTGGAGAAGAAGATACAACATCGAGCTGTATGAGCTGTACCGCCACATGGGCATAGCCAGAAGAGTACGCATCGCGAGGCTACGATGGTTGAGCCATGTCGAGCGGATGGACCCAAACGTTCCGGCTCGTCGGGTGTTCGAAAGCACATTGCAAGGAAATCGCGGAAGGGGAAGACCTCGTCTTAGGTGGCGCAACCAAGTGGATAAAGACCTCAACCGACTTGGAGTGCGAAACTGGAGAGAGCTCGCCCGAAATCGAAGTCGTTATAGAAGGAGGTTGGTTGAGGCCCAGGTTCACCCCGAACTGTAATGGCCACCTAAGTAAGTAAGTAAGAACACGATGATTGTAGAGATGATGATATTAGAGATGAAACTGTG
The DNA here is from genome assembly GCA_949752695.1 of Melanostoma scalare. Classification (NCBI taxonomy): domain Eukaryota; kingdom Metazoa; phylum Arthropoda; class Insecta; order Diptera; family Syrphidae; genus Melanostoma; species Melanostoma scalare. Next base: position 104,408,073 of record OX456984.1, on the reverse strand, counting down.
AATGAAAACTCATAACTTTCATTGATATATACATTCTATATGTACATCTACATATATTATAAAAGATTTTCTTGTACATTAAAATATTTACTGAAAATTCAATTCTGTTTTCACTTCTGTCGGCACTCCCGGAGTGCTTATTTTTTTTTTTCAATTCATAAGCTAGTTGGTGAATTATGAATTAAATCTTTTTCAATTCATAAGCCAGTTGATGACATGTGAATTAAATTTTCCCAAGTCATGAGCTGATAAGTGAGTTATGATTATGAATTAAATCTTATTCAATTCATAAGCTATTTTTGAGTTATAAATTAAATTTATTAAATTAACTCAGTTCTTCTCCAAACGTAACCTCACTAGTGACTTGTGCACTGAATTATGCTTCATTTGCTGCATTACAATTATCTTTAAAAGGTAGTGACTGACGTATTTTAAATCTCTTCTTAGTTATGTTAATAAAGAAACCTCTAAAAATCTATTTTTGGCATAAAGTAAGTAGGTACTTTCCTTTTTCTTTTGTTCAAAATGAATGTTTTAGAAACTGCGACAGTTTTTGAAGGCTTTCCACTTCATTACTTCACTAAGAGCTTTGAATGCAAAAAAAGAAACTAAGGACTTAGTTGTGAAAAAAACAGCTAAGACATAAAAATTACCAATTTTACAAAAAAAAAATTTACTTCGATACAAGCTTTATGGTGTACTTTTTCGGTGTGTAGTTTTTTTGATTCCAAGCATTCTTTTGTCCCAACTTTTTGTACTACGAGATTTCAAAACATCAATGGTGGATTTATGTTGTAGTAAGAGAAAGTTTTATCTTGAGAGAAAGCTTTCATGTTTGCGATGATACATTAGAAATTACTTGTATTTGCATAAATCACTCGTTAACTATTCCATTTTGGACTGTTGATAAGTGAAGTGAAAAAGTGCAAGTGCAAAAGTGTATATTTCTTATAAAAGTGAAAAAAAAAAAAAATTAATACGTATATTAACGTTGCGAATCATTGTGTTTATTTTTCAAGGTAAAAAGTAAAAATGCGAAGGTTGATGGTTAAAATTAAAATGTAAAAGTTTGGTTTGAACAAAACATAAGAACTGAATTGAGACTTCTAAAACAGATGATTTGCTTAAAAATATTCCAAAATCTTAAGTTTTTTTAACTTTAAAATTTTTTTAATCGACTTAAATCGGGTTTCTAAAATGTTTTGAACAGTAATCTCACTGGCTCTAAATTCCAGCTTATTTGGTGTTTGAAGATAGTGTCTTCCATGACGTTATGTTCATGACGTTATATCGTTCGTTGCGTCGTGTAAACAACAACACAGATAGCAAAGAATGAATTTTGGTGTTTTTTTAAATGCTTTTAAGCTTGAGCCACCATCATGGAAGCCACTAACTAGAAAGTCGATTTTGAAAAAACCGTACTATGGGAGGTGCCGTTTTTAGACTTATCATCGGAATGTGATGTTTAATTGTTATCTCAAAAAATTTTTCTACACGATTGCAAAACTTGTCTAATCCGCAAAAGCGTGTCGAGCAACAAACCTATCTAGGTTAGGTTAGGTTAAGTTAGGTTAGGTTAAATTGGCTGTCAGGAAAACAACTGACACACTTAGACCAGTATTAGGTCCATTGTGATACCATAAAAATTATGCGAGGGAGGAGAGACTTAACAAAACCATTTAAAGCTTTTGATAAAGCGAAAGATATGCAGGGTACCTGTGTTCGCCAGATCGCTTAGATCATCAAGAAAATATTTTCCTAGATGCAGTTTTCTTTTAAAAGAGAGTGCAGGACATGAGCAGAGGAAATGTGGAATAGTCTTTTCCTTCTCCTCATCTAAGCAACTTCTGCAGAAGTCATTAGAGGAAACGCCGAGTCTTATGGCGTGTCTTCCTATCAGACAAAGACAATGTTCGGTGATGACATTGATAATAATTGATTACGGAGCTAAAGTGCATATGTTTTGTTGCAACACACGCAGTGATAACGTTCCACCTATTTGTTCTATCCATTGCCTCTTGCTTTAGCATGTAGCGATTGGTATACCATATATATTCAACCTGCTGGTTGAGATCGGTAGAACGGTTCCTTTTCTGGCGAGTTCATCGGCTTTGCAGTAACCCACGATATCCCTGTGCCCCGGCACCCAAATAAGGTGAATATTGAACTGTTCAGCCATCTCCTTAAGAGATAGGCGACAGTCTGAGAAAATCCGGATATTCGCTGAGGATATCACGTTTTCTTTTATCCACGATAGGGCCTCTTTGATCGCCAGAATTTCCGCTTGGAACACGCTACAGTGGTTTGGAAGGTGGAATGAAAAACTGACATTGGTTCTTTCTGAGTACCTACACCCCGCAGCCGACATTTTCCTTGGTTTTTGACCCATCTGTATAGAAATGAATTGAATCATCTCTAAAGAATTCTTCGTCTTCCCAGGTAGTTCTCGATGGGATTGAGACTTGGCACTTATTATCAAAAACCAGTTGGGGGATGTTGTAGTCGGAGTGGCAAGGGATTTATCTAAATAAATTCAGGATTGTAGCGTGAACGATGTTTTTATCGGTCCATTGGGAGATAGCTCTGATACGAATGGAATGAACCTAACTAACGCGCTGTCGCCAGTTGATTTGCTTGTGCGAGGATTTGAAAAGATTAAATTCACAAGTCACTACCATACCAGATAAATTTTTTTTAATTCATAACTCACTTATGAGCTCATGACTTGGGAAAATTTAATTCACAAGTCACCAACTTACTTATGAATTGAAAAAGATTTAATTCATAATTCACCAACTCGCTTATGAATTGAAAAAATTTAATTCACAAGTCACCAACTGGCTTATGAATTGAAAAAATTTAATTCATAATTCACCAACTAGCGTATGAATTGAAAAAAATTAATTCACAAGTCACCAACTAGCTTATGAATTGAAAAAATTTAATTCACAAGTCACCAACTGACTTATGAATTGAAAAAGATTTAGTTCATAATTCACCAACAGGCTTATGAATTGAAAAGATTTAATTCACAAGTCACCAACTAGCTTATGAATTGAAAAAGATTTAATTCATAACACACTTATTAGCTCATGACTTGGGAAATTTTAATTCATAAGTCACCAACTAGCTTAAGAATTATTATTTGTTTAATTCATAAGTCACTTATTAGCTTATGAATTAACAATTTATCAATACATAAGGCACAACTAGCTTATGATTTAATATTTTTTTAAATTCATAATTCACATATTAGCTAGTGAATTAAAGACTAGCTTAAGAGAAAAGAATTAAGCTTTTGCAGCCCTGGGTCTAGACAGGAGAAAATTAAGTATAATCTTTTCTTGGTACGTCTACCGCCGCCGCCGGGCACTAACGCGCGTGAGCTCCTTAAAATTAAATACTTATTTCACACTAGGGTACACTGGGAAAAACCAAGGGGCAACCGAGGCCCCCTGCAGTGCAGGCGTTGTCAGCAGTTTGGGCACCTAGCAAAAAATTGTGCTTTCGCATTAAAATGCGTCAAATGCACTTATCACCATGACCCAGGGCTTTGCTCTTGGCCAAGGTTGAAGCCAGCAAGGCTACCTGTGTTAACTGCGGCGAGGACCACCCCGCAAACTTTAGAGGCTGTAAAATGTACAAGCAATATGAAGCACGTAGGAAACAGATCCTCCATGACGCAATTTTAATGAAAAATAAAGCTATTCATTTAGCACACGCCCTATCCAGCGGAGCCTTGATTGTCCCGGGTGTCTCATTCGCCAGCCATCTTAGATCTAACAGTCACAGTACTAACTCATTCCCAGGGACTCCAGATCTTTCTAAAACTACACCTAATAACCCCTAAATAAATTTATGGATCTATGAAACGACCTTTTTGGGCTGGATATGAGCACACTCATCGCAAAAATTGAAAGTTTCATGGCAAACCTAGGGAAATTCAGTTCCCTAGCCGAAAAAAGATTGGTCTATCTCGAACTGGTGAGCCAGTTAATGTTTAGTTCGAAAGGATGTTATTGAAAATCCTACAGTTCAACATTTACGTCCTTAATTGCTCATTCGTGGAGAATAGAACTACTCAAAATTCTCCAAGATAACTGTTGCATAGCACAGATTGTAAGAAACTCAAACGTCAACACCAGAGGAACAGTCTTTCAAAAGTCTGTACAATTACTCGCCTACGCAGACGATATTGACGAAAGGGGAAGAAAAAAGCGTGATGACATAGGTGCTTTTGCGAGTATTGAAACAGAAGCGGCAAAAATGGGTTTTGATGGTTAATGAGGGCAAAACGAAGTATATGCTGTCATCAAACAAGGACACAGAACATCGACGAATTGGACAAAACGTCACAATAGACAGACATAACTTCGAGGTAGTACAGGACTTCGTCTACCTAGGATCCGCTGTAGACACGGACAACAACATCAGTGCGGAGATCAAAGGGAGAATAACTCTTGCCAACCGGAAGCATGGACTTTATCGAAAGCGGATGAGGAAACCTTTGGTCGTTTCGAAAGAAAAATTCTCCGAATGATTTTTGGTCTCGTATGCAACATCGAGCTGTATGAGCTGTACCGCCACATGGGCATAGCCAGAAGAGTACGCATCGCGAGGCTACGATGGTTGAGCCATGTCGAGCGGATGGACCCAAACGCTCCGGCTCGTCGGGTGTTCGAAAGCACATTGCAAGGAAATCGCGGAAGGGGAAGACCTCGTCTTAGGTGGCGCAATCAAGTGGATAAGACCTCAACCGACTTGGAGTGCGAAACTGGAGAGAGCTCGCCCGAAATCGAAGTCGTTATAGAAGGAGGTTGGTTGAGGCCCAGGTTCACCCCAAACTGTAATGGCCACCTAAGTAAGTAAGTAAGAATACGATGATTGTAGAGATGATGATATTAGAGATGAAACTGTGAATGAAAACTCATAACTTTCATTGATATATACATTCTATATGTACATCTACATATATTATAAAAGATTTTCTTGTACATTAAAATATTTACTGAAAATTCAATTCTGTTTTCACTTCTGTCGGCACTCCCGGAGTGCTTATTTTTTTTCAATTCATAAGCTAGTTGGTGAATTATGAATTAAATCTTTTCAATTCATAAGCCAGTTGATGACATGTGAATTAAATTTTCCCAAGTCATGAGCTGATAAGTGAGTTATGATTATGAATTAAATCTTATTCAATTCATAAGCTATTTTTGAGTTATAAATTAAATTTATTAAATTAACTCAGTTCTTCTCCAAACGTAACCTCACTAGTGACTTGTGCACTGAATTATGCTTCATTTGCTGCATTACTATTATCTTTAAAAGGTAGTGACTGACGTATTTTAAATCTCTTCTTAGTTATGTTAATAAACAAACCTCTAAAAATCTATTTTTGGCATAAAGTAAGTAGGTACTTTCCTTGTTCTTTTGCTTCAATATGAATGTTTTAGAAACAGCGACAGTTTTTGAAGGCTTTCCACTTCATTACTTCACTAAGAGCTTTGAATGCTAAAAAAGAAACTAAGGCATAAAAATTACCAATTCTACAAAAAAAAATTTACTTCGATACAAGCTTTATGTTGTACTTTTTCGGTGTGTAGTTTTTTTGATTCCAAGCATTCTTTTGTCTCAACTTTTTGTACTACGAGATTTCAAAACATCAATGGTGAATTCATGTTGTAGTAAGAGAAAGTTTTATCTTGAGAGAAAGCTTTCATGTTTGCGATGATACATTAGAAATTACTTGTATTTGCATAAATCACTCGTTAACTATTCCATTTTGGACTGTTGATAAGTGAAGTGAAAAAGTGCAAGTGCAAAAGTGTATATTTCATATAAAAGTGAAAAAAAAAAAAATTAATACATACACTCCATGGTCACACAATTAAGTCATTTTTATAAAATTAGGTTTATATATCCATATATTAAGTACAAATTACAACGAAAGCAAAATTTGTTCAAATTCTAAATATTTACAATCACAATCATTAAAAAAAAACCAAAGAAAATAAATTCCACTATAACAATAGTCATTTCTTTAACAAAAAATCAATAATATATAAAATAAGTGTGGCCATATAATTAAGTCACATGAAAAAAATAAGTGAAATATGATAAAAAAACATAGTTTATTTTAACCGCACAGTTGATATTTCGTAGGATAGCTTTTCTGTTTCGATACGGCGGATATTCTCCTTGGCATGGAGTCTACCAAACCTTTTCATTGCTCTACGCTACTATTTTTCCACTCTTTCTGCAAAATACTCCAGAGAGTAGTCTAGCTGGTTGGTTTTTTTTCCGCAACTTTTTTTTTTAGAATGTCCCCAAATTACCAATAGGGTTTAAGTCCGGTGACATTGCTGGCCACCCGAAAACATTCACTTTACGCTCTTCAAGGAAAGATTTCACAACTCTTTACTTGTGTTTGGGATCATTGTCGGGCTGAAAGATTCATCATTGGGGTAATTGGTTCTGGCAGTCGCCGAGAAGATTTGTGTCCAGTATGTCCCGGTAGTCAATACCTGTCATTTTACCGTTTATTTGATACAGCGGACCGACACACCATGGCTTGTGAAACACGCCCAAACCATTATAGAACTGCCGCCATGCCTAAAGGTCTTTTTGGTGTATCTTGTGTTCAGCTCAGCATTTCTGGGACGTCTCACATACGGTTTGCCATCATTTCCATAATGTTGATCTTCACCTCACACAATATTTGTTGATGAGAAATGCTGAGCTGAACCCAAGATACACCAAAAAGACCTTTAGGCATGGCGGCAGTTCTATAATGGTTTGGGCGTGTTTCACAAGCCATGGTGTGTCGGTCCGCTGTATCAAATAAACGGTAAAATGACAGGTATTGACTACCTGGACATACTGGACACAAATCTTCTCGGCGACTGCCAGAACCAGAGATAAGTAATTAATTAGATGGCAAACCTTTACTTCTCTTGCCCCGCAACAACCATTTGTTTACATTGTTGTTTTTGTAATCACATCCCCTGTCTGTGAATTGACTTTACACAAGATCTCACTACTACCACTTTGAGTACAGCTTCCAACACATTCCCCCATTTTATTTCTATAAATTCCATCTTAAGGCCACGTCTGGCTGCCGTTTTGTATTTTGAAAGCGTTTTACTATCCTAGAAACATTTAGTAAAAACTTTTGTTTTTATTTTCACACTACAATTTTTCTATATTCTTTTCTTTAAGTTTGATAAATTGAAAAACGTTTTTTTGAAAAGAAGAGATTTTGTAACAATATAGGAGTTTCTTCTGATGCTCACAGTTTTGGTCTGATGGTGGACCGGGTTTTAGGCATGTGCGTATGCATTTGAAGTCCCCGCGTGGCCAAGCTTTGAATTTCACAATTTTAATATATATGGAAAAGTTTTTACTAAATGTTTCTTGCTTTCAAAATACAAAACGGTAGCCAGACGTGGCCTTAAGATGGAATTTATAGAAATAAAACAGTGGAGGTGAGTTTATTTTCAAACGTCAAAACGTTTTAGTATTTTTTATTTATTTTCAAGAGAAAATTTGTTTCAGAAAAGATATTTCCTTTAAATTGAGTTTCTGATTTCCATTGCATAGGAAAATTATTCTAAAGTATTGCACTACGTACTGTTCGCTACTTCGAAACTTCAAAAGCAGTCATGGTTTCAAACGTGCTGAATTTTTATCACTTCTATATCAGAAAATTTATGGCTGTGAGAACTTGTATATTTTTACTTGGCATTTAATTTTACTGTGTCTTCTTACAGATAGCATCATTTCCTTGCCGCACTGGCTAAAATCCTTTCCTCAGGAGTGCCTTACATGCATAGAAGTCTACAAAAAATTGATCTTCTGGTTTGATTTTGTTGCAGTGTGAGATGTCGCTCACTGTTTTTCTATAAAATTGGATGAAAAACGCGCCTTTTATGTGACCAATTGATGTCCAACCAACTATATATGTACAAGGCATTGAAAAAACACTTAAATCTCAAACACATAATTCGATCCAATCAATTTGTCACAGATCCATTACGACGTTTAGTGAACCCAAAATGAACACACTCAGTGGGTTGCAGAGCATCAAAAAATTAAACTATCGGCGTTTAAATTCAAACCTATTTCCACTTTTAAACAAACTGCTTATCGCAAGGATGAGCTTACCACTTTGATTGGTCTAACTCGTTCCGGGAAGACAACATTCATGTCTGAGCACTCTCTAGATCACTAGAGACAATATGTTGGTTATCCTCTTGATGACAAGCTCCACGAGTATAGGACAAGTGAATTCAAAAAGTATCCCATGTATTTTATGACTTTTAATGGTCAACAAAGTATTAAAATGGTAATGGAAGCCATAGAACATGCTCAGGAAAAGTGTTCGCTGTCAATTGACTAAAAACCCTTTATTGTTTGGATTTGGATTGCAAATTAAAACAGCACACAAACTATTTTCATTTTAGAATGTAGCATAGCGATAGCGTACATTTATTATTTTGAATGGTAGACAACTCTAAAGTAAATTAAAATAAAATTGTTTGTTCGACTCATGCCTATCATGCTTAGAAGTTCTGTATATTTAACACAAATAAAGTAAATATGATGAAAATTATGAAAAACAATCATTTGGTTATAATTCTACTAAAGTTAAAACATTATAAACTCATTATTGTAGATCCCCTCCATCCACAAGGCATGGTTGTGAGAAATGCGTTAGGCTTTGGGGCTACTCGCTCTGTTGCGCCAGAGATAAGTTTTAAGATAAATTAATTACTTATCTCTGTGTTGCGCCACCCTATTTATTTAATTATTTTTGTTTTACAATCATTCGAAATCAAATTAAAAAAGAATTCAGTTGAACCAACATCAGATTTTAGATTTTAACCCAATGATTGCATCAATAAACTTTTCTTGTATAAATAAACTTTTCTTAACCGATGGAACTACTATTTTCTCCTAGCACTCCACAAGCCTTGCGGAAACAATCGTAAACAGTGTTTAATTTTCAAAACAGATGCGAAATCAATTTTTTCATTATAGCTTCAGCAAACGTTTTTTTTATCACTTTAGCACGTGACATGAACGACCTTATTTTAAAACAAATATTTGGTTTATTTTAATGAGTAGCTATTCCTAGGTTTTAGCCATTTCGGAAGCAAATCGAAACTTGCGTACATATATGAATAAAAACAAAAGGTTTTTGTTACAAAAGAATTATTTTACTTTATTCTTAATATCTGTTGTTCTTTTTATCACTATTTACTATCCCGAAAAAATGGAAACTTACTCACACAATGGAAAGATGTGTTAAAAATAATTTAACATTTGACAATAACAGTAAAGATGTTTAGGTGCTTTTATATCTGACTCGAAAGATGGAAACACATTTTTTAAAGATAGTTTACAAACATTTAGGCCGAGTCTTCGAGTTGAATTGAAAAAAAAAATTTGAAATTAAACTGAATTAAATTTTTGCTTTGCCTTAACAATGATGCAGAGATGTAAATTATATCAAGAAAGTCCAAAGATACTCCTTTCACTCAAATTGTGGAACTTATAAAAGAAAGATGCAAGATGCATTGATTTGTTAGCTCTCGGGCACGAATCTTCTTACAATTCTGTCTTATTTTCTTTACCGTTGCGATCGTAGCCCTTCAGTTATGTGGTTTGAAGGTTTGTCTTTTTTATCTTTAGGTAGCCAAAACAGAGTGGGGAATCCACGGACGTTAAATTCTGGTGTTTATCTATATAAAATAAAATATATCAAATTAATGTTTAAAAAAGAAGAACCTTCTTACCCTCATTGCTCTTTGTTGCCTCCTTGACAGTGACTCTTATTCCATTTGCTTTTTGGTGCGAATTGGGAAAGCATGGAAGGTTTTCTTATCCGCTCCAGGTGGAGCTTGGCAGTAGAGGAGTTTTTGCATTAATCCGAAATGCTTTGCAATGTATTCCTGGAAAACAGAAGAAAAAAATATTAGTTTATAAAGATAATATCAACAGATTCCTTGGAAAATACCTGACTTTTTTTGAAGTCTTGTTGGGATAATATCAGAATGCGATACCACAGTCGGATTATATTAGAATTTGTATGTATTTGTATTCAGACATCAAACCTGGATCCGGAATTATCGGGTAGCTCATAATTTGCAGCTATATGGAGATTCTGTTGGTCTGTATTTACTGGATTCTATCAGTCCACGTCCTGTGTCTTCTTCCTTTTCTCCGCCTGACCCTTTTTGGTCTTCTTTTTCTTCCGTCGTCATCGCTATGTTCATCAGAATCAAATTCTAAACTTTAGGCTTATCTTTTCCAGATAGATATCTATCTATCTAGATAGAATAACAAGGCTTTAATCTATTTATTATTTTTTAGTATTTTTTAATTCACTTCACAGTTCACAATGCAAATCTATCGCTTCTTATATCAATTTTTGAGGTTCACTTCACAGATCAGAACACAGCGCAAATTGCAAATTCCTTTGAAAATTGAAGATAGAAATTTAATTTTCCGCCTTTTTTTCGGCAGATGGCAGATGTTTTTGTTTTCACCACGAAAAAATTGGTAACAAAAGTTAAGGACAAGGCTATACTTTTTTGTAAAAAACTGAAAAATACTGTTCCCGTACTTTTTGCAAACTACGAGTTACATTTTTTGATAATATTTACTATTGATTAATAATTATTACTGTGTTAACATTTTTCTTCTTATTTTTTCAATCAATTTATTATGTTGAAGTTTTAATTAAAAGCCTGTATTTAAAAGCGAATTTTAGAATAAATTTGTAAGACCTGTTGGGATAAGGCTACTAGTCTTACATCACTTAGTTAGTAGTTTAGTTTTAAAAATACGTGAAGTTGAGTAGGATCGGGTACTCGAATCGGATTATGATTCAGCTTTCGATGCAGGTATCTACTTACCCACTGAATCGAGTAATCTAGGTATACAGCACTCTCTTTTGGTTTTGGAGGTCCATATTACTTTATAAAGGACATAATATATTAAAATATGTAATAGTTTTTGACATTTTATTTTGTTAAAACTAAAAGGTAGTCTGATGTCCAAAATCAAAACTAGAGACAAATCTAAATTTTATTACAACTGCCTGCAAAAAAAAGAAATACTTGCATTGATTAATGCATGAGTGCTGTACAACTGCAAAGAAAAAATTGTAATCTAAGTTTTAAATTTTCGTAGTAATAATAACAGTATTGATACTAATAATAAAATAACTCTTACTTTAGATTAAGCATTTACCTATTAAGCACAATTGCAATAGAAAACTATTAGTTTAATTTATTCGTTCACTTATGTAACAAAAACAATAAGGACTGATGAAAACTGTGAGCAACAGAAGAAGCTCTTCTATTGTTACAAAATCTCTTGTTTTCAAAGAACGTTTGTTAATTTATCAAACATAAAGAAAAGAATATATAAAAATTGTAGTGTGAAAATAAAAACAAAAGTTTCTATCACCCCTATTATGGAATCCGGCGAATGCTATTTAGCGTGAGTTTCAACCATTCGCGAAAATTTTGCTATTATGGAATTCGACGAATGGAATTGAATGAATGTCGGTAACATAACGTGCACCACCGACTTTTCTGTTCAACTTATTTGGTATTAGTGAATTCGCAAACCATTCGCGCTCCATATAATTTTTTCCATTTCTCATTCGCGACATTTTTGTAACGAATCGAAATTCGTAAAGACATAAACTTACTAGAAATCAACAAACAAAACATGGAAAGTGCAAATATGTTAGTTTAAATTTATATGTTAGTCTTATTTTACTTCTTTTTAAGAAAGCGGACCTTAAATGGGGAACAATTTCGTAAAATAGTTGAGCTGATGAAAACTGAACCCGATGTTGCAAAAAACTTAACAAAACAGTATTCGGAGCAGCAACAATTTTGCTGCAAACATCACTTCTCAATAGCATTTATGCAGATTTCCTAATGGAAAACAGTATATAAAAAAAAAATTTCGATTTGTATGCAATCTAGTGAGTATTTTATTTGAATGTAGGCTCTCAACCGAAACATTCAAAATACTCTAATTTTGGTAGCGTAATTCTATTCGATGAGTTTTCTCTTACATCATAATAATATGCATTTGAGTCCACTATAAATATCACTTTTAACTTTAAACTGAAACTTGCTTTATTTTAGTTTCAAATTTGTTTGCGTACCAAGTTAAATGAATTTTTTCGTTTTGTCAACATACATGACAGCAACACAGAGTAGAACCAGAGAGGACAACAACCTTTTCTTTATTCATCTAAGACAAAAACAGTGAAAAACAATAAGGTAGTTCTGGTATTGATAATACAGCTCATTCGTCGAATTCACTAATACCAAATAAGGAGAACACGAATCTACCGCGAATCCTGTCAACTCCCCGGGAGTAAAATCCTGCGAATTCCATAATAGGCATGTATAAAATGTTTTAAGGATAATAAAACGCTTTCAAAATACAAAACAGAAGCCAGACGTGGCCTTAAGGTGGAATTTATAGAAATAAAACAGTGGAATGTGTTGGAAGCTGTACTCAAAGTGGTAGTAGTGAGATTTTGTGTAAACTCATTCGTGAAAGCTGTACTCAAAGTAGTAGTAGTGAAATCAGCTTGTAGGCAGTTTCAATGTGTGTGTGAAGTTTGCCATCTAATTAATTTCTTATCTCTGGCCAGAACCAATTACCCCAATGATGAATCTTTCAGCCCGACAATGATCCCAAACACAAGTAAAGAGTTGTGAAATCTTTCCTTGAAGAGCGTAAAGTGAATGTTTTCGGGTGGCCAGCAATGTCACCGGACTTAAACCCTATTGGTAATTTGGGGACATTCTAAAAAAAAAGTTGCGGAAAAAAAACCAACCAGCTAGACTACTCTCTGGAGTATTTTGCAGAAAGAGTGGAAAAATAGTAGCGTAGAGCAATGGAAAGGTTTGGTGGACTCCATGCCAAGGAGAATATCCACCGTATCGAAGCAGAAAGGCTATCCTACGAAATATCAACTGTACGGTTAAAAAAAACTATGTTTTTTATCATATTTTGCTTATTTTTTTCATGTGACTTAATTATATGGCCACACTTATTTTATATATTATTGATTTTTTGTTAAAGAAGTGACTATTGTTATAGTGAAATTTATTTTCTTTGGTTTTTTTTAATGATTGTGATTGTAAATATTTAGAATTTGAACAAATTTTGCTTTCGTTGTAATTTGTACTTAATATATGGATATGTAAACCTAATTTTATAAAAATGACTTAATTGTGTGACCATGAGTGTATATTAACGTTGGGAATCATTGTGTTTATTTTTCAAGGTAAAAATTGAAAATGCGAAGGTTGATGGTTCAAATTAAAATGTAAAAGTTTGGTTTGAACAAAATATAAGAACTGAATTGAGACTTCTAAAACAGATGATTTGCTTAAAAAAATTCCAAAATCTCAAGTTTTTTTAACTTTAAAATTTTTTTAATCGACTTAAATCGGGTTTCTAAAATGTTTTGAACAGTAATCTCACTGGCTCTAAATTCCAGCTTATTTGGTGTTTGAAGATAGTGTCTTCCATGACGTTATGTTCATGACGTTATATCGTTCGTTGCGTCGTGTAAGCAACAACATAGATAGCAAAGAATGCATTTTGGTGTTTTTTTTAAATGCTTTTAAGCCTGATCAGTAGGAAATTTTTTTTTCATACAATAAATTTTTGTTTTTCTTAGATTAAATACATGGATTCTAATGAGGATTCAGTGGGGAGTGAATTTTTTGGTCAAATAAATATTCGAGACGAAAGTTATGAGGATACAAGTCCAGGGCGCTCTCAAATTACTGGTATAAACACCAACACTGATAGTTCTGTAATTTTAAGTCAAGAAGAGCAAAGCCGTCTTAAAAGCTGTATAAAAACCAGTTACTTGAATTGTCGTTTTTTTACAGTCGACACCAAGGAGTCTGGCGCGAAAAATAGAATCATCGCAAAATGCAACAATTGTTCTTTACCTTTATCGGGAAGGCTAGATGTATCATCAAATTTATTGCGACTTTTAAAGGTAAGTTTTAGGATCCTGTGGTCACAATGAATGATCATTTCTTATAAGTTTTTCATTGATTGAGTTTGAATTTGCTAAATACGTGTGAAACTGTTTTGACAAAAAATTTGAAAAAAAAAAAATCAAAGATATGATTTCGAACAAAAAATCAAAAATTCTTTTAAAAAATTTTGAAATGCATTTTTCTTCAACAACTTAGGACTTCTAAAATACAAAATTTCGCCACCATCATGGAAGCCACTAACTAGAAAGTCGATTTTGAAAAAACGGTACTATGGGAGGTTCCGTTTTTAGACTTATCATCGGAATGTCATGTTTAATTGTTATCTCAAAAAAATTTTCTGCACGATTGCAAAACTAGTCTAATCCGCAAAAGCGTGTCGAGCAACAAACCTATCTAGGTTAGGTTAGGTTAGGTTAGGTTAGGTTAAAATGGCTGTCAGGAAAACAACTGACACACTTAGACCAGTATTAGGTCCATTGTGATACCATAAAAATTATGCGAGGGAGGAGAGACTTAACAAAACCATTTAAAGCTTTTGATAAAGCGAAAGATATGCAGGGTACCTGTGTTCGCCAGATCGCTTAGATCATGAAGAAACTATTTTCATAGATGCAGTTTTCTTTTAAAAGAGAGTGCAGGACATGAGCAGAGGAGATATGGAATAGTCTCTTCCTCCTCCTCATCTAAGCAACTTCTGCAGAAGTCATTAGAGGAAACGCCGAGTCTTATGGCGTGTCTTCCTATCAGACAAAGACAATGTCATGTGATGACATTGATAATAATTGATTACGGAGCTAAAGAGCATATGTTTTGTTGCAACACACGCAGTGATAACGTTCCACCTATTTGTTCTATCCATTGCCTCTTGCTTTAGCATGTAGCGATTGGTATACCATATATATTCAACCTGCTGGTTGAGATCGGTAGAACGGTTCCTTTTCTGGCGAGTTCATCGGCTTTGCAGTTACCCACGATATCCCTGTGCCCCGGCATCCAAATAAGGTGAATATTGAACTGTTCAGCCCTCTCCTTAAGAGATAGGCGACAGTCTGAGAAAATCCGGATATTCGCTGAGGATATCACGTTTTCTTTTAACCACGATAGGGCCTCTTTGATCGCCAGAATTTCCGCTTGGAACTCGCTACAGTGGTTTGGAAGGTGGAATGAAAAACTGACATTGGTTCTTTCTGAGTACCTACACCCCGCAGCCGACCTTTTCCTTGGTTTTTGACCCATCTGTATAGAAATGAATTGAATCATCTCTAAAGAATTCTTCGTCTTCCCAGGTAGTTCTCGATGGGATTGAGACTTGGCACTTATTATCCAAAACCAGTTGGGGGATGTTGTAGTCGGAGTGGCAAGGCATTTATCTAAATAAATTCAGGATTGTAGCGTGAACGATGTTTTTATCGGTCCATTGGGAGATAGCTCTGATACGAATGGAATGAACCTAACTAACGCGCTGTCGCCAGTTGATTTGCTTGTGCGAGGATTTGAAAAGATTCAATTCACAAGTCACTACCATACCAGATAAATTTTTTTTAATTCATAACTCACTTATCAGCTCATGACTTGGGAAAATTTAATTCACAAGTCACCAACTTACTTATGAATTGAAAAAGATTTAATTCATAATTCACCAACTAGCTTATGAATTGAAAAAATTTAATTCACAAGTCACCAACTGGCTTATGAATTGAAAAAATTTAATTCATAATTCACCAACTAGCTTTTGAATTGAAAAAAATTAATTCACAAGTCACCAACTAGCTTATGAATTGAAAAAATTTGATTTACAAGGCACCAACTGACTTATGAATTGAAAAAGATTTAGTTCATAATTCACCAACAGGCTTATGAATTGAAAAGATTTAATTCACAAGTCACCAACTAGCTTATGAATTGAAAAAGATTTAATTCATAACACACTTATCAGCTCATGACTTGGGAAATTTTAATTCATAAGTCACCAACTAGCTTAAGAATTATTATTTGTTTAATTCATAAGTCACTTATTAGCTTATGAATTAACAATTTATTAATACATAAGGCACAACTAGCTTATGATTTAATATTTTTTTAAATTCATAATTCACATATTAGCTTGTGAATTAAAGACTAGCTTAAGCTAAGAAAAGAATTAAGCTTTTGCAACCCTGGGTCTAAACAGGAGAAAATTAAGTATAATCTTTTCTTGGTACGTCTACCGCCGGGCACTAACGCGAGTGAGCTCCTTTAAATTAAAAACTTATTTCATACTAGAGTATACTGGGAAAAAACCAAGGGGCAACCGAGGCCCCCTGCAGTGCAGGCGTTGCCAGCAGTTTGGGCACCTAGCAAAAAATTGTGCTTTCGCATACAAATGCGTCAAATTTTTTTTTTTTTTTTTTTTATAATATACGCGCACATCAAGGGGTTATTAATACCCTTATAATGTTATTAACACAGTGCGAGCGGTTAAGAAGGAAGGAAAGGATTAGAAAGGAGGTGCCGATGCACATTATTTTTAAACTTCTGTGTATTACAATGAGAGGGGAAAACAGAGTCAGGTAAAGCATTCCACATCCGAGTAGTACGGCTAAAGAATGAATCTCTATATTTCACTGTACGACCGAAATTGGGCTGAAGGTAAAACTGATTTGCATTCCTTGCGAGGCGTGTATTGCGGTTAAATTGCTTAAGGGGAGGAATGCAACTGGCTATTTCGTCCGAGCATTGTTTGTAAAAAAACCTATAGAAAAGAGAGAGACATGAAACATTACGACGATGATCAAGACAATCAATTGATTCAACAATTGAACTATCACCTATCATTCTTAATGCTCTGTTTTGAACCTTATCGAGTAGGCACAATGATGTTTTAGGAGCACCTGACCAGATATGTGAATTGTACTCTAACTTAGGACGGATGTAGGCTTTATAAATAGTAGCCAGATCAGAAGGGGTGAAAAATTTCCTGCACCTTTTAAGAAAACCTAAGCATTTAGCAGCATTTTTGGCGACTTCAAATATGTGGTCATTCCAACGAAGATCATCGTTGACACACATACCAAGAACTAACATCTTTTCGGTTTCTTCGATGCAGGTTCCATTCATGGATAATGGCAATGGGGGAATGTTAAGCTTCAACGACAAGAGACAGCATTGGATTTTCGAAGCATTGAATTCTACTCGGTTCATAAGACCCCATGAAACAATGCTGTCAGAATTCAATGAGCTTATCATACGCAACCGTTCCATTTCCACGTCCGAAGAGCAGGGACGTGAATTTGGAAACGAATATGAAAAGCTGAGGGTCGAGTCGTCAGCAAAACAGTTAAGCGGATTAGAAGTTTCAGACAAGAGATCATTAATGAAAATGAGGAAGAGAGTCGGAGACAAAACGGAGCCCTGGGGAACACCAGCATTTATGAAGTGGGTATCAGACTTGAAGCCATCCAACACAACTTGTATTGAACGGTCGGAAAGGTAATTTCTAATCCAACGAAGAAGAGACTCATCGATACCAAAAGCACGCATTTTCGATAAAAGAGCCTGATGCCAAACTCTATCAAATGCTTTAGAAATATCAAGCGCAATAATCTTACTTTCTCCAAAACAATGTAAAGATTGGTTCCACTTTTCGGTGAGATAAGCCATCAAATCACCAGTGGACCGTTTGCTACGAAAGCCATACTGACGGTCATTAAGAAGCTTTCGTTCTTCAAGATAATTCATAAGTTGACGGTTTATCAACGTTTCCATGACCTTGGAAAGAAGGGACGTTAGTGCAATTGGACGGTAATTGGAAGGGGAGGAAGATTCGCCTTTTTTAGGGACCGGCTGGACAAATGCAGTTTTCCATCTGCTCGGAAAAAACCCAGCAGAATAGGAAAGATGGAAAAGTTTACGCAATGGTTTTGCCAGCGTAGAAGAACACCTCTTCAGAATAACGGCGGGGATACCATCTGGACCAGCGGATTTATGTATGTTGAGATCTTTAAGGACTCTCGCAACCGAGCGAGTTCGAAAAAATATCGGCTGCATCAAAGAGTTTGCAGACTCAAGCTCAGGTGGAGCCAAAATGCTATAAGGAAGTGTCGAGTTGGCAGCAAATTGAGCTGCCAGCAAATTGGCTTTGTCGATGGAGTTGACATAAGCAGAGTCATTGAAGACGAGCGTTGGGACCGATGACGTGGTCGAGTTCTTAATATTCTTAACAAAAGACCAAAAGTTTTTACTTCCTTTTGGACACAATAGTATTTTTTGCCTTACCTTTTGGTCATATAAAAACTTGGTCTTCTGTATGTGAATATTGCAGGCGTTCCTGGCGCGCTTAAACTTATTTCTGTTTTCTTCTGTAGGGTCATTTTTGAAAATCCGAAAACATTTTTCTCTTTCCCTAATCATCTCTCTACAGCTCGAATCGAACCACGAATTTTCTTTGGGGATGATGCTCTTTGATCTATGCGGAACAAAGTTAGTCATGCCGTTGAGAATTACGTTAGATATCATGTCAGCTGATGCATCCACGTTACCATCAAGAAAGCACAATGACCAATTGAAATTTCGAAAGAAATTATTCAGGCCGTCCCAATTGGCTTTCTCATATTGCCATACAGTTCTTTTTGGGACTTTCTCTCTTTTTACTGTGACGGAAACCGGGAAATCTACCGATATGACACAATGGTCCGATGTGCCTAGAGGTGATGACACTTTAACCCTGTATTTTTCGGGATGAGAAGTGAGAAATAAATCTAATGTGTTGGCCGAATGGCCAGAAATATCCGGAACCCGAGTGGGCTCATCACAAGCTGAGTTAAAAGATTTAATTCAGCAAAAATCTCAACACACCTGCCTTCGGGTGTTGTCTGGCCAGAATGGCGAAGCCACCCAGAATTGTGTACATTGAAATCACCCGCAATGGCGATTTCAGTGCGAGGATAAAGGGAAACAATTCTTGTAATGAAGTCAGATAGCGCATCGAACTCGTTAGAAGTTGAATTACTATCTAAATTGGGGCTTCTATAAATAAAACAGTAATGGATGATATGCTTATTGACGTTGAGTTTTGATGCACTTATCACCATGACCAGGGCTTTGCTCTTGGCCAAGGTTGAAGGCAGCAAGGCTACCTGTGTTAACTGCGGCGAGGACCACCCCGCAAACTTTAGAGGCTATAAAATGTACAAGCAATATGAAGCACGTAGGAAACAGATCCTCCATGACGCAATTTTAAAGAAAAATAAAGCTAGTCATTTAGCACACGCCCTCTCCAGCGGAGCCTCGATTATCCCGGGTGTCTCATTCGCCAGCTATCTTAGATCTAACAGTCACAGTACTAACTCATTCCCAGGGACTCCAGATCTTCCTAAAACTACACCTAATAACCCCCTAAATAAATTTATGGATCTATGAAACGACCTTTTTGGGCGGGATATGAGCACACTCATCGCAAAAATTGAAAGTTTCATGGCAAACCTAGGGAAATTCAGTTCCCTAACCGAAAAAGATTGGCCTATCTCGAACTGGTGAACCAGTTAATGTTTAGTTCGAAAGGATGTTATTAAAAATCCTGCAGTTCAACATTACGTCCTTAATTGCTCATTCGTGGAGAATAGAACTACTCAAAATTCTCCAAGATAACTGTTGCATAGCACAGATTGTGAGAAACTCAAACGTCAACACCAGAGGAACAATCTTTCAAAAGTCTGTACAATTACTCGCCTACGCAGACGATATTGACGTAATGGGAAGAAAAAAGCGTGATGTCATAGGTGCTTTTGCGAGTATTGAAACAGAAGCGGCAAAAATGGGTTTGATAGGTAATGAGGGCAAAACGAAGTATATGCTGTCATCAAACAAGGACACAGAACACCGACGAATTGGACAAAACGTCACAATAGACAGACATAACTTCGAGGTAGTACAGGACTTCGTCTACCTAGGATCCGCTGTAGACACGGACAACAACATCAGTGCGGAGATCAAAGGGAGAATAACTCTTGCCAACCGTTGCTTCTTTGGGTTAAGAAGGCAATTGAAAAACAAAACCCTCTCTAGAAAAACCAAGGTGACCTTGTATAAGACCTTGTATAAGACCTTGATCATCCCAGTCCTGCTTTACGGCGCGGAAGCATGGACTTTATCGAAAGCGGATGAGGAAACCCTTGGTCGTTTCGAAAGAAAAATTCTCCGAATGATCTTTGGTCCCGTATGCGAAAACAATGTGTGGAGAAGAAGATACAACAACGAGCTGTATGAGTTGTACCGCGACATGGGCATAGCCAGAAGAGTACGCATCGCGAGGCTACGATGGTTGGGCCATGTAGAGCGGATGGACCCAAACGCTCCGGCTCGTCGGGTGTTCGAAAGCACATTGCAGGGATATCGCGGAAGGGGAAGACATCGTCTTAGGTGGCGCATTCAAGTGGATGAAGACCTCAACCGACTTGGAGTGCGAAACTGGAGAGAGCTCGCCCGAAATCGAAGTCGTTAAAGAAGGATGTTGGTTGAGGCCCAGGTTCACCCCGAACTGTAATGGCCACCTAAGTAAGTAAGTAAGAATACGATGATTGTAGAGATGATGATATTAGAGATGAAACTGTGAATGAAAACTCATAAGTTTCATTGATATATACATTCTATATGTACATCTCCATATTATAAAAGATTTTCTTGTACATTAAAATATTTACTGAAAATTCAATTCTGTTTTCACTTCTGTCGGCACTCCCGGAGTGCTTATTTTTTTTTTTCAATTCATAAGCTAGTTGGTGAATTATGAATTAAATCTTTTTCAATTCATAAGCCAGTTGATGACATGTGAATTAAGTTTTCCCAAGTCATGAGCTGATAAGTGAGTTATGATTATGAATTAAATCTTATTCAATTCTTAAGCTATTTTTGAGTTATAAATTAAATTTATTAAATTAACTCAGTTCTTCTCCAAACGTAACCTCACTAGTGACTTGTGCACTGAATTATGCTTCATTTGCTGCATTACAATTATCTTTAAAAGGTAGTGACTGACGTATTTTAAATCTCTTCTTAGTTATGTAAATAAACAAACCTCTAAAAATCTATTTTTGGCATAAAGTAAGTAGGTACTTTCCTTTTTCTTTTGCTTCAATATGAATGTTTTAGAAACTGCGACAGTTTTTGAAGGCTTTCCACTTCATTACTTCACTAAGAGCTTTGAATGTTAAAAAAGAAACTAAGGGCTTAGTTGTGGAGAAAACAGTTAAGACATAAAAATTACCAATTTTACAAAAAAAAAAAATTACTTCGATACATCGATACAAGCTTTATGGTGTACTTTTTCGGTGTGTAGTTTTTTTGATTTCAAGCATTCTATTGTCTCAACTTTTTGTACTACGAGATTTCAAAACATCAATGGTGAATTTATGTTGTAGTAAGAGAAAGTTTTATCTTGAGAGAAAGCTTTCATGTTTGCGATGATGCATTAGAAACTACTTGTATTTGCATAAATCACTCGTTAACTATTCCATTTTGGACTGTTGATAAGTGAAGTGAAAAAGTGCAAGTGCAAAATTGTATATTTCTTATAAAAGTGAAAAAAAAAAAAAATTAATACGTATATTAACGTTGGGAATCGTTGTTTATTTTTCAAGGTAAAAATTAAAAATGCGAAGGTTGATGGTTCAAATTAAAATGTAAAAGTTTGGTTTGAACAAAACATAAGAACTGAATTGAGACTTCTAAAACAGATGATTTGCTTAAAAATATTCCAAACTCAAGTTTTTTTAACTTTAAAATTTTTTTTATCGACTTAAATCGGGTTTCTAAAATGTTTTGAACAGTAATCTCACTGGCTCTAAATTCCAGCTTATTTGGTGTTTGAAGATAGTGTCTTCCATGACGTTATGTTCATGACGTTATATCGTTCGTTGCTAGGCAAATTCTTTGAGGAAGAGCGCAAATTCGCTTATCGGGCTTTTCATAGAATCTGCCTAGCAACGAGCGATATAATGTCAAGAACAAAACGTCGTGTAAGCAACAACACAGATAGCAAAGAAAGCATTTTGGTGTTTTTTTTAAATTCTTTTAAGCCTGATCAGTAGGAAATTTTTTTTTTATACACCAAACTTTTGTTTTTCTTCTAATTCTAATGAGGATTCAGTGGGGAGTGAATTTTTTGGTCAAATAAATATTTGAGACGAAAGTTATGAGGATACAAGTCTAGGGTGCTCTCAAATTACTGGTACAAACACCAACACTGATAGTTCAGTAATTTTAAGTCAAGAAGAGCAAAGCCGTCTTAAAAGCTGTATAAAAGCCAGTTACTTGGATTGTCGTTTTTTTACAGTCGACACCACGGAGTCTGTCGCGAAAAATAAAATCATCGCAAAATGCAACAATTGTTCTTTACCTTTATCGGGAAGGCTAGATGTATCATCAAATTTATTGCGACATTTAAAGTTTTAGGATCCTGTGGTCACAATGAATGATCATTTCTTATAAGTTTTTCATTGACTGAGTTTGAATTTGCTAAATACGTGTGAAACTGTTTTGACAAAAAATTTGAAAACAAATCAACGATATGATTTCGAACAAAAAATCAAAATTTTTTTTTAAAAATTTATAAAAATTTTAAAAATTAAAATTTTTAAAATTTTGAAATGCATTTTTCTTCAACAACTTACTTACTTACTTAAGGTGGCGCTACAGTCCAGGTCGGACCAGGTTCTCAACCAACATGCTTCTCCAGCCAGCTCGGTCCCTAGCTAGCTGCCTCCAGTTTTGCACGCCAAGTTGGTTGAGGTCCTTTCCTACTTGTGTGCGCCACCTGAGTCGCGGTCTTCCTCTACTGCGCCGTCCCTCGGGATTGGATTCGAAGACTTTCCGGGCCGGAGCGTTGGTGTCCATTCGCTCTACATGACCCAGCCATCTAAGCCGCTCGACCTTGACTCGTTTGATCAGATCAGTGTCGCTGTACAGCCCGTACAGTTCGTCGTTGAATCTTCTTCTCCACTCTCCATCTATGCAGACGGGACCAAAAATCACCTGAAGAATTTTTCTCTCGAAGCATCCTAAAACGTTCTCGTCTGCCTTTGACAAGGTCCATGCCTCTGCGCCATGTATAAGAACCGGGATGATAAGTGTCTTATACAGGGACACCTTAGTTGCTCGAGAGAGGACTTTACTACTCAATTGCCTTCTTAGTCCGAAGAAACAGCGATTGGCAAAAGTTACTCTTCGTTTGATTTCAGCGCTGGTGTCGTTGTCTGAATTAATAGCGGCGGCAGCGCCTAGGTAGACAAAGTCCTTAACTACCTCAAATTTATAGCTGTCAATTGTGACGTTCTGTCCAAGACGTCGGTGTTGGGTGTCCTTTCTTGATGACAGCATATACTTGGTCTTGCCTTCATTTACCACTAAACCCATCTTCTTTGCTTCCGTCTCAATGCTCATAAACGCGCCATTGACATCACGCTGCGTTCTTCCAATTATGTCAATATCGTCGGCATATCCGAGCAATTAAAAGGATCTTTGAAAGATTGTGCCTCTTGTGTTGACGTGGGAGTTTTGCACTATTCTTTCAAGAACGATGTTGAAAAAGTCGCATGACAGTGCATCGCCTTGCCTAAAACCTTTTTTGACATCGAATGTATCGGTGAGATCTTTTCCGACTTTGATGGAGCAGTGTCCGTTCTCCATCGTCATCCTACACAATCGGACAAGTTCGGTAGGGATGCCAAAATTAGACATGGCTCTATATAACTCCTCTCTATAGATGTTGTCATATGCGGCCTTAAAATCGATAAAAAGGTGGTAGGTATTGATTTGAAGCTCCTGAGTTTTTTCCAAGATCTGTCGTAGTGTGAAGATTTGGTCTATGGTGGACTTTCCTGGTCTAAAGCCGCACTGATAAGGACCTATCAGGTTGTTGACGAATGGCTTCAGACGCTCACACAATACGGCAGAGAGGATCTTATATGCGATGTTAAGAAGACTGATACCTCTTTAGTTGGCGCAGTTCAGAGGGTCTCCTTTCTTGAGGACCGGGAAAACAATACTGAGGTTCCATTCATCGGGCATGCTTTCTTCCGACCATATTTTGCAAATGAGCTGGTGCATACTCCTGACCAGGTCATCGCCTGCCGCTTTAAACAATTCGGCAGTGAGGCCATCAGCTCCACCAGCTTTGTTGCACTTCAGCTTGGATACTGCTGTCTTCACTTCGTTCAGGTCGAGTTGGCGGAATTCTTGGTCTACGTCGCCTAAATTGAATGGTTCTATCTCTCTAACAGCGGAATTGGGTTCATCATCGCCGTTATAGAGCTTGGAAAAGTGGTCTTTCCATATCCTCAGCATTGACTGCGGTTCCACCACGATGTTCCCTTGATCGTCTTTGCAGGCTTCGGCTCGGGGCTTATAGCCCGAGGCTGTTGTTTTTTTTTGGTAAAACTTCCGCACATCATTCCTGCTGTGGCACCCTTCTATCTCCTCGATCGCGCGCTTCTCATGCTCTATCTTTTTCCGTCTAAAAAGCCGGTGTTCGTCTCTCCTCCTCTGCTTGTAGAGCTCATAAGCAAATCTAGTCTTTTTGTGCAGCGCCGCTTTGTATGCTTCCTGTTTAGCTGCATGTGCTTGCCGGCATTCGTCGTCAAACCAGGGGTTTCGTTGTGGTGGCCGTGTGAAACCCAGCACTTCAGAGGCGGCATCTCTGATGGCTGATTGGCACTGCTGCCACTGGTTCTCTATACTTGATGCTGGCGGCATAGGACTTCTTAAGAGGTTGTAAGAGACTCGATCGGAAAAGGACTTGGCGATCTCTTGCGATTGTAGTCGTCCAACGTCGAATTTTCTCACAGTATTTCCTTGTGTTGGCTTGGATCGGGATATCCGCAGTCGTACCTTGGCTACAACAAGGTAATGGTCCGAGTCAATGTTGGCCCCTCGGAATGTTCGGACATCCTCTATACTGGAGAAGTGTCATGCGTCGATCGCAATGTGGTCAATCTGGTTGACGGTTGATTGATCAGGAGATTTCCATGTCCCTTTGTGGATATTGAGGTGCTGGAACCGCGTACTAGCTACCAGAACATCTCGCCCCGCAGCGAAATCGATCAGCCTGAATCCGTTATCGGAGGTGTTGTCGTGCAGGCTGTATCTTCCGATTATTCCACCAAAGATATCCTCTCTTCCTAGCTTGGCATTAAAATCTCCTAGAAAAATCTTAATGTCATAGCCAGGGCACTGCTCATATGTTTTGTCCAGGAGCTCGTAGAATACGTCTTTGGTGTCTTCATCCTTTTCCTCTGTGGGGGCGTGTGCGCAAATGAGGCTTATGTTGACGAATTTAGCCTTGATGCGGATTGTTGCTATGCGCTCGTTTACATAGTTGAAACTCGAGACTTTTTGCCTGAGTCTAGTTCCAACAACAAATCCACATCCTAAGGGGCCAGTTATAGCGATCAGGAAAACGAATCAGGAAAAATTTTCAAATGGAATAATAACTATGTTCTCGTTACAATTGAGTAACAAATGTTATAGCAATCGATGGCAAATCACTCAAAGAATTTTTTGTGCCCAAAAAAGATATACTAGAACAAATATTTGCTGTTTAATTTGTATTTTTCTATTTTCCTGTTCCAATTCCATCAGGAAAATAGAAAAATACAATTTTACGGCAAAGTATTTGTTCAATTGAACATTTTCTTGGCAAAATAGATTCTCTGGGCTGTTTGCTATTGATTGGTATAACATTTTTTATTCAATTGTAACAAAAACATAGTGATAATCAATTTTGAAAAATTTTCCTGATTCGTTTTCCTGATTGCTATAACTGGCACCTAACAGTCGCTGCTTTTGCTCTCGGTAGCAGTCGCCGTAGTAGATATCGCAGTCTTTTAATTTGCGTCTACCTGGTCCATCCCATCGCATTTCTTGGATAGCGGTGATATCTGCTTTGTAGCAGTTTAAAGCTTCCGCTAATTGTTCGGCTGCACATGGTCTATTAAGGGACCTAACATTCCACGTACAGATCCGAAGTTCGTTGTCCGTTTTTCGTTTGCTTGGTTCGTCATCAGTAAATCCGTCCGTATCCGAGGCTTGTTGGTGCTTCGCAACTAATATATCTTTACGTGGCCGGGAAGTCACCCCGACAGCACGACCCCCAACCTGGAGGGCAAGATCCTTATATAGCTCCAAGGATGGGGAGCCGGATAAACAGTTCCTTATAGGCCTGAGCTCCAAATATGTTGTAGTAGCCTTATAAGGGGTTCACTAAGTAGTTCAACCTGACTGGAACTGTAGACGCCACCGTTGGTTCCATCTAGGGAATTCCTCCGCTGCCGTCTGGATGAAAGGAGAGGTGCCTTAGTGGGCTTGGTGCCTCTCCCCCCCCCCTCTCGTTTGCTGCCACCAACAACCTTCCACTAGGGTTGAGACCCAATCTCCAGTTGAGGTACTAGGCACCCGATGTTCACCACGTGGAGGTGAGAGTAGGAGTTGATAGACAGAGGTGGGTTTTATAAAAAAACGCTAGGGTCCTCTTGGGTGCACGTGTCTACCATTTATACATCTTCAACAACTTAGGACTTCTAAAATACAAATTTTCGCCACCATCATAGTGTTGTGATCCGAGAACCACAACTATTCCCAACCTCCTTCATTCAGAACCAACTTCATTCATAAAAACACCAACAGGGCATAATTTTCATTTTCGTTCTTAATGTGGAACAGCACTTCACGTATGCACGTCACTATGACTCAAGCCATATGCCCGCCATATGCGCGCCTCTATTGCAACGAAAACAGATGAGTAAACAACTGCAATGCAATAGAGTATGTCAAGTGCAATGTGTAATACGAAACCTATAAACTGCGATCGATGAAGACACACCCAGAAGTACTTGAGTGGGTCACCATACGATCGGCATAAAGGTTTAAGCGTGTTCTACATAATGACCAATGAAGTAACCATGGTGTGTGGCCTAGTTCGGATGAACTGAATGAGGTAACATGGTTCTGACGATGGTAAACGGCTAGCTAAGTAATAGTAATGAATAAAAACCAATAAATAGAGAAGCGAATGGGAAGAAGGGCAGAGTTGAAATTTGAGTTTATATAGTAAAGGTTGCAGCCAAATGCATTGAGACAGCGGGCCTTCTACTACATTCAAATATATTCAAATAAAAAGAATTTAAACAAAGTATTTTCTTTTGTTTCGACTCTCCGTCACCTGCTCTTCCTTTTGAAGCACGGCAGAACGTAACATTGGTGGCAGCGGTGGGATTAGTCAATTTATCCCAGGATAGCTATTATCCCTACCAAAACACAAGAAGTCTATTTTTTTTTTACTCTTGATGCGTACTGGGGCTAAACACCAGTAAGTTTTTTTTGTGTGTACAGTTATTGGTGTGGTGAAAAACACCATTAAGTGATTTTTTTGTTGTGAAAATAAAAAGCCCTATAAACATAAGACCTGGCGAATTCCCAAGCGGACGCCGGAGGCAAAAATTAGGCAGTGAAAAGACCAGGCCGTAATTGACAACTATAGGGCGTGAAGCCTGCCTGGCAAGTGAAAATCAGCAGAGCAACTACATCAACACCAACATCAGCAGAAAAATCAACTTCAAACATCAACAACTTTAACAGCAGCTACAACAACCCTCAACAGCAAAACAAGTAAATTCTTTTTATTATTTACTATTTTTATTAAAATCGAAAAGATTTAAGTATAGTATATTAAAGCGAAATCAATTTTTGTTATCTATTGACCTAATTAAAGTGTTCAATTCAATTGAATTTTTTTTAAATAACAGCACAAGTGATTATTAAAGTTATTTATCTTGTCTTTACCCGAACCCCAAATTAAACTCTTTGTTTTCTCTCGTCTCTCGATACACTTCACGACTTCACAATTACTACCCGCAATCAAAAACTTAAAGTTAGTTTATTCGAGGTTTTGCCTTTTCATTATTTAGTCTCTGACATTTCGGAAATGACAGAATATAAAATGAATTTTAAAGATATCATTAATATTGTCCCCACTTTCGATGGAAAGTCGGAAAATCTAGGGAAGTTTTTAGCGTGTGGTGATATTTTGTTCCAGTCAGTGAAACCTGACGACCACAAACTTTTCCTCAGCATAGTAAAAACCAGGCTTGAGGGACCAGCTTTCGAATTAATACAATTCAAGACTGTGGAAAGATGGGAAGATCTTTGTTCAGTCTTGAAAATGGAATATTCATCGGTAAAGTCAAGGTCCTCAGCTCAAAATGAGTTGATTTCAGCTCGACAACGAGCAAAAGAAACAGTTAAAGAGTTTGGCGAACGTATGGGTCAACTCTTAAATGCTTTAAATTCGGCAACATATGTCAGCTCAACGGAGGATGCAGTTAGAAATTTTCTTTTCAAAGAAAACGACAAACTGGCTATACAAACTTTTGAGGATGGCATCCGAAATCAAAATCTCAGGTTTATGGTTCAGGCTCATGGAGAAACGGATTTAAAGAAATCCATTCTCTATGCTGAGGAGCATTTGAACCGACTAGAACGCATTGGCCCTTCTACAAGTTCTGCAAACATTTCCCCCTCGATACGTCCAACGTGTCAATTTTGTAACAAGGTGGGTCACACAAGTGCACACTGTTATACTAATCCCAACAGGACATCACAAAACACAAACCAACACACAAATATAAAAAGGGAAATACAACGGCTCACTTGTGGGTACTGTAAAAAACCCAACCATCGAGAAGCAGATTGCAGGTTAAAGCAGTCTCAACTCGGTTCGACCAAACCTAACCCATTTAGGGACAATTCGCATAACAAAAAAAATCAAAATTTCTCCAACATCCGGCGATACAACGCTAAACAAGGGTATAGGAACTGGAATCCTGGTGAGGAGTTTTATCCTCAAAATTCGGGAAACGACTACGCTCGGGAGGAAGAGATGGGTCATCCATCCCGACTAAATCTAAATACCGACCCACAACAATAAAATCTAGTTTCTTGACTGTTTCCTTCTGTCCAGAATTCCATGAGCCGGTAATACGAATCCAGTTCGAGCCGTCTAACAAAAGATACTCTACTTTTTTAATAGATACCGGAGCAGATTTTAGTTTGTATAAGGACAAATTCGGAACAAATTCTAACCCAAGAAAAAGACTTACTATATCTTCAATTTCTGGTGATTCTGTTTTCATTCTAGGGGAAATAACTGGTTCTTTTATTATTAATTCCAAATACAATCTTTCACTTACACATCCCTTCCATCTACTCACTCCAAATATAAACTTGCCGTACGATGGTATTTTAGGAAACGATTTTCTTTCCAAATACAGGTGTAAAGTTAACTATAAAGAAAATGTTTTAGAGGTATACGACATTCAAATCGAAAACCCTGTTATCAGAGAAAGCATCCGAAAAGCTACCCCTCACGAGGTGGTGCCTACGGGCTGTGATTTGGAAGCAAAAAGTGATGAAAAGGCTGAGGAGAATAACTTTATTCTTAAATCCAATAAAGCCACCATCAACCGAAATTCCGATAAGCTTAAATTGAATGCTGACTCCGACAACAAAGAATTAGATTTGAATGAATCACCGATCAAAGTAGAAAACGATTCAATACATAAGACTACATTAAACAGTGATGTAGCAGCTATAAATAAAAATAAGACTTTAGAAAACAACAGCCAAAAGAGCAAGGAAACTAAAGCAGCAATACATAAGACTACATTAAACAGTGGTGTAGCAGCTATAAATAAAAATAAGACTTTAGAAAACAACAGCCAAAAGAGCAAGGAAACTAAAGCAGCAATACATAAGACTACATTAAACAGTGGTGTAGCAGCTACAAATAAAAATAAGACCTTAGAAAACAGCAGCCAAAAGAGCAAAGAAACTAAAGCATCTACTGATTCGTTATCAGCAATACTTAAGACTACATCAGAAATAAACCCTTTCAAAACAGATTTATGTTTTATCCTCCCACCTAGGAGTCAACAAATGATCGAAATTCCCTTCAAAAATGCTAACAAAAAGTCTGTAGATATTGTGATCAAAAAGAAACAGATTTGTCCAGGAGTATATGTTGGCGAATCCATAGTAAGGCCTATAAACAATAAAATCAGAGTTCTAACTATGAATGCTTTAGAAACAGAGAAAATACTCTATACAAATAATCTTAATTTAAATTTTGATAGTTTAGATCAGTACGAGCAGTACAATATGAAAAATTTTAGTAGCAAAGTAGAAAAACGAATGGAAAAACTAGAGTCCATGTTGATATTAGACCATTGCAACGCTGAAGAAAAGGATTCTATCCTTAAGATTTGTAGAGAGTACAACGAATTGTTCTATCTAGAGGGTGATCACCTCACCAACACCGATTCCATGACTCATAAAATCGGTACTGATGAGAGTAAACCCGCACTTTACGTAAAACCTTATCGACTCCCTGAAAGCCAAAAAGCAGAAATCCATAAACAAGTACAAGAGATGTTAGACGACGACATCGTACGACCAAGTTCGAGTCCCTGGAACTCACCCCTGCTACTCGTTCCCAAAAAACCGGGAAACGATGGAAGCAAACGTTGGAGAGTAGTTGTAGATTTCAGGAAACTAAATGACTTAACCGTCGGCGATGCATACCCACTACCAAATATCAGTGACATATTTGATCAATTGGGTAGAGCTAAATATTTCAGCACCTTGGATTTGGCTAAAGGATTCCATCAAATCTTAATGGATGATAAAGATCGATGCAAGACCGCATTCAGCACTCCTTTTGGCCATTATGAATATAATCGAATGCCATTCGGTTTAAAGAACGCTCCTGCAACCTTCCAACGCCTAATGAACACTGTTCTCACTGGCTTACAAGGTTTTGATTGTTTCGTTTATATGGACGATATAGTTCTATACGGATACGACCTTAAAGATCATAACTCCAAATTATTAAAAGTTCTCAACCAACTAAGCATCCACAATCTGAAATTACAACCAGAGAAATGTAATTTTCTAAAACACGAACTCATGTATCTAGGTCATCTTATTTCGGAAGATGGACTTAAACCAGACCCCGAAAAGATCAAAGCTGTTAAAACGTACCCTACACCTAAAAATGCTAAAGGTATAAAATCTTTTCTAGGCTTCGTTGGCTATTATAGAAAATTTATAGAAAATTTTTCTACGATAGCAAAACCTCTTACAAAGTTACTAAAGAAAAACTGTGTTTTCAAATGGGATGCCTTCTGCGATGAAGCTTTTAGAGATCTAAAAAATAAATTAATAAACCCCCCAGTTTTAGCTTACCCCAATTTCAAAGAAGAATTTATTGTGACCACAGATGCAAGCGATGTCGGAATCGGAGCTATTTTGTTACAAGGTCTAATTGGAAAAGACAAACCCATATCCTTCGCAAGCAGAACCTTGAATGACTCCGAAGTCAGGTATAACACGACCGAAAAAGAACTACTTGCAATTGTCTATGCCATACAACAATTTCGTCCCTACCTTTATGGCAAACCCTTCACTATTTGTACTGACCATCAACCTTTGCAATGGTTATTTTCTCGTACCGATCCTATGTCTAGACTAGCAAGATGGAAAATTTTACTATCCGAATATGAATATAGCATTAAGCATAAACCAGGGAAAATCAACTTAAATGCTGATGCTTTAAGTTGATATATAGGAGAAAATAATATATTGGTTGTAACACGAGGGCAAAAGCAAAAACAGATCGAAGATAATATTCAAGCAAATGCGACTGTTGCTCCTAAAAGAAAGCCAACCTTTAAGGAAAAGAAGAACGACCATGCCATATCAGAACAAATTCCTGAAGGTGAGATAATAACTGATTTGTCCAAAACATCATGGAAAATCGGACCCTTTATTAGCAAGGGAAGTCATGGTCAAATATATTCAGCGTGTAAAGCTTCAAGTTCACCAAAGAATCCGTCCGACTATGAATACGTCGTCAAAATTGAACCACACGACAATGGAACTTTGTTTGTTGAAATGCATTTTTGTATGCACAATGCTCGTCTTGAAGACATTACACAGTTCAAACAGCAGCGCGGACTTAAATCTTTTGGGATGCCTTATCTAGTTGGTAGTGGATCACACGACATTAACGATGTGAAACATCGCTTTGTTGTAATGCCACGTTATGGAGAAGATATTAGGAAGCTTTTTTTGGAAAACGGAAGAAAGATTCCAGAACACACAATTTATCGTCTTGCCTTACAGATGTTGGATGTGTATGAGTATATCCACGGCAGAACGTATGTCCATGCCGATTTGAAAGGAGCCAACATCTTATTAGGTTATGGAAAAGGTGGTGCTTCTCAAGCCTATCTGGTAGACTTTGGTTTAGCTAGTCACTACACCCAAAAAGATTTCGAGCCAGATCCAAAGAAAATGCACAATGGTACAATTGAATACACATCTAGAGATGCACATCTCGGTGTAGCAACAATGCGAGGAGACTTTGAGATCCTTGGGTATAATCTAATCAAGTGGTTAGGCGTGATGCTGCCTTGGGAACAAGAAAACCTACTTAAAGTTCCCATTAAAGTCCAGAAGTCTAAGGAAACTTTTATGAGAGATGTAAGTACTGGTTTGGAAAAACTATACCCCAGAGGAGTGCCAAATCCAATAATGGAGTTCATGAAATACGTCGCTGCTCTAGAATACAATGAGACACCAGACTATGAAAAATGCCGAAAGATATTTCAATCGGGACTTAAAGCCCTTAACGTTACCGATTCGGGAGACCTAGAATTCAAACCGAAGTCATCACAAGACTCTAAAACAGGACCCGAATGCAATGTTATCGAAAAATTCGAATCTATCTTTATAAATAAAAATTCCAACTATAAAATCGTAATATTACCACTAATAGACTCAACAGACGAGCAATCCTTAGTAAAAAGAATTCAAAACTTTACAAAACCCACTATAGGTAAATTTAATGTACATGATTCTTTGATTGTCGTTACACTACCCTTACCGTTCCGTACGACAAAGGACGAAGAGATAACCGAAAAGAGTCTCCGAACAATTAAGGAACAAACTAAGTTTGAAAAAACTATTTCTTTTTCACTACCTGTCCCAGATAACCAAGTTAGACATACTTTCAAAAGAATATTGAATGAAGTTTTCGGGGATTTGACATTAGACATATACCTTCACATTGATGAAAGGATTTCCTTGACTGACCCAGAGATAATTTCTAAGATTCTGTCAGAATATCATGATTCCCCATTCGGAGGCCACCAAGGTATTTCACGGATGTATAACCGAATAAAGGCGAAATACTTCTGGCCAAACATGAAAGCTGATGTACAAAAGCATGTGAGCATATGCACGTCTTGTCAACGAAATAAAAGTAGAAAAAATCCACCAGTCCCCATGAAAATTACAACTACTAGTGTTAGACCATTTGAAAGAGTCGCTTTAGACATAGTTGGACCACTTCCTGTTAGCTATGGTGGAAACAAATATCTACTCACCTTCCAGGACGACTTGACAAAGTTTTCGGAAGCTATGCCAATACAAAACGCTGAAGCTTCAACTGTAGCTAGAACATTCGTGGAAATCATAGTATGTCGCCACGGAATCCCTCTATCTCTTTTAACTGACCAAGGGACAAATTTCTTAAGTATCCTTTTCAAAGAAATGTGTAGCCTATTGAAGATAAAAAAGTTGAATACAACGCCCTACCATCCTCAGACAAATGGAGCATTAGAACGAAGCCATAGAACATTAGCCGAATATCTACGACACTATGTGAACCAAGATCCTTTGTCATGGGATACATGGATCCCATATTCTATGTTTGTATACAATACAACACCACACAGTAGTACTGGATTTTCACCCTATGAACTCCTATACGGATTCCCTGCTAATATTCCAAGCGTTCTGTCACAAAAACCCAAGATTTCTTATAACTATGATAACTACGTTAACGAACTTAAGGCTAGATTACAACACGGATATGAGACAGCAAACTCAATCCTCAAAGAAAAAAAGGAAAAATCAAAGACTCTTTACGACAAGAATGCTAGACCAAAAATATTTAACGTAGGAGATAAAGTCCTAATAAAAAATCAAACCAGACAGAATAAACTTTCGACTCTGTGGGACGGACCATACGAAGTCATAAGAATCCATTCGGATGAAAATACTGTAGTAAGAGTAGGTAAGAAATCAAAATTAATTCACAACAACAATTTACAACCTTTTAACGAATAACTACACACAACTAAACACATACAAAACGTTTTACACGCACAAAAAAAAAAAAAAAAAACCATACACTCACTGGAAACTGCCTCCTAAAATCAAAAGATATCACTATACGGTCTAAAAACGAAAAATCTTCCTTTGTTTATAATTCCTTCATCCCCGCTTTAAATATTTCCGAAATTAAGAACAACTATCCGAAAAACGAAGCAAAACCAGAGGTTACATTCATTAAATATTCTAGTCAAAACGAACTAAAACTTCTATCAAAAAGTTTACAATTGCAAAAGACTAAAGAATTAACACCCTTTTTAACAATAGACAAGCATGACGTACACCACTATATATATAATCTTCACAATCCTCTTAATATCACTTTGCTACAGACGATACAATACGTATAAAGTCAAACAAGAGAAAACAAATAGTTTAGGAAAAGGTAATGTTGTCCAGATGAACAAGAAAGAAAACGAAGTACCAATTTTTGTGCTTAGTAATTAGAAAAATATAGTATGTCATTATACCATTATTTACTATAAATCATTGTTAATTAATACGATATAAAATTATGTAAAACAAAAAAAAAAAAATTTATTATTAATTAATGCAATATAAAATTATGAAAAAAATTTTTTGTTCTCAAGGATGTTTATGCACATATAATACATATATAATACCTGTAAGACATGTAAAGCTATTTAGAAATTTTTTACATTTAATATATTAAAAATATAAATCTGTTTAGAAAATTTTTACTACTTATAAATCATAAAACAGTAAAGAACAATGAAAAAAAAAAAATATATATATTTTTACTGATTTATTAAATATATCTATGTATAATTAAATAAACTAATTAATAACAATAATAATAATTTGAAAACAAATTTTGAAACAAAAATTCACTGATTTATTAAATATATCTATGTATTACCACCATATACCATATTATTATCTATTATATAATCTAGTAATAAAAACAAAAGTTAATTTTGTAAATCTCTGACTTCTTCGCATTTGCTTCAACTCTACACGTTTTGCGAAAATTCCTAACCTTTTTATTGGCTACGAATTTTCTTTTTTCAAGAGGGGGAGGATGTTGTGATCCGAGAACCACAACTATTCCCAACCTCCTTCATTCAGAACCAACTTCATTCATAAAAACACCAACAGGGCATAATTTTCATTTTCGTTCTTAATGTGGAACAGCACTTCACGTATGCACGTCACTATGACTCAAGCCATATGCTCGCCATATGCGCGCCTCTATTGCAACGAAAACAGATGAGTAAACAACTGCAATGCAATAGAGTATGTCAAGTGCAATGTGTAATACGAAACCTATAAACTGCGATCGATGAAGACACACCCAGAAGTACTTGAGTGGGTCACCATACGATCGGCATAAAGGTTTAAGCGTGTTCTACATAATGACCAATGAAGTAACCATGGTGTGTGGCCTAGTTCGGATGAACTGAATGAGGTAACATGGTTCTGACGATGGTAAACGGCTAGCTAAGTAATAGTAATGAATAAAAACCAATAAATAGAGAAGCGAATGGGAAGAAGGGCAGAGTTGAAATTTGAGTTTATATAGTAAAGGTTGCAGCCAAATGCATTGAGACAGCGGGCCTTCTACTACATTCAAATATATTCAAATAAAAAGAATTTAAACAAAGTATTTTCTTTTGTTTCGACTCTCCGTCACCTGCTCTTCCTTTTGAAGCACGGCAGAACGTAACATAGAAGCCACTAACTAGAAAGTCGATTTTGAAAAAACGGTACTATGGAAGGTGCCGTTTTTAGACTTATCATCGGAATGTCATGTTTAATTGTTATCTCAAAAATTTTTCTGCACGATTGCAAAACTTGTCTAATCCGCAAAAGCGTGTCGAGCAACAAACCTATCTAGATTAGGTTAGGTTAAAATGGCTGTCAGGAAAACAACTGACACACTTAGACCAGTATTAGGTCCATTGTGATACCATAAAAATTATGCGAGGGAGTACCTCACTTACCAAAACTATTTAAAGCTTTTGATAAAGCGAAAGATATGCAGGGTACCTGTGTTCGCCAGATCGCTTAGATCTTCAAGAAAATATTTTCCTAGATGCAGTTATCCTTTAAAAGAGAGTGCAGGACATGAGCAGAGGAGATATGGAATAGTCTTTTCCTCCTTCTCAGCTAAGCAACTTCTGCAGAAGTCATTAGAAGAAACGCCGAGTCTTATGGCGTGTCTTCCTATCAGACAAAGACAATGTCTGGTGATGACATTGATAATAATTGATTACGGAGCTAAAGCACAATCTGGTCATAGCAAATGTCATGTGCGTTTAGGATCTAGTTTTGGCCATATATGTTTTGTTGCAACACACGCAGTGATAACGTTCCACCTATTTGTTCTATCCATTGCCTCTTGCTTTAGCATGTAGCGATTGGTATACCATATATATTCAACCTGCTGGTTGAGATCGGTAGAACGGTTCCTTTTCTGGTGAGTTCATCGGCTTTGCAGTTACCCACGATATCCCTGTGCCCCGGCACCCAAATAAGGTGAATATTGAACTGTTCAGCCATCTCCTTAAGAGATAGGCGACAGTCTGAGAAAATCCGGATATTCGCTGAGGATATCACGTTTTCTTTTAACCACGATAGGGCCTCTTTGATCGCCAGAATTTCCGCTTGGAACACGCTACAGTGGTTTGGAAGGTGGAATGAAAAACTGACATTGGTTCTTTCTGAGTACCTACACCCCGCAGCCGACCTTTTCCTTGGTTTTTGACCCATCTGTGTAGAAATGAATTGAATCATCTCTAAAGAATTCTTCGTCTTCCCAGGTAGTTCTCGATGGGATTGAGACTTGGCACTTATTATCAAAAACCAGTTAAGGGATGGTGTAGTCGGAGTGGCAAGGGATTTATCTAAATAAATTCAGGATTGCAGCGTGAACTATGTTTCTATCGGTCCATTGGGAGATAGCTCTGATACGAATGTAATGAACCTTACTAACGCGCTATAACCGTCCAGTTGATTTGCTTGTGCGAGGATTTGAAAAGATTCAATTCACAAGTCACCAACTAGCTTATGAATTGAAAAAATTTAATTCACCAGTCACCAACTGACTTATGAATTGAAAAAGATTTAGTTCATAATTCACCAACTAGCTTATGAATTGAAAAAGATTTAATTCATAACACACTTATCAGCTCATGACTTGGGAAATTTTAATTCATAAGTCACCAACTAGCTTAAGAATTATTATTTGTTTAATTCATAAGTCACTTATTAGCTTATGAATTAACAATTTATCAATTCATAAGGCACAACTAGCTTATGATTTAATATTTTTTTAAATTCATAATTCACATATTAGCTTGTGAATAAAAGACTAGCTTAAGCTAAGAAAAGAATTAAGCTTTAGCAACCCTGGGTCTAAACAGGAGAAAATTAAGTATAATCTTTTCTTGTTACGTCTACCGCTGGGCACTAACGCGAGTGAGCTCCTTAAAATTAAATACTTATTTCACACTAGGGTATACTGAGAAAAACCAAGGGGCAACCGAGGCCCCCTGCAGTGCAGGCGTTGTCAGCGGTTTGGGCACCTAGCAAAAAATTGTGCTTTCGAATACAAATGCGTCAAATGCACTTATCACCATGACCCAGGGCTTTGCTCTTGGCCAAGGTTGAAGCCAGCAAGGCTACCTGTGTTAACTGCGGCGAGGACCACCCCGCAAACTTTAGAGGCTATAAAATGTACAAGCAATATGAAGCACGTAGGAAACAGATCCTCCATGACGCAATTTTAAAGAAAAATAAAGCTAGTCATTTAGCACACGCCCTCTCCAGCGGAGCCTCGATTGTCCCGGGTGTCTCATTCGCCAGCCATCTTAGATCTAACGGTCACAGTACTAAATCATTCCCAGGGACTCCAGATCTTTCTAAAACTACACCTAATAACCCCCTAAATAAATTTATGGATCTATGAAACGACCTTTTTGGGCTGGATATGAGCACACTCATCGCAAAAATTGAAAGTTTCATTGCAAACCTAGGGAAATTCAGTTCCCTAACCGAAAAAAGATTGGCCTATCTCGAACTGGTCAACCAGTTAATGTTTAGTTCGAAAGGATGTTATTAAAAATCCTACAGTTCAACATTACGTCCTTAATTGCTCATTCGTGGAGAATAGAACTACTCAAAATTCTCCAAGATAACTGTTGCATAGCACAGATTGTAAGAAACTCAAACGTCAACACCAGAGGAACAATCTTTCAAAAGTCTGTACAATTACTCGCCTACGCAGACGATATAGACGAAAGGGGAAGAAAAAGCGTGATGTCATAGGTGCTTTTGCGAGTATTGAAACAGAAGCGGCAAAAATGGGTTTGATGGTTAATGAGGGCAAAACGAAGTATATGCTGTCATCAAACAAGGACACAGAACATCGACGAATTGGACAAAACGTCACAATAGACAGACATAACTTCGAGGTAGTACAGGACTTCGTCTACTTAGGATCCGCTGTAGACACGGACAACAACATCAGTGCGGAGATCAAAGGGAGAATAACTCTTGCCAACCGGAAGCATGGACTTTATCGAAAGCGGATGAGGAAATCCTTGGTCGTTTCGAAAGAAAAATTCTCCGAATGATCTTTGGTCCCGTATGCGAAAACAATGTGTGGAGAAGAAGATACAACATCGAGCTGTATGAGCTGTACCGCCACATGGGCATAGCCAGAAGAGTACGCATCGCGAGGCTACGATGGTTGAGCCATGTCGAGCGGATGGACCCAAACGCTCCGGCTCGTCGGGTGTTCGAAAGCACATTGCAAGGAAATCGCGGAAGGGGAAGACCTCATCTTAGGTGGCGCAACCAAGTGGATAAAGACCTCAACCGACTTGGAGTGCGAAACTGGAGAGAGCTCGCCCGAAATCGAAGTCGTTATAGAAGGAGGTTGGTTGAGGCCCAGGTTCACCCCGAACTGTAATGGCCACCTAAGTAAGTAAGTAAGAATACGATGATTGTAGAGATGATGATATTAGAGATGAAACTGTGAATGAAAACTCATAAGTTTCATTGATATATACATTCTATATGAACATCTACATATATTATGAAAGATTTTCTTGAACATTAAAATATTTACTGAAAATTCAATTCTGTTTTCACTTCTGTCGGCACTCCCGGAGTGCTTATTTTTTTTTTCAACTCATAAGCTAGTTGGTGAATTATGAATTAAATCTTTTTCAATTCATAAGCCAGTTGATGACATGTGAATTTTCCCAAGTCATGAGCTGATAAGTGAGTTATGATTATGAATTAAATCTTTTTCAATTCATATAAGCCATTTTTTGAGTTATGAATTAAATTTATTAAATTAACTCAATTCTTCCCCAAACGTAACCTCACTAGTGACTTGTGCACTGAATTATGCTTCATTTGCTGCATTACAATTATCTTTAAAAGGTAGTGACTGACGTATTTTAAATCTCTTCTTAGTTATGTTAATAAACAAACCTCTAAAAATCTATTTTTGGCATAAAGTAAGTAGGTATTTTCCTTTTTCTTTTGCTTCAATATGAATGTTTTAGAAACAGCGACAGTTTTTGAAGGCTTTCCACTTCATTACTTCACTAAGAGCTTTGAATGCTAAAAAAGAAACTAAGGGCTTAGTTGTGGAAAAAACAGCTAAGACATAAAAATTACCAATTTTACAAAAAAAAAATTTACTTCGATACAAGCCTTATGGTGTACTTTTTCGGTGTGTAGTTTTTTTGATTCCAAGCATTCTTTTGTCTCAACTTTTTGTACTACGAGATTTCAAAACATCAATGGTGAATTTATGTTGTAGTAAGAGAAAGTTTTATCTTGAGAGAAAGCTTTCATGTTTGCGATGATACATTAGAAATTACTTGTATTTGCATAAATCACTCGTTAACTATTCCATTTTGGACTGTTGATAAGTGAAGTGAAAAAGTGCAAGTGCAAAAGTGTATATTTCTTATAAAAATGAAAAAAAAAAATTAATACGTATATTAACGTTGCGAATCATTGTGTTTATTTTTCAAGGTAAAAATTAAAAATGCGAAGGTTGATGGTTAAAATTAAAATCTAAAAGTTTGGTTTGAACAAAACATAAGAACTGAATTGTTACTTCTAAAACAGATGATTTGCTTAAAAATATTCCAAAATCTTAAGTTTTTTTAACTTTAAAATTTTTTTAATCGACTTAAATCGGGTTTCTAAAATGTTTTGAACAGTAATCTCACTGGCTCTAAATTCCAGCTTATTTGGTGTTTGAAGATAGTGTCTTCCATGACGTTATGCTCATGACGTTATATCGTTCGTTGCGTCGTGTAAACAACAACACAGATAGCAAAGAATGAATTTTGGTGTTTTTTTGAATGCTTTTAAGCTTGAGCCACCATCATGGAAGCCACTAACTAGAAAGTCGATTTTGAAAAAACGGTACTATGGGAGGTGCCGTTTTTAGACTTATCATCGGAATGTCATGTTTAATTGTTATCTCAAAAAATTTTTCTACACGATTGCAAAACTTGTCTAATTCACCAACTAGCTTATGAATTGAAAAAATTTAATTCACAAGTCACCAACTGGCTTATGAATTGAAAAAATTTAATTCATAATTCACCAACTAGCTTATGAATTGAAAAAAATTAATTCACAAGTCACCAACTAGCTTATGAATTGAAAAAATTTAATTCACAAGTCACCAACTGACTTATGAATTGAAAAAGATTTAGTTCATAATTCAACAACAGGCTTATGAATTGAAAAGATTTAATTCACAAGTCACCAACTAGCTTATGAATTGAAAAAGATTTAATTCATAACACACTTATCAGCTCATGACTTGGGAAATTTTAATTCATAAGTCACCAACTAGCTTAAGAATTATTATTTGTTTAATTCATAAGTCACTCATTAGCTTATGAATTAACAATTTATCAATACATAAGGCACAACTAGCTTATGATTTAATATTTTTTTAAATTCATAATTCACATATTAGCTTGTGAATTAAAGACTAGCTTAAGCTAAGAAAAGAATTAAGCTTTTGCAACCCTGGGTCTAAACAGGAGAAAATTAAGTATAATCTTTTCTTGGTACGTCTACCGCCGGGCACTAACGCGCGTGAGCTCCTTAAAATTAAATACTTATTTCACACTAGGGTATACTGAGAAAAACCAAGGGGCAACCGAGGCCCCCTGCAGTGCAGGCGTTGTCAGCAGTTTGGGCACCTAGCAAAAAATTGTGCTTTCGAATACAAATGCGTCAAATGCACTTATCACCATGACCCAGGGCTTTGCTCTTGGCCAAGGTTGGAGCCAGCAAGGCTACCTGTGTTAACTGCGGCGAGGACCACCCCGCAAACTTTAGAGGCTATAAAATGTACAAGCAATATGAAGCACGTAGGAAATAGATCCTCCATGACGCAATTTTAAAGAAAAATAAAGCTAGTCATTTAGCACACGCCCTATCCAGCGGAGCCTTGACTGTCCCGGGTGTCTCATTCGCCAGCCATCTTAGATCTAACGGTCACAGTACTAAATCATTCCCAGGGACTCCAGATCTTTCTAAAACTACACCTAATAACCCCCTAAATAAATTTATGGATCTATGAAACGACCTTTTTGGGCTGGATATGAGCACACTCATCGCAAAAATTGAAAGTTTCATTGCAAACCTAGGGAAATTCAGTTCCCTAACCGAAAAAAGATTGGCCTATCTCGAACTGGTCAACCAGTTAATGTTTAGTTCGAAAGGATGTTATTAAAAATCCTACAGTTCAACATTACGTCCTTAATTGCTCATTCGTGGAGAATAGAACTACTCAAAATTCTCCAAGATAACTGTTGCATAGCACAGATTGTAAGAAACTCAAACGTCAACACCAGAGGAACAATCTTTCAAATGTCTGTACAATTACTCGCCTACGCAGACGATATTGACGAAAGGGGAAGAAAAAAGCGTGATGACATAGGTGCTTTTGCGAGTATTGAAACAGAAGCGGCAAAAATGGGTTTGATGGTTAATGAGGGCAAAACGAAGTATATGCTGTCATCAAACAAGGACACAGAACATCGACGAACTGGACAAAACGTCACAATAGACAGACATAACTTCGAGGTAGTACAGGACCTCGTCTACCTAGGATCCTCTGTAGACACGGACAACAACATCAGTGCGGAGATCAAAGGGAGAATAACTCTTGCCAACCGGAAGCATGGACTTTATCGAAAGCGGATGAGGAAACCCTTGGTCGTTTCGAAAGAAAAATTCTCCGAATGATCTTTGGTCCCGTATGCGAAAACAATGTGTGGAGAAGAAGATACAACATTTAGCTGTATGAGCTGTACCGCCACATGGGCATAGCCAGAAGAGTACGCATCGCGAGGCTACGATGGTTGAGCCATGTCGAGCGGATGGACCCAAACGCTCCGGCTCGTCGGGTGTTCGAAAGCACATTGCAAGGAAATCGCGGAAGGGGAAGACCTC
The DNA here is from genome assembly GCA_949752695.1 of Melanostoma scalare. Taxonomy (NCBI): domain Eukaryota; kingdom Metazoa; phylum Arthropoda; class Insecta; order Diptera; family Syrphidae; genus Melanostoma; species Melanostoma scalare. Next base: position 104,365,282 of record OX456984.1, on the reverse strand, counting down.
GTCTTAGGTGGCGCAATCAAGTGGATAAAGACCTCAACCGACTTGGAGTGCGAAACTGGAGAGAGCTCGCCCGAAATCGAAGTCGTTATAGAAGGCGGTTGGTTGAGGCCCAGGTTCACCCCGAACTGTAATGGCCACCTAAGTAAGTAAGTAAGAATACGATGATTGTAGAGATGATGATATTAGAGATAAAACTGTGAATGAAAACTCATAAGTTTCATTGATATATACATTCTATATGTACATCTACATATATTATAAAAGATTTTCTTGTACATTAAAATATTTACTGAAAATTCAATTCTGTTTTCACTTCTGTCGGCACTCCCGGAGTGCTTATTTTTTTTTTTCAATTCATAAGCTAGTTGGTGAATTATGAATTAAATCTTTTTCAATTCATAAGCCAGTTGATGACATGTGAATTAAGTTTTCCCAAGTCATGAGCTGATAAGTGAGTTATGATTATGAATTAAATCTTATTCAATTCTTAAGCTATTTTTGAGTTATAAATTAAATTTATTAAATTAACTCAGTTCTTCTCCAAACGTAACCTCACTAGTGACTTGTGCACTGAATTATGCTTCATTTGCTGCATTACAATTATCTTTAAAAGGTAGTGACTGACGTATTTTAAATCTCTTCTTAGTTATGTTAATAAACAAACCTCTAAAAATCTATTTTTGGCATAAAGTAAGTAGGTATTTTCCTTTTTCTTTTGCTTCAATATGAATGTTTTAGAAACTGCGACAGTTTTTGAAGGCTTTCCACTTCATTACTTCACTAAGAGCTTTGAATGCTAAAAAAGAAACTAAGGCATAAAAATTACCAATTTTACAAAAAAAAATTTACTTCGATACAAGCTTTATGGTGTACTTTTTCGGTGTGTAGTTTTTTTGATTCCAAGCATTCTTTTGTCTCAACTTTTTGTGCTACGAGATTTCAAAACATCAATGGTGAATTTATGTTGTAGTAAGAGAAAGTTTTATCTTGAGAGAAAGCTTTCATGTTTGCGATGATACATTAGAAATTACTTGTATTTGCATAAATCACTCGTTAACTATTCCATTTTGGACTGTTGATAAGTGAAGTGAAAAAGTGCAAGTGCAAAAGTGTATATTTCATATAAAAGTGAAAAAAAAAAAAATTAATACATATATTAACGTTGGAAATCATTGTGTTTATTTTTCAAGGTAAAAATTAAAAATGCGAAGGTTGATGGTTCAAATTAAAATGTAAAAGTTTGGTTTGAACAAAACATAAGAACTGAATTGAGACTTCTAAAACAGATGATTTGCTTAAAAATATTCCAAAATCTCAAGTTTTTTTAACTTTAAAATTTTTTTAATCGACTTAAATCGGGTTTCTAAAATGTTTTGAACAGTAATCTCACTGGCTCTAAATTCCAGCTTATTTGGTGTTTGAAGATAGTGTCTTCCATGACGTTATGTTCATGACGTTATATCGTTCGTTGCGTCGTGTAAACAACAACACAGATAGCAAAGAATGCGTTTTGGTGTTTTTTTTAAATGCTTTTAAGCCTGATCAGTAGGAAATTTTTTTTCATACAATAAATTTTTGTTTTTCTTAGATTAAAAACATAGATTCTAATGAGGATTCAGTGGGGAGTGAATTTTTTGGTCAAATAAATATTCGAGACGAAAGTTATGAGGATACAAGTCCAGGGTGCTCTCAAATTACTGGTATAAACACCAACACTGATAGTTCAGTAATTTTAAGTCAAGAAGAGCAAAGCCGTCTTAAAAGCTGTATAAAAACCAGTTACTTGGATTGTCGTTTTTTTACAGTCGACACCAAGGAGTCTGGCGCGAAAAATAAAATCATCGCAAAATGCAACAATTGTTCTTTACCTTTATCGGGAAGGCTAGATGTATCATCAAATTTATTGCGACATTTAAAGGTAAGTTTTAGGATCCTGTGGTCACAATGAATGATCATTTCTTATAAGTTTTTCATTGATTGAGTTTGAATTTGCTAAATACGTGTGAAACTGTTTTGACAAAAAATTTGAAAAAAAAATCAAAGATATGATTTTGAACAAAAAATCAAAAATTTTTTTAAAAAATTTTGAAATGCATTTTTCTTCAACAACTGTAATGAGGTCAAATGCACGTTTTGTTTTATTATTTTATTTTATTTTATTCTACTACGGCTGCTTACGATGCTTACACTTTGAATGATAAACTGAGAATGAGAATTATTACAAACAGATAGCAATACTAAAAACAATATATGGCTGTCTCTTTCAAATCTGTCTATACACTTATACAATTGACAGATGACAGTACCATCCTATCACATCGGCAGCATTCAGATAACATTACAGCTCGGCCATTCTGATAAAACAATCGGCCTCGATTGTTGCACAAAGAAAATTGTGTCTACTCAATATCATTTAACAATTCATAATTAACATATTGTTCACCCACTGGTTGTATTTCTAAATGCTTTAAAGTGTCACCTTCTGTGTCCATCTGTTCGGATTCCCCCTCTTGCTCCAACCACTTTCTTATTCTACTTGAATCAATCACACTGTTATATGGTATCTGCGTTACTTGATAATTTTCAATATCTGTTACAACATATCGATCATGATCTAAACGCTTACGAATTACATATGGACCCTTAAATTTCTTAATTAACTTTTTATTTTTTCCAACAGTGGTATCTACATTCTTAATAACTACTAAATCTCCTGGCACAAATTCTTTCGCTGGTTTATGATGCTCGTTAAAATATCTCTGGTTATACGACTGAGACTTCTGAATTGAAAGTTCTGCTTGTTTTCTTATCTCACTCAACTCCTTCTGTTCTCTTGTATAAACATCATGCAAATGCTCGGTCAATTCATCAACTATCTGACGAGGTCAGGTCGAGGTCGATGTTCTACTCCAAATAACATTTGACTCGGCGTCTGTTTCGTCGTACAGTGTACAGTGTTATTCAATGCATATTCAACTTCCGACAATTTGTTCTTCCAGTCAGTATGATTTATGGGCTCAGTTATCTTTGCCAATACGGCTTTTAATACCCGGTTTACTCTTTCAACCTGTCCATTCGATTGTGGAGAAGCCACAGCAGTTAAAATGTGCTCAACATTTCTATCTTTACAAAAAAATTTAAAATCAGCCGATGTAAAACACGATCCACGATCCGAAATTATTCTTCTAGGCCGACCGTAATCTACAAAGTATTTACGCAATACACAAATTACTTCTTTCGAACTAGTATTGGTCACATATAATTTTGAAAATTTCGTGAAAGCATCAACCACCATAAATACGTGCTTCTGTTTTGACTTTACTGTTTCTAATGGCCCGAAGTGATAAATATGTAACAGTGGCGTACCTAGGGGGGGGGGCGAGGGGGGCGGTCGCCCCGGGCGCAACGATTTGGGGGCGGCAAAATGAGCTCCGCTGTTCCTCAAAATTGAGAAGTAAAACACCAAAAAATTTTCTCATACAAAATTTTTTCAATCACAATCAAATTGAGTTTTACATTTATGAAAAAGATGACGTTGACATTTTATATGAATTTTTGATGAAAAATTAAACTTCGATCTTATTTTCATACTCTCGAAACATTGAAACCTCAAAATTTTTCTTCATAACAATGAAAAAACTCAAAAGTTAACTTTTCTCGATTTCATTGCTGCAAATTCATGCATTATATCCTCGTAATCCAACATTGCAGCAGTTTCACTTTCGATTGAAAGAATTGCAAGGTTTGATAATCTACTTTGACTCATGGTTGATCTCAAGTAAGATTTGATCAATTTAAGTTTGCTGAATGATCTTTCACAAGAAGCAACTGAAACAGGTATGGTTAGTAAAATTTGCAAAGCTGTCGCTAATGTCTTGTAAGCTTCTCGTCCCATTGATGAAATGTATAACAGAAGTTGTTCAGGCTGTGGTGTAATGTTTGTTCTATGTTGCATACACGTTTCATGTAATCGAAACCATGTACACGCGCCATAGTCCAGACACAGGTGAGCCAATTCTCTTAACGTATAATGCAGGTTGCATATTTCACTTCATGTAATATGCAAGCCATGCATTTTCCCACGTTGTGTGAATTGGTGTTCACCTTGTCAAAGCGATCGCCACATAGATTCTTCCCTACTTTTTAAGAATTGAGTTTAACCAGAACCACGAAGAGACATACTTGTTTACCTTCACAAATTGGCGCAGCCGGTGAAAAGAAAAAATAAATAGCTTCCGATTGTGTGTGCAAGAGCGTAGTCATTTGCGCGCAACCCAAAACACTTGTAAAAATTCCACAAAAATATTTATTTCAACCAATCAGTTTTCTTTCTTTAATATAATAAAACACCAACGAACTTTTAACAAATAATTTGCGAAATAAAAAAAAACTAAAAATCGTAAACGTATTCGATTCGATTCGCAGTCAAGCTGAAGTAAAAGAAAAAAAAAAATTCAAGAGAATAAAAAAGTTTCTCCGCGCCGTCGAACGAAAAAAAAAAAAAAAAAAAAAAAAGCTATTCGTTTGTGCAAAATATATCCAAAGTGTTATTAATTAAAGATTGAAAGTAGAAACACTCTCAATTACAAATTTTACACTACAAAGTGTACCGTACGTGTATTCTGCGTTAAATGTCCAGTGAGGAGGACCTTAACAGTACGATAGTAGAGACAGAGGCAGACATCCATCAACAAAACCAAGACGACACTCTTCAAATAAGACGACTAAGATCTGGACTGGAGACAACAAGGTCAAGCAAGGAAAACAGTAAGCTTAAGAATTTAATAATAGATAATAAGATATTAGATAAAAAGTTAGTAAATTTATTAGATAAGTTCGAAAATCAAAATTGTCCGTCGAAAAGTTCGAATTTGGCAAGCAAAACTGAATTGTTCCGATCGAATTTGAAAAATTTTAAAGAGTCTGGTCCGCGTAGTTTTAATAAACTAGAATTAATAATGACCGAATTTGGACAAGTGCCACAGTCACAAGGCAATGGAGAGCCAAGTAAACATTACAGTCACGATGACTCTTTTGTAGCTAGCTCGCAACATAGTTCTATGATACAATTGATTTCAAATTTGATACCAATTTTCAACGGTGACTCCACACCGAATTTAATTTCCGATCTGCAAGCATTTTTAAATTGCTGCAGACAAGTAAAATCTTGTCTTGGACTAGACCAAGAAATCACTTTCTGTCAGTTAATTCTGACAAAATTAAGAGGCAATGCATACTTAGCTATGCAAAATTGCACTTTTGCCAGCTATGACGAGTTTGAAAAGTTACTCCGAGGTCATTTTCTTCCTCGGAAAACCTATATCCAGGTATCGAATGATCTTCGACAAACTCGGCAGTATCCGACGGAAACTCTTAATTCATTTCTTTTAAGAGTTAAGAATTTGGTTGCGGAGTGTAAGAGTGCCGCACAAGAACAATTTCCTGCGGATGCTAAGGCATTAATTACTGATTCGGAGCTAGCAGCATTGTATGCAATTAAATCGGGGGTATGTAATCCCATAATAAAGCAATTCGTTATAATGTCTAAAGAAACGTCGGTAAATAAACTTTGTGAGACACTTATAAGAATAGAATTGGAAACGAACAGTTTGGTTCAGTATCCCATAGGTTTGCCTTTTCAAAATTCAAACAATTATGGAATGTGGCCTCAAACAGGCATGACTCAATCGTTTGATCAACCGTTCATGCAAAACAATATGCTTTCCAACCAAAATTTTATTGCAAACCCTCCTAACAATGTTCAAGTCAAGTGTAATTTCTGCAACAAGTATAATCACACATATCAAGAGTGCAGAATAAGAAAAAATACACCGTTTTGTTCAATTTGTCAGGCATACGGACATGATAATACTAATTGTAGTAAAAACCAAAATAAACCAAAGCAGAGGTATGAAAATACCAACTTTAGGCCCTCGGTTATGCCAACAAACTCAACGCGGAAACAAACAAGAGAAACCAAATGTGATTTCTGTTTAAGGGTAGGCCATTCAATATCGAATTGTTTTACTAAAAAGCGTTGGGATGAGAAAAATAATATTTCAAACCCAAAAAACTAGATGACTGTCGGGTGATAAAAAAAAATACCGTTCAATCATTCGACTACGCATCTATGGAACGCAAGGAATTCAACAAGAACGGTATAGTTGAAATTCCAATTGATATAGGTTTAAGAAAAAAATTAAAGTTTTTAGCGGATACGGGATCTGACATTAGTTTAATTAATGAAGACTCACTACGCACAGATGTCATATTTAATCGGAACGATGCCATAGACATAAATGGAATTTATGCTAAGGGTACTACACTTGGCTCTATTGAAGCCAAGTTACTTTTAGAACCTCCGATTAAATGTAAGTTTTATGTCACAGAAAAAATTTTCAATTTTGATTGTGATGGTATACTTGGTCAGGATATTTTGTTTAAATATGCAAACATTGAAGGTCCGAATAAACTTTTAAAATTTCTTCACGAACCTAATAGAAAAAATCAGTTGCCTATTCAAAAGTCTTCACAACATCCTTTTCAGGATGGTCCTTCAGTTAATAGAATCGAAGACTTGACCAGTAAGCCTTCTTATTCATCTTCGCACGATGACGATTCTATTACCAAACAGGAGGAGAGACATAATAGGCTGATTGACTGCTCCATAACCTCGCAGGGTGAATTGAATGAATTTGGTTTCGGTAGCAGAATCATCTTCGCAAGATGATCTATTAGAAACGATGGAGAGTAAAGTTATTCCTAAACTCAATGTGACCTTAAGCTTAAAAGTGAGACATAATAGGCTGATTGACTGCTTCATAACCTCGCAGGGTGAAAAATTTCGAAGCAATACGCCATGTAATTTGTTTCCGGTTACAGGATCATCTTCGCAAGATGATCTATTAGAAACGAAGGAGAATAAAGTTACTCCTAATCTCAATGTGACCTTAAGCTTAAAAGTGAGGCATAATAAGCTGATTGACTGCTCCATAACCTCGCAGGGTGAAAAATTTCAAAGCAATACGCCGTGTAATTTGTTTCCGGTTACAGAATCATCTTCGCAAGATGATCTATTAGAAACGAAGAAGAATAAAGTTACTACTAAACTCAATGTGACCTTAAGTCCTCGGAGTGAAACATGTTTCGAATGTCCCATAAATGATTCTGAGGAGAGTGAACTTGTGTGTTATTCTGAGGAAATAAGCCCTCAAATATATATAGCATCATCTGTGGGTCAAGTAAAAAATGGTCTCATTGTTATAAGTTTAGCTAACACAAATTCATTTGAAGTTACTTTAAAAAATCATCCAATTAAATTTTTTCCCCTTGACAACTACGATCTTAAGCCATTATCGAAAGAAAAATCAGAAATCCTAGGAAAATCGGTATACCCTATTTGTGACTATTCGAGCACGCAAAATACAGATGAAGAACGAAATAAGAAACTACTTAAAGAACTTAATTTTCGTGAAGATCTTAATCCTGAAGAAAGATCTACAATTCAAGAAATATGTAAAAGATTTTCCAATACATTTCATCTAGAAGGCGAAAAACTAGAGTACACAAACGCTATATATCACAAAATTTCAACTCCCAAAAATGCTACTCCTATCAATACAAAGCAGTATCGTCTCCCTGAGGCACATAGGCATATAATAAAAGAACAAGTCGATAAAATGTATAACGATAAGATTATTTCCGATAGCAAAAGTCCTTGGAATAGCCCATTGCTAGTGGTTCCCAAAAGAGCTGACGAAAACGGTTTACGAAAACATAGGGTGGTAGTTGATTTCAGGAAAATCAATGAAATTACCATTGGTGACGCTTTTCCGTTACCAAGAATTGATGATATCCTCGATCAACTGGGAAATAGTAGATATTTTTCAACTCTAGACCTGGCAAGTGGTTATCACCAAGTACTAATAGATAAAGCTGACCGTCCAAAAACAGCTTTCAGCACAAACACAGGCCACTACGAATTCAATAGGATGCCTTTTGGCTTAAAAGGTGCGCCAGCTACTTTTCAGCGCCTTATGAATCATATTCTAAGTGGTCTTCAAGGTATTAAATGTTTCGTCTACCTAGATGACATTGTCGTGTATGGTCGTAACTTGTCTGATCACAACAAAAAATTAATTTCAGTTCTTGAACGATTAGAGAAATTTAATCTACGCCTTCAGCCACGAAAATGTCATTTCCTTCGGCGGGAAATAGTTTTTCTGGGTTACAGGATTACTGAGAAGGGAGTACTGCCGGACGATCAGAAAATAAAAAGCATTCTTCAAATACCTGTCCCAAGTAGTACTAAAGAAGTTCAATCATTTTTGGGAATGATAAATTTCTATAGGAGGAGCATTCCAGACTTCTCCAAGTATGAAAAACCTTTACGAGACATTACTCACAAGGAACGAAAATTTTGCTGGAACGAAGAGTGTAAAAAAGCTTTTACTGCATTAAAACAAATAATAACCAAACCCCCTATTCTCATATACCCAGACTTTTCAAAAGAGTTTGATCTTTCTACTGATGCTAGTGGAACAACTATTGGGGCAGTATTGTCTCAAAAACGAGACGGATTAGATTTGCCTATTGCTTTTGCTAGTAGAATTTTAAGCCCAGTAGAGCGTCGTTACTCAACAATAGAAAGAGAAGCCCTGGCTATGGTCTGGGCAGTAAAAAATTTTCGATGTTACCTTTTGGGTCGAAACTTCACCCTCTATACCGATCACAAGCCCTTAGTTCATTTTTTCAAAATAACGAATGAATCAACAAGAATATCGAATTTTAAATTTAAACTAGCTGAATACGAATTTTCTATTAAACATAAGCCAGGAAAAGACAACGTAGTGGCTGATGCACTAAGTCGTATAGTATTCCATGACAAAGGAAATGCAGATGTTCAGGTTTTAACGAGGGCACAGGTACATAAAGCACAAATCCAAAATATAGACAGTACCGATAAGAATCCAAGTATGGATCTTACAGAATCAGGGAACATATCTATTACTAAAACAAAAAGAGTTTCTCAAGGTAATGATAGCCTAACTGATGAGGATGAAGATGCTAGTCCTATTACATGTGAATACCAAAATAAGGCATTCATTGAAAAGGAAGAGGATATTATTAAAACAATACAAAGATATCACGATTCCCCACTAGGAGGTCACCTTGGAGTTCTTAAAACATATCTTCGCATCCGACCCAGTTTTAGATGGAAAAATATGTTTAACACTATCAAGAAATACGTTAAAGGTTGCAAAAAGTGTCAAATAAATAAAAAAGCTAGACGTACAATTATGCCCATGGTGATTTCAGCTACTTCAAAGAAACCATTTGATAAGGTCTTTATGGATATTGTTGGTCCACTCCCAACAACTACGAATGGTAACAAATATATTTTGACCTTCGCAGATGATCTTACCCGTTTCATGGACTGTTACCCACTTCCTAACGCGGAAGCAGAAACGGTCGCTAAGGTTTTTTTTGAGGAGATTATATGTCGCTATAGAGTACCCAAACAGCTACTAACCGATCGAGGGGCAAATTTTTGCAGCGATCTTTTCAAGAAAGTTTGTAAGTTTCTCAAAATAAGTAAACTAGAAACAACGGCATATCACCCACAAACTAATGGAGCTCTGGAAAGGAATCACGGTCCTCTGATAGAGTACTTACGATCCTTTTCCAGTGCGACCCCAGCAGATTGGGATACATGGCTTCGACAAGCGATGTATGTTCACAACAACACTCCTCGTGCTAGTACGAAACTATCACCGATGGACGTGTTGTACGGTTTTACTTCCGAGATGCCAACTAATATCAAGAAAACTCCTTCTCCAATTTACGATGATGAAAATTATTTTTATCTACTAAGAAATAAATTGCAAAAAGCGTATCAAATAGCTAGAGCAAATATAGAGGTGAGTAAGTTCAAATCTAAAGAACATTACGATAAAAACATTCACCCATTTGCCTTTAAGGTAGGAGATAAAGTTCTACTACAAGATATGGCCAGAAAAAACAAGCTATATTCATTGTTCAAGGGTCCTTTTGAAGTTAAAGAAATTAACAATAGTGTAAATACAACTATTTTGAGAGGAACAAAACTAGAAAAAGTTCACAATAATAGACTGAAACCATTTTATGAAAATGTCTCTACGTGAAATGATTTCAATTTTTCACTTTGCTTATTACGAATTGTTTTATTTCTGTTCTATTTCTTTTAGTTTTTTGAATCAAACAAAAAGGGTTTTACAACAGTGCAATGTGCCATCGCCATTCGATATTGTTGCTTTTCTTAGTAACGCTTAGCTTACCTTTTATTAACGCCCAAGAAAACATCACTATACAACAATTGGAAGGTGCAGTGGGTATTTACTTTGACAAAATAGGACAAGTTGAAGTAATAAATAGCCATTGGAGCCTCTTCGTTTATTACAACTTAACCACTTATTGGTTTGAACTGACCGAAATCAAGGCATATATAGATCGTGTGGAAGAATTCTGTAAAAATGAAGTTTTCCATCAACGACATTGCATGCCAACGGTTGAAGCCATTCGCCACCGTTTTGAAGTCATCGAAGAAAATAACGAACTTTTGTACTCATTCAATGCAGCAAAATATGGTAAAACAAGACCAAAGCGTTCCCCTTTTGACATTGTTGGAAATCTAGCACATGGGTTGTTCGGAATCCTGGACAACGAATATGCTGAACACATCGAAAATCAAATAAGTATTCTAAAGACAAACGAAAATCATTTGGCCGAACTTATAAAAAAACAAAGTTCAATAGCTGATTCTACTGCTAACATTCTCAAACGCACCACTGTGCAAATAAACAATCAGTTTAAAGCTTTAAGTGACTATTTAGTAATAACTCATAATTCGATCAAGGATTCGTTAAGAGATAACGATCAGTACCGAGATTTGTCCGCTTTGGTTTCATATCTTATACTAATAATAACTAATTTTGAAAGACAACAGGGAATTCTGTTAGATGTCCTACTAGATTTGAAACATGCTAAAATAGACCCTAAAATAGTGACCCCGAAACAACTTACAGAACAATTACAATTAATACGGAGCAACATTCCAAGTTTGCTTAAGCTACCAAGAGGTTCGGCAATAGATTACTATAAATTAGCTTCAATCCGAGGACGAGTAATGCAAGATAGTATAGTTTTCGAAATGCGGCTACCATTACTTGAACTTGATGACTATGAATTGTTTTCATTAATTCCACTTCCTATTTTTCATAACAATGTTGTTTATTTGGTCGACACATCTTCTCCTTATTTAGTGATTTCTTTGATGAGAGACAAATATTTTCCGATATCAGAACTAGAACTTAATCTCTGTAAGACCCTTAAAGATCAATACTATTGCACTAATAACTATCCAACATTCAGCAAGCATTCAAATACAAACAATTGCGAGTTTTCACTGCTTAATCATAAATCTAATAATCTACAAGAATGTAAATTGAGTAAAGTATCAAATACAACATATAATTTTTGGAAAAGACTTAGGAACCCTAATACGTGGGTTTTCTCAGTCACTGGTAATGTAACAGGGCACCTCACATGCAACCAGACATCCTCAAGTCTGACTGTGTCCGGGTGTGGCGTATTAACATTCAAGACACCCTGTACCTTTAAACTGCCAACAATGCAAATAAAAGGCCATCTCAGTTTTAATAAAACAATTTATAATGCATTCATTCCCAGTACAAACATAAGCGCATGGGTTCTAGGAGGTACGGACACGGTAATTCAAGCTCCTCCCAAGGTTTTCGAGATAAACCATACGGAGTTTAACAGACTCAAATCCAATATAAGTGAGGTTATTAAGAAGTCTGAGGAATATTCGGTCATGGCTAATCTTCACGATTACAACCACTATTTTCTAAATTTTTTGCTCCTAGCAGGCATTGTTTTTCTTTTCATTATGTACTTTCGAGTGCAACAGAGAAATAAAAATTTGCAAAGACCGAAACCAAGACCGAGAAGAAAACCAAAGCTTGCGGACTCAAATGCTATTTTTGCGGCTTCAGACACTTGCTAAATCGATTGATTCATTTTAATAAAATAAAATTCGTTTAATACCAGTCCCATTTCAAATTCTATTTCTATTTGCTAAACAATGAAGTTTTTCTGCCAAAAATTTATGCTTTTTAAACAAAACATGAAAAATCTAAAACAAATATCCAATTGCAATTAACAGAAAGAAAAATAATATTTTTGTATTTAGTTCAGAAAAAAGAATTTTCATTGAGAAAGTTAAGTTTTATTTTGTGATTTTATTTTTTTTTATTAAATAACGAAAAAAAAAAAATAATAATTTTATTTACACGTACTGTTTTTGATAAGTGACTTTCTTTTTTGTAATATTTAACCAAATGAACAATTTAAATAATGTAAAACACAGAGACGAATCAAACTAACCAATTTGTATTCTTACAAAGAGAAAAAAAATTGAGAATTAAAAGAAAAAATTTTGTACTTTAACGAGAACGAATGATGAAACATTTTTATTTTAGACTAACTAAAAAGCAATATTATACTTACTAAAATTTTTAAACTCAAAAAAAAAAAAAAAAAAATTAAATATCAATAGTACTAGTAATTTTAGGTAAATATATACGAATGTACGCTTACAATAGCCAAATCATTTAAATTTATCTTTAAGAATCATGAAAAATTAATCTAGGTAAATACATACTATCATAAGAATAAGTCGAAAAAAAATACAAAAAAAAAAATAAGGTTATTTATATAAAATTTTTTATTTGTACTTATAATCTAAGAAATGTAAAAAAAAAACAAAAAAGAAACAATTATGAACGAAATGTAAATTTTCTTTTTTTTGAACTTATTTTGTATAACTGTATTTTGTTTTTATGTTTGTAATAAATTTCAGAGCTCTCTTTTTAAAGAGGGGGAGGAATATGTGGTGTAATGTTTGTTCTATGTTGCATACACGTTTCATGTAATCGAAACAAAATCCAATTTCCTCTTCGTTTTTCTTTGCTCTTTTTAATAAAAGTAGGACGTCTTGAATATCATTGAACAAGTCTTCGTTGTCCAAGTCATCTGGATAAAACTCGGCAAGTTTCTTGCATTTTCCTTCTATTTTGAGAAGCTCATCTTTGTAACAATCTCTGGGAAGTTGTGTTATTTTTTCAAAGTTACAAAGGAAACCAAAACGTTCATCGAGCTTCTTCAAATTTGTGAAACGTGTTGATATTTCCATTGAAAGTCTATCCAAAATTTCAATCAGAGATCGTCGCATTTCTTCTTCCGAATTCAATACAGAATCTTCAGATGTTTCTCCTGGCATATTTCGCTTTTTTCGAATTCTTTTGACGGTGCTCACACTCAACTCGTTACATTTTTCTGTAGCTTTACAAATGGCACGGTCGCACAGGTCGATTCTCCAATCATTCAGTTTGTCTGCCAACATTTGCAATTGTCCAAGTACATAAGTGAAACTGATTCCTTTTTCTTGTAACCGTTTTTGAACTCTATCAAATGATTCGAGAATTTCTGCCCAAAAAAACAAAAGAGCGAAGAAATCAAATGTTTCTATAGCATTGATAACCAACGCTGCCTCTTGTCTGGTATCAATATTTTCTGTGACCGTGTCTCTCAAGTGTTCCAGCGCTGAAATGACTTCGTCCAATTGTGTTGATACTGGTCTCACAGCTACCTAGTTTCACAATGCCTTTTGACCGTTATACTCACGTATGTTTTGAGAACGTCCCATCTGTGGGTAGAAAAGGAGAAATAAGTGAAGAGACGCTGTATTGTTCCAAAAAATATTATCGCTCGGACATTGACGTGGGCTGCGTGTACTCCTGCCAAATTGAGAGAATGATTATCACAAGGAACGAAAACAGCTTGTTCATTCAGGTCGATGATTCTCTGCTGGACTCCTGTATGGATACCGGCCATTGTTGGTGCATTGTCGTACGATTGACCTCTACAATCTTTCAGGATTAATTCATCTTCGTCCAGTTTGTTCGTAATAGCTTCAGTAACTCCTTTTGCTGTTTTGACTTTCAGAGGTATGAAATCAATGAAGACTTCTCTGATTTTTACTGAATTTGGTTTAACTTCGACGAATCTGATAATTTGAGACATCTGTTCCTCATGTGCGGAATCCGGAGTTGAATCGAACATTAGACTGTAATATTTCGCATCTTTGCACTGAGAAATGAGAAACTTACGCACTTTGATCCCCATCATAGTGATGAGTTCGTTTTGAATTCTGGGAGAAAGATACGATAAGCATCCTGGTTGTGAAGAAATGTGTTCGAAGTGAGATTTCATGACAGGATCAAATGTAGCCAAATATTTCAGCAGACCCAAAAAATTCCTATGATTTAGATTATCGACTGACACGCGATGTCCTCTCAGTGGCAAATTTTGTTGTACAAGCGTTTGAATAGTTGCGATAATTCTTTCGAGTATATTCCTCCAATATTTTTCCTCTTCAGCAACTTGGCGTTGTAAATCATCATCGATACCTCCACCTTGATTCAGAGTTCGTTCTAATTCCTTCCATTCTAAGAAAGCTAAGCGGTGAGCAGGACTGTTTTCATGATCTTGGACACGTGGATTTAATTTACGCCACGATGAAAACCCCAAAGCATTGGTAAAGTGACTCTGACTGCTCTGACAACTTTTTTGTGGGAATAAGATGCAACAAAAACAAAACAAAGCATTTTTGATCAGGAAAAAACACATCCACGTGCGAGCGATCCGTTCGCCATTTTTCAAAGTTTTCTCAAACCAAGTTTTGCCTTGCCCAACCATAAAATCGCGAAAAGATGAATCGATCTTAACAGGCCAAGTTCCCACATCTTGTGTAAAAGTAGCATTCACACCACTTGCGTTTGGACTCTTGTCATCTTCAGGATCACATCGATTGATATCATTTGCAGAAGCGCGCACATGTTTTCAAAATCAAATCACCGGCAAAACACTCTTCATAGTTTCATTACACCGTAATGTATCAGAATGTTGTGGCCACGAGAAAATATCGGATCATTAAAAGCTATCTACAGTATTGATCGTTTTTATACCAAATATATCCGACCAAGTATTAGCGATTGGTCAGTAACCTAAGAATATGTACGCAAATTTGCGTGAGTAATGAATAGATCATCAAAATTGTAAAAAATTATCTGGAAAATTATGAGAGGACGTGATCTACGGAGTTTGTATGTATGAGGATCATATAAAACGAAAAAGGGGGGGGGGGGGGGGAGCGGCACAACATTTTTTGCCCCGGGCGCTAAATTGTCTAGGTACGCCACTGATATGTAATGTATCCCATGGTTCTGGTTTTTTAGGAATGTTATATAAATTTCGCACGTTCTTTCGACACGGTGCTGAATAATAAATACATTTTAAGCAATTTCTAACAAACCTATTTACCTTTTCGCGCATAAATGCAAACCAATAATGTTTCTGAATTTGATTTGTGCACTTCTCTACCCCAAAATGACCATAATTCTCGTGTATCAACCTAATTATATTTTATTCCATCTCACATGGCACATACAACTGTTTATACTGACCGCTGACACGAAAAACTAGCCCATTTTCAAGTTCAAACTCTGACATTTCCTCTGTTTCTAATCTTTGTTTCAACTCTTGAATTTTCGGATCACGCGTCTGTGCAATCTGTATATTCAAATCAATCTCACTTTCCTCCACATAACATACTGTCTGTCCCACTCTACTTAATGCATCAACGTGTTGTATCTGTTCTCCTGGCCTATGGCGCACCGTGAAATTAAAATCAGCAAGTCCCAATGTCCAACGTGCAATGCGAAGATTAATCAACTTTTTGTCTAACGTCAAGACCAATGAGTTGCAATCTGTTACAATAACAAATGGAATTCCATCTAAAAAACATCTAAATCTCTCTAATGCTCTAACAATGGCCAACGTTTCAAGTTCGAAACTGTGATATCGAGATTCGACGTCTGTTGTTGTCTTTGAATAAAACGCCACTGGGTGAGATCTGTTATCATCCTGCTTCTGTAATAACGATCCACCGTATCCACGCGAACAAGCATCTGTGTGCAATTCTGTTTCTCGTTTTTGATCAAATATAGCTAATATTGGAGGCTCAGTTAATCTATTTCTTAACTCTAAAAATGCTTTCATACATTCATCTGTCCATTCAAACTTTACACCCTGTTTAGTCAACTGCCGTAACGGTCTGGCAATTCGCGAAAAGTTATAAACAAAAATTCTGAAATACGAAAATAATCCCACACATCTCTGTACTTCCCTTATATTTTTAGGCACCGGATAATTCTTAATTGCTTCTAAATGTCTCTCATTTGGCCGAATACCACACTCATTTACGATGTAACCCAAATACTCCAATTCCTCATGCGCAAATCTACACTTCTTTAAATTCAACTTAAGTCCAGCCTCTGACAGTAATTTAAGCACGGTTCCCAACACTACAATATGTTCCTCAATCGTCTTTGTAGCTATGTTTATGTCATCCAAATACACGACAATTTTTCGACTATCTATCAACTCTTTTAAAATTAATGAAATAAATCTCTGAAACACCGGGGGGGCATTGGTCAAACCGAATGGCATGTAAAGGTATTCATACTGACCCATCGGTGTCACAAAAGCCGTCAATGGCACTGAATCTGGATGCACTGGCACTTGATGAAAACCGTCTTTCAAATCTAAAGCTGTAAAATATTTCTTTCCGCCCAAATATTCCAAACAATCCTCAATAAGAGGCAATGGAAAATGATCACGCTCTGTTATTTTATTCAATGCACGATAATCAACACACATTCGCAATGCGCCATTCCTTTTTCTAACCAATACTATCGGTGATGCATAAGGGGATTCACTCGGTCTTATGATATTCTGAGCCAACAAATCATCAATTGTTTTCTGCACCTCAACTTTTTCCTTGTAAGACAAACGACGCGGGTTACTGTATACTGGCGTATCGTTTTTCAATTTAATCTGCATCGAATAACTACTGAACTTCTTTTTTCCGTCTTTTGTTTTCAAATAGTTTTCAAAAATCAACGATTTCAGAACATTTGCATGTTTCTCGCTTAATTTGTTATTGATATCAACCAGCTGCTCAAATTCTTCTGTTCCAGCCGAACTAACCAATAAAATAACTTCATTATACTCTTCAATTGCATCTGCTTTATCTAAGTTAACTACACCGATACATTTTTTAATTCGTTTCTCACAAGCTCTAAGATCATTAATTACATTAACATCTGGGGCTAGATTCCGCAAGAGTGAGTATAAAAAACTCACACTCACGGCCCTCTGAAAACTCACGCTCTGAAAGACCGTGAATAAATTTGAAAGATAGTGTACACGTCTTCTGTCAAAAAAACTCCACTTCACCCTTGCGGAATCCAAATTAGAGTGTGTGCACAATTTTTCGTGTACACATTTAAAATTCACTCTTGCGGAATCTAGCCCCTGGTTCAACTGATTTACTTGCATTAAATTCAGACTCTTTTGCATTCATATTTACCTCTGAAATTGCAAACTTATTGCTAAACCCTATATTTCTACCACTTTTAATAAATTTGTCTGTGATTGGAGCTTCCGTAAAACTATCTGATGGACACTTACATAAATTAAACAACTTGAGTGCGCTGACAACATTTTCATTGAGCATATGGGCTTTATTCAAATTTAACTTTAACAATTCATTTGGTTTAAAAACTGTTTTGCGTGTTTGGCTAAAGAAAATTCTCATCCGTTTCAATAGGTCACGTCCAAATAGGCACGGTACCAGTGCTTCGTCATCTGGTAAAACAATGAAATCATGAGTTAAATTGTGTTCTTTGAATACAATCTGACACGTTATAAAACCATACATACTTAGTCTTTTATTGCCCATGCCCTTGTATAGTGTAAACTTCAATTCACTTTGCACTGGAAACGGTATGAGTGAGCGTCGAATGAAACTAGTTGGACTGCCATTATCAAATAAACACAAAATATTTGTAAAATCTGTGCACTCATTTTGTTTAATAAAGGCGACACTTGCCAAATGTTGATGTCCCAACTGCGTTGCTAAACAACGTACTTCTGGTTCATCTGTGTTCACGGTTTGCTGTTGCACGACTGCTGCGATTGGAACCCCTGTTGTGACTGCTGCATCTGTTGACTTTTTCTTCTGTGGGCATTCGTGGCGCGTGTGACCGACTTGATGGCATATGAAGCAAGAATTCGCTGGTCGCCTTGGTTCTGGGCATCGGCTTTGATAATGACCATATTTGAAACAATTGTAGCAACTTATGTTTGACAAATCCTGGCTACTGGCATTCGCATTTGCATCTGTAGTTATTGACACGTTTCGTTTTGGCACGGCACCTGTTGAACTATTGACCACTGTACTTTGTTTCACTGGCACTAGCACTGATACAACTGTACGACGCTTCTTCTCGTATCGTTCCATCGCTCGCTTTAATTCTTCAACTGTTCTCGCACCATAAAGCATTGAAACCAATGCCGATTTATCATTCAATCCTTCAATGATAATATCGATCAAATCTTCTTCCGATATATCTGCACGGCTGGCAATGAACTGCATTTCAACAGCATACTGACGCGGTGTTTCATCTGGTTTAATGGCACGTGCACGTATTTGTTTAAACACATCTTGAACGGTAAACGCACGTCGAAATTCCAACAACAATTTCTGCTTCAATTCGGTATACGTATGAACACGAACGATTTCTGTAAACCGTTTTGCATGTCCAGTCATCAGATGTCGTGCAGCTACCAATTTGTCTCGCTCACTATAACGGAACGATTCACACACATTCTCCAAATCAGCGATCCATTTCGAAACGTCTTGTATTTCAGATCCATCAAACTTAGGCATCATCGCGTCAAGTACATGTAAATCAATTTTACGACTATCCAGGTCATTCAATTCCTTCTGTAATTCAATCAATTCGCGTTTTTTTCGTAATATTGCCAATTGCCGGTCCAATTCTCGTTCTTGTTGTTCCACATGGCTGTGCCAATCACGTTCACCATCTGTTAGCGGTTGTTGTTGTACAGTTAGCAGTTCCTCCGATTGTCGTTGATTTTCATTCGCTTCATCTGCTGCGTCTGTTATATTTTGTTTGGCACGGTTTATATTCTGCGCTGCACGATTCACAATCTCATCGTATAATGGCCTCAGTTCTGTTAATGTGGCTTCAGGGTCAAACTGTACACCTCCCTCCTTCAGCACACGCAAGATCTCGGCACGCGTTAATATATTCGCCATTGTTTCAAAAAAAAATAGTAACAAAAAATTCCAATAAAATTCCACTTTTGAGAAAACAGTTTCATAAAAATTCAATTTTTTTCTAGTTTGCACCCCACACCTGAATTTGTAATGAGGTCAAATGCACGTTTTGTTTTATTATTTTATTTTATTTTATTCTACTACGGCTGCTTACGATGCTTACACTTTGAATGATAAACTGAGAATGAGAATTATTACAAACAGATAGCAATACTAAAAACAATATATGGCTGTCTCTTTCAAATCTGTCTATACACTTAAACAATTGACAGATGACAGTACCATCCTATCACATCGGCAGCATTCAGATAACATTGCACAACTTAGGACTTCTAAAATACAAAATTTCGCCACCATCATGGAAGCCACTAACTAGAAAGTCGATTTTGAAAAAACGGTACTATGGGAGGTGCCGTTTTTAGACTTATCATCGGAATGTCATGTTTAATTGTTATCTCAAAAAATTTTTCTACACGATTGCAAAACTTGTCTAATCCGCAAAAGCGTGTCGAGCAACAAACCTATCTAGGTTAGGTCAGGTTAGGTTAAAATGGCTGTCAGGAAAACAACTGACACACTTAGACCAGTATTAGGTCCATTGTGATACCATAAAAATTATGCGAGGGAGGAGAGACTTAACAAAACCATTTAAAGCTTTTGATAAAGCGAAAGATATGCAGGGTACCTGTGTTCGCCAGATCGCTTAGATCATCAAGAAAATATTTTCCTAGATGCAGTTTTCTTTTAAAAGAGAGTGCAGGACATGAGCAGAGGAGATATGGAATAGTCTTTTCCTCCTCCTCATCTAAGCAACTTCTGCAGAAGTCATTAGAGGAAACACCGAGTCTTATGGCGTGTCTTCCTATCAGACAAAGACAATGTCCGGTGATGACATTGATAATAATTGATTACGGAGCTAAAGTGCATATGTTTTGTTGCAACACACGCAGTGATAACGTTCCAACTATTTGTTCTATCCATTGCCTCTTGCTTTAGCATGTAGCGATTGGTATACCATATATATTCAACCTGCTGGTTGAGATCGGTAGAACGGTTCCTTTTCTGGCGAGTTCATCGGCTTTGCAGTTACCCACGATATCCTTGTGCCCCGGCACCCAAATAAGGTGAATATTGAACTGTTCAGCCATCTCCTTAAGAGATAGGCGACAGTCTGAGAAAATCCGGATATTCGCTGAGGATATCACGTTTTCTTTTAACCACGATAGGGCCTCTTTGATCGCCAGAATTTCCGCTTGGAACACGCTACAGTGGTTTGGAAGGTGGAATGAAAAACTGACATTGGTTCTTTCTGAGTACCTACACCCCGCAGCCGACCTTTTCCTTGGTTTTTGACCCATCTGTATAGAAATGAATTGAATCATCTCTAAAGAATTCTTCGTCTTCCCAGGTAGTTCTCGATGGGATTGAGACTTGGCACTTATTATCAAAAAGCAGTTGGGGGATGTTGTAGTCGGAGTGGCAAGGGATTTATCTAAATAAATTCAGGATTGTAGCGTGAACGATGTTTTTATCGGTCCATTGGGAGATAGCTCTGATACGAATGGAATGAACCTAACTAACGCGCTGTCGCCAGTTGATTTGCTTATGCGAGGATTTGAAAAGATTCAATTCACAAGTCACTACCATACCAGATAAATTTTTTTTAATTCACAAGTCACCAACTTACTTATGAATTGAAAAAGATTTAATTCATAATTCACCAACTAGCTTATGAATTGAAAAAATTTAATTCACAAGTCACCAACTGGCTTATGAATTGAAAAAATTTAATTCATAATTCACCAACTAGCTTATGAATTGAAAAAAATTAATTCACAAGTCACCAACTAGCTTATGAATTGAAAAAATTTAATTCACAAGTCACCAACTGACTTATGAATTGAAAAAGATTTAGTTCATAATTCAACAACAGGCTTATGAATTGAAAAGATTTAATTCACAAGTCACCAACTAGCTTATGAATTGAAAAAGATTTAATTCATAACACACTTATCAGCTCATGACTTGGGAAATTTTAATTCATAAGTCACCAACTAGCTTAAGAATTATTATTTGTTTAATTCATAAGTCACTTATTAGCTTATGAATTAACAATTTATCAATACATAAGGCACACTAGCTTATGATTTAATATTTTTTTAAATTCATAATTCACATATTAGCTTGTGAATTAAAGACTAGCTTAAGCTAAGAAAAGAATTAAGCTTTTGCAACCCTGGGTCTAAACAGGAGAAAATTAAGTATAATCTTTTCTTGGTACGTCTACCGCCGGGCACTAACGCGAGTGAGCTCCTTAAAATTAAATACTTATTTCATACTAGAGTATACTGGGAAAAACCAAGGGGCAACCGAGGCCCCCTGCAGTGCAGGCGTTGCCAGCAGTTTGGGCACCTAGCAAAAAATTGTGCTTTCGCATACAAATGCGTCAAATGCACTTATCACCATGACCAGGGCTTTGCTCTTGGCCAAGGTTGAAGGCAGCAAGGCTACCTGTGTTAACTGCGGCGAGGACCACCCCGCAAACTTTAGAGGCTGTAAAATGTACAAGCAATATGAAGCACGTAGGAAACAGATCCTCCATGACGCAATTTTAAAGAAAAATAAAGCTAGTCATTTAGCACACGCCCTCTCCAGCGGAGTCTCGATTATCCCATGTGTCTCAGTCGCCAGCTATCTTAGATCTAACAGTCACAGTACTAACTCATTCCCTGGGACTCCAGATCTTCCTAAAACTACACCTAATAACCCCCTAAATAAATTTATGGATCTATGAAACGACCTTTTTGGGCTGGATATGAGCACACTCATCGCAAAAATTGAAAGTTTCATGGCAAACCTAGGGAAATTCAGTTCCCTAACCGAAAAAAGATTGGCCTATCTCGAACTGGTGAACCAGTTAATGTTTAGTTCGAAAGGATGTTATTAAAAATCCTACAGTTCAACATTACGTCCTTAATTGCTCATTCGCGGAGAATAGAACTACTCAAAATTCTCCAAGATAACAACTGTTGCATAGCCTACATTCAAGAAACCCATTTGTCTAGTAAACATAAGGTATACTTAGACAACTTCAACATTTTACGTATTGATTATAAACAAGGCGTAGCGTTAGCTATTAAAAAAAAATTTAAATACGAACTCGTAGACTCAGGTCCTTCCGAATTCCCTTCTGTCTTTGTCAGTGTGAGTTGCAACTCGGACAACGTTAGTAAAAAATTCCTGTTAGGGACAGTTTACTTTCCTTCAAATACTCCCACCTCTTTACTGATTACGGAGCTGGGCAAAATTTAAGCGCTAGCTAATAGCTTTGACGGTGCAATCATTGGAGGCGATCTCAACGCTAAAAGTCCTAACCTGAACCGAAGAACTTTGGAAACCTGGTTTCACAACTCCAACCCCTGCTTAATTAATATCACCTTGGATACGCCCACCTTTCCAAGAGGAGCTTCGTTTCTAGATCATTTCATGATCTCAAATCATCTGATAAACAGAATTGACCCCAATTTCACTCTGGTAACACTTCCAACATTTGCAGAGCATTGTCCTCTTCTTCTAAACATTCAACTCCAAGAAGCCAACATCTGCTCACATATCCAAAGCTCCTTAAGATCTTTCAAGGACACCAACTGGCAATCTTTCAGAGCACAACTTGATCAACGACTGCAAACCTTCTTTCCTCCGGAATCTCTCTGTCTAACCAAAGATGAAATTGAAACACTCATTCTCCAATTCAACGAAAACTTATTAGATACCCTTGAGGAGAACTCCACAAACTCAGTTTCCTCGTTCAAAAAATATAAAAACCTGCCTACCGAGATAGAAAACTTATACAAGATTAAACACCAATGGCAACGCCGCCTTCAAAATATCTTCCCTAATTCCTATAACAGACGCAACCCTTCTTACAGGGAGCTCTCTTCTCAAATCATGTTGCTTAACACTATCATTAAAGAGAAAGAGAAAAGAGAAAGTGAACATATGGCTGAATAAATCCCTTAGTACTGGACTTTCAAAGATTACTCCAGGACCTAGGGCCTTTGCTGAAGCCTTCAATCTGGTCGGCAGCAAGAAAACATTCTCCTGTAACAAAGTTACAGTAAACGAGTTAACTATTTCAAATGAAGTGGGCATAGTGGCGGCGTTTGAGAGTCACTTCAAAGAAATTTACCGGGAAAGGGCTCCTGCAGAAACCTGTAGCAATATAGCACGAAATATCCCCGAGCACATCTTTCATTTGGACTCAGGAAATCCTGCGTTAAGCCAAATTGCTAATAACATCTTCACAAATTTTGAATCGATTAAGACACTGATCAAAGCGATTAAACCCAAAAAAATCAACAGGGCCTGATAAAATCTCTAACTTTGCGCTGAGGAAGCTGTCGGACCTGGGTATTAGGTTCCTAGTCATAATATTTAACCAATGTATCAATAATGCATACTTCCCAATTATTTGGAAGTCCGCAAGAATTCTGCTCATTCCCAAAAATCAAACGAGCACCGACATAAACAACTTCAGACCAATTTCTCTGCTATCTAACATCGGTAAGCTGCTCGAAAGATTAATACTGAACATGCTAAACTCACCTACCGAGATTCCGATAGATCCTATCTCAGATTTCCAATTTGGCTTTCGTAGAGGACACTCCACGCTCCATGCACTTCTCAGATTTCAAAATGATGCTGTGATCAATCTCAGAGACAAACAATGCACTGTCGCGGTAAAATTTACCGCTACAAAAAGTATCCTTGGGATCCTTTCTCGTATCCCTTCCTCCTCTTCGTTTTTGGGTGTGGCTGCATAATTCTGGGAGAGTTAGGGGTAACCAAGGTTCCATCAGCCTATGGTTTACTCACCCAGCATTATACAAAAACATCCCACGTAGGTTGATGTGGCAAAATCGGTCAAAGCCAGACCAGAAAAGGGACAGGCGGTCCCCAACGGACTTATATGAACGTGCAGACGGGCGGTCTCACGAAAAATACTAAAGTTTGCCAATTGAACTGACGAAACAGACAAGGCAACACAAAAACATTCACCACAAACATCAATGGTAGATGATCAATTCCTACCCAACGTTTACGTCACTTTGACAACAGTAGTATGGCCTTCTGCCCAACCTAATTTTAATATGGTACCCAAAGGTTGAAAGGTTAAAGTTCTTCCCTCCTCCCCCAAATCTGCAAAAGAGGCCACCAGTGTAGGATAGGGATTTTCGTTTAGTTGAGATTTCCTCCTCCTATAGTTCTCCCGAAATAAAATGTTAAAAATGTTTATTAGGAAATGGATTTGTTTACTTACTCGATTCACTCTCCACGCGATTAATTGTAACTGAGAAAATGCTCAGCGATGACTTATTTTCGATTTCAGCGTAGTTCGATTCTTTTTCACGAAGGTTGTGAGATTAGATATTGTAGGGGTCTGGACTCACCCATCAAGATCGGCAAGTGTTGGACGACACCAACCACTTGTCGAACTTTCGAATTTGGTGAATGTCGAAAGAGAGGGCAAGTTTTGGACAACACCAACAACTTGTCGAACTCTATGTGTGTAGTGGTTGAGCATGCGCACTTTCGTTGGAATTCGACAGCGATGGCACAGCACACCAACGGTGGCTGATGTCGTGATACTGAATCCACGAAAGTGATTGGTTGAGCGTATGAATGTGTGTGTCTGAGAGCGGGGTTGAGGCCAGACAAAGAGCTAGGCTTGAAGTGGTGGACACTTCTTGGCTAGCTAGCAATGAGATAAGAGATTGAGATATAGAAAGTGAAAATAAGTTTTTATTTTGTGGATTGAAAATTTTTACGTCATTTTCTTTATTAGCGAATCCTATTCTTTTTTAGAGTTTGAAGAAAAAGGAGAGTGAAACGAGGAAGTGAGGAAGATTTACAAACAGAGAAGGATATCGGTGCAGACCAAATTGTGAAGACGATATTTAGCAGGGAAAAATAGGAGCAGGAAATCTGATTTCAAAGATAAGTATAGTGAGATTTTGCGAATCGAGTTATTTGTTACTTGTAAAAGAAATTTGTGAGTGAAGACTGTGTGGCCCCTTTTTATCTTACGATTTATCCAGGAAATTGCCTGGCTCGTGACCCCCTTTAACCTTCAACCCACCTTGGGAATTTTCGGGAAATTCCTTTAACCGTTCAACCTTCGGTACCCTTTCTACTGTTCTTCATTGCAACGGTCCAGCTGACCTACTTGTTAATTTACACTATTTCATTTACTCCATCCAATTTTCATAATTCATTATCAACTTTTATACTTTCTTTTATATCGAAAAGACTTGGGTTTTTAATCCCGTCTTCGACAAGGTTTTCCCAACACAATAAAATTATTCAAACTTCCCTTTGGGAATTCACCTACATTTCTTCTTTCATTATCCACCTACTCATCGTCGTTATTATTTTCTGGTCGATATTTCTTCTTCATTACTTTTCAGCATAAAGGTTTGAAAATTCCTTTCAACAAAAATTTTCTGGCGCCCACTTTTATTTTTGTTAGCTACTGGACTAACAAAAATTTTATTAACACCCACCCACCTACTTAATACATCAATTAAAAATTTTCATTTCATTAATCATCTAATTAATAAACATTTCCACCGAACGCACCCCCAGCTGAGCAGCCGTGGAAACAGCATAATAGTTGCTGGACGCGCTTATCTTCTCATCATTAATCAAACGCACCTTTTTACTAAACGTCATTCTATCGAAATTTTCCTCGCGGTGCACATCGGTCGTGCAATTTTAACTTTGTTTTATTTATTGTTTTGGAATCGGGAATTCCTTTGCTAGTACGCGGTTTATCAGTTCGTATAACATCCTAAATTGAGTAATTTTAACGTAGCTTACCTTTTTTTATTATTACCCAGAAAAAAAAATTTAACAGAGAAGATAAAGTGCAACAAGTAGCGCCCAACGTGGGGCTCGTGGAAATTGTTTTTTTTTTCTACGATTTGGAAATTATTCTGTGTGTGAAATTGTTCTGTGTCGTTCTGTTTGGCATTGTGATTTTGTTTTCACATTTTTGGAAGAAATATTAATATTTGTTTCTAATTTCATCTAGGTTCGTGGTGAAAAATTTGCATTTGATTGGGATTGGTGTGTCATTGAATTTGGAGATATACATATATGTACATACAGTTTGGTTGTAGCAGAGGAAGAAGTTATTTATCGAGGAGAACAGTTTTGGTTCCGGGGAGAAGTGTTGTTGCGAATCTTGGTTTGTGGATAAGTATACGTACATATATCCGTACACGCAGTATACTTTTTCAAGTAAGGTTTTCTTTGTATTTCTTTTTTACTTGCTCATTTCATTTCGAACCATTTTATTGTTAAACTTTGAACTTTAATATTTTGTTCAGACATACGCATATATATATATTTTTTTATTTTTTTTTTCTCTTCGTTTATATATGTACATACTTATACTTACATTTTATACCCATTTACGAGCATATTCGATATACCTAGAATAGATTGCATCATTTCTTTTTTTTTGTATTACCTATCGAGTTCTGTTCGAGTATTGTTTTTTAATTTCAACTTCGTGCAAAAGTGCAAGTGAGTGTCTCTTTGACTTGACTTTGAGTTGGGGTTGTTTTGTTTAGCTGTGAAATATAAGTGGTAGGAAGGAAAAAGTATTGGTTTGTGCCATTGCGAATCTGAAGTGTGTAGTAAAAAAGTGCGACTATAGATTTTAGGGTTTCTTATAAAAAGGAATAATTCGTATCTACATTCTACATTGCAGTTGAGAATACGAGAGACGGTATCAGATTACGAACAGTAGTTAACTTTATTAGAATTTTGAAATTGATTTTTACGATTGATTGATTTGAGTGAATATTGATTGTATAAGTGTGCTATAAGTGTGTGAGTTGTAAACAGTTTTAGATCGAAAGTTTTGAAAAGCTTTGTTAGTTATTTGAGGATAAGGTGTTGTTTTTCTATCGTTGTTTTTCAGATTAGTTTGAATAGGTTGTTGTATACTCAGCGACTTTATTGACTTGAGCGCAAATAAGGTTTTGTTTTCAATCATTGTTTTGAGAATTAGTTAGAATAGCTTGAACGTTTTTCAGTGGTTTGAGTAAAAACAAGGTGTTGTTTTTCAATCATTGGTTTGTGAATTAGTTTGAATAGGCTGAGTGGTTTACACAGTGATTTTACTGACGTAAAGGAAATAAGGTGTTTTTCAATCGTGGTTTTGCAAATTAGTTTGAATAGGTTGTTGTATACACAGCGACTTTATTGACTGAGTGTAAATAAGGTTTTGTTTTCAATCGTTTTGTCAGAATTAGTTAGAATAGTTTGAACGTTTTTCAGTGGTTTGAGTGAAAATAAGGTGTGTTTTTCAATCGTGGTTTTTCAAATTAGTTTGAATAGTTTGAGCGTTTGACACTTTATTGGCTGAGTGAAAACAAAGGTTTGATTTCCGTAGTTGTGTTTTGGATTAGTTTGAACAGTTTTGGAAAATGAACATTGGACGATTAGCAGTGGACGAACTGGCATATGAGATGCAGATTCGTGGTTTGAAAGTGGGTACAGTGGAAGTGATGAGGAAAGCCCTCAGATCTTCAAGAGTGTTAGAGTCTCGGGGGACATTGGAAAACTCGAAGAGTTATCCGTTCAGTTTTCAAGAGGATAAAGATGCGGTGATAGCTAAAATAGAAGACATTAAGGTTTTATTGAAGGATCCTCCAAAGGATCCGAAATCGTCTGAATGTGTTAAGTTAGTAACAAAGATTGAATGGGCGTTAGGTCGCATTGGCAGGGCGATTGGTGAGAATGATGATGATGAGGAAGCACAGAGCGAGTTAAAGAATGAATTGTTGCTATTATTAGGAGTGCTTTTAGGTGATAGTGGGGATAGTGATTTGGAAGATGAATCCCCAAAGAAGAATGTAAGATCAGGAGTTTCAAGTGGCCGCTCGGTGAGCGTAAGCCCATTGCCATTAGCGAGTGGTTCGAATGTGAGAAATGCAAGGGCAAGGGAACAGGGAACTGAAAATAATTCGATTAGTGAGCGAAATGTTGCTATGCGTATGAATGAGCAAAGAAGTGTTGAAAGTGCGAGTGAGTTAAGAATTAGAGAATTGGAAAGAGAGCTAGAGCGAGAACGAAGAGTGAGTGAAGAGAGAATGATCAGATCAAACAGAATGGATCAAGAACGTGGAATGGATAGAGAAAATAGATTTGAAAGGGAAAATAGAATGGATAGGGAGAATGGATTGGAAAGGGAGGATAGAATGGTATAGAATCGTAGCGTGTACGAAAGATATGATAGAAAAGTGGAACGTGTGGGAAAGTGGAATGTGAAATTTACGGGAGAGTCTGATGGTTCGTCTGTGAATGCATTTTTAGAACGGGTCGAGGAATTACGTGTAGCGAACGATGTGTCTGAGGCACATTTGTTTAAGTCGGCGACGGAGTTGTTGAGTGGAAGAGCCCTCTTATGGTTTAGGACCGTAAGGAGTGAGCTGAGGAACTGGCAGGAGCTAGTTCAGGAAATTAAGGCGGAGTTCCTTCCTGCGAACTACGATGATCTTCTCTTGGAGGAGATTAATCGTAGATCCCAAGGGAAGGACGAAACCTTCGGCGCATACCTCGCCGTGATGAGGACGTTGTTTAGGAGGTTAGGTGAGCCTTTGAGTGAGAGTCGAATGCTTGGTATTTTGAAGAAAAATGTGGATCCATTCTTCCAAAAGCAAATAGCTAGCGCTAAGCCGACTACGGTGAAGGAGCTTGCGGTGCTTGGAAGAGAGATGGACACATTGAAGGTGAATGTGGATTCCTTTACCCCTCCCCCTCGTGGGAAAAATTTGTTGGAACCGGAGTGTGGGTATCAACCTAGTGCGACAGGTCAACACCGAGTGGCGGTTGTTGAGTCAGCACCAGATAACCCATTCCGAAGGGTCGTTAGGTGTTTCAACTGCAATAGAGATGGTCATTTTTCGAATGCGTGTTCGGTTGCTAAGAAATGTTTTGGTTGTGGTGCGTTGAATGTTTATCGGAGGGATTGTAAGAAATGTTCGGGTTCAGGTTCGGGAAATGGGCAACGGACTCTCGGGTCAGCAGGACGAGAGCTCCGTCGCAATTAGTTAGGTCGTCTGCTGACGATCAGCTGGTGGACAGGGTTGAGTTAGGTTTTACACTCGCGGCAAATGGTAGGGATAGTCGACCTTATTTGAAGGTCAACATTTTTGGCATTAGGTTTTTAGGTCTTTTAGATTCTGGTGCTTCTCGCACAATAGTAGGTAGGGATGGGTGGAGAATTTTGAAGGGTTTAGGCTTAACGTTAGGGAAATGTAGTATAGGGTCGGTTGCGCTAGCGGATGGGGTGGGAGTAGGAGTAGTTGGATCATTGTCGCTTCCAATGGAGGTGGAGGGCAAATCCATACTACTAGAATGTTTAGTTATACCAAACCACCCACATTTATTGATCCTTGGCGCAGACTTTTGGGCGCTATCGGGAATAGTCCCGGATTTGAGATCAGGTGTGTGGAGTTTTTCAGAGCAGGAAGCAGTTGCCTCAATAACAGATGTAGGGTCCATTAGGGAAAAGTCAGATTTAGGTAGTGAGGATAGGGAAAAGTTAGATAGGTGTTTAGAACAGTTATTTCAGGAAATGACTGAGGGGTTAGGCTGTACCAATTTAGTTGAGCATAGGATTAGGACGACTGCAGAGCCGATTAAGCAGCGGTATTACCCTGTGTCACCCGCAATCCAAAAGAGTATTGACAAGGAGCTTCAGGAGATGTTAGATGCTGGAGTTATCCAGAAATCTACAAGCCCTTGGGCATCTCCGATTTTGCTCGTCAAGAAAAAGGATGGAAGCTTTCGGTTCTGCGTCGATTATAGGAAGCTTAACGCTGTTACAGATAGGGACGCTTATCCACTGCCGTTTATCTCAGCGATTTTGGATAAGCTTAGGAACGCTAAGTTTTTGTCATCTCTTGACATTAAGTCTGCTTACTGGCAGATACCCATGGAGGAGGAATCGCGCAAGTACACAGCCTTTACAGTGCCTGGCCGTGGTCTTTTTTAGTTTTTGAGGATGCCGTTTGGTCTCCATAACTCCCCGGCAACGTGGCAAAGGTTTATAGACGACGTTTTGGGTCCCGACCTAGAACCTTACGTCTTTGTGTACTTGGACGACATCATCATCGTCACCGATTCCTTTGACAAACACTTAGAAATTCTGCAGGAGGTTTTTAAAAGATTAGTAGGAGCGGGATTAAAAGTAGGTAGGGAAAAATGTAATTTTTGTAGGCTTTCTTTGAAATTTTTAGGGTATGTTGTTGATAGAAACGGACTCCATGTGGACCCAGAAAAGGTCGAAAGCATGTTGAAGATTCCGGCCCCTAAAAATATCAAAGAAGTTAGAAGTTTTATAGGGACTATTTCTTGGTACAGAAGGTTTGTTCCAAATTTTGCAATATTAGTTAGGCCTCTTACGGATCTTCTTAAGAAAAGTAAGAAATTTGATTGGACCCTAGAGTGTGAGGAAAGTTTTACTAAAGCCAAGGAGTGCTTGGTCACGGCACCGACTCTTACGTGCCCGGATTTTTCCCGACCGTTTGTTGTACAAACAGACGCGTCTGATTACGGGATCGGAGCCGTGCTTTCTCAAGAGTTTGAGGAAGGGGAAAAGGCAGTCTGCTACATTAGTAGGTCTCTCAACAGAAGTGAGAGAAATTATTCAACAACAGAAAAAGAGTGTTTGGCAGTTTTGTGGGCAGTTGAGAAGTTGCGACCATATATCGAAGGTGTTCGGTTCACGGTCGTAACGGATCATTACTCGCTCGTGTGGCTGAACAATCTTAAAGATCCGCAAGGTAGATTGGCTAGATGGGCAATCCGCCTACAGCAATTCGACTTCAAGATCATCCACAGGAAGGGGAAGGAACATGTTGTTCCAGACATGTTGTCGCGGGGAGTTCCAGTAGTGGCTGGAATCTCAGATGCGGATAATGACCCTTGGGTGGAGAAAATGATCTTGTTAGTCGAAAAGCAACCGTTAGTTTATCCATCTTGGAGAGTAGAGAATAGGAGACTATATAAACATGTGAAACCGAAACATGTTGTAGTCTGTGAGAGTAGTGAAGAATGGAAGTTAGTAGTAGGGAAAAAGGATAGGTTAGATATTTTGAAACAGTGTCACGATAGTCCACTAGCGGGACACATGGGGGTTAGGAAAACTTATGCTAGGGTTTTAGAAAAATATTATTGGCCAAAAATGAGGGTAGATATAACGCGTTATGTGAAAAATTGTAAAATTTGCCAAACAGTGAAACCGATCAACGAGAAACCAGCTGGTCTTATGTCTGAAAGGGAAGGCACCTCCAAACCGTGGGAAATGGTATGTGTGGACTTGGTGGTTCCACTACCAAAATCATCGAGGGGTTACATCTACATCCTCACCGTTGTTGACTACTTTACAAAATTCCCCCTCTTATTCTGTCTTCGTTCTGCAACTGCGAAAGCAGTGTGCAAAGAGTTGGAAGATAACGTCTTCCTACTCTTCGGCGTACCCAAGTGGATCGTATGTGACAACGGTCCCCAGTTCCGTAGCAAGGAACTGAAAGAGCTTACCGCAACCTACGGGTCACAACTCCGTTTTACAGCGCATTACCACCCGCAAGCAAACCCCGCGGAGCGCATAAATCAAATTATCAAAACTACTCTTCGGGCATACGTGTCAGAAAACCATCGAACCTGGGATTCGCAACTGGCAAAGGTGGCCTGTGCGATTAGGACATCCCAGCATGAGGTGTTAGGAGTTTCGCCATACTTTGCGAATTTCGGTAGGAACATGGTCACATGTGGCCGTGATATAGGATATAGGGATAGCGATAGGGACCAAACAGGAATAGTAGATAGAGAGAAACAATTTAGGAAGCTACGGGAAGAGATAGCTAAGAAGATAGGAGCGGCTACCAAGAAGTCCGCGCAAACGTATAACCTTCGCAGGCGTGATGTCCAATATCAGCCTGGCGACTTGGTTTGGCGAAGAAATTTCGCACTTTCGGATGCCGCAAACTATATAGCAGCTAAACTAGCTCCTAAATTTGTTGGGCCCTACCGCATATCGAAGCGGACGTCACCTTGGACGTATATCCTAACCGATGAGAATGGCAAAGATCGCGGAACTTGGCACGCAAAGGATTTAAAACCTTATTGCGATGCTTCGGACACTTAGTCAGAAATCAAGACCCCCCCCTTTTCATATATAAGTATCTTTACTTCCCGTTATTTTTTTTTTTTTAACTTCATTTCATCTAACAAGACCATACCTCATCGTTATCTTTAACATCATTACTTTAACTTTTTTTAACTTCTTTAACTCTTTTAACTTTTTCTTTTTAAACGTTTGATTTTAACTTTAACTTTAATTTTAACTTTTTAAATGTCAAATTGATGGGAAATCGTTAGTGTTGTGTTGTCTTCCTATTCTTCGTTCCTTTAACCTAGTTTCACCTTAGGAAATGGTTTATATTTCTTTGAAATATAAGCACATTTCCTGGGAGGTAAGGGTGGGATTTGTCGCGGTAAAATTTACCGCTACAAAAAGTATCCTTAGGATCCTTTCTCGTATCCCTTCCTCCTCTTCGTTTTTGGGTGTGGCTGCATAATTCTGGGAGAGTTAGGGGCAACCAAGGTTCCATCAGCCTATGGTTTACTCACCCAGCATTATGCAAAAACATCCCACGTAGGTTGATGTGGCAAAATCGGTCAAAGCCAGACCAGAAAAGGGACAGGCGGTCCCCAACGGACTTTGATGAACGTGCAGACGGGCGGTCTCACGAAAAATACTAAAGTTTGCCAATTGAACTGACGAAACAGACAAGGCAACACAAAAACATTCACCACAAACATCAATGGTAGATGATCAATTCCTACCCAACGTTTACGTCACTTTGACAACAGTAGTATGGCCTTCTGCCCAACCTAATTTTAATATGGTACCCAAAGGTTGAAAGGTTAAAGTTCTTCCCTCCTCCCCCAAATCTGCAAAAGAGGCCACCAGTGTAGGATAGGGATTTTCGTTTAGTTGAGATTTCCTCCTCCTATAGTTCTCCCGAAATAAAATGTTAAAAATGTTTATTAGGAAATGGATTTGTTTACTTACTCGATTCACTCTCCACGCGATTAATTGTAACTGAGAAAATGCTCAGCGATGACTTATTTTCGATTTCAGCGTAGTTCGATTCTTTTTCACGAAGGTTGTGAGATTAGATATTGTAGGGGTCTGGACTCACCCATCAAGATCGGCAAGTGTTGGACGACACCAACCACTTGTCGAACTTTCGAATTTGGTGAATGTCGAAAGAGAGGGCAAGTTTTGGACAACACCAACAACTTGTCGAACTCTATGTGTGTAGTGGTTGAGCATGCGCACTTTCGTTGGAATTCGACAGCGATGGCACAGCACACCAACGGTGGCTGATGTCGTGATACTGAATCCACGAAAGTGATTGGTTGAGCGTATGAATGTGTGTGTCTGAGAGCGGGGTTGAGGCCAGACAAAGAGCTAGGCTTGAAGTGGTGGACACTTCTTGGCTAGCTAGCAATGAGATAAGAGATTGAGATATAGAAAGTGACAGATTATCGAGAGGAAAAAAATTGGAAATTGAAAATAAGTTTTTATTTTGTGGATTGAAAATTTTCACGTCATTTTCTTTATTAGCGAATCCTAGTTCTTTTTTAGAGTTTGAAGAAAAAGGAGAGTGAAACGAGGAAGTGAGGAAGATTTAAAAACAGAGAAGGATATCGGTGCAGACCAAATTGTGAAGACGATATTTAGCAGGGAAAAATAGGAGCAGGAAATCTGATTTCAAAGATAAGTATAGTGAGATTTTGCGAATCGAGTTATTTGTTACTTGTAAAAGAAATTTGTGAGTGAAGACTGTGTGGCCCCTTTTTATCTTACGATTTATCCAGGAAATTGCCTGGCTCGTGACCCCCTTTAACCTTCAACCCACCTTGGGAATTTTCGGGAAATTCCTTTAACCGTTCAACCTTCGGTACCCTTTCTACTGTTCTTCATTGCAACGGTCCAGCTGACCAACTTGTTAATTTACACTATTTCATTTACTCCATCCAATTTTCATAATTCATTATCAACTTTTATACTTTCTTTTATATCGAAAAGACTTGGGTTTTTAATCCCGTCTTCGACAAGGTTTTCCCAACACAATAAAATTATTCAAACTTCCCTTTGGGAATTCACCTACATTTCTTCTTTCATTATCCACCTACTCATCGTCGTTCTTATTTTCTGGTCGATATTTCTTCTTCATTACTTTTCAGCATAAAGGTTTGAAAATGCCTTTCAACAAAAATTTTCTGGCGCCCACTTTTATTTTTGTTAGCTACTGGACTAACAAAAATTTTATTAACACCCACCCACCTACTTAATACATCGATTAAAAATTTTCATTTCATTAATCATCTAATTAATAAACATTTCCACCGAACGCACCCCCAGCTGAGCAGCCGTGGAAACAGCATAATAGTTGCTGGACGCGCTTATCTTCTCATCATTAATCAAACGCACCTTTTTACTAAACGTCATTCTATCGAAATTTTCCTCGCGGTGCACATCGGTCGTGCAATTTTAACTTTGTTTTATTTATTGTTTTGGAATCGGGAATTCCTTTGCTAGTACGCGGTTTATCAGTTCGTATAACATCCTAAATTGAGTAATTTTAACGTAGCTTACCTTTTTTTATTATTACCCAGAAAAAAAAATTTAGCAGAGAAGATAAAGTGCAACAAGTGGCGCCCAACGTGGGGCTTGTGGAAATTGTTTTTTTTTCCTACGATTT
Organism: Melanostoma scalare; assembly: GCA_949752695.1. Taxonomy (NCBI): domain Eukaryota; kingdom Metazoa; phylum Arthropoda; class Insecta; order Diptera; family Syrphidae; genus Melanostoma; species Melanostoma scalare. Next base: position 104,330,101 of record OX456984.1, on the reverse strand, counting down.
GGAAATTATTCTGTGTGTGAAATTGTTCTGTGTCGTTCTGTTTGGCATTGTGATTTTGTTTTCACATTTTTGGAAGAAATATTAATCTTTGTTTCTAATTTCATCTAGGTTCGTGGTGAAAAATTTGCATTTGATTGGGATTGGTGTGTCATTGAATTTGGAGATATACATATATGTACATACAGTTTGGTTGTAGCAGAGGAAGAAGTTATTTATCGAGGAGAACAGTTTTGGTTCCGGGGAGAAGTGTTGTTGCGAATCTTGGTTTGTGGATAAGTATACGTACATATATCCGTACACGCAGTATACTTTTTCAAGTAAGGTTTTCTTTGTATTTTTTTTTTACTTGCTCATTTCATTTCGAAACATTTTATTGTTAAACTTTGAACTTTGATATTTTGTTCAGACATACGCATATATATATATTTTTTTCTTTTTTTTTTCTCTTCGTCTATATATGTACATACTTATACTTACATTTTATACCCATTTACGAGCATATTCGATATACCTAGAATAGATTGCATCATTTCTTTTTTTTTTGTATTACCTATCGAGTTCTGTTCGAGTATTGTTTTTTAATTTCATCTTCGTGCAAAAGTGCAAGTGAGTGTCTCTTTGACTTGACTTTGAGTCGGGGTTGTTTTGTTTAGTTGTGAAATATAAGTGGTAGGAAGGAAAAAGTATTGGTTTGTGCCATTGCGAATCTGAAGTGTGTAGTAAAAAAGTGCGACTATAGATTTTAGGGTTTCTTATAAAAAGGAATAATTCGTATCTACATTCTACATTGCAGTTGAGAATACGAGAGACGGTATCAGATTACGAACAGTAGTTAACTTTAATAGAATTTTGAAATTGATTTTTACGATTGATTGATTTGAGTGAATTTTGATTGTATAAGTGTGCTATAAGTGTGTGAGTTGTAAACAGTTTTAGATCGAAAGTTTTGAGAAGCTTTGTTAGTTATTTGAGGATAAGGTGTTGTTTTTCTATCGTTGTTTTTCAGATTAGTTTGAATAGGTTGTTGTATACTCAGCGACTTTATTGACTTGAGCGCAAATAAGGTTTTGTTTTCAATCATTGTTTTGAGAATTAGTTTTATTAGTTTTTTCAGTGGTTTGAGTAAAAACAAGGTGTTGTTTTTCAATCATTGGTTTGTGAATTAGTTTGAATAGGCTGAGTGGTTTACACAGTGATTTTACTGTCTTAAAGGAAATAAGGTGTTTTTCAATCGTGGTTTTGCAAATTAGTTTGAATAGGTTGTTGTATACACAGCGACTTTATTGACTGAGTGTAAATAAGGTTTTGTTTTCAATCGTTTTGTCAGAATTAGTTAGAATAGTTTGAACGTTTTTCAGTGGTTTGAGTGAAAATAAGGTGTGTTTTTCAATCGTGGTTTTTCAAATTAGTTTGAATAGTTTGAGCGTTTGACACTTTATTGGCTGAGTGAAAACAAAGGTTTGATTTCCGTAGTTGTGTTTTGGATTAGTTTGAACAGTTTTGGAAAATGAACATTGGACGATTAGCAGTGGACGAACTGGCATATGAGATGCAGATTCGTGGTTTGAAAGTGGGTACAGTGGAAGTGATGAGGAAAGCCCTCAGATCTTCAAGAGTGTTAGAGTCTCGGGGGACATTGGAAAACTCGAAGAGTTATCCGTTCAGTTTTCAAGAGGATAAAGATGCGGTGATAGCTAAAATAGAAGACATTAAGGTTTTATTGAAGGATCCTCCAAAGGATCCGAAATCGTCTGAATGTGTTAAGTTAGTAACAAAGATTGAATGGGCGTTAGGTCGCATTGGCAGGGCGATTTGTGAGAATGATGATGATGAGGAAGCACAGAGCGAGTTAAAGAATGAATTGTTGCTATTATTAGGAGTGCTTTTAGGTGATAGTGGGGATAGTGATTTGGAAGATGAATCCCCAAAGAAGAATGTAAGATCAGGAGTTTCAAGTGGCCGCTCGGTGAGCGTAAGCCCATTGCCATTAGCGAGTGGTTCGAATGTGAGAAATGCAAGGGCAAGGGAACAGGGAACTGAAAATAATTCGATTAGTGAGCGAAATGTTGCTATGCGTATGAATGAGCAAAGAAGTGTTGAAAGTGCGAGTGAGTTAAGAATTAGAGAATTGGAAAGAGAGCTAGAGCGAGAACGAAGAGTGAGTGAAGAGAGAATGATCAGAGGAAACAGAATGGATCAAGAACGTGGAATGGATAGAGAAAATAGATTTGAAAGGGAAAATAGAATGGATAGGGAGAATGGATTGGAAAGGGAGGATAGAATGGTAGAGAATCGTAGCGTGTACGAAAGATATGATAGAAAAGTGGAACGTGTGGGAAAGTGGAATGTGAAATTTACGGGAGAGTCGGATGGTTCGTCTGTGAATGCATTTTTAGAACGGGTCGAGGAATTACGTGTAGCGAACGATGTGTCTGAGGCACATTTGTTTAAGTCGGCGACGGAGTTGTTGAGTGGAAGAGCCCTCTTATGGTTTAGGACCGTAAGGAGTGAGCTGAGGAACTGGCAGGAGCTAGTTCAGGAAATTAAGGCGGAGTTCCTTCCTGCGAACTACGATGATCTTCTCTTGGAGGAGATTAATCGTAGATCCCAAGGGAAGGACGAAACCTTCGGCGCATACCTTGCCGTGATGAGGACGTTGTTTAGGAGGTTAGGTGAGCCTTTGAGTGAGAGTCGAATGCTTGGTATTTTGAAGAAAAATGTGGATCCATTCTTCCAAAAGCAAATAGCTAGCGCTAAGCCGACTACGGTGAAGGAGCTTGCGGTGCTTGGAAGAGAGATGGACACATTGAAGGTGAATGTGGATTCCTTTACCCCTCCCCCTCGTGGGAAAAATTTGTTGGAACCGGAGTGTGGGTATCAACCTAGTGTGACAGGTCAACACCGAGCGGCGGTTGTTGAGTCAGCACCAGATAACCCATTCCGAAGGGTCGTTAGGTGTTTCAACTGCAATAGAGATGGTCATTTTTCGAATGCGTGTTCGGTTGCTAAGAAATGTTTTGGTTGTGGTGCGTTGAATGTTTATCGGAGGGATTGTAAGAAATGTTCGGGTTCAGGTTCGGGAAATGGGCAACGGACTCTCGGGTCAGCAGGACGAGAGCTCCGTCGCAATTAGTTAGGTCGTCTGCTGACGATCAGCTGGTGGACAGGGTTGAGTTAGGTTTTAAACTCGCGGCAAATGGTAGGGATAGTCGACCTTATTTGAAGGTCAACATTTTTGGCATTAGGTTTTTAGGTCTTTTAGATTCTGGTGCTTCTCGCACAATAGTAGGTAGGGATGGGTGGAGAATTTTGAAGGGTTTAGGCTTAACGTTAGGGAAATATAGTATAGGGTCGGTTGCGCTAGCGGATGGGGTGGGAGTAGGAGTAGTTGGATCATTGTCGCTTCCAATGGAGGTGGAGGGCAAATCCATACTACTAGAATGTTTAGTTATACCAAACCTCCCACATTTATTGATCCTTGGCGCAGACTTTTGGGCGCTATCGGGAATAGTCCCGGATTTGAGATCAGGTGTGTGGAGTTTTTCAGAGCAGGAAGCAGTTGCCTCAATAACAGATGTAGGGTCCATTAGGGAAAAGTCAGATTTAGGTAGTGAGGATAGGGAAAAGTTAGATAGGTGTTTAGAACAGTTATTTCAGGAAATGACTGAGGGGTTAGGCTGTACCAATTTAGTTGAGCATAGGATTAGGACGACTGCAGAGCCGATTAAGCAGCGGTATTACCCTGTGTCACCCGCAATCCAAAAGAGTATTGACAAGGAGCTTCAGGAGATGTTAGATGCTGGAGTTATCCAGAAATCTACAAGCCCTTGGGCATCTCCGATTTTGCTCGTCAAGAAAAAGGATGGAAGCTTTCGGTTCTGCGTCGATTATAGGAAGCTTAACGCTGTTACAGATAGGGACGCTTATCCACTGCCGTTTATCTCAGCGATTTTGGATAAGCTTAGGGACGCTAAGTTTTTGTCATCTCTTGACATTAAGTCTGCTTACTGGCAGATACCCATGGAGGAGGAATCGCGCAAGTACACAGCCTTTACAGTGCCTGGCCGTGGTCTTTTTGAGTTTTTGAGGATGCCGTTTGGTCTCCATAACTCCCCGGCAACGTGGCAATGGTTTATAGACGACGTTTTGGGTCCCGACCTAGAACCTTACGTCTTTGTGTACTTGGACGACATCATCATCGTCACTGATTCCTTTGACAAACACTTAGAAATTCTGCAGGAGGTTTTTAAAAGATTAGTAGGAGCGGGATGAAAAGTAGGTAGGGAAAAATGTAATTTTTGTAGGCCTTCTTTGAAATTTTTAGGGTATGTTGTTGATAGAAACGGACTCCATGTGGACCCAGAAAAGGTCGAAAGCATGTTGAAGATTCCGGCCCCTAAAAATATCAAAGAAGTTAGAAGTTTTATAGGGACTATTTCTTGGTACAGAAGGTTTGTTCCAAATTTTGCAATATTAGTTAGGCCTCTTACGGATCTTCTTAAGAAAAGTAAGAAATTTGATTGGACCCTAGAGTGTGAGGAAAGTTTTACTAAAGCCAAGGAGTGCTTGGTCACGGCACCGACTCTTACGTGCCCGGATTTTTCCCGACCGTTTGTTGTACAAACAGACGCGTCTGATTACGGGATCGGAGCCGTGCTTTCTCAAGAGTTTGAGGAAGGGGAAAAGGCAGTCTGCTACATTAGTAGGTCTCTCAACAGAAGTGAGAGAAATTATTCAACAACAGAAAAAGAGTGTTTGGCAGTTTTGTGGGCAGTTGAGAAGTTGCGACCATATATCGAAGGTGTTCGGTTCACGGTCGTAACGGATCATTACTCGCTCGTGTGGCTGAACAATCTTAAAGATCCGCAAGGTAGATTGGCTAGATGGGCAATCCGCCTACAGCAATTCGACTTCAAGATCATCCACAGGAAGGGGAAGGAACATGTTGTTCCAGACATGTTGTCGCGGGGAGTTCCAGTAGTGGCTGGAATCTCAGATGCGGATAATGACCCTTGGGTGGAGAAAATGATCTTGTTAGTCGAAAAGCAACCGTTAGTTTATCCATCTTGGAGAGTAGAGAATAGGAGACTATATAAACATGTGAAACCGAAACATGTTGTAGTCTGTGAGAGTAGTGAAGAATGGAAGTTAGTAGTAGGGAAAAAGGATAGGTTAGATATTTTGAAACAGTGTCACGATAGTCCACTAGCGGGACACATGGGGGTTAGGAAAACTTATGCTAGGGTTTTAGAAAAATATTATTGGCCAAAAATGAGGGTAGATATAACGCGTTATGTGAAAAATTGTAAAATTTGCCAAACAGTGAAACCGATCAACGAGAAACCAGCTGGTCTTATGTCTGAAAGGGAAGGCACCTCCAAACCGTGGGAAATGGTATGTGTGGACTTGGTGGGTCCACTACCAAAATCATCGAGGGGTTACATCTACATCCTCACCGTTGTTGACTACTTTACAAAATTCCCCCTCTTATTCTGTCTTCGTTCTGCAACTGCGAAAGCAGTGTGCAAAGAGTTGGAAGATAACGTCTTCCTACTCTTCGGCGTACCCAAGTGGATCGTATGTGACAACGGTCTCCAGTTCCGTAGCAAGGAACTGAAAGCGCTTACCGCAACCTACGGGTCACAACTCCGTTTTACAGCGCATTACCACCCGCAAGCAAACCCCGCGGAGCGCATAAATCAAATTATCAAAACTACTCTTCGGGCATACGTGTCAGAAAACCATCGAACCTGGGATTCGCAACTGGCAAAGGTGGCCTGTGCGATTAGGACATCCCAGCATGAGGTGTTAGGAGTTTCGCCATACTTTGCGAATTTTGGTAGGAACATGGTCACATGTGGCCGTGATATCGGATATAGGGATAGCGATAGGGACCAAACAGGAATAGTAGATAGAGAGAAACAATTTAGGAAGCTACGGGAAGAGATAGCTAAGAAGATAGGAGCGGCTACCAAGAAGTCCGCGCAAACGTATAACCTTCGCAGGCGTGATGTCCAATATCAGCCTGGCGACTTGGTTTGGCGAAGAAATTTCGCACTTTCGGATGCCGCAAACTATATAGCAGCTAAACTAGCTCCTTAATTTGTTGGGCCCTACCGCATATCGAAGCGGACGTCACCTTGGACGTATATCCTAACCGATGAGAATGGCAAAGATCGCGGAACTTGGCACGCAAAGGATTTAAAACCTTATTGCGATGCTTCGGACACTTAGTCAGAAATCAAGACCCCCCCCTTTTCATATATAAGTATCTTTACTTCCCGTTATTTTTTTTTTTTAACTTCATTTCATCTAACAAGACCATACCTCATCGTTATCTTTAACATCATTACTTTAACTTTTTTTAACTTCTTTAACTCTTTTAACTTTTTCTTTTTAAACGTTTGATTTTAACTTTAACTTTAATTTTAACTTTTTAAATGTCAAATTGATGGGAAATCGTTAGTGTTGTGTTGTCTTCCTATTCTTCGTTCCTTTAACCTAGTTTCACCTTAGGAAATGGTTTATATTTCTTTGAAATATAAGCACATTTCCTGGGAGGTAAGGGTGGGATTTGTCGCGGTAAAATTTACCGCTACAAAAAGTATCCTTAGGATCCTTTCTCGTATCCCTTCCTCCTCTTCGTTTTTGGGTGTGGCTGCATAATTCTGGGAGAGTTAGGGGCAACCAAGGTTCCATCAGCCTATGGTTTACTCACCCAGCATTATGCAAAAACATCCCACGTAGGTTGATGTGGCAAAATCGGTCAAAGCCAGACCAGAAAAGGGACAGGCGGTCCCCAACGGACTTTGATGAACGTGCAGACGGGCGGTCTCACGAAAAATACTAAAGTTTGCCAATTGAACTGACGAAACAGACAAGGCAACACAAAAACATTCACCACAAACATCAATGGTAGATGATCAATTCCTACCCAACGTTTACGTCACTTTGACAACAGTAGTATGGCCTTCTGCCCAACCTAATTTTAATATGGTACCCAAAGGTTGAAAGGTTAAAGTTCTTCCCTCCTCCCCCAAATCTGCAAAAGAGGCCACCAGTGTAGGATAGGGATTTTCGTTTAGTTGAGATTTCCTCCTCCTATAGTTCTCCCGAAATAAAATGTTAAAAATGTTTATTAGGAAATGGATTTGTTTATTTACTCGATTCACTCTCCACGCGATTAATTGTAACTGAGAAAATGCTCAGCGATGACTTATTTTCGATTTCAGCGTAGTTCGATTCTTTTTCACGAAGGTTGTGAGATTAGATATTGTAGGGGTCTGGACTCACCCATCAAGATCGGCAAGTGTTGGACGACACCAACCACTTGTCGAACTTTCGAATTTGGTGAATGTCGAAAGAGAGGGCAAGTTTTGGACAACACCAACAACTTGTCGAACTCTATGTGTGTAGTGGTTGAGCATGCGCACTTTCGTTGGAATTCGACAGCGATGGCACAGCACACCAACGGTGGCTGATGTCGTGATACTGAATCCACGAAAGTGATTGGTTGAGCGTATGAATGTGTGTGTCTGAGAGCGGGGTTGAGGCCAGACAAAGAGCTAGGCTTGAAGTGGTGGACACTTCTTGGCTAGCTAGCAATGAGATAAGAGATTGAGATATAGAAAGTGAAAGATTATCGAGAGGAAAAAAATTGGAAATTGAAAATAAGTTTTTATTTTGTGGATTGAAAATTTTCACGTCATTTTCTTTATTAGCGAATCCTAGTTCTTTTTTAGAGTTTGAAGAAAAAGGAGAGTGAAACGAGGAAGTGAGGAAGATTTACAAACAGAGAAGGATATCGGTGCAGACCAAATTGTGAAGACGATATTTAGCAGGGAAAAATAGGAGCAGGAAATCTGATTTCAAAGATAAGTATAGTGAGATTTTGCGAATCGAGTTATTTGTTACTTGTAAAAGAAATTTGTGAGTGAAGACTGTGTGGCCCCTTTTTATCTTACGATTTATCCAGGAAATTGCCTGGCTCGTGACCCCCTTTAACCTTCAACCCACCTTGGGAATTTTCGGGAAATTCCTTTAACCGTTCAACCTTCGGTACCCTTTCTACTGTTCTTCATTGCAACGGTCCAGCTGACTTACTTGTTAATTTACACTATTTCATTTACTCCATCCAATTTTCATAATTCATTATCAACTTTTATACTTTCTTTTATATCGAAAAGACTTGGGTTTTTAATCCCGTCTTCGACAAGGTTTTCCCAACACAATAAAATTATTCAACCTTCCCTTTGGGAATTCACCTACATTTCTTCTTTCATTATCCACCTACTCATCGTCGTTCTTATTTTCTGGTCGATATTTCTTCTTCATTACTTTTCAGCATAAAGGTTTGAAAATTCCTTTCAACAAAAATTTTCTGGCGCCCACTTTTATTTTTGTTAGCTACTGGACTAACAAAAATTTTATTAACACCCACCCACCTACTTAATACATCAATTAAAAATTTTCATTTCATTAATCATCTAATTAATAAACATTTCCACCGAACGCACCCCCAGCTGAGCAGCCGTGGAAACAGCATAATAGTTGCTGGACGCGCTTATCTTCTCATCATTAATCAAACGCACCTTTTTACTAAACGTCATTCTATCGAAATTTTCCTCGCGGTGCACATCGGTCGTGCAATTTTAACTTTGTTTTATTTATTGTTTTGGAATCGGGAATTCCTTTGCTAGTACGCGGTTTATCAGTTCGTATAACATCCTAAATTGAGTAATTTTAACGTAGCTTACCTTTTTTTATTATTACCCAGAAAAAAAAATTTAACAGAGAAGATAAAGTGCAACAGCACCATAGCTTGCTCTTTAGACGTTGAAAAAGCCTTTGACAGTGTATGGAGGGCGGGTCTCCTAGCGAAGTAAGCCTCGCTACACACCCCCCGCATATACTTAACATTCTACAGCATTCTTCACGAAAGAACTTTCTACATCCAAATCCAGGGTTCGAATAGTAACTTGAGTGAATGTAACAGAGGCGTCCCTCAAGGATCTATCTTGGGACCACTACTCTATAACATTTTCTTATACGATTTCCCGCATCAGCTCACAGAAAACAATCTTACCTCAACCGGCCTTCTATACGCCGATGACACCATTGTTTACTCAAGCCAAAAATCTCCTAGTACAGCGCTAAGGCACCTGGAAAAGCATCTCTATAAAATAAACACGTATTATAAATGCATCAAACTTAATGTCTCCAAATCAGAGGTAATCTGCATCCGGAATGCTAGCGGAAAAGGCCCTGCGGGAGTGGTAGGCGAGTGTAGAAACCTCTCCCTTAGATTAGACAATTGCTCTATCCAAGCATAAAACAATATAAAATACCTAGGGGTAAATTTTAACAACTTACTCAAATTCAATCGCCATGCCAAAGTAACAATTGAAAAAGCCAGGAAAATCTCCAATATGTTCATGCCCTTCTTCAAGCACACAGCCCTTAACAGCAAAACTAAACTTCTCTTCTACAAAACTTTAGTAAGACCCATTCTAGCATACTCCTTCCCAATCTGGTTTTCCATCTCCCCCACGGTAGCTCAAACAATGGAAAAACTAGAAAGGAAAATCCTAGGACTTTGTGCTGGGAAAAACTTTGAAACTCGCACTAAACGCTTTTCTAATAAATATATATACAACGTCACGAAAACCATTCCGCTGTTGAGATATTATCTTTTGCATATGAAAAGATTTATATCCAACCTTGATCTCCTGGAAAACGACTTGATTAAAAATATCATCGCAGATGGGGTCCTCTCGGGAAAACGTTGCTTACCTATCCCCCATTGGGGTGACTTCATTGGAGCTGGACTCTACTGAGGCATCACCTCCCTTGTTTTTCACATCGGCCACCCAAGGTCAGAACCGTGACTGAAAGTAACAAATAATGTATAACATAGAATAACATAATGCAGGAAAATTACCTTTCTTCACTGTTGTACGAGGAATCGAATCGATAACCTTAGTCAATGCTCAAAAATATATATAATACTAGGTGTGCCAGCGAATTTGAGTTTGAAAAGAATTGGCATAACTTTTTTATTTATCAACCGATTGACATGAAATAAAAACTAAATGTTAAGTGAAGCTTACCACAATATATTACTGGAAACCCCATCTAGATAGGATTAGCCGTTTCTGAGATTAGCGTGCACAAACAAACAAACTGTTACGTTTTTATTATATGTATAGATATAGATATAGATAGAAGATATAGATATAGATATAAATAATAATAATAAAAAAAAAAAAGAAAAAAAAAAGGAAAAAAAAATCTAAAATAAAGAAAAATTTGAATTTTACACTGATATCAATGCTCTCCTCCATTATTAAGAGGCCGACAGTATCTACCTTTTAGGTATTGAAATATAAATGTTAGTCATTTAAGCTGCATAAATACCTTTAAAGCCAGAACATTAGTAGCTTTCAATAAAAACTATGTACTTTAAAAGAAAATGTAACAAATAAACTCAAAAGAAATTAAAATCCCTGTGATAGTAAAATTCATCACTGTGCGAAACATATTAATACTTGTTTGTATACCTAAGATAGAAATTTTGATGTCGCTTCACTACTCATCACCAAATATGTTGTTCAAAATGTCCAAAATCGTATCGATCTAGATGTATGATCTGTCAACTACATGTTCACTCATTGTATACTGTCTCTACATAAAGAATCACAAAAAAAAAAGGAAATAAATAAAATAATTGTTAATTTATCTAAGAAAGACAATCTCGGTATAATGTCTTCTTGTTGACTGTATTTTACAAACAATATAAAAAACGACTCATAGAAATGATTATCAAACAATAGAGCGTCCTCGCTCTTACTTACTTGTTTAATGTACAACCTCCAAGCTACTCTGGCATGTTAATGTATTATTTTTGTTAGTTCCTCGTTATCTTGTTCGTAAGTTAAAATAAGTCCCTTTTCACCTTGTATATTTGATACCAAATGACAACACGTCAATCCAATTTCATTCACGTACGCTCATGAGCAAGAGCAGACGAAATACAATATAACTGTCAGAAAAGAGGCATCTCTTATAAAGTAACTCCATAGCAGGCAATACTTGACAGCCGCTTTAAGATTATATAGTTATCGCTAAGAAAATTCCATGTAAAATCGAATACAAGTCTCAATAAAGAATTCAATTCAATTCAATTCTATAAAAGCAACGGTAGTGTTGAAGAGAGTTATTTTTCAGAAAAAAAATTTGTTTGTTTGTAAAAAAGCATTAGGAGGTCCAAAACAAGTTTAATATATTGTGACGCGAACCCAACATTTAATACCAATTTCCTAATCGAAAACACAAGCGGCAACACTAGTGCAAGTGCAGAAATATACCAGGAGAGAAAATGTTTGACAGGAGTGGAGAGTGGAGACCAGAGTTCTAGATGAAATGTCATTCGATATAAATAGGCCGCCCGAGTCAACCAGATGTCAGTTTTGATTATAGAGTGATAATGTTAAGACTTAAGAGTGAGTTAATGTGATTATTTTAAGAGTTGAAATCGAATAAAGAAGATACTGAATAAAAGTGGTAGAATAAAATTGAAAGGCAAAGTTTTATTTTTGCGAACTAAGCGCACGTTACATTGGTGTCAGAAGTGTAAATAAAACTTATTTGATAAAAAAAAAAACCAAATTGACTAGTAAAGTGTAAAAAAAAAAAGTTAAATACAGTGAAAATGGGTAAGTTCTTGGAAGAGCTCAACTGCATTGAGCTTAAAAGTGAGTTAGGTAAGCGAAATCTTTCTAGAGCGAAATCGAAAAATGAGCTCGTCCTGCGCTTGCGCAACTATTTGGAACAGCAAGGGGAAGACGTAAACACTTTTGTTTTTGAAACAGAAGTGGAAGAAGAGGAAGTATGTAAGTGAAAGTGTAGATTTTTCTAGTATGATGAAACTTTTGTTAGAACAGCGAAACGAGCAAAAGAAGGAACAGCAGAATGTTCTCGAACGACTCGAAGTACAACAAAAGAAGCTGGAATATCAACGAAATGAGCAAAAGAAGGAACAGCAGAATGTTCTCGAACAACTGGAAGCACAACGAAACGAACAAAAGAAGGAACAACAGAATATTCTCAAAAGACTTGAGGCGCAACAGAATGTTTTGGAAGGTCAGAAAAACATTCTAGAAGATAAATTGGGCAACATTGAGAAGAATGTATATGCCCTTGACGAACGCGTTGAAGGTATAGAAGACAGCTTTCTATTGTAGAGAATCGTTTGGAAAGCCGATGCGATAAACAGTTCTCTGTTCTGACCAAGGAATTAGACCAGATCCGGAAAATCAAAATTCGAGAATCTGCTGGAGAATTTGCAAAGAAAACGGAGATGAAGCTGCCGACAACTGATGGAGAGTCTTCTTGGCCAGTTTACAAGAGACAATTTGAGGCAGCCGCGACAACAAATGGCTGGGATGACGAAGACAAGTAGGTACATTGCACTGACTCTTGTTCTTAGAGGACCAGCAGCTGAATTACTTCAAAAAGTTCCGGCTGGTAAGAGCGGTGATTTCAGTTCTCTCGTGGCAGCTATAGATAAACGCTTTGGCGATAGCCACTTGAAAGAAGTCTTCCGAGTCCAACTCAATAACAGAGTCCAGAAAAGGGGTGAAAGTTTACAGCAGCTCCAAGCAGACGTCGAAAGACTGGTTCACCTGGCATACCCGGATGCAGGAGAAGAAATCATCAACCGGCTTGCTGTTGAGTCCTTCGTTCGTGCCATTTCGGATATAAATCTTCAGAGGTCTGTGCGAACTGCTAGAACACGTACTCTTTCTGAAACTTTAGCATTCGCATTGAAAATTTAAGCAGCAGAACAGGCTTCTCATGGAGTACATCCACTTAGAGAGGCCATAGTCGAAGAATGCTCGTGCCAAAGAGCTGAAATACAAAAGAACCAGCGAAGCGGACTTGCAAGATGTTGGAACTGCAGCAAGACCGAGCACTAACAGCGTCAATGCCGACTACCACCAAATAAACCCGCTTGTCAACATTGTGGTGGCAAGAAATCCAACCCAGATCAAGGTAACAACAACACAAGCGCTGCTTATCAATCCGTTCCCCATCAGGGAAACGAGTAAGAACCAACTTCGAGGGGCAGAGGCAGGTTTCTTGTATCGATGGCCTCAGAACCATCATCCAGGTCTCCCAGACCAAATGAGACAACAAAAGTCTGACTGTGGAGACTATTATTAACGGGAATAAACATAAGGCTACCATCAATACCGGTGCCACAGCCTCCATACTTCGTTGAGACCTGGTAAAGACGACGTGGCTTCATAACACCAATAGCTACCGTCTAAGAACCGCAACGGGAAAAGCGGCAAGAGTATATGGAGAAGTGTGTCTGAAGATCCGACTGGCCGATCTAGTGTTTACTCATCAATTCCTGGTGGCAGATATATGTGACGAGTGCATCATTTGAATCGACTTTATGAAACAGCACGGAATTATTTTGGACATCGGTAATCAAGTTTTGAAATACCAAAGAAATTCCAATGACCTATTCGAATGAAATTACATCAACACTGAGGACTGTCATCACGGAAGATCTGATTCTGCCTCCTTCTTCTGAAGTGTTCGTTTGGACAAAACTGGAAGGTGAGTTTGGAAGCCTTCGATACCTCATGGTGGAACCAGGCCCAGAGTGTTCCTCCCAAAGCGTCATCATTGGGAAAACACTGGTAGCACCGAAAAACAAAACGGTCCCCGTACGATTACTAAATACCCGTACGATTACTAAATACCCGTACGATGTAAGGTTGAAGAAAGGAGAAGTCGTTGGACATTGCGAATCCGTTGCAGCAATTACGAAGATCACCGATGAAGCCCCGACAAAAGCTATAACTCCGGAGGAGCTCAAATCCATCAAGGCTAGAATACTGAATTCATCCAAACTTGATCACCAACAAACAAGGATGGCTGAAAATCTCCTACAAGAGTACACTGACATCTTCGCTTCGGAAAAGGTGCAATATGGTAGGACACAGTTGGTGCAGCATCGCATCAACACAGGAGATCCAAGACCGATTCGTCAACCCGCAAGACGCCTTCCACTGGCCAAACAAGGTGAGGTTGAGGAAATGATAACAACAATGAAGAAGGACGGTCTTATTGAAAATTCCAAAAGTCCTTGGGCGTCACCAGTTGTACTAGTGAAAAAGAAAGACGGAAACACTCGTTTTTGTGTAGACTACCGAAGGCTGAATGATGCGACTAAGAAGGACAGCTATCCCCTGCCGAGAATCAGTGATACCCTGGATGCCATGGAGGGAGCCCAGTGGTTCTCGACGCTGGACTTGAAGAGTGGATATTGGCAAGTTGACATCCACCCTAATGATCAGGAAAAGACGGCGTTTTCTACAGGTAATGGGCTCTGGCAGTTTAAAGTTATGCCGTTTGGGCTATGCAACGCTCCGGCAACATTCGAGCGTTTGATGGAGTGCGTTCTTCAAGGACTGACGTGGAGAGCTTCCCTAGTCTACTTGGACGATGTCATTGTTTACGGGAAAACATTTGAGCAACATTGCCAGAACCTAAAAGCCGTGTTTCAGAGACTTCGGGAGGCTAACCTTAAACTGAATCCAGAAAAATGTGCACTTTTCAGACCGAAGTTAAGTATTTGGGATACATCATCTCTTCCCAAGGAGTGAAGACTGATCCTGAAAAATTTGACTCCGTCAAAAATTGGCCAACACCACAGGACAAACATCAACTCCGAAGCTTTCTTGGTCTTGCCACATATTACCGACGATTTGTTAAGAACTTTTCTGGAGTTGCAAAGAGTTTGCATCAGCTCACCGAAAAAGGGAAGCAGTTTAAATGGTCGGGTGAGTGTGAGAAATCTTTTCAGGAACTCAAATAGCGCCTCTGTAACGCTCCAGTGCTGGCACATCCAACACCTGGAAAAACATTCATCATCGACGCAGACGCAAGCAACGTTGGAATCGGGGCGGTACTATCCCAAGTGCATGATGGCGAAGAGAAAATGGTGGCATATTACAGCAAGTCCTCTCGAAGCCCGAAAGTAACTACTGCGTGACCAGAAGGGAACTGCTAGCTGTTATCTTGGCAACAAAGCACTTCCATAAGTACATCTAGGGACAGAAATTCCTTCTGCGGACAGTCCATGGTGCTCTGAACTAGCTGTTGAACTTCAAAAATCCAGAAGGTCAAGTCGCAAGGTGGATAGGAAGACTGCAGACTTATGACTACCAGATTCAACACCGCAGAGGAAAGCTGCACTCAAAACATTATCCCGAAGACCTTGCAAAGTGGATTGCAAGCATTGTAGGCGGCAAGAAGACAAAGAAAATATTACCGCTCGGCGACAAAGAGCTGACCCAATAAGCGGATGGAGCAATGAGGAAGTGAGGACTGCTTAACAGGAGTATCCAGATATCGAACCCATTCTCGCATGGAAAGAAAATGAAGAGAAACCTGAATGGGGAGACATTTCTGACAGGAGTCCAGTTGTCAAAACCTATTGGGCACAGTGGGACTCACTATATGTGCAAGAAGGTGTCCTCAGGCGAAGATGGGAGTCCGCTGATGGTAAATCATATGTGATGCAGCTGATCGTACCGCAATCGAAAGTCAGTGAAGTTCTTCGGTGATGACATTGATAATAATTGATTACGGAGCTAAAGTGCAATCTGGTCATAGCAAATGTCATTTGCGTTTAGGATCTAGTTTTGGCCATATATGTTTTGTTGCAACACACGCAGTGATAACGTTCCACCTATTTGTTCTATCCATTGCCTCTTGCTTTAGCATGTAGCGATTGGTATACCATATATATTCAACCTGCTGGTTGAGATCGGTAGAACGGTTCCTTTTCTGGCGAGTTCATTGGCTTTGCAGTTACCCACGATATCCCTGTGCCCCGGCACCCAAATAAGGTGAATATTGAACTGTTCAGCCATCTCCTTAAGAGATAGGCGACAGTCTGAGAAAATCCGGATATTCGCTGAGGATATCACGTTTTCTTTTAACCACGATAGGGCCTCTTTGATCGCCAGAATTTCCGCTTGGAACACGCTACAGTGGTTTTGAAGGTGGAATGAAAAACTGACATTGGTTCTTTCTGACCTACACCCCGCAGCCGACCTTTTCCTTGGTTTTTGACCCATCTGTATAGAAATGAATTGAATCATCTCGACTAGCTAAATCTTTTTTTATAAAAAACCAAATTGAAAATGCAAATAATCAAAAGGACATGTGGAAAAAGTTATAGAAATATGTTTTTAAGAAAAGTGACGAAACTATATTGGAAATAGAAAAAGAAGATGGTTCTGTGATAAATAATAGTGCAATAACGTATGACAAATTCAACAACTTTTTTGTTCAGTCCATACATGAAATAACCCGATCTGTGATATTTTGTGATTATTCAAATTTACTTGAGCAGTGCAATATAGATTTTAAGTTCAGTCTAGTCAACATAATTAGTATACGAAGTGCAATAGATCTGCTTTGCAAGAAAATAGACTTTAATTATATGAATGTTAAAATGTTAAAAGACTCCCTATGTGTTTTTTGCCCAATAATTGAAAAAATGATTAATATGTCCCTTAGTGCCGGTGTTTTTCCACAATCTTGGAAAAAAACGGTGATAGTACCCATAAAAAAGATCCCCAATGCAAAAACTATGTGTGATTTTAGGCCAATAAACATGATGCCCCTTTATGAAAAAGTAATAGAAAAATGTATAGTAATACAACTCCAAAATCACTTAGAAAGTCAAGAGCTGATATACACTTATCAATCGGGATTCCGTGCAAATCACTCATGTGAAACGACTTTGAACTTTGACATTAATGATTGGAGGAGGGAAATAGATGATAAAAATGTGGTAGTTGCTGTATTTCTGGACTTAAAACGAGCTTTCGAAACAGTAAACCACGAAATAATGCTTAAAAAGTTGAAGTATTACGGTATAAAGGGAGTGGAGTTTAAGTGGTTTAAGTCATTCATAACAGGTAGGACACAACGCACTACCGTAAATGGCAAAATATCGTCACCAATTAGTGTCAATGTAGGAATACCACAAGGCACAATACTTGGAGTGTGGTTGTTCCTATTGTTCATAAATGATGACATGAGTAAAGTAATTAGATCTTCGAAACTAATTTTGTTTGCTGATAATGGTTTGCTCTACGCTTCTGGTAAAAATGTCGCAGACTGCATAGAAGAAATCAACCAAGACTTGGAGAGAATAAGCACATGGCTAAAAATGAATAGACTGATATTAAATGTTGCAAAAACTAAATGTATGATTTTCAAATGTTGTCCTGTAAGTTCGTCTGAAAATGAAAATATGTATATAAATAATGAACAAATTGAGCAAGTCAAACAATTAAAATATCTTGGAATTTTATTAGTCGAAAAACTAAACTCTAACGAACACATAAATTACATTTGTAAAAAAATATCAAAAAAAGTTGGAGTTTTAAGAAAAATAAGAAAAATTATATCCAAGACAACTGCTGTGAATTTATGTAATAATGTAGTAATATGTTAATTAAACCCCATTTTGATTTTTGTGCTAGTTTATTGTATATGTGTCCACAGAGTCACAAAGATAGACTTCAATTACAACAAAACAAAATTATGCGTTGTATTTTAATATGTAGTCGATACACTTCAATAAGAACCATGTTAAATTCGATTAAATGGCTAAATATTAACCAAAGACTGTTTATGTTGTGTATGATATTTGTGTATAAAATTATAAATAATATGTATCCTGACTATCTATGTGAAAACGTACGAACAAATGCAGACCGTGTATACAACCTTAGGAACAACAATGACCTAAGAATAGAAAGGTCAAGGACAGTGAGAGGTCAAAGGACTATATTTTACATGGGCTTCCATGGTTTCAATAATCTGCCAAGAGAAATCAAAGATACAAATAATTTTTTAGAATTTAAAAGAAGAATAATCAATTATGTTAAAGATAATGTTTTATTAATCCAAAAATGTTCAAACAAATAGCTGTGATCCAGATATAAGACTTATTATTTAAAATTGTTATAATTATATAGATACTAAATGGCTTATCATGAAGCTAAGTAAAGATCATTCATTCATTCATTTATCTCTAAAGAATTCTTCGTCTTCCCAGGTAGTTCTCGATGGGATTGAGACCAGTTGGGGGACCAGTTGGGGGATGGTGTAGTCGGAGTGGCAAGGGATTTATCTAAATAAATTCAGGATTGTAGCGTGAACGATGTTTTTATCGGTCCATTGGGAGATAGCTCTGATACGAATGGAATGAATGACTTGGGAAAATTTAATTCACAAGTCACCAACTTACTTATGAATTGAAAAAGATTTAATTCATAATTCACCAACAGGCTTATGAATTGAAAAGATTTAATTCACAAGTCACCAACTAGCTTATGAATTGAAAAAGATTTAATTCATAACTCACTTATCAGCTCATAAGTCATCAACTAGCTTAAAAATTATTATTTGTTTACTTCATAAGTCACTTATTAGCTTATGAATTAACAATTTATCAATACATAAGGCACAACTAGCTTATGATTTAATATTTTTTTAAATTCATAATTCACATATTAGCTTGTGAATTAAAGACTAGCTTAAGCTAAGAAAAGAACTAAGCTTTCGCAACCCTGGGTCTAAACAGGAGAAAATTAAGTATAATCTTTTCTTGGTACGTCTACCGCCGCCGCCGGGCACTAACGTGAGTGAGCTCCTTAAAATTAAATACTTATTTCACACTAGAGTATACTGGGAAAAACCAAGGGGCAACCGAGGCCTACCTGTGTTAACTGCGGCGAGGACCACCCCGCAAACTTTAGAGGCTGTAAAATGTACAAGCAATATGAAGCACGTAGGAAACAGATCCTCCATGAGGCAATTTTAAAGAAAAAAAAAGCTAGTCATTTAGCACACGCCCTCTCCAGCGGAGCCTCGATTGTCCCGGGTGTCTCATTCGCCAGCTATCTTAGATCTAACAGTCACAGTACTAACTCATTCCCAGGGACTCCAGATCCCCCTAAATAAATTTATGGATCTATGAAACGACCTTTTTGGGCTGGATATGAGCACACTCATCGTAAAAATTGAAAGTTTCATGGCAAACCTAGGGAAATTCAGTTCCCTAACTGAAAAAAGATTGGCCAATCTCGAACTGGTGAACCAGTTAATGTTTAGTTCGAAAGGATGTTATTAAAAATCCTACAGTTCAACATTACGTCCTTAATTGCTCATTCGCGGAGAATAGAACTACTCAAAATTCTCCAAGATAACAACTGTTGCATAGCCTACATTCAAGAAACCCATTTGTCTAGTAAACATAAGGTATACTTAGACAACTTCAACATTTTACGTATTGATTATAAGCAAGGCGTAGCGTTAGCTATTAAAAAAAAATTTAAATACGAACTCGTAGACTCAGGTCCTTCCGAATTCCCTTCTGTCTTTGTCAGTGTGAGTTGCAACTCGGATAACGTTAGTAAAAAATTCCTGTTAGGGACAGTTTACTTTTCTTCAAATGCTCCCACCTCGTTACTGATTACGGAGCTGGGCAAAATTTAAGCGCTAGCTAATAGCTATGACGGTGCAATCATTGGAGGCGATCTCAACGCTAAAAGTCCTAATTGGGAAGACTCCTCATATAACCTGAACCGAAGAACCTTGGAAACCTGGTTTCACAACTCCAACCCCTGCTTAATTAATATCACCTCGGATACGCCCACCTTTCCAAGAGGAGCTTCGTTTCTAGATCATTTCATGATCTCAAATCATCTGATAAACAGAATTGACCCCAATTTCACTCTGGTAACACTTCCAACATTTGCAGAGCATTGTCCTCTTCTTCTAAACATTCAACTCCAAGAAGCCAACATCTGCTCACATATCCAAAGCTCCTTAAGATCTTTCAAGGACACCAACTGGCAATCTTTCAGAGCACAACTTGATCAACGACTGCAAACCTTCTTTCCTCCGGAATCTCTCTGTCTAACCAAAGATGAAATTGAAACACTCATTCTCCAATTCAACGAAAACTTATTAGATACCCTTGAGGAGAACTCCACAAACTCAGTTTCCTCGTTCAAAAAATATAAAAACCTGCCTACCGAGATAGAAAACTTATACAAGATTAAACACCAATGGCAACGCCGCCTTCAAAATATCTTCCCTAATTCCTATAACAGACGCAACCCTTCTTACAGGGAGCTCTCTTCTCAAATCATGTTGCTTAACACTATCATTAAAGAGAAAGTGAACATATGGCTGAATAAATCCCTTAGTACTAGACTTTCAAAGATTACTCCAGGACCTAGGGCCTTTGCTGAAGCCTTCAATCTGGTCGGCAGCAAGAAAACATTCTCCTGTAACAAAGTTACAGTAAACGAGTTAACTATTTCAAATGAAGTGGGCATAGTGGCGGCGTTTGAGAGTCACTTCAAAGAAATTTACCGGGAAAGGGCTCCTTGCTTTAACCCCTCCACCACACAAGAAGCTGCAGAAACCTGTAGCAATATAGCACGATATATCCCCGAGCACATCTTTCATTTGGACTCAGGAAATCCTGCGTTAAGCCCAATTGCTAATAACATCTTCACAAATTTTGAATCGATTAAGACACTGATCAAAGCGATTAAACCCAAAAAAATCAACAGGGCCTGATAAAATCTCTAACTTTGCGCTGAGGAAGCTGTCGGACCTGGGTATTAGGTTCCTAGTCATAATATTTAACCAATGTATCGATAATGCATACTTCCCAATTATTTGGAAGTCCGCAAGAATTCTGCTCATTCCCAAAAATCAAACGAGCACCGACATAAACAACTTCAGACCAATTTCTCTCCTATCTAACATCGGTAAGCTGCTCGAAAGATTAATACTGAACATGCTAAACTCACCTACCGAGATTCCGATAGATCCTATCTCAGATTTCCAATTTGGCTTTCGTAGAGGACACTCCACGCTCCATGCACTTTCAGATTTCAAAATGATGCTGTGATCAATCTCAGAGGCAAACAATGCACCATAGCTTGCTCTTTAGACGTTGACAAAGCCTTTGACAGTGTATGGAGGGTGGGTCTCCTAGCGAAGTAAGCCTCGCTACACACCCCCCGCATATACTTAACATTCTACAGCATTCTTCACGAAAGAACTTTCTACATCCAAATCCAGGGTTCAAAGAGTAACTTGAGTGAATGTAACAGAGGCGTCCCTCAAGGATCTATCTTGGGACCACTAATCTATAACATTTTCTTATACGATTTCCCGCATCAGCTCACAGAAAACAATCTTACCTCAACCGGCCTTCTATACGCCGATGACACCATTGTTAACTCAAGCCACAAATCTCCTAGTACAGCGCTAATGCACCTGGAAAAGCATCTCTATAAAATAAACACGTATTATAAATGCATCAAACTTAATTTCTCCAAATCAGAGGTAATCTGCATCCGGAATGCTAGCGGAAAAGGCCCTGCGGGAGTGGTAGGCGAGTGTAGAAACCTCTCCCTTAGATTAGACAATTGCTCTATCCAAGCATAAAACAATATAAAATACCTAGGGGTAAATTTTAACAACTTACTCAAATTCAATCGCCATGCCAAAGTAACAATTGAAAAAGCCAGGAAAATCTCCAATATGTTCATGCCCTTCTTCAAGCACACAGCCCTTAACAGCAAAACTAAACTTCTCTTCTACAAAACTTTAGTAAGACGCACTCTAGCATACTCCTTCCCAATCCGGTTTTCCATCTCCCCCACGGTAGCTCAAACAATGGAAAAACTAGAAAGGAAAATCCTCAGACTTTGTGCTGGGAAAAACTTTGACACTCGCACTAAACACTTTTCTAATAAATATATATACAACGTCACGAAAACCATTCCGCTGTTGAGATATTATCTTTTGCATATGAAAAAATTTATATCCAACCTTGATCTCCTGGAAAACGACTTGATTAAAAATATAATCGCAGATGGGGTCCTCTTGGGAAAACGTTGGTTACCTATCCCCCATTGGGGTGACTTCTTTGGAGCTGGACTCTACTGAGACATCACCTCCCTTGTTTTTCACATCGGCCACCCAAGGTCAGAACCGTGACTGAAAGTAACAAATAATGTATAACATAGAATAACATAATGCAGGAAAATCACCTTTCTTCACTGTTGTACGAGGAATCGAATCGATAACCTTAGTCAATGCTCAAAAATATATATAATACTAGGTGTGCCAGCGAATTTGAGTTTGAAAAGAATTGGCATAACTTTTTTATTTATCAACCGATTGACATGAAATAAAAACTTAATGTTAAGTGAAGCTTACCACAATATATTACTGGAAACCCCATCTAGATAGGATTAGCCGTTTCTGAGATTAGCGTGCACAAACAAACAAACTGTTACGTTTTTATTATATGTATAGATAGATATAGATATAGATATAGATATAGATAATAATAATAAAAAAAAAAAAAAAAAAGGAAAAAAAAAATCTAAAATAAAGAAAAATTTGAATTTTACACTGATATCAATGCTCTCCTCCATTATTAAGAGGCCGACAGTATCTACCTTTTAGGTATTGAAATATAAATGTTAGTCATTTAACCTGCATAAATACCTCTAAAGCCAGAACATTAGTAGCTTTCAATAAAAACTATATACTCTAAAAGAAAATGTAATAAATAAACTCAAAAGAAATTAAAATCCCTGTGATAGTAAAATTCATCACTGTGCGAAACATATTAATACTTGTTTGTATACCTAAGATAGAAATTTTGATGTCGCTTCACTACTCATCACCAAATATGTTGTTCAAAATGTCCAAAATCGTATCGATCTAGATGTATGATCTGTCAACTACATGTTCACTCATTGTATACTGTCTCTAAAGAATCACAAAAAAAAAGGAAATAAATAAAATAATTGTTAATTTATCTAAGAAAGACAATCTCGGTAAAATGTCTTCTTGTTGACTGTATTTTACAAACAATATAAAAAACGACTCATAGAAATGATTATCAAACAATAGAGCATCCTCGTTCTTACTTACTTGTTTAATGTACAACCTCCAAGCTACTCTGGCATGTTAATGTATTATTTTTGTTAGTTCCTCGTTATCTTGTTCGTAAGTTAGAATAAGTCCCTTTTCACCTTGTATATTTGATACCAAATGACAACACGTCAATCCAATTTCAATCACGTACGCTCATGAGCAAAAGCAGACGAAATACAATATAACTGTCAGAAAAGAGGCATCTCTTATAAAGTAACTCCATAGCAGGCAATACTTGACAGCCGCTTTAAGATTATATAGTTATCGCTAAGAAAATTACATGTAAAGCCTAGTACGCTGCTGAAACGAAAAGAAAATTCCCATACAAAAATGACAGGACGGAATCGTAAACGAAAATTTTCGCTCACCTTTTCGTCGTGCAGTACGCTGCTGCTCTGCGAAAAAGGTTTTATAGGTGGATAATTGTAGTAGATCTTTTTACTACAATTTTAAAATTCTCCACACTTTTCCGTCCATCATTTATCTCCCGGGACAATAAATGCTTGCGAAATTTTGACAGTTCTATTGTTTTTTTTTTTTGTTTTGTGTATTTATAGTGCCATTTGTATAGAATTTCATAAAATAGAAGATGGAAGAATTTTATTTATGTAGATAGTGTTTGAAATAAATCGATAAAAGCTGTGAAAATGGGCTTTAAAAAAGTAATTGTGAATATTTTAACTACACGGAATTGAATCAATACCAGCAACCGAATTGCTATTCCAACCAAGTATAATAGGAAGCTTTGAACCTGGCCTTGTTGAATTGATTGACTACGTTTTCAAAATGTTTCGCCCTGATGAGCAGCTTCTATTAGCACAGAATGTATTTATGACCGGTGGATGCCCTCAATTGCCAGGTACACTTACTAATAAAGTTAACTTCCAAGTTACAATTTCAAAAAAAAATCATTTTCCAGGACTCAAAGAGCGGATCTCTAAAGAATTACTAGAGATGAGGCCTTTTCCACCACTGCAAGCTGATTCATCAAGTTCGGATGCCTGGTCTGGAGCAAGCGACATCGCCCGCAGTGAGAATCTGGTCAAGTTTGTTACAACAAAAACCGACAATGAAGAACAAGGTGGCAACCAAACACACCAACACCCATTGTAGTCGAAACATCGACCGAATTAATGAAAACTGAATAAAAATTTTTATTTACTTTTGGATTTTTTTATCTTTTATTTAAAAAATAGTTGAAAACTGGGAAATTTTCTTCTTGCTGTTGAAGATGATTCCGTCGTATTTTGTTGGAACCACTTCGTGGCGTCTTCCTTTGTCAAACGATGTTGAAATCCAACGTTGATACCCAAATCGATATGTTCCTGGATACCGAAACCGAAGTTTCCTGTGGATAAGAAGTTGTCCCTACCCAACTCGTATTCACGGACTTTAAGGCCTAGCTCCAAAATCTCTTCGGCCTTAGCTCCACGAACTGTGCAGTGAAGAGTGATTTTTCATTACGTCTGATGCCGAAAGATCGTACGGTATAACGAGTCTTTGAAAACACTGGTTGTTGACCAGTTAATTGTTCCGATACCAGAAAGTTGACAAAAAATGTTTATTCGTTGAGTATTCAACTAATGCACTTTATAGTCCTGAGCTTACCTTAGCGGCACGAGTCAACCTATCACCGGATTCACCCACACAAATGTTCGAGCAGAGTTTTCGAAAGTGTAGTTCAATCCCGGATATGGTTCTTAGTTAGTTTTATTAACACATTTAATGATGTTGTATTTTTCTATTCCAAGTCATAACTCATAACCCAACCATGCCGGGACAAAACCCATGAAACTAACAAAGAACATCAAATGCCAACCATAACGGGCCATAACCCATAAGAGAAGCAAAGAACATCAAAACAAATATTTTTTATCGGTTTATATTTATCTCAGATTTATAATGTACAACATAAAGTATTGTTAATGTTCCCGGTTCTCCCTAGTCCTTAGTTTATTGAATGCCGCCTCCTGCTTCCTGCAGAATTCGGCCATCCGAATTTCCCGAGCCTTGGCCAATAACTCCTTTTTGTTTTGATCGGTGGCTAAGGCTACTAACCGGTACACCTCTTCTAAGGCACGCCTGACTCTCACTCGGTGTCCACCTCTGTGCTTGCGGGGCACTGGTGCGGCGGGGGGGTTGTACACCCTTGGAGACGTCTTGAGTCTGTCGTCGGCGGTATTCCTCTAGGGAGATGGGTTTAGGTCCCGCTTCGGGATTTCTTCGGATAACTTCGGAAAGGGGGCAGTTGGTGTCAGTGCGGTTACACTCTTTAGTAGATTCGGGTTTCATGCTAGAAACACCGAATTAATTAAAAATCTTGCCTATTGTTAAAAGGATGGGAATGGAGGATGGGGAGCAACATATTTTACGCAGCCTGTTGCGAGGCTAAAATGTTAGGCCCTTGGTGAGGCCGATTTGTTTGTCATACTTACTTGATTTGTGGTGGATATTGTTCCTTCTCTTATGAAATATTCCAAACTCCGGGTTAATTTTTAAATGCTTTTATTTAACTGTGCTAATTGTGCTACTTCACTGAAATAATTTTCTCACTTGCTTTACTGACATCATTTTCATAATCTACTTTGGTTTATATAGCTTATTCTACTTACTTTATTTGGCCTCATAACCGCCAGCTGGTGTCGTCATTCGCCAGTCATCGTTTTAGTTCGCAGTCATCAGTTCGCAGTCATCATTTTTGTTTTTCAAACCACTGTGCCAATTGCATATATGGGCTGCAGGTGTGTATTTGGGTCATAGTCGATTGGTTGTTTATTTTTTTGTATTCCCACAATGTCTTTTGTTTGACATGTGGGTCAATCAATTAATCGAACTATGACTATACAACATTCCTCCCCATCGTAAAAAAGTGGCTAATTTCCGTTTTGGAGAGACGGAAATTGTTTCTTTGGGTGGTTGTTAGTGATCTACACTTTTGTTAGACAAGGTTTAATTTTGAGAAAACTGGCAGGGTTCTTTTGTTTTTGTAAACTGGCGATCTCTCATGGAGAGTTTATTAGTGGTTGATAAATACTGGACTTTTGGCTTCTGTATGTTCTTCCTTCTAATTCTTGTCTTTGGCGCGAATTCAGCTTAGGTTGGAATAGGTCTATGAGGTGTCAAATAAAGTTCCCTTATTTTAGTCACTTAAATTGTTGTTTAATTTTTATTTAATATACATTAATTTATAACATAAATTTCTTTCTTAGATTTATTTGAATATCAATTATTGCATTTATTTGATTTTTTTCGTACTTAAATTGTTGTTTATTTTAATATACATTAATTTATAACATAATTTTTTTTTCTAAGATTAATTTGAATATACACGAATTTATTTAGTTAATACTAAGTTTACAACTATATTTAATTATCATTAATTTAATAAAAATTTTATTTTACATTATTGTATGTTTATCATTATATTCGTTTCTTATGTTTTATATTTTTTGTTTATATGTATATATTTTCATCTTATATAAGTGCAAAGATTATCTGTTGAGCTCTTTTTTACAATTCTTGGATTTGTCAATGTAATTTTATTTATGACTTTTTAGAACATTATTTTTAACTTTAAATTATGTAGTATTTGTGGTATAATTTGACACTGGAGTTTGGTTTATTTTTTGCTCAAGTTACATTCTTTTTTTTTTTTTTTTGTTTTAAGTAAATAAATTTCCTTATTCTTCTTTTTTTTTTTTTTTTTTAATGTACATATATGTATTTATGTTTATTGAATATTTTTGGGTACAATAATTTTACATGAATTTGGGTTTTTAAATATTGTTATTATTTTTTAAAAAGTGTAAATTTAGGTATATTTGTATTTTGTATCAAAAATATATAAAAATTAGTTTTTTTTTTTTTACAAGTGTGTATTCATTTATAAAAATTTTTTTAATATCCTTAACTCTATTGTTACATTTATTAATGAAAGTTTATTTTTTAATTAACATAACATAATACAAGTTTTTAAAATTTTTTTTTTTTTTGATAGTATGTAGATATGTAACAAAGTATATTTAAATTTAAACTATTTCAAAAAGTTTTATTTTGTTCATTTGAATATTAAGTCTTATGAGATATATTTTTTATTTCTTGCAATTTATTATGAATTTATCTTGTGTTTACTTATAGTGAAAAGGTTAAGAAAAACTTTAACCAACAAAAAAAAAATTGTTGATATAAAAAATTTTTGTATTCATATATATGTGAATATGTATATTTGAAAAATAATCATTTCTTTTAAATTTAACTTTTATTTGGAATGTAGTATATTTGTATACAGATATATTTTTAATAAATTCAGTTTTAATTTTTGATGTTTAGTATATTTGTATACAAATATAAAAATTTTTTTTTTTTTTTTTAAAAAATTTGTTTTTGAAAATGTTAATCTGTGTGTGTTATTTTGTATGTGTATTTGTTTATTATGTGTGTATTGTTGTTTTAAGTGTATGTTTTTTGGAACTCTTTAGGTCTCTCTTTTATTATTTATATTTATTTTTTTTTTTTTTTGTTTTTTTTTTTTTTTTTTTTTTTTTTTTTCATTTGGGGAATATGTTGAGATCATACTTTAGAAAAACTAATTTCATATTTTTTTTTTTTTTTTAAATTGGGGATATATATGTTAGAATCATGTTTGAGAAAAATTAAAATTTTTTTTTTTTTGATTTTGATCTCCTTAGAATATATATTTTTTTTTTTATTTTTTTTTTTTTATTTCCCTCTTTTTCCCTCTTTTCAAAATAAAAATTGTTTTTTTTTTTTTTTTTGTTTTTTATTTTATTTGGTAATTTTTTTATTCTTATATCTGAACTCTGGGTAGTCTTTTATTTCTTCGGTAAGTATTACTTCAAATTTCTGTAATTCATCGATTAGCGGACTTTTGGTGGAGAGTTGATTGGCCACCATACCGCATACTGACTTCTTGTCTAATCCCAAGAGAGATACTGGCATCTTAACGTCTTTTGTAGTGTATTGTGGATCTATTGTTGTTTGGTATATCCTCCTCCATTCTTTACACAGAAATTTATATATGGCCAACATTGCTGATGAACCAGATGCCCCAAGAGTATTATATTGTTTAATTGTTCTATTTCTATTGTTTACTGCTATTAATATCCAATGAAATCCAGGTACTTCAATTGGACACAACAGTAAGTCATATTTAAAAATGTTTAATTCTCCTAACCAGTCCGCACTGTGTTTTCCTTGCAGGATAGGTATTAGGTTTTGTTGGAGGCTCTTAATTTTTTCATTATTGTTTTCTAGTTTTTTCAAGAAAAAATGCATTTTTTCTGAAGTTACGTATTCCATATTGAAAATTTTTTTTTTTTATATATTTTCTGTAATGGTCCAAAAAAAACTTTTTTTTTTTTATTAGTATGACAATATGAGCTTTCTTATTTTTTGGGAATTTTTTCTATTGAGAGGAGTTATTTGTTTAGGAGCAGTTGTTGGAATTGGTGGTGGAGTTTGTTTTGGTATATTTTCTGGCTGTGGTGTTATTTGAATAATAGGATGCGATATTGTTGGTAATTCTGGCAAAGGGGTTTCGTATCTATGGAATGGTCTTCTGGAGGATTTTTTTTTGTTTTTAGTGTGACATAAAATATATTGTCTTATTGCTAGACCTATTACAACCAAGATCGTAATGGCACCTAAAGATGTTGATGTGATTGTGTTTATAGTGTAAGTTCTTCTATTTTGTTTGTTTGTTTCATATTCTCTAATTTTATCTTCGATTTCGTGGATTTCAACAACGGCGTTTTTCATGATTTGGTTGGCAATTCCGTGTTTTAGTATTATTGTTGTGTTGGAAGTTTTGCCTTCCCCTAATATGTTTTGAACAGTTTTGTTCAATGTTAGATCTGGTAATGTAAACTCTGGTTGTTGTATCTTTATATCTGAGTTTTCTGTATCTTCGTAATATATTGTTTGATGATTTATCGTCACGTGACAGGGTTCTGTTATATGTAGTATTCCTGTCCCTTGTAAAGATGTTCCATGGAATTCCTGTTTGCATTGTATTTGCACTCTGGTCGGAATGGGTAGAGAGAACAGCCAAGCATTCTTCTGTGTCATCTTAATCAAGTAATTTTGTCTCCGGGTTGCATAGTTGAAATTACACTTATGTTCTTCATCATACGGATTAAATATTAGGGATATTGAACATAGTTGTGATTCAGTTCCTTTTAAAATGGGTGATTCTAGTGGACCTACAAACCAATTTTCGTACATGTGTATTGCAATCATTTTTAGCTGTGTAAACTCTTTTCTATTGATTATTACGAATTCTTTGGTTTTCATATTTTTTGCTATAAATTCCTCTTTTATGTTTAATACAGCAGATTTACTCTCTTTTATTAGAATTGGAAAAATATGAATTTGTTCAATTACGAATACGTCGAGATTAAATATTGGGAGGATAATTCTTATTACCAATTTCCCTCCCATGGTTTGTGTTTTGATTTGTAAAGATTTTTCCAATATATCCGTTAGTGTCTCTTTATCTTTTATGCTGTTTTGGGGGCAGATTTTCTTATATAAATTCAATAATTCGGGTGCGGTTAATAGAAGTGGATGAAGCTGGTTTTGCTTAGTTGAAAAGATCACATCTAGTGTTACTTGTTGTCTACTTTGTATCTCGATTACTAGTAGTAGAATTGTATCTAACAGGCTTTGTATGTTCCTTTCTTGTGTAATTTCTGAATTTAATCTATCATCTAAACGGTTTACTTCTGCCATTATCTTTTGTTGGTTACTCTCCATTTCACTCAACGGCTTTTGTAATTTTTGATACGTTGTTTTTATGATACTTATTTGTTGTTTTTCTAATTCTTCTAGTGTCTTCGTATCACTTTCTAAATTGCTTAACTTGCTGTAAACCTTTTTTTCGTCATCTGTATCCATTGTTCCAAATAAATAATGCATGCCTTTGCCAATTCCGTCAAATAAGGATCTTTTATTTCGGTGGGGATGTATTAAATCTTCTATTACCTTGTTTCTTTGGGTTATGGTGTTAATTAAACCTGTGATGATTGGTGTGTGACTCACACACCTTTCGTTTTTGAATTTCCTGCATAAACTATTCCAATTTTCTTCTGCGGATTTTATTATGTTAGTATGTTGAGTTATGTCGTCTATCTTTATTTCCGTTATTACGTTCCATGTGTCATGGTAAAAGAGTATTTTCCCTATTGTTTCAAACACGATTCCGGTGTTGTTTAGTTGTTCCACTCGGAATCCAATCGGTTGTTCGGCTAGAGTTATTATTGAGTTGAATAGACTCACGTAGATAATAACGCTAATTTTATTCATCCTAAAATGAAAACAAAATTTGCATGAAAGTAAAATGTGTTGAGTCCTACTCTGCTTCCCTTTTCTTCTTTCTACATATATCTCTGTATCTAATTCATTTCAAAATATTTGTTTGTCGTAATCTTCTCATTGCATTACATAACAACATGAACATAAAAACTGTCAACGTTTTTGGTGTGTGCCCTAGTATTCAGAAACCTAAATGCGGTGTTGCATCACATTTCATATGACACCATGACACTCAATTGTCCGACATAAAAAATGTCAATGTTTTTTGGCGTGCGCCCTAGTAATCAAAAACCTAAATGCGGTTTCTTTGATAAAAATGTTCTGGTTACTTGAGCTTCAATATTGTCATGGGTTAAATGAATAGTATTTAGTCAACAAATTTTTTTTGTTTATTTTGTAGTAGGTTAAACAACTTAAGCTTGCTTTTTTTTGTGTTGAACTTGAGCTGCTTCATTCTGAATGAAAAAATTACCTTTGGTGATTGAACGTAAAAATGTCTTGTTTCCGTTGAATATGAGTGAATTTTGCTGATTGGAAATTTAACAAGGTGAAGTTCGTTGGTTTTTTTTTTTTTTTTTTTATTCGTAGAAATGTTTTAAACGGTTATTATGAACAGTCACCTGTTTTTTCTTTATCTGAACTACACTATTGACGTCATTGATGATTTTTACTATTGTGTATGGGCCTTTCCAAACTTCGTCCAACTTGTGGTTTTTATTTGGATTCTTTATTAGGATTTTATCTCCTATATGGAAAATATTAGGTCTTTGTTTTGCATCATGGTAGTTTTTGGAAGTTATTTTGCTCTGGAGAAGGTTTTTCCTAGCTATAGCGTAAGTTTTTTGGAGTTTGTGTCTTAGAACATAATAATAATTCTCGTGGTTGTATAGCGGTTCGGGATCTCTTTTTAGATTAGAAGGTACACTGGAAGTAAAACCGTAAAGGCAATCCATTGGGGTTAGCTTGGTTCCCACATGTATACTATTATTGTATACGAATGCTGCAGTTCTGAGGTACTGATCCCAAGTTCTTGGACTGTCGTCACATATGGTGCGGAGATATTCCACTAAAGGCCTATGAGCACGTTCAAGCGAACCATTTGATTGTGGGTGGTATGCAGTAGTCTGAAGCTTCTCTATCTGTAGGAGTTTACACACTCGTTTGAATAGTTTCCCTACGAAGTTAGCACCTTGGTCGGTTACTAGCTGCTTAGGTATTCTATATCTTGTAACTATTTGTTCAAAAAATATGTGTGCCACTGTTTCAGCTTCGGCGTTGGGCATAGCATACCAATCGACGAATTTTGTCAGATTATCTTGGAAAGTTAGAATGCACTTGTTTCCGATTTGAGAATCTGGAAGTGGTCCTACAATGTCGAGGTATACCTTGTCAAAAGGTAAATTACAGATGTCTGTAATTACCATCGGCATTTTGGTTTCGAGACTTGACTTCATTTTCTGACATTTTTTGCATTTTTTGATGTAGTTGGCTATATCTTTGATCATATTGGGCCATTTATATTTTACTCGGATTCTCTTGTAGGTCTTAATAACACCTTGGTGTCCGCCAAATGGAGAGTTGTGGTAATCATTGAGAATTGTGGAAATCTCTTCTTGAGATTTTATGGTTTCATATCTTTTCTCTGTTACTTCTTCTACTGGGTTTATTATAGGAGGGGTATCTAAATTGGTGTTTTCCGGTTCTTCATCGTTTTTTCGCGTTTGTGCTCGGGTTACAGCGAGAACAATATTGTTTGAGTTTTTGTCTTCACTATTTCCGGATTTAAAAGTTATTTCTGTCTTTTTGTCAAACGTGTGTTCAACCGAGTTATTGGGAATTCTACTAAGCGCGTCAGCGTTAGTATTATACTTCCCTGGTTTGTATTCGATTTTATAATCGAACTCGGAAAGTTTGTGATGAAACCTAACCAGTCGGGATGTTGGGTCCTTGACGCTAAAAATGCCTTTCAAAGGTTTGTGATCGGTATATATAGTCACTTGTCTCCCTAGCAGGTAGTACCTATAGTTTTTGGTTGCCCAAACGATAGCTAAAAGTTCCTTTTCGATTGTTGAATAATTTCTTTCGGCTTTGTTTAGCGTTCTACTTGCGTATGCGATTGGATGGTCTTTACCGACTTCTCCTTGAGACAATACCGCACCAATTGCGTCATTACTTGCATCAGTGGTTAGGTTAAAAGGTTGTTTAAAATCGGGATATATAAGTATAGGGGGTGAAATGAGCAGGTCTTTAACTTTCTGAAACGATTCTTGACATTTTTCTGTCCAGGTGAATTTTACGTCTTTTCTTAACAGATTTGTCAAAGGTTTGACTACTTTTGAGAAATTCGGAATGAACTTTCGATAGTAATTTGCTAGGCCCAAAAAGGATTGCATTTGTCGAACAGTTTTTGGTACGGGAAAATCTTGTACACAACTGGTTTTACTGGGGTCAGGCTGTGCTCCAGCGGCGGAACATTTATGTCCCAAGTATACCACTTCTTTGCGCAAGAATTGGCATTTCTCCAGCTGTACTTTTAAATTGTGTTCTCGCAACCTATCGAGAACTAGTTGTAGTTTTCTATTATGGTCTACCAAATTCTTTCCGTAAACCACAATATCATCAAGGTAAACAAAGCATTCCAGACCTTGCAGTCCGGTTAAGATATAATTCATTAAACGTTGAAATGTTGCAGGAGCACCTTTTAGACCGAACGGCATCCTTTTGAACTCATAGTGCCCGTAAGATGTGCTAAATGCTGTTTTTGCCCTGTCCTTCGGGTCGACCAGCACTTGATGATATCCACTCGCCAAATCTAGCGTGGAAAAATATCTGGCATGTCCCAATTGGTCGAGAATGTCTTCGATTCGGGGTAGAGGAAAAGCATCTCCTATTGTAATTTCGTTGATTTTTCTAAAATCTACAACTACCCTCCATCGTACCTCACCGTTTGGGCCTGCCTTTTTTGGAACTACCAAAAGTGGAGAATTCCAAGGGCTCTTACTCGGTTGCACTATGTCGTTATCAAGCATCTCGGCTAGTTGGTCATTGATGATATCTCGTTGCTTTTCAGGTAACCTATACATTTTGGTGTTGATAGGTGGTTGATCTTGTTTGGTAGGTATACTGTGTTTTATTGTAGAAGTATACGTTAGCTTATCACCTGGTAGAAAAAATATGTCGTTATATTCCATGCATAAGTTAATGATGGAATTTCTTTCCTCGTCATTTAGTGTTTCATCTAAAATGAGTTGCTCTCTAAGATTCTTTTCTCTGGTATTGTTCGTTGCCACGTTAGTATGGTAACACTTCGGTTCAGGGATACTTGTAATATTATTTGTTGATGTGTTTTCCAAAGGTACGTAATTTTTTAACTCTATTAGATGTAGTACAACTTGTTTGATAGTTGCATTGTGTTCTAGAGTGTTAATGATTGGAACAGACACCTTTTCTCGTCCTCCTGCTACTATGCAATTTCCAAGGAGGACTCCCTTTTGGATATGCTTTGATAAACAAATCATATCTTCGTTGAATTTGACCGGTAGTTCTACGATCATTTTTGATCTATCTGGTATCTGTATTTTTTCTTTTAAAATTATTTTTATTTTACTACTTGCTTCTTCAGAAGTTTTTTCATTTTTATTTTTATTAACCAAACCTCCTAGGGCTGGTTTTTCATTTTTAATTTTGCAGTCAGATCCGTTTTGGGTTGACTTATCATTTACATGAATGTTTGAATCAAAGCCGTGTTGGGTTGATTTATTATTTTTAATTTTTTGATCAGAGCCGCGTTGGGTTGACTTATTATTTTTAATTTTTTGATCAGAACCGCGTTGGGTTGATATATTATTTATTTTTGAGTCAGATCCGCTTTGGGTTGACTTATTATTTTTGATTTTTTGATCAAAACCGCGTTGGGTTGATATATTATTTATTTTTGAGTCAGATCCGCTTTGGGTTGACTTATTATTTTTGATTTTTTGATCAGAGCCGCGTTGGGTTGACTTATTATTTTTAATTTTTGAATTGGAACCATGATTAATATGATTAATTTCTGCAAGGTCTATTTTCCTCTTTCCACAAGTGTCTTCTTTACTATGAGAATTGCCAAGATTATTACCAGAGCCTCTACGGGTTGGTATTTGTTTCTTTGTTCTGTCGGTTACTAATTTTGTAAAACTTGGTTCATCTTGTGTAACGATTGAAGAGGTCTTAGCCATATCAGAAAATCTTTCTGCAAGGTCTATTTTCCTCTTTCCACAAGTGTCTTTTTCCTGATGGTTACAATGAGGTCCATAGGAGTTATCTCCAAGTTTTGTACTTGGTAATTCGTGAACCCCTGTTTTTGAATCTAACAGTGGAGTTATATATTCTTGCTTTTTGGTGATGAATTTTAAAATCTTGTTGGGACCCTCTACATTACAGTGTGGCCCAATGAAATTATACCCCAATATTCCGTCATCTGGAATAGGTAATTCATCTTCAACTACTTGAAAGTTGCAAGAAGGTTCCGTGGGTATATTGAATTTACCAGTACATTGTCCAAGTGTTTTACCTGAACCAAATGGAGTATTTATGGATACGTTTCTGGATTTGTCAATTTTTGTGTTTGGTTTTAACACCTTCCTCATAATGAGGCTGACTTCAGATCCAGTATCCACTAACAGACGAACGGTTTTATTTTTAGTAAAATCTGTTGGGATTTCAACAGAAGGCAATTCATAGTTTTCGGAAAACTGTTGTGTTTCAGAATACCCTTTAAATTTTTTACTATCTATCGTCGAGCCGGGGTTTTTTCGGTCGACGATGAATCGTTTCCCGAAGTTTTGTTTTCCCACCTGAGTTTTAAACTACATTGATTAATGGAGTGTGAGTTTCTTCCGCAAAAATCACATTCAGAATTCATTTGAAAAACCCTTGCCCTAGGATTTAATTCGTTCCTATTTTGGGCTGAGAAGTTGGGTTTGAAATTTGGCTCGTTATGAGTATTCCTAAATGGATTTGTGTGGTTTTGCTTTGGAACATACTCGTCTCTATTGTTTCTATTCCAGTTGAGATCTGGGAATTTTGTGCTTTGATAATTTGAATTATTTTTTCTACGACAGAGTCGGTTCTCATGTCCGTAGGTTTTACAGTTTTCACATACGGGTGTATTTTTTCTTTTTAAACAATTCTCGTATGTGTGACCTTTTAACTTGCAAAAACTGCAAGTTATTTGGGGTTTTGATTTGTGTTCTCTACTTTGGCTTTTCTCGAAGTCTTTATCTATAGGAATCGTTGCCTCGGACAAGTATGGTTGAAACATTTGCTTCTGCGCCGCCCCTTTTTGCAGTTTTTCCATCATGAAAGCTTTTTGTAGAATGCCTTCAAAAGTGGATTCGGATAACCCTAATAAGTACTGCCCTAGATGGGGATTTAGAACCCCACTAGCGAAAGAGGATATGGCAAAATCTTCCAACTGAGTTTTCACAGTGTCCGCATTTTTAAGATATTTTATTTCTGCTGCTTCGCGGCACTGTGCTAACTTGTGGCGAAGTCTTGAAGCAAACTCTATTGTACTTTCTTGTCTTTCCTGTTTGCACGATATCAATCCCGTTACTAACTCGTTGTAGTTTTCAACAGGGAGGTATGTCCTACTGAGGAGATCCTCGGCTTCCCGAAAAGTTTCGGGTCTGGCTGTATCTATTAGGTCGTATGCTTCACCTCGCAATCTTGTGGTGAATAAACTTGCAAAAGCTTCCTTTTCCTCCTCTGAGAGACAAAACATCACCTGCCTACAACATCCGATGAATGTTTGTAGTTCTTGGGAGATTTTTGGGTGTCTCTCTCCGGAAAATAAAGGAACGACCTGAGCCGTAAGCTTGATAATTTTCGTGTAATCCACCGCCATGTTTAAATTAATTGTCTCACTTTCTGAATCAGAAAAATCTTGGAATTCCAAGTTAGTTTGAGACTGGTCCGTAAAGGAGATTTGGGTGGAGTTTTTATTTGGGCTATACGATCAGTTAGCTTAGTACTACTTTGATTTAGAAGGATTCCCTGGAAAACAAGAGAATCTGTCTTTAACTTTGCTATTTGTTTCAGCCGTTCAAGCCTTTGTTTTTCTGAAGATGCTTCGAGTTGGTCTAAGGCCAGTAGGGATATATTTCCCGTGGATTGAGCTTTTTCATGTAGTGCTTTGACTTGCTCCAATACGGTCTTTTGTTTGCCGGGTTGGAGAGCAGTAGCTGTTGAGGTTGACGCTTTATAGACTTTGCGTTGCCTCAGAGTAAGGTAGGTCTCGTTATTTGACTCCTCTGAGTCCGAATTTGACATTTGTTAGGAAAAAAAAAAACTTTTTGTTTGGTACGGAAATGATGCCTCCTTTTATTTTTTATTGTTTAAACAACATGCGAGTTGCTAAACGAAAATCTAAAATTTGGATTTACTGAGATAAATCTCTAGCACCATCCTACCGGCTGCGCCATTTGTTGTATTTTTCTATTCCAAGTCATAACTCATAACCCAACCATGCCGGGACAAAACCCATGAAACTAACAAAGAACATCAAATGCCAACCATAACGGGCCATAACCCATAAGAGAAGCAAAGAACATCAAAACAAATATTTTTTATCGGTTTATATTTATCTCAGATTTATAATGTACAACATAAAGTATTGTTAATGTTCCCGGTTCTCCCTAGTCCTTAGTTTATTGAATGCCGCCTCCTGCTTCCTGCAGAATTCGGCCATCCGAATTTCTCGAGCCTTGGCCAATAACTCCTTTTTGTTTTGATCGGTGGCTAAGGCTACTAACCGGTACACCTCTTCTAAGGCACGCCTGACTCTCACTCGGTGTCCACCTCTGTGCTTGCGGGGCACTGGTGCGGCCGGGGGTTGTACACCCTTGGAGACGTCTTGAGTCTGTCGTCGGCGGTATTCCTCTAGGGAGATGGGTTTAGGTCCCGCTTCGGGATTTCTTCGGATAACTTCGGAAAGGGGGCAGTTGGTGTCAGTGCGGTTACACTCTTTAGTAGATTCGGGTTTCATGCTAGAAACACCGAATTAATTAAAAATCTTGCCTATTGTTAAAAGGATGGGAATGGAGGATGGGGAGCAACATATTTTACGCAGCCTGTTGCGAGGCTAAAATGTTAGGCCCTTGGTGAGGCCGATTTGTTTGTCATACTTACTTGATTTGTGGTGGATATTGTTCCTTCTCTTATGAAATATTCCAAACTCCGGGTTAATTTTTAAATGCTTTTATTTAACTGTGCTAATTGTGCTACTTCACTGACATAAATTTCTCACTTGCTTTACTGACATCATTTTCATAATCTACTTTGGTTTATATAGCTTATTCTACTTACTTTATTTGGCCTCATAACCGCCAGCTGGTGTCGTCATTCGCCAGTCATCGTTTTAGTTCGCAGTCATCAGTTCGCAGTCATCATTTTTGTTTTTCAAACCACTGTGCCAATTGCATATATGGGCTGCAGGTGTGTATTTGGGTCATAGTCGATTGGTTGTTTATTTTTTTGTATTCCCACAATGTCTTTTGTTTGACATGTGGGTCAATCAATTAATCGAACTATGACTATACAACAGTTAAAAATATTAATTTGTTTTATTGCTTCTTGTGACACTTTTGACTTGGCTTTGATTGTCACTTTTTCTAAACAGCTGATTATACTATACTCTACACAAATATTTTCCGCTGAGTGTTCGTTCGCGATTCCGTCGTCCTCGTGGAGATCAACGAAAAATTCCGTTTCGCATCAGCAGCGTACTAGGCTTAAAATCGAATACAAGTCTCAATAAAGAATTCAATTCAATTCAATTCTGTAAAAGCAACGGTAGTGTTGAAGAGAGTTATTTTTCAGAAAAAAAAAATTGGTTTGTAAAAAAGCATTAGGAGGTCCAAAACAAGTTTAATATATTGTGACGCGAACCCAACATTTAATACCAATTTCCTAATCGAAAACACAAGCGGCAACACTAGTGCAAGTGTAGAAATATACCAGGAGAGAAAATGTTTGACAGGAGTGGAGAGTGGAGACCAGAGTTCTAGATGAAATGTCATTCGATATAAATAGGCCGCCCGAGTCAACCAGATGTCAGTTTTGATTATAGAGTGATAATGTTAAGACTTAAGAGTGAGTTAATGTGATTATTGGAAGAGTTGAAATCGAATAAAGAAGATTCTGAATAAAAGTGGTAGAATAAAATTGAAAGGTAAAGTTTTATTTTTGCGAACTAAGCGAACGTTACATTGGTGTCAGAAGTGTAAATAAAACTTATTTGATAAAAAAAAAAACCAAATTGACTAGTAAAGTGTAAAAAACAAAGTTAAATACAGTGAAAATGGGTAAGTTCTTGGAAGAGCTCAACTGCATTGAGCTTAAAAGTGAGTTAGGTAAGCGAAATCTTTCTAGAGCGGGATCGAAAAATGAGCTCGTCCTGCGCTTGCGCAACTATTTGCAAAAGCAAGGGGAAGACGTATACACTTTTGTTTTTGAAACAGAAGTGGAAGAAGGGGAAGTATGTAAGTGAAAGTGTAGATTTTTCTAGTATGATGAAACTTTTGTTAGAACAGCGAAACGAGCAAAAGAAGGAACAGCAGAATGTTCTCGAACGACTCGAAGTACAACAAAAGAAGCTGGAATATCAACGAAATGAGCAAAAGAAGGAACAGCAGAATGTTCTCGAACAACTGGAAGCACAACGAAACGAACAAAAGAAGGAACAACAGAATATTCTCAAAAAACTTGAGGCGCAACAGAATGTTTTGGAAGGTCAGAAAAACATTCTAGAAGGCAAATTGGGCAACATTGAGAAGAATGTATATGCCCTTGACGAACGCGTTGAAGGTATAGAAAAACAGCTTTCTGTTGTAGAGAATCGTTTGGAAAGCCGATGCGATAAACAGTTCTCTGTTCTGAACAAGGAATTAGACCAGATCCGGAAAATCAAAATTCGAGAATCTGCTGGAGAATTTGCAAAGAAAACGGAGATGAAGCTGCCGACAACTGATGGAGAGTCTTCTTGGCCAGTTTACAAGAGACAATTTGAGGCAGCCGCGACAACAAATGGCTGGGATGACGAAGACAAGTAGGTACATTGCACTGACTCTTGTTCTTAGAGGACCAGCAGCTGAATTACTTTAAACAGTTCCGGCTGGTAAGAGCGGTGATTTCAGTTCTCTCGTGGCAGCTATAGATAAACGCTTTGGCGATAGCCACTTGAAAGAAGTCTTCCGAGTCCAACTCAATAACAGAGTCCAGAAAAGGGGTGAAAGTTTACAGCAGCTCCAAGCAGACGTCGAAAGACTGGTTCACCTGGCATACCCGGATGCTGGAGAAGAAATCATCAACCAGCTTGCTGTTGAGTCCTTCGTTCGTGCCATTTCGGATATAAATCTTCAGAGGTCTGTGCGAACTGCTAGAACACGTACTCTTTCTGAAACTTTAGCATTCGCATTGAAAATTGAAGCAGCAGAACAGGCTTCTCATGGAGTACATCCACTTAGAGAGGCCATAGTCGAAGAATGCTCGTGCCAAAGAGCTGAAATACAAAAGAACCAGCGAAGCGGACTTGCAAGATGTTGGAACTGCAACAAGACCGAGCACTAACAGCGTCAATGCCGACTACCACCAAATAAACCCGCTTGTCAACATTGTGGTGGCAAGAAATCCAACCCAGATCAAGGTAACAACAACACAAGCGCTGCTTATCAATCCGTTCCCCATCAGGGAAACGAGTAAGAACCAACTTCGAGGGGCAGAGGCAGGTTTCTTGTATCGATGGCCTCAGAACCATTATCCAGGTCTCCCAGACCAAATGAGACAACAAAAGTCTGACTGTGGAGACTATTATTAACGGGAATAAACATAAGGCTACCATCGATACCGGTGCCACAGCCTCCATACTTCGTTGAGACCTGGTAAAGACGACGTGGCTTCATAACACCAATAGCTACCGTCTAAGAACCGCAACGGGAAAAGCGGCAAGAGTATATGGAGAAGTGTGTCTGAAGATCCGACTGGCCGATCTAGTGTTTACTCATCAATTCCTGGTGGCAGATATATGTGACGAGTGCATCATTGGAATCGACTTTATGAAACAGCACGGAATTATTTTGGACATCGGTAATCAAGTTTTGAAATACCAAAGAAATTCCAATGACCTATTCGAATGAAATTACATCAACACTGAGGACTGTCATCACGGAAGATCTGATTCTGCCTCCTTCTTCTGAAGTGTTCGTTTGGACAAAACTGGAAGGTGAGTTTGGAAGCCTTCGATACCTCATGGTGGAACCAGGCCCAGAGTGTTCCTCCCAAAGCGTCATCATTGGGAAAACACTGGTAGCACCGAAAAACAAAACGGTCCCCGTACGATTACTAAATACCCGTACGATTACTAAATACCCGTACGATGTAAGGTTGAAGAAAGGAGAAGTCGTTGGACATTGCGAATCCGTTGCAGCAATTACGAAGATCACCGATGAAGCCCCGACAAAAGCTATAACTCCGGAGGAGCTCAAATCCATCAAGGCTAGAATATTGAGTTCATCCAAACTTGATCACCAACAAACAAGGATGGCTGAAAATCTCCTACAAGAGTACACTGACATCTTCGCTTCGGAAAAGGTGCAATATGGTAGGACACAGTTGGTGCAGCATCGCATCAACACAGGAGATCCAAGACCGATTCGTCAACCCGCAAGACGCCTTCCACTGGCCAAACAAGGTGAGGTTGAGGAAATGATAACAAAAATGAAGAAGGACGGTCTTATTGAAAATTCCAAAAGTCCTTGGGCGTCACCAGTTGTACTAGTGAAAAAGAAAGACGGAAACACTCGTTTTTGTGTAGACTACCGAAGGCTGAATGATGCGACTAAGAAGGACAGCTATCCCCTGCCGAGAATCAGTGATACCCTGGATGCCATGGATGGAGCCCAGTGGTTCTCGACGCTGGACTTGAAGAGTGGATATTGGCAAGTTGACATCCACCCTGATGATCGGGAAAAGACGGCGTTTTCTACAGGTAATGGGCTCTGGCAGTTTAAAGTTATGCCGTTTGGGCTATGCAACGCTCCGGCAACATTCGAGCGTTCGATGGAGTGCGTTCTTCAAGGACTGACGTGGAAAGCTTCCCTAGTCTACTTGGACGATGTCATTGTTTACGGGAAAACATTTGACCAACATTGCCAGAACCTAAAAGCCGTGTTTCAGAGACTTCGGGAGGCTAACCTTAAACTGAATCCAGAAAAAAGTTCACTTTTCAAACCGAAGTTAAGTATTTGGGACACATCATCTCTTCCCAAGGAGTGAAGACTGATCCTGAAAAATTTTACTCCGTCAAAAATTGGCCAACACCACAGGACAAACATCAAATCCGAAGCTTTCTTGGTCTTGCCACATATTACCGACGATTTGTTAAGAACTTTTCTGGAGTTGCAAAGAGTTTGCATCAGCTTACCGAAAAAGGGAAGCAGTTTAAATGGTCAGGTGAGTGTGAGAAATCTTTCCAGGAACTCAAATAGCGCCTCTGTAACGCTCCAGTGCTGGCACATCCAACACCTGGAAAAACATTCATCATCGACGCAGACGCAAGCAACGTTGGAATCGGGGCGGTACTATCCCAAGTGCATGATGGCGAAGAGAAAATGGTGGCATATTACAGCTAGGTCCTCTCGAAGCCCGAAAGAAACTACTGCGTGACCAGAAGGGAACTGCTAGCTGTTATCTTGGCAACAAAGCACTTCCATAAGTACATCTAGGGACAGAAATTCCTTCTGCGGACAGACCATGGTGCTCTGAACTAGCTGTTGAACTTCAAAAATCCAGAAGGTCAAGTCGCAAGGTGGATAGGAAGACTGCAGACTTATGACTACCAGTTTCAACACCGCAGAGGAAAGCTGCACTCAAAACATTATCCCGAAGACCTTGCAAAGTGGATTGCAAGCATTGTAGGCGGCAAGAAGACAAAGAAAATATTACGGCTCGGCGACTAAGAGCTGACCCAATAAGCGGATGGAGCAATGAGGAAGTGAGGACTGCTTAACAGGAGTATCCAGATATCGAACCCATTCTCGCATGGAAAGAAAATGAAGAGAAACCTGAATGGGGAGACATTTCTGACAGGAGTCCAGTTGTCAAAACCTATTGGGCACAGTGGGACTCACTATATGTGCAAGAAGGTGTCCTCAGGCGAAGATGGGAGTCCGCTGATGGTAAATCATATGTGATGCAGCTGATCGTACCGCAATCGAAAGTCAGTGAAGTTCTTCGGTGATGACATTGATAATAATTGATTACGGAGCTAAAGTGCAATCTGGTCATAGCAAATGTCATTTGCGTTTAGGATCTAGTTTTGGCCATATATGTTTTGTTGCAACACACGCAGTGATAACGTTCCACCTATTTGTTCTATCCATTGCCTCTTGCTTTAGCATGTAGCGATTGGTATACCATATATATTCAACCTGCTGGTTGAGATCGGTAGAACGGTTCCTTTTCTGGCGAGTTCATTGGCTTTGCAGTTATCCACGATATCCCTGTGCCCCGGCACCCAAATAAGGTGAATATTGAACTGTTCAGCCCTCTCCTTAAGAGATAGGCGACAGTCTGAGAAAATCCGGATATTCGCTGAGGATATCACGTTGTCTTTTAACCACGATAGGGCCTCTTTGATCGCC
Source organism: Melanostoma scalare (assembly GCA_949752695.1). Taxonomy (NCBI): domain Eukaryota; kingdom Metazoa; phylum Arthropoda; class Insecta; order Diptera; family Syrphidae; genus Melanostoma; species Melanostoma scalare. The sequence continues at coordinate 104,287,010 of OX456984.1, read as the reverse complement.
AGAATTTCCGCTTGGAACACGCTACAGTGGTTTTGAAGGTGGAATGAAAAACTGACATTGGTTCTTTCTGAGTACCTACACCCCGCAGCCGACCTTTTCCTTGGTTTTTGACCCATCTGTATAGAAATGAATTGAATCATCTCGACTAGCTAAATCTTTTTTTATAAAAAACCAAATTGAAAATGCAAATAATCAAAAGGACATGTGGAAAAAGTTAAAGAAATATGTTCTTAAGAAAAGTGACGAAACTATATTGGAAATAGAAGAAGAAGATGGTTCTGTGATAAATAATAGTGCAATAACGTGTGACAAATTCAACAACTTTTTTGTTCAGTCTATACATGAAATAACCCGATCTGTGATATTTTGTGATTATTCAAATTTACTTGAGCAGTGCAATATAGATTTTAAGTTCAGTCTAGTCAACATAATTACTACACGAAGTGCAATAGATCTGCTTAGCAAGAAAATAGACTTTAATTATATGAATGTTAAAATGTTAAAAGACTCCCAATGTGTTTTTTGCCCAATAATTGAAAAAATGATTAATATGTCCCTTAGTGCCGGTGTTTTTCCACAATCTTGGAAAGAATCGGTGATAGTACCCATATAGTGCAGTCAATGAAGCATTTTAGGTCCGAATTTTTTTACTGTGAACCGATTTGCATGAAAATTTGGAATTAGGCTCATCTTACCCTTAAATTCAAAAGTGAAAATGATTTGCACACCGCCACTACCCTGGGGGTGGTTGCCACCCCTTCTCGGGGGTGATTTTTTTTTTTTTTTTTTAAATAACCTTGGATATCGATAGAAGGCTTAATTTTAAGCAAAAAAACAAATATAAAGTTTTTTGTTAAGTCCAATACTTTTCGAGTTATTGGCAATTGAAAATTCGCAATTTGTTCACGTTTTTCATCTATTTATTGCAAATATCTCCAAAACTATACGTTTTATCGAAAATTTTATACAAACAAAATTGTAGCAGGTAAAACAATGAACACTTTGGTTTTTTATAAAGTATTCTAAGAACAATATTAAGCTAGATATCAAAGATCAAAACCATTTTTTATTTTGTCTGAAATTTAATGGTTGTAGTCAATGCCATTTAGCGGCGAGCAGATGCATTTTATGCATTCTAATACAAGAAAATGTTTTGTAGTGCCTGAAATAAGCTTTAAAATGAGCACTATTAAAAGTCTTTTGCACGTAAAATAAGTGAGCTGTAGTGCAAATAAGGGGAGCATCTAATGCTTTTTTCTTTTAAATCAATGGCTTTCATAAGTGCCATTTCCACCAAAATTAAATTTAATCGTATTCCGCCTAAAATTAAGTTTGTTATGAAGAGTTTGATAGATAGTATCAGTTTGGCTGCTTTTGGACACATATTTTTCAAAAAAGTCACGATTAAAAAAAAAAACAACAAATTTTCAAATTTTTAAAAACCCTACTTTTTTCATAATATCTCAAAAATGACGACAGATACGTATAATAGTGTAAGAACAAAAAATTTTGGTATTTTTTTGACAAACAATTTGGTCTTTTAGTTTTTTCTGTCAAACAAAAATTGACGGAGATATGATTGTTTAAAGAGCGCGTGGCAGCGCAATCACAGCCTCTCTTAAGTCCTTTAACCCTTCACCGTTTAAGCAAAAACTTATTAACCATATATAACAATCAAGGATGTTTTAGCTCTCTTTATTACCTTTACAATGGTTTCTTACAAATTGTAATAGCATAAAAATTGAAGGAGTAATGGTCCAAAAACTCATTGATTTAAAAGAAAAAAACATTAGATGCTCTCCTTATTTGCACTACAGCTCACTTATTTTACGTGCAAAAGACTTTTAATAGTGCTCATTTTAAAGCTTATTTCAAGCACTACAAAACATTTTCTTGTATTAGAATGCATAAAATGCATCTGCTCGCCGCTAAATGGCATTGACAACCATTAAATTTCAGACAAAATAAAAAATGGTTTTGATCTTTTATATCTAGCTTAATATTGTTCTTAGAATACTTTATAAAAAACCAAATTGTTCATTGTTTTACCTGCTACAATTTTTTTTTTAATAAAATTTTCGATAAAACGTATAGTTTTGGAGATATTTGCAATAAATAGATGAAAAACGTGAACAAATTGCGAATTTTCAATTGCCAATAACTCGAAAAGTATTGGACTTAACAAAAAACTTTATATTTGTTTTTTTGCTTAAAATTAGGCCTTCTATCGATATCCGATGTTATTTCAAAAAAAAAATTCACCCCCGAGAAGAGGTGGCAACCACCCCCAGGGTGGTGGCGGTGTGCAAATCATTTTCACTTTTGAATTTAAGGGTAAGATGAGCCTAATTCCAAAATTTCATGCAAATCGGCTCACAGTAAAAAAAATTCGGAGGTTGGGCCCTATTTTTCGCTTCATTGACTGCACTAATAAAAAAGATCCCCAATGCAAAAACTATGTGTGATTTTAGGCCAATAAACATGATGCCCCTTTATGAAAAAGTAATAGAAAAATGTATAGTAATACAACTCCAAAATCACTTAGAAAGTCAAGAGCTTATATACACTTATCAATCGGGATTCCGTGCAAATCACTCATGTGAAACGACTTTGAACTTTGACATTAATGATTGGAGGAGGGAAATAGATGATAAAAATGTGGTAGTTGCTGTATTTCTGGACTTAAAACGAGCTTTCGAAACAGTAAACCACGAAATAATGCTTAAAAAGTTGAAGTATTACGGTGGAGTGGAGGGAGTGGAGTTTAAGTGGTTTAAGTTATTCATAACAGGTAGGACACAACGCACTACCGTAAATGGCAAAATATCGTCACCAATTAGTGTCAATGTAGGAATACCACAAGGCACAATACTGGGAGTGTGGTTGTTCCTATTGTTCATAAATGATGACATGAGTAAAGTAATTAGATCTTCGAAACTAATTTTGTTTGCTGATAATGGTTTGCTCTACGCTTCTGGTAAAAATGTCGCAGACTGCATAGAAGAGATCAACCAAGACTTGGAGAGAATAAGCACATGGCTAAAAATGAATAGACTGATATTAAATGTTGCAAAAACTAAATGTAGGATTTTCAAATGTTGTCCTGTAAGTTCGTCTGAAAATGTAAATATGTATATAAATAATGAACAAATTGAGCAAGTCAAACAATTAAAATATCTTGGAATTTTATTAGTCGAAAAACTAAACTCTAACGAACACATAAATTACATTTGTAAAAAAATATCATAAAAAGTTGGAGTTTTAAGAAAAATAAGAAAAATTATATCCAAGACAACTGCTGTGAATTTATGTAATAATGTAGTAATATGTTAATTAAACCCCATTTTGATTTTTGTGCTAGTTTATTGTATATGTGTCCACAGAGTCACAAAGATAGACTTCAATTACAACAAAACAAAATTATGCGTTGTATTTTAATATGTAGTCGATACACTTCAATAAGAACCATGTTAAATTCGATTAAATGGCTAAATATTAACCAAAGACTGTTTATGTTGTGTATGATATTTGTGTATAAAATTAAAAATAATATGTATCCTGACTATCTATGTGAAAACGTACGAACAAATGCAGACCGTGTATACAACCTTAGGAACAACAATGACCTAAGAATAGAAAGGTCAAGGACAGTGAGAGGTCAAAGGACTATATTTTACATGGGCTTCCATGGTTTCAATAATCTGCCAAGAGAAATCAAAGATACAAATAATTTTTTAGAATTTAAAAGAAGAATTATCAATTATGTTAAAGATAATGTTTATTAATCCAAAAATGTTCAAACAAATAGCTGTGATCGAGATATAAGACTTATTATTTAAAATTGTAATAATTATATACTAAATGGCTTATCATGAAGCTAAATAAAGATCATTCATTCATTCATTTATCTCTAAAGAATTCTTCGTCTTCCCAGGTAGTTCTCGATGGGATTGAGACTTGGAACTTATTATCAAAAACCAGTTGGGGGATGGTGTAGTCGGAGTGGCAAGGGATTTATCTAAATAAATTCAGGATTGTAGCGTGAACGATGTTTTTATCGGTCCATTGGGAGATAGCTCTGATACGAATGGAATGAATGACTTGGGAAAATTTAATTCACAAGTCACCAACTTACTTATGAATTGAAAAAGATTTAATTCATAATTCACCAACAGGCTTATGAATTGAAAAGATTTAATTCACAAGTCACCAACTAGCTTATGAATTGAAAAAGATTTAATTCATAACTCACTTATCAGCTCATAAGTCATCAACTAGCTTAAAAATTATTATTTGTTTAATTCATAAGTCACTTATTAGCTTATGAATTAACAATTTATCAATACATAAGGCACAACTAGCTTATGATTTAATATTTTTTTAAATTCATGGTTCACATATTAGCTTGTGAATTAAAGACTAGCTTAAGCTAAGAAAAGAATTAAGCTTTCGCAACCCTGGGTGTAAACAGGAGAAAATTAAGTATAATATTTTCTTGGTACGTCTACAGCCGGGCACTAACGTGAGTGAGCTCCTTAAAATTAAATACTTATTTCACACTAGAGTATACTGGGAAAAACCAAGGGGCAACCGAGGCCTACCTGTGTTAACTGCGGCGAGGACCACCCCGCAAACTTTAGAGGCTGTAAAATGTACAAGCAATATGAAGCACGTAGGAAACAGATCCTCCATGACGCAATTTTAAAGAAAAATAAAGCTAGTCATTTAGCACACGCCCTCTCCAGCGGAGCCTCGATTGTCCCGGGTGTCTCATTCGCTAGCTATCTTAGATCTAACAGTCACAGTACTAACTCATTCCCAGGGACTCCAGATCCCCCTAAATAAATTTATGGATCTATGAAACGACTTTTTTGGGCTGGATATGAGCACACTCATCGCAAAAATTGAAAGTTTCATGGCAAACCTAGGGAAATTCAGTTCCCTAACTGAAAAAAGACTGGCCAATCTCGAACTGGTCAACCAGTTAATGTTTAGTTCGAAAGGATGTTATTAAAAATCCTACAGTTCAACATTACGTCCTTAATTGCTCATTCGCGGAGAATAGAACTACTCAAAATTCTCCAAGATAACAACTGTTGCATAGCCTACATTCAAGAAACCCATTTGTCTAGTAAACATAAGGTTTACTTAGACGACTTCAACATTTTACGTATTGATTATAAGCAAGGCGTAGCGTTAGCTATTAAAAAAAAGTTAAAATACGAACTCGTAGACTCAGGTCCTTCCGAATTCCCTTCTGTCTTTGTCAGTGTGAGTTGCAACTCGGAAAACGTTAGTAAAAAATTCCTGTTAGGGACAGTTTACTTTTCTTCAAATACTCCCACCTCGTTACTGATTACGGAGCTGGGCAAAATTTAAGCGCTAGCTAATAGCTTTGACGGTGCAATCATTGGAGGCGATCTCAACGCTAAAAGTCCTAATTGGGAAGACTCCTCATATAACCTGAACCGAAGAACCTTGGAAACCTGGTTTCACAACTCCAACCCCTGCTTAATTAATATCACCTCGGATACGCCCACCTTTCCAAGAGGAGCTTCGTTTCTAGATCATTTCATGATCTCAAATCATCTGATAAACAGAATTGACCCCAATTTCACTCTGGTAACACTTCCAACATTTGCAGAGCATTGTCCTCTTCTTCTAAACATTCAACTCCAAGAAGCCAACATCTGCTCACATATCCAAAGCTCCTCAAGATCTTTCAAGGACACCAACTGGCAATCTTTCAGAGCACAACTTGATCAACGGCTGCAAACCTTCTTTCCTCCGGAATCTCTCTGTCTAACCAAAGATGAAATTGAAACACTCATTCTCCAATTCAACGAAACCTTATTAGATACCCTTGAGGAGAACTCCACAAACTCAGTTTCCTAGTTCAAAAAACATAAAAACCTGCCTACCGAGATAGAAAACTTATACAAGATTAAACACCAATGGCAACGCTGCCTTAAAAATATCTTCCCTAATTCCTATAACAGACGCAACCCTTCTTACAGGCAGCTCTCTTCTCAAATCATGTTGCTTAACACTATCATTAAAGAGAGGCGTTTGAGAGTCACTTCAAAGAAATTTACAGGGAAAGGGCTCCTTGCTTTAACCCCTCCACCACACAAGAAGCTGCAGAAACCTGTAGCAATATAGCACGAAATATCCCCGAGCACATCTTTCATTTGGACTCAGGAAATCCTGCGTTAAGCCCAATTGCTAATAACATCTTCACAAATTTTGAATCGATTAAGACACTGATCAAAGCGATTAAACCCAAAAAAATCAACAGGGCCTGATAAAATCTCTAACTTTGCGCTGAGGAAGCTGTCGGACCTGGGTATTAGGTTCCTAGTCATAATATTTAACCAATGTATCAATAATGCATACTTCCCAATTATTTGAAAGTCCGCAAGAATTCTGCTCATTCCCAAAAATCAAACGAGCACCGACATAAACAATTTCAGACCAATTTCTCTGCTATCTAACATCGGTAAGCTGCTCGAAAGATTAATACTGAACATGCTAAACTCACCTACCGAGATTCCGATAGATCCTATCTCAGATTTCCAATTTGGCTTTCGTAGAGGACACTCCACGCTCCATGCACTTTCAGATTTCAAAATGATGCTGTGATCAATCTCAGAGACAAACAATGCACCATAGCTTGCTCTTTAGACGTTGACAAAGCCTTTGACAGTGTATGGAGGGTGGGTCTCCTAGCGAAGTAAGCCTCGCTACACACCCCCCGCATATACTTAACATTCTACAGCATTCTTCACGAAAGAACTTTCTACATCCAAATCCAGGGTTCGAATAGTAACTTGAGTGAATGTAACAGAGGCGTCCCTCAAGGATCTATCTTGGGACCACTACTCTATAACATTTTCTTATACGATTTCCCGCATCAGCTCACAGAAAACAATCTTACCTCAACCGGCCTTCTATACGCCGATGACACCATTGTTTACTCAAGCCAAAAATCTCCTAGTACAGCGCTAAGGCACCTGGAAAAGCATCTCTATAAAATAAACACGTATTATAAATGCATCAAACTTAATGTCTCCAAATCAGAGGTAATCTGCATCCGGAATGCTAGCGGAAAAGGCCCTGCGGGAGTGGTAGGCGAGTGTAGAAACCTCTCCCTTAGATTAGACAATTGCTCTATCCAAGCATAAAACAATATAAAATACCTAGGGGTAAATTTTAACAACTTACTCAAATTCAATCGCCATGCCAAAGTAACAATTGAAAAAGCCAGGAAAATCTCCAATATGTTCATGCCCTTCTTCAAGCACACAGCCCTTAACAGCAAAACTAAACTTCTCTTCTACAAAACTTTAGTAAGACCCATTCTAGCATACTCCTTCCCAATCTGGTTTTCCATCTCCCCCACGGTAGCTCAAACAATGGAAAAACTAGAAAGGAAAATCCTAAGACTTTGTGCTGGGAAAAACTTTGACACTCGCACTAAACGCTTTTCTAATAAATATATATACAACGTCACGAAAACCATTCCGCTGTTGAGATATTATCTTTTGCATATGAAAAGATTTATATCCAACCTTGATCTCCTCCAATCGCAGAGGGGGTCCTCTTGGGAAAACGTTGGTTACCTATCCCCCATTGGGGTGACTTCTTTGGAGCTGGACTCTACTGAGACATCACCTCCCTTGTTTTTCACATCGGCCACCCAAGGTCAGAACCGTGACTGAAAGTAACAAATAATGTATAACATAGAATAACAATGCAGGAAAATCACCTTTCTTCACTGTTGTACGAGGAATCGAATCGATAACCTTAGTCAATGCTCAAAAATATATATAATACTAGGTGTGCCAGCGAATTTGAGTTTGAAAAGAATTGGCATAACTTTTTTATTTATCAACCGATTGACATGAAATAAAAACTTAATGTTAAGTGAAGCTTACCACAATATATTACTGGAAACCCCATCTAGATAGGATTAGCCGTTTCTGAGATTAGCGTGCACAAACAAACAAACTGTTACGTTTTTATTATATGTATAGATATAGATATAGATATAGATAATAATAATAAAAAAAAAAAAAAAGGAAAAAAAAAATCTAAAATAAAGAAAAATTTGAATTTTACACTGATATCAATGCTCTCCTCCATTATTGAGAGGCCGACAGTATCTACCTTTTAGGTATTGAAATATAAATGTTAGTCATTTAAGCTGCATAAATACCTCTAAAGCCAGAACATTAGTAGCTTTCAATAAAAACTATATACCTACTTTAAAAGAAAATGTAACAAATAAACTCAAAAGAAATTAAAATCCCTGTGATAGTAAAATTCATCACTGTGCGAAACATATTAATACTTGTTTGTATACCTAAGATAGAAATTTTGATGTCGCTTCACTACTCATCACCAAATATGTTGTTCAAAATGTCCAAAATCGTATCGATCTAGATGTATGATCTGTCAACATGTTCACTCATTGTATACTGTCTCTACATAAAGAATCACAAAAAAAAAGGAAATAAATAAAATAATTGTTAATTTATCTAAGAAAGAAAATCTCGGTATAATGTCTTCTTGTTGACTGTATTTTACAAACAATATAAAAAACGACTCACAGAAATGATTATTTATCAAACAATAGAGCATCCTCTTCTTACTTCCTTGTTTAATGTACAACCTCCAAGCTACTCTGGCATGTTAATGTATTATTTTTGTTAGTTCCTCGTTATCTTGTTCGTAAGTAAGAATAAGTCCCTTTTCACCTTGTATATTTAATACCAAATGACAACACGTCAATCCAATTTCATTCACGTACGCTCATGAGCAAGAGCAGACGAAATACAATATAACTGTCAGAAAAGAGGCATCTCTTATAAAGTAACTCCATAGCAGGCAATACTTGACAGCCGCTTTAAGATTATATAGTTATCGCTAAGAAAATTACATGTAAAGCCTAGTACGCTGCTGAAACGAAAAGAAAATTCCCATACAAAAATGACAGGACGGAATCGTAAACGAAAATTTTCGCTCACCTTTTCATCGTGCAGTACGCTGCTGCTCTGCGAAAAAGGTTTTATAGGTGGATAATTGTAGTAGATCTTTTTACTACAATTTTAAAATTCTCCACACTTTTCCGTCCATCATTTATCTCCCGGGACAATAAATGCTTGCGAAATTTTTACAGTTCTATTGTTTTTTTTTTTTTTGTTTTGTGTATTTATAGTGCCATTTGTATAGAATTTCATAAAATAGAAGATGGAAGAATTTTATTTATGTAGATAGTGTTTGAAATAAATCGATAAAAGCTGTGAAAATGGGCTTTAAAAAAGTAATTGTGAATATTTTAACTACACGGAATTGAATCAATACCAGCAACCGAATTGCTATTCCAACCAAGTATAATAGGAAGCTTTGAACCTGGCCTTGTTGAATTGATTGACTACGTTTTCAAAATGTTTCGCCCTGATGAGCAGCTTCTATTAGCACAGAATGTATTTATGACCGGTGGATGCCCTCAATTGCCAGGTACACTTACTAATAAAGTTAACTTCCAAGTTACAATTTCAAAAAAAAATCATTTTCCAGGACTCAAAGAGCGGATCTCTAAAGAATTACTAGAGATGAGGCCTTTTCCACCACTGCAAGCTGATTCATCAAGTTCGGATGCCTGGTCTGGAGCAAGCGACATCGCCCGCAGTGAGAATCTGGACAAGTTTGTTACAACAAAAACCGACAATGAAGAACAAGGTGGCAACCAAACACACCAACACCCATTGTAGTCGAAACATCGACCGAATTAATGAAAACTGAATAAAAATTTTTATTTACTTTTGGATTTTTTTTATCTTTTATTTAAAAAATAGTTGAAAACTGGGAAATTTTCTTCTTGCTGTTGAAGATGATTCCGTCGTATTTTGTTGGAACCACTTCGTGGCGTCTTCCTTTGTCAAACGATGTTGAAATCCAACGTTGATACCCAAATCGATATGTTCCTGGATACCGAAACCGAAGTTTCCTGTGGATAAGAAGTTGTCCCTCCCCAACTCGTATTCACGGACTTTAAGGCCTAGCTCCAAAATCTCTTCGGCCTTAGCTCCACGAACTGTGCAGTGAACAGTGATTTTTCATTACGTCTGATGCCGAAAGATCGTACGGTATAACGAGTCTTTGAAAACACTGGTTGTTGACCAGTTAATTGTTCCGATACCAGAAAGTTGACAAAAAATGTTTATTCGTTGAGTATTCAACTAATGCACTTTATAGTCCTGAGCTTACCTTAGCGGCACGAGTCAACCTATCACCGGATTCACCCACACAAATGTTCAAGCAGAGTTTTCGAAAGTGTAGTTCAATCCCGGATATGGTTCTTAGTTAGTTTTATTAACACATTTAATGTTAAAAATATTAATTTGTTTTATTGCTTCTTGTGACACTTTTGACTTGACTTTGATTGTCACTTTTTCTAAACAGCTGATTATACTATACTCTACAAAAATATTTTCCGCTGAGTGTTCGTTCGCGATTCCGTCGCCCTCTTAGAGATCAACGAAAAATTCCGTTTCGCATCAGCAGCGTACTAGGCTTAAAATCGAATACAAGTCTCAATAAAGAATTCAATTCAATTCAATTCTGTAAAAGCAACGGTAGTGTTGAAGAGAGTTATTTTTCAGAAAAAAAAAATTGGTTTGTAAAAAAGTATTAGGAGGTCAAAAACAAGTTTAATATATTGTGACGCGAACCCAACATTTAATACCAATTTCCTAATCGAAAACACAAGCGGCAACACTAGTGCAAGTGTAGAAATATACCAGTGCCCCTGTTCTGTAACTATCGCCTTGTCGATAAACGGTTGAAAATGGAACGAAATTCTACGAATTTAGTAGGATTTCGTTCCGTTTTCCACCGTTTATCGCCTGCTTTTATCGAGGCGATAGTTACAGAACAGGGGCACAGGAGAGAAAATGTTTGACAGGAGTGGAGAGTGGAGACCAGAGTTCTAGATGAAATGTCATTCGATATAAATAGGCCGCCCGAGTCAACCAGATGTCAGTTTTGATTATAGAGTGATAATGTTAAGACTTAAGAGTGAGTTAATGTGATTATTTTAAGAGTTGAAATCGAATAAAGAAGATACTGAATAAAAGTGGTAGAATAAAGTTGAAAGGCAAAGTTTTATTTTTGCGAACTAAGCGCACGTTACATTGGTGTCAGAAGTGTAAATAAAACTTATTTGATAAAAAAAAAACCAAATTGACTAGTAAAGTGTAAAAAAAAAGTTAAATACAGTGAAAATGGGTAAGTTCTTGGAAGAGCTCAACTGCATTGAGCTTAAAAGTGAGTTAGGTAAGCGAAATCTTTCTAGAGCGGGATCGAAAAATGAGCTCGTCCTGCGCTTGCGCAACTATTTGGAACAGCAAGGGGAAGACGTGAACATTTTTGTTTTTGAAACAGAAATGGAAGAAGAGGAAGTATGTAAGTGAAAGTGTAGATTTTTCTAGTATGATGAAACTTTTGTTAGAACAGCGAAACGAGCAAAAGAAGGAACAGCAGAATGTTCTCGAACGACTCGAAGTACAACAAAAGAAGCTGGAATATCAACGAAATGAGCAAAAGAAGGAACAGCAGAATGTTCTCGAACAACTGGAAGCACAACGAAACGAACAAAAGAAGGAACAACAGAATATTCTCAAAAGACTTGAGGCGCAACAGAATGTTTTGGAAGGTCAGAAAAACATTCTAGAAGGCAAATAGGGCAACATTGAGAAGAATGTATATGCCCTTGACGAACGCGTTGAAGGTATAGAAAAACAGCTTTCTGTTGTAGAGAATCGTTTGGAAAGCCGATGCGATAAACAGTTCTCTGTTCTGACCAAGGAATTAGACCAGATCCGGAAAATCAAAATTCGAGAATCTGCTGGAGAATTTGCAAAGAAAACGGAGATGAAGCTGCCGACAACTGATAGAGAGTCTTCTTGGCCAGTTTACAAGAGACAATTTGAGGCAGCCGCGACAACAAATGGCTGGGATGACGAAGACAAGTACATTGCACTGACTCTTGTTCTTAGAGGACCAGCAGCTGAATTACTTCAAACAGTTCCGGCTGGTAAGAGCGGTGATTTCAGTTCTCTCGTGGCAGCTATAGATAAACGCTTTGGCGATAGCCACTTGAAAGAAGTCTTCCGAGTCCAACTCAATAACAGAGTCCAGAAAAGGGGTGAAAGTCGTCGAAAGGAAGGGGTCGAAAGACTGGTTCACCTGGCAAACCCGGATGCTGGAGAAGAAATCATCAACCAGCTTGCTGTTGAGTCCTTCACTCGTGCCATTTCGGATATAAATCTTCAGAGGTCTGTGCGAACTGCTAGAACACGTACTCTTTCTGAAACTTTAGCATTCGCATTAAAAATTGAAGCAGCAGAACAGGCTTCTCATGGAGTACATCCACTTAGAGAGGCCATAGTCGAAGAATGCTCGTGCCAAAGAGCTGAAATACAAAAGAACCAGCGAAGCGGACTTGCAAGATGTTGGAACTGCAACAAGACCGAGCACTTACAGCCTCAATGCCGACTACCACCAAATAAACCCGCTTGTCAACATTGTGGTGGCAAGAAATCCAACCCAGCGCAAGGTAACAACAACACAAGCGCTGCTTATCAATCCGTTCCCCATCAGGGAAACGAGTAAGAACCAAATTCGAGGGGCAGAGGCAGGTTTCTTGTATCGATGGCCTCAGAACCACCATCCAGGTCTCCCAGACCAAACGAGACAACAAAAGTCTGACTCTGGAGACTATTATTAACGGGAATAAACATAAGGCTACCATCGATACCGGTGCCACAGCCTCCATACTTCGTTGAGACCTGGTAAAGACGACGTGGCTTCATAACACCAATAGCTACCGTCTAAGAACCGCAACGGGAAAAGCGGCAAGAGTATATGGAGAAGTGTGTCTGAAGATCCGACTGGCCGATCTAGTGTTTACTCATCAATTCCTGGTGGCAGATATATGTGACGAGTGCATCATTGGAATCGACTTTATGAAACAGCACGGAATTATTTGGCCTTCGATACCTCATGGTGGAACCAGGCCCAGAGTGTTCCTCCCAAAGCGTCATCATTGGGAAAACACTGGTAGCACCGAAAAACAAAACGGTCCCCGTACGATTACTAAATACCCGTACGATGTAAGGTTGAAGAAAGGAGAAGTCGTTGGACATTGCGAATCCGTTGCAGCAATTACGAAGATCACCGATGAAGCCCCGACAAAAGCTATAACTCCGGAGGAGCTCAAATCCATCAAGGCTAGAATACTGAATTCATCCAAACTTGATCACCAACAAACAAGGATGGCTGAAAATCTCCTACAAGAGTACACTGACATCTTCGCTTCGGAAAAGGGGCAATATGGTAGGACACAGTTGGTGCAGCATCGCATCAACACAGGAGATACAAGACCGATTCGTCAACCCGCAAGACGCCTTCCACTGGCCAAACAAGGTGAGGTTGAGGAAATGATAACAACAATGAAGAAGGACGGTCTTATTGAAAATTACAAAAGTCCTTGGGCGTCACCAGTGTTTCTAGTGAAAAAGAAAGACGGAAGCACTCGTTTTTGTGTGGACTACCGAAGGCTGAATGATGCGACTAAGAAGGACAGCTATCCCCTGCCGAGAATCAGTGATACCCTGGATGCCATGGAGGGAGCCCAGTGGTTCTCGACGCTGGACTTGAAGAGTGGATATTGGCAAGTTGACATCCACCCTGATGATCGGGAAAAGACGGCGTTTTCTACAGGTAATGGGCTCTGGCAGTTTAAAGTTATGCCGTTTGGGCTATGCAACGCTCCGGCAACATTCGAGCGTTTGATGGAGAGCGTTCTTCAAGGACTGACGTGGAAAGCTTCCCTAGTCTACTTGGACGATGTCATTGTTTACGGGAAAACATTTGACCAACATTGCCAGAACCTAAAAGCCGTGTTTCAGAGACTTCGGGAGGCTAACCTTAAACTGAATCCGGAAAAAAGTTCACTTTTCAAACCGAAGTTAAGTATTTGGGACACATCATCTCTTCCCAAGGAGTGAAGACTGATCCTGAAAAATTTGACTCCGTCAAAAATTGGCCAACACCACAGGACAAACATCAACTCCGAAGCTTTCTTGGTCTTGCCACAAATTACCGACGATTTGTTAAGAACTTTTCTGGAGTTGCAAAGAGTTTGCATCAGCTTACCGAAAAAGGGAAGCAGTTTAAATGGTCAGGTGAGTGTGAGAAATCTTTCCAGGAACGCAAATAGCGCCTCTGTAACGCTCCAGTGCTGGCACATCCAACACCTGGAAAAACATTCATCATCGACGCAGACGCAAGCAACGTTGGAATCGGGGCGGTACTATCCCAAGTGCATGATGGCGAAGAGAAAATGGTGGCATATTACAGCAAGGTCCTCTCGAAGCCCGAAAGAAACTACTGCGTGACCAGAAGGGAACTGCTAGCTCTTATCTTGGCAACAAAGCACTTCCATAAGTACATCTATGGACAGAAATTCCTTCTGTGGACAGACCACGGTGCTCTGAACTAGCTGTTGAACTTCAAAAATCCAGAAGGTCAAGTCGAAAGGTGGATAGAAAGACTGCAGACTTATGACTACCAGATTCAACACCGCAGATGAAAGCTGCACTCAAAACACTATCCCGAAGATCTTGCAAAGTGGATTGCAGGCATTGTAGGCGGCAAGAAGACAAAGAAAATATTACCGCTCGGCGACTAAGAGCTGACCCAATAAGCGGATGCTGACCCAATAAGTGAGGACTGCTTAACAGGAGTATCCAGATATCGAACCCATTCTCGCATGGAAAGAAAATGAAGAGAAACCTGAATGGGGACACATTTCTGACAGGAGTCCAGTTCTCAAAACCTATTGGGCACAGTAAGACTCACTATATGTGCAAGAAGGTATCCTCAGGCGAAGATGGGAGTCCGCTGACGGTAAATCATATGTGATGCAGCTGATCGTACCGCAATCGAAAGTCAGTGAAGTTCTTCGGTGATGACATTCATAATAATTGATTACGGAGCTAAAGTGCAATCTGGTCATAGCAAATGTCATTTGCGTTTAGGATCTAGTTTTGGCCATATATGTTTTGTTGCAACACACGCAGTGATAACGTTCCACCTAGTTGTTCTATCCATTGCCTCTTGCTTTAGCATGTAGCGATTGGTATACCATATATATTCAACCTGCTGGTTGAGATCGGTAGAACGGTTCCTTTTCTGGTGAGTTCATTGGCTTTGCAGTTACCCACGATATCCCTGTGCCCCGGCACCCAAATAAGGTGAATATTGAACTGTTCAGCCATCTCCTTAAGAGATAAGCGACAGTCTGAGAAAATCCGGATATTCGCTGAGGATATCACGTTTTCTTTTAACCACGATAGGGCCTCTTTGATCGCCAGAATTTCCGCTTGGAACACGCTACAGTGGTTTGGAAGGTGGAATGAAAAACTGACATTGGTTCTTTCTGAGTACCTACACCCCGCAGCCGACCTTTTCCTTGGTTTTTGACCCATCTGTATAGAAATGAATTGAATCATCTCGACTAGCTAAATCTTTGTTTATAAAAAACCAAATTGAAAATGCAAATAATCAAAAGGACATGTGGAAAAAGCTAAAGAAATATGTTCTTAAGAAAAGTGACGAAACTATATTCGAAATAGAAAAATAAGATGGTTCTGTGATAAATAATAGTGCAATAACGTGTGACAAATTCAACAACTTTTTTGTTCAGTCTCTACATGAAATAACCCGATCTGTGATATTTTGTGATTATTCAAATTTACTTGAGCAGTGCAATATAGATTTTAAGTTCAGTCTAGTCAACATAATTAGTATACGAAGTGCAATAGATCTGCTTAGCAAGAAAAGAGACTTTTAATTATATGAATGTTAAAATGTTAAAAGACTCCCTATGTGTTTTTGCCCAATAATTGAAAAAATAATTAATATGTCCCTTAGTGCCGGTGTTTTTCCACAATCTTGGAAAGAATCGTTGATAGTACCCATAAAAAAGATCCCCAATGCAAAAACTATGTGTGATTTTAGGCCAGTAAACATGATGCCCCTTTATGAAAAAGAATAGAAAAATGTATAGTAATATAACTCCAAAATCCCTTAGAAAGTCAAGAGCTTATATACACTTATCAATCGGGATTCCGTGCAAATCACTCATGTGAAACGACTTTGAACTTTGACATTAATGATTGGAGGAGGGAAATAGATGATAAAAATGTGGTAGTTGCTGTATTTCTGGACTTAAAACGAGCTTTCGAAACAGTAAACCACGAAATAATGCTTAAAAAGTTGAAGTATTACGGTGGAGTGGAGGGAGTGGAGTTTAAGTGGTTTAAGTTATTCATAACAGGTAGGACACAACGCACTACCGTAAATGGAAAAATATCGTCACCAATTAGTGTCAATGTAAGAATACCACAAGGCACAATACTGGGAGTGTGGTTGTTCCTATTGTTCAGAAATGATATGAGTAAAGTAATTAGATCTTCGAAACTAATTTTGTTTGCTGATGATGGTTTGCTCTACGCTTCTGGTAAAAATGTCGCAGACTGCATAGAAGAAATCAGCCAAGACTTGGAGAGAATAAGCACATGGCTAAAAATGAATAGACTGATATTAAATGTTGCAAAAACTAAATTTATTGTAACGTGCGCTTAGTTCGCAAAATAAAACTTCACTTTTCAATTTATTTCTACCACTTTTATTCAGTATCTATACTTTATTCGATCTCAACTCGACTTTTGGACTATCACTTGTTCACAACAATTCACTCTTAACTTTATCACTCTATAATCAAAACTGCCATCTGGTTGCCTCGGACGGCCTATTTATATCGAATGACATTTCATCTAGAACTCTCCAGTAATTTCCACATGGTCTCCACTCTACACTCGGCTGTCAAGCATTTTCTCTCCTAGTATATTTCTATACTTACACTAGTGCTCCCAGATGTGTTTTCGGTTGAACATGTTCGATTATAAAATTGGTATTAAATGTTGGGTTCGCGTTACACTGCCCCCTCCTTAAGATTGTTCGTCTCGAACAATTCCATCTGCAGCCTCGCCACTATATCGATGCAGGCGGTCACAATGAACTACTTTAACTTGCCTCTTAGTCCTCTTTGGATGCGGTAAACCACGTCGTTTATTCTCGTGACGACAGTATAAGGACCTTCCCAGTTCTGCTGAAGTTTCGGTGACAATCCCTTTTGACGATGAGGATTATAAAGCCACACACGATCTCCTGCGCTGGAATCCTGCCGTTGTTGCTTTTGTGTCGTACCGTGTCTTCATCCGGTCGCTGTAGGTTTTCATCCGTTCCCTTGTTCTTTTAGCGAGTCAGCGAGTCTCTCCTTGAGGTCGTCCACATACTCGTTCGTGTCCTGTGGCTCCTCTGTGGGGCATCCAAATTTAAGTTCGCTGGGCAGCCGCATGGTTTTCCCGAACAGAATGTCAGATGGTGTTTGTCCTGTCGAGCTATGTACTGCACTTCTATAGGCCATCAGAAATAGCGGTACGTGCCTATCCCAGTCTCTTTGGTAGTCGCCTACGACCTTGGTGATTTGTTCTTTCAAGGTCCTGTTGAATCTTTCAACCATCCCATCAGATTGTGGATGAAGCGGTGTGGTTCTCGTCTTCTTAATGCCAAGTAGTCCGCACACTCCTTGGAAGATGTTTGACTCGAAGTTCCTCCCTTGGTCGGAATGGAGTTCCATAGGCACGCCAAACCTACTCACCCAGTTAAACACAATCTGGTCGACCACCGTTTTGGCTTCTTGATTTGGGATGGCATACGCCTCAGGCCACTTGCTAAAATAGTCCATTACAACCAGAATGTACCTGTTTCCAGCGTTGGTCTCTGGAAAAGGCCCAGCCACATCTACTGCAATCCTCTCAAAAGGTGATCCAACGTTGTATTGATGCATCTTACCTTGAATCTTCCTAAGAGGTCCTTGGGTTGCAGCACACTTGTCACATGTTCGGCACCACTTCTCCACGTCATCTCTAGCATGTAACCAGTAGAACCGATGTCGCACCTTCTCCAGTGTTTTGTTAATTCCCAGGTGGCCTCCAGAAGGTCCGTCGTACATCTCCCGAAGAACTTCACTGACTTTCGCTTGCGGTACGATCAGTTGCATCACATATGATTTACCGTCAGCGGACTCCCATCTTCGCCTGAGGACGCCTTCTTGCACATATAGTGAGTCCCACTGTGCCCAATAGGCTTTGAGAACTGGACTCCTGTCAGAAATGTCTGCCCATTCAGGTTTCTCTTCATTTTCTTTCCATGCGAGAATGGGTTCGATATCTGGATCCTCCTGTTGAGCAGTCCTCACTTCCTCATTGCTCCATCCGCATATTGGGTCAGCTCTTAGTCGCTGAGCGGTAATATTTTTTTTGTCTTCTTGCCGCCTACAATGCTTGCAATCCACTTTGCAAGGTCTTCGGGATAATGCGTCGGCGTTTGAGTGCAGCTTTCCTCTGCGGTGTTGAATCTGGTAATCATAAGTCTGCAGTCTTTCTATCCACCTTGCGACTTGACCTTCTGGATTTTTGAAGTTCAACAGCGAGTTCAGAGCACCATGGTCTGTCCGCAGAAGGAATTTCTGTCCATAGATGTACTTATGGAAGTGCTTTGTTGCCAAGATAGGAGCTAGCAGTTCCCTTCTGGTCACGCAGTAGTTTCTTTCGGGCTTCGATAGGACCTTGCTGTAATATGCCACCACTTTCTCTTCGCCATCATGCACTTGGGATAGTACCGCCCCGATTCCAACGTTGCTTGCATCAGCATCGGAGATGAATGTTTTTCCAGGTGTTGGATGTGCCAGCACTGGAGCGCTACAGAGGCGGTATTTGAGTTCCTGAAAAGATTTCTCACACTCACCTGACCATTTAAACTGCTTCCCTTTCTCGGTAAGCTGATGCAAACTCTTTGCAACTCCAGCAAAGTTCTTAACAAATTGTCGGTAATATGTGGCATGACCAAGAAAGCATGAAAGCATGGCATGAAAGAAAGTGTTGGCCAATTTTTGACGGAGTCAACTTTTTCAGGATCAGCCTTCACTCCTTGGGAAGAGATGATGTGTCCCAAATACTTAACTTCGGTTTTGAAAAGTGCACATTTTTCCGGATTCAGTTTAAGGTTAGCCTCTCGAAGTCTCTGAAACACGGCTTTTAGGTTCTTGCAATGTTGGTCCAGGGTATCACTGATTCTGGGCAGGGGATAGCTGTCCTTCTTAGTCACATCATTCAGCCTTCGGTAGTCCACACAAAAACGAGTGCTTCCGTCTTTCTTTTTCACTAGCACCACTGGTGACGCCCAAGGACTTTTGGAGTTTTCGATAAGACCGTCCTTCTTCATTGTTGTTATCATTTCCTCAACCTCACCTTGTTTGGCCAGTGGAAGGCGTCTTGCGGGTTGACGAATTGGTCTTGGATCTCCTGTGTTGATGCGATGCTGCACCAACTGTGTCCTACCATATTGTCCCTTTTGCGATGCGAAGATGTCAGTGTACTCTTGTAGGAGATTTCCAGCCATCCTTGTTTGTTGGTGATCAAGGTTGGATGAATTCAGTATTTTAGCTCTGATGGATTTGAGCTCCTCCGGAGTTATAGTTTTTCTCGGGGATTCATCGGTGATCATCGTAATTGCTGCAACGGATTCGCAATGTCCAACGACTTCTCCTTTCTTCAACCTTACATCGTACGGGTATTTAGTAATCGTACGGGGACCGTTTTGTTTTTCGGTGCTACCAGTGTTTTCCCAATGATGACGCTTTGGGAGGAACACTCTGGGCCTGGTTCCACCATGAGCTATCGAAGGTTTCCAAACTCACCTTCCAGTTTTGTCCAAACGAACACTTCAGAAGAAGGAGGCAGAATCAGATCTTCCGTGATGACAGTCCTCAGTGATGATGTAATTTCATTCGAATAGGTCATTGGAATTTCTTTATTTTGGTATTTCAAAACTTGATTACCGATGTCCAAAATAACTCCGTGCTGTTTCATAAAGTCGATTCCAGTGATGCACTCGTCACATATATCTGCCACCAGGAATTGGTGAGTAAACACTAGATCGGCCAGTCGGATCTTAAGATACACTTCTCCATATACTCTTGCCGCTTTTCCCGTTGCGGTTCTTAGACGGTAGCTATTGGTGTTATGAAGCCACGTCGTCTTTACCAGGTCTCAACGAAGTATGGAGGCTGTGGCACCGGTATCGATGGTAGCCTTATGTTTATTCCCGTTAATAATAGTCTCCACAGTCAGACTTTTGTTGTCTCGTTTGGTCTGGGAGACCTGGATGGTGGTTCTGAGGCCATCGATACAAGAAACCTGCCTCTGCCCCTCGAAGTTGGTTCTTACTCGTTTCCCTGATGGGGAACGGATTGATAAGCAGCGCTTGTGTTGTTGTTACCTTGCTCTGGGTTGGATTTCTTGCCACCACAATGTTGACAAGCGGGTTTATTTGGTGGTAGTCAGCATTGACGCTGTAAGTGCTCGGTCTTGTTGCAGTTCCAACATCTTGCAAGTCCGCTTCGCTGGTTCTTTTGTATTTCAGCTCTTTGGCACGAGCATTCTTCGACTATGGCCTCTCTAAGTGGATGTACTCCATGAGAAGCCTGTTCTGCTGCTTCAATTTTCAATGCGAATGCTAAAGTTTCAGAAAGAGTACGTGTTCTAGCAGTTCGCACAGATTTCTGAAGATGTATATCAGAAATGGCACGAACGAAGGACTCATTAGCAAGCTGGTTGATGATTTCTTCTCCAGCATCCGGGTATGCCAGGTGAACCAGTCTTTCGACGTCTGCTTGGAGTTGCTGTAGACTTTCACCCCTTTTCTGGACTCTGTTATTAAGTTGCACTCGGAAGACTTCCTTCAAGTGGCTATTGTCAAAGCGTTTATCTATAGCTGCCACAAGAGAACTGAAATCTCCGCTATTACCAGCTGGAAAAGTTTGAAGTAATTCAGCTGCTGGTCCTCTAAGAGCAAGAGTCAGTGCTATGTTCTTGTCTTCGTCATCCCAGCCATTTGTTGTCGCGGCTGCCTCAAATTGTCTCTTGTAAACTGGCCAAGAAGACTGTATATCAAATGTTGGTTGTTTCATCTCCTTTTTCCTTGCAAACTCTGCAGCAGATTCTCGAATTTTGATTTTCCGGATCTGGTCTAATTCCTTGGTCAGAACATCACATCGGCTTTCTACGAATTCGAAACGATTCTCTACAACAGAAAATTGTTTTTCCACACCTTCAACGCGTTCGTCAATGGCACATACATTTTTCTCAATGTTGCCCAATTTGCCTTCTAGAATGTTTTTCTGACCATCCAAAACATTCTGTTGCGCCTCAAGTCTTTCGAGAATATTCTGTTGTTCTTTCTTTTGTTCGTTTCGTTGTGCTTCCAGTTGTTCGAGAATATTCTGCTGTTCCTTCTTTTGCTCGTTTCGTCGTGCTTCCAGTTGTTCGAGAACATTCTGCTGTTCCTTCTTTTGATCGTTTCTCTGCTCTTCCAGACGTCCGAGAATATTCTGCTGTTGCTCTTCAATCAGCTTCTTTTGTTGTACTTCGAGTCGTTCGAGAACATTCTGCTGTTCCTTCTTTTGCTCGTTTCGCTGTTCTAACAAAAGTTTCATCATACTAGAAAAATCTACACTTTCACTTACTTCTTCTTCCTCCACTTCTGTTTCAAAAACAAAAGTGTTTACGTCTTCCCCTTGCTGTTCCAAATAGTTGCACAGGCGCAGAACGAGCTCATTTTTCGATCCCGTTCTAGAAAGATTTCGCTTACCTTACTCACTTTTAAGCTCAATGCAGTTGAGCTCTTCCAACAACTTACCCATTTTCACTGTACTAAACTTTTTTTTTTTTTCACTTTACTGGTCAAATAAGTTTTATTTACACTTCTGACACCAATGTAACGTGCGCTTAGTTCGCAAAATAAAACTTCACTTTTCAATTTATTTCTACCACTTTTATTCAGTATCTATACTTTATTCGATCTCAACTCGCTGGACTATCACTTGTTCACAACAATTCACTCTTAACTTTATCACTCTATAATCAAAACTGGCATCTGGCTGCCTCGGACAGCCTATTTATATCGAATGACATTTCATATAGAACTCTCCAGTAATTTCCACATGGTCTCCACTCTCCAGTCGGCTGTCAAACATTTTTTCTCCTAGTATATTTCTATACTTACACTAGTGTTGCCGCTTGCGTTTTCGGTTGAACATGTTCGATTATAAAATTGGTATTAAATGTTGGGTTCGCGTTACAGTATGATTTTCAAATGTTGTCCTGTAAGTTCGTCTGAAAATGTAAATATGTATATAAATAATGAACAAATTGAGCAAGTCAAACAATTAAAATATCTTGGAATTTTATAAGACGAAAAACTAAACTTTAACGAACACATAAATTACATTTGTAAAAAAATATCAAAAAAAGTTGGAGTTCTAAGAAAAATAAGAAAAAATATATCCAAGACAACTGCTGTGAATTTATGTAATAATGTAGTAATATGTTAATTAAACCCCATTTTGATTTTTGTGCTAGTTTATTGTATATGTTTTTTTTTTTTTTTTTTTTTTATAATTAGCGCGCACATCAAGGGGTTATGACTACCCTTATAATGTTATATAACACAGTGCGAGTATTTAGGAAAGTAGGAGAGGGTTTAATAGGAGACACCGATGCACGTTGCTTTTGAATCTTTGTGAATCGTAATGCAGGGGAAACACAGAGCCAGGTAAAGCATTCCACATACGGGTGGTGAGACTAAAATATGAATCTCTATACTTGACTGTACGCCCGAAGTTGGGCTCAAGGTAAAACTGATGAGCATTCCTAGCAAGTCGGGTGTTGCGGCTAAATTGTTTCAGGGGAGGAATGCAACTGGCTATTTCACTAGAGCACTGTTTGTAAAAAAAGCGATAAAAGAGAGAGAGACAGGTGACTTTTCGACGATGTTCAAGAGAATCAATCGATTCTACGATTGAACTATCACCTATCAATTTCAACGCTCTATTTTGTACCCTATCAAGCAGGTGCAAAGATGTTTGAGCAGCACCTGACCAGATATGGGAGTTATACTCCAGTTTTGGGCGGATGAAGGCCTTATAAATTGTAGCCAGATCAGAAGGGGTGAAGAACTTCCTGCATCGTCTCAAGAAACCTAAGCATTTAGCAGCGTTTTTGGCGACTTCAAATATGTGGTCATTCCAACGAAGATCATCGTTTACACACATACCAAGTACTGACAGCTTTTCGGTTTCTTCGATGCAGGTACCATTCATGGACAATGGCAATGGGGGAATGTTAAGCTTCAACGACAAGAGACAGCATTGAGTTTTCGAAGCATTGAATTCTACTCGGTTCATAAGACCCCATGCAACAATGCTGTCAAGGTCAGAATTCAATGAGCTTATCATACGCAACTGTTCCAGTTCCACATCCGAAGAGCAGGGACGTGAATTTGGAAACGAATATGAAAAGCTGAGGGTCGAGTCGTCAGCAAAACAGTTAAGAGGATTAGAAGTTTCAGACAAGAGATCATTAATGAAAATGAGGAAGAGAGTCGGAGACAAAACGGAGCCCTGGGGCACACCAGCATTTATGAAGTGGGTATCAGACTTGAAACCATCCAACACAACTTGTATTGAACGGTCGGAAAGGTAATTTCTAATCCAACGAAGAAGAGACTCATCGATACCAAAAGCACGCATTTTCGATAAAAGAGCCTGATGCCAAACTCTATCAAATGCTTTAGAAATATCAAGCGCAATAATCTTACTTTCTCCAAAACAATGTAAAGATTGGTTCCACTTTTCGGTGAGATAAGCCATCAAATCACCAGTGGACCGTTTGCTACGAAAGCCGTACTGACGGTCATTAAGAAGCTTTCGTTCTTCAAGATATTTCATAAGTTGACGGTTTATCAACGTTTCCATGACCTTGGAAAGAAGGGACGTTAGTGCAATTGGACGGTAATTGGAAGGGGAGGAAGATTCGCCTTTTTTAGGGACCGGCTGGACAAATGCAGTTTTCCATCTGCTCGGAAAAATCCCAGCAGAATAGGAAAGATGGAAAAGTTTACGCAGTGGTTTTGCCAGCGTAGAAGAACACCTCTTCAGAATAACGGCGGGGATAACATCTGGACCAGCGGATTTATGTATGTTGAGATCTTTAAGGACTCTCGCAACCGAGCGAGTTCGAAAAAATATCTGCTTCATCAAAGAATTTGCAGACTCGAGCTCAGGTGGAGCCAATATGCTATGAGGAAGTGTCGAATTGGTAGCAAATTGAGCTGCCAGCAAATTGGCTTTGTCGATGGAGCTGACATACGGAGAGTCATTGAAGACGAGCGTTGGGACCGATGACGTGGTCGAGTTCTTAATGTTCTTGACAAAAGACCAAAAGTTTTTACTTCCTTTTGGACACAACAGTATTTTTTGCCTTACCTTTTGGTCATGTAAAAACTTAGCCTTTTGTATTTGAGCATTACAGATATTTCTGGCCCGTTTGAACAAATTCCGGTTTTCTACAGTTGGGTTATCTTTAAATGTTCGAAAACTTCTTTCTCTATCCCTAATCGCCTCTTTACAGCTTGAATCAAACCACGAGTTTTCTTTGGGGATGATACTTTTTGTTCTGTGAGGAACAAAATTTCTCATGCCGTTGAGAATTACGTTAGATATCATATCAGCTGATGCATCAACGTTTCCGTCGAGAAAGCACAATGACCAATTGAAATTTCGAAAGAAATTATTCAGGCCGTCCCAATTGGCTTTCTCGTATTGCCACACAGTTCTTTTGGGGACTTTATCTTTTTTTACCGTGACGGAAAATGAAAAATCTACCGATATGACACAATGGTCCGATTTGCCTAAAGGAGATGATACTACAACCCTGTATTTTTCGGGATGAGAAGTGAGAAATAGGTCAAGAGTGTTGGCCGCTTGGCCTTCAATATCTGGAACCCGATTGGGCTCATCAACAAGTTGAGTTAGTTCGTTAAACTCAGCGAAAATCTCAACATATTTTCCTTCGGGTGTTGTCTGGCCAGAATGTCGAAGCCAACCAGAATTGTGTACATTGAAATCACCCGCAATTGCGATTTCAGTGTGAGGATACAGGGAGACAATTATTATTATGGACTCAGATAGCGCATCAAACTCGTTAGATGTTGAATTGCTATCTAAATTGGGGCTTCTATAAATGAAACAATAATGATATGTGTCCACAGAGTCACAAAGATAGACTTCAATTACAACAAAACAAAATTATGCGTTGTATTTTAAAATGTAGTCGATACACTTCAATAAGAACCATGTTAAATTCGATTAAATGGCTAAATATTAACCAAAGACTGTTTATGTTGTGTATGATATTTGTGTATAAAATTAAAAATAATATGTATCCAGACTATCTATGTGAAAACGTACGAACAAATGCAGACCGTGTATACAACCTTAGGAACAACAATGACCTAAGAATAGAAAGGTCAAGGACAGTGAGAGGTCAAAGGACTATATTTTACATGGGCTTCCATGGTTTCAATAATCTGCCAAGAGAAATCAAAGATACAAATAATTTTTTAGAATTTAAAAGAAGAATTATCAATTATGTTAAAGATAATGTTTATTAATCCAAAAATGTTCAAACAAATAGCTGTGATCGAGATATAAGACTTATTATTTAAAATTGTAATAATTATATACTAAATGGCTTATCATGAAGCTAAATAAAGATCATTCATTCATTCATTTATCTCTAAAGAATTCTTCGTCTTCCCAGGTAGTTCTCGATGGGATTGAGACTTGGCACTTATTATCAAAAACCAGTTGGGGGATGGTGTAGTCGGAGTGGCAAGGGATTTATCTAAATAAATTCAGGATTGTAGCGTGAACGATGTTTTTATCGGTCCATTGGGAGATAGCTCTGATACGAATGGAATGAATGACTTGGGAAAATTTAATTCACAAGTCACCAACTTACTTATGAATTGAAAAAGATTTAATTCATAATTCACCAACAGGCTTATGAATTGAAAAGATTTAATTCACAAGTCACCAACTAGCTTATGAATTGAAAAAGATTTAATTCATAACTCACTTATCAGCTCATAAGTCATCAACTAGCTTAAAAATTATTATTTGTTTAATTCATAAGTCACTTATTAGCTTATGAATTAACAATTTATCAATTCATAAGGCACAACTAGCTTATGATTTAATATTTTTTTTAATTCATGGTTCACATATTAGCTTGTGAATTAAAGACTAGCTTAAGCTAAGAAAAGAATTAAGCTTTCGCAACCCTGGGTGTAAACAGGAGAAAATTAAGTATAATCTTTTCTTGGTACGTCTACAGCCGGGCACTAACGTGAGTGAGCTCCTTAAAATTAAATACTTATTTCACACTAGAGTATACTGGGAAAAACCAAGGGGCAACCGAGGCCTACCTGTGTTAACTGCGGCGAGGACCACCCCGCAAACTTTAGAGGCTGTAAAATGTACAAGCAATATGAAGCACGTAGGAAACAGATCCTCCATGACGCAATTTTAAAGAAAAATAAAGCTAGTCATTTAGCACACGCATTCTCCAGCGGAGCCTCGATTGTCCCGGGTGTCTCATTCGCTAGCTATCTTAGATCTAACAGTCACAGTACTAACTCATTCCCAGGGACTCCAGATCCCCCTAAATAAATTTATGGATCTATGAAACGACTTTTTTGGGCTGGATATGAGCACACTCATCGCAAAAATTGAAAGTTTCATGGCAAACCTAGGGAAATTCAGTTCCCTAACCGAAAAAAGATTGGCCTATCTCGAACTGGTCATCCAGTTAATGTTTAGTTCGAAAGAATGTTATTAAAAATCCTACAGTTCAACATTACGTCCTTAATTGCTCATTCGTGGAGAATAGAATTACCCAAAATTCTCCAAGATAACAACTGTTGCATGGCCTACATTCAAGAAACCCATTTGTCTAGTAAGCATAAGGCATACTTAGACAACTTCAACATTTTACGTATTGATTATAAACAAGGCGTAGCGTTAGTTATTAAAAAAAAATTTACATACGAACTCGTAGACTCAGGTCCTTCCGAATTCCCTTCTGTCTTTGTCAGTGTGAGTTGCAACTCGGATAACGTTAGTAAAAAATTCCTGTTAGGGACAGTTTACTTTTCTTCAAATACTCCCACCTCGTTACTGATTACGGAGCTGGGCAAAATTTAAGCGCTAGCTAATAGCTTTGACGGTGCAATCATTGGAGGCGATCTCAACGCTAAAAGTCCTAATTGGGAAGACTCCTCATATAACCTGAACCGAAGAACCTTGGAAACCTGGTTTCACAACTCCAACTCCTGCTTAATTAATATCACCTCGGATACGCCCACCTTTCCAAGAGGAGCTTCGTTTCTAGATCATTTCATGATCTCAAATCATCTGATAAACAGAATTGACCCCAATTTCACTCTGGTAACACTTCCAACATTTGCAGAGCATTGTCCTCTTCTTCTAAACATTCAACATTTGATTCAGAGATTTGGATTTATGACTATGAAAGTGATTTTTATTCTATATCAGGTTATAATTTTTATTCGTGTACTAATAACTCGTATTCAGCGGGTGGTGTTGGTGTTTTTGTCCATGATTCTATTGAGTTCGATGCTTGTTGTCTTAACTGGTCGTCCGCTGATGTCTTACAACTGTCCGTGAATATACGTAATGAAGTTTTTAAGTTTGTTTGCATTTATAGACTAATTAACCATGATTGTATCTTATTTTTACAAATGCTTGAGACTTACTTATCAAACGAAAATATTCAAAATTTAGTCCTTCTAGGCGATATGAACATCGATATCCTGAGTTCAAATGTAACCTCTGATTTTTATTTAACTTTGGCAGCTCAGAATGGACTTATTTCTATTATTAATGAGCCAACTCGGCCTTGTTCGAAAACTTGTTTGGATCATGTCCTCATTAGAATGAATAATATTTCTATTGAAAAATACAAAGGTCTTAATTTTGATTTAAGTATTACAGATCATTGCATGACTGGAATTTTATTTCACAATCTGAAAACCAAAATTTACACCCAACCGGTCCCTCAATCTAGCTTGATAAATATCAGATTTGAACATCTCAACAATGCATTACGTTTTCAAACTTGGGACTCCGTATACTCTGTCGATAATGCTTCATGTGCATATGATACATTCTTGCTAATATTTCAAAGCCACCTTGATAATTGTACAAAGCGATCAGCGAAAAAAAAGTCTGATAATAAACTAAAACCATGGATGAATTCTCACCTTTTAAAAAAAATTAAAACAAAAAACAAACTTAGTTCAAAGTGCTCAAGACATCCAAATAATGTCAGCTTAAAGAGACGTTTTTTAAAACTAAGTAAAGAAGTTAATAACGAGGTTAAGAAACAACGAAATTTCTTCTTCTCTTCTAAAGTTCAAACTTCGTTAGGTAACCCTAAAAAAGAATGGAAAGCTATCAATAGCATAATTAATATGAACTGCTCAGATGCTCCAAAGCCTATTATTTTAAACATTGATGGTGAAGATCTGTATGATCATACAATGATTGCAAATGTGTTCAACAACTATTTCTGCTCTGTTGGTAGCTTATCTTCGCTTAATGTTGGTAATGTTTTATGCAGCCGCTGTATTAATTCTGCTTTAAATCAAGATGAGTCTCAATGTAATAGCTTCGTTTTCAATCCGATTTCAGGTTTTGAAATTCTTCAAATTATTAATAAGTTGGATAATTCTAATTCACAGGTTGAAGATAATTTCTCCAATTTGGTTCTCAAGAAGGTAGCTCTAAATGTAATCGATGTTTTGGTTCATATTTTCAATTTGAGTGTTACTACAGGAAACTTTCCTGATAAACTTAAGATAGCTCATGTTATTCCCTTATATAAGAAAGGTAACAAAAAAGATAAGAATAATTATAGGCCTATTTCCCTGTTGTCATCAGTGTCTAAAGTCTTTGAAAAAGCAATGAAGAATCGCATGATTAATTACCTAAAAAGAATAAACTTTTTTAGCCCTGATCAATATGGTTTCAGAGATGGAGTCTCCACTGAAGATGCTCTACTAGAATTCTGTTCTTTAATTAACAAAGGTTTAGATACAAGACAATTTTGTTCGGGTCTTTTTGTAGACATAACCAAGCCGTTCGATACGGTAAACCACAATCTACTCTTGGACAAACTGTATTGTGCGGGTTTCCGTGGTGTTATTTTAAGCTGGTTTGAGTCTTTCTTAAAGCAAAGATCTCAAAAAGTAAGGATTAAAGAAAAGTTCAGTTCATGTAATGTTCTTACTCTTGGTGTTCCTCAAGGATCTGTCCTTGGTCCTATTTTATTCCTTGTTTACATAAACTCACTTTTTTCCCAAAATTTTTGTGGCAAAGTCAAAGCGTTTGCAGATGACTTAGGTATTGCTTACGTTTCTAATAACCCTCATAACTTAGTTGTTGATATCAACAAAGACGTTCATATTCTTAGAATATGGTTTGCCGCTCACAAACTATCAATTAGCAACAAGACCAAACTAATGTTCTTCAATTTGAGTTCTATGCAACAACCTGATATAGATATAACATTCCATGAACCTGATTGTCCTCGTCACTGTGACCTTACTTGTGTATGCGACCCCGCCAGCTCAAAAATAACATTCCGGCCCAACGAAAAATGCAATTCCTTCTGTTTTAAGATTGAAGTAGTTAATGAATTTATATACTTAGGAATCATTTTTGATCAAAACATGAGTTGGTGTTACCACATAAATAAACTTAAGCAGTATCTTCTATGCTCTCTTCGTGCTATACACCGTCTTAAGAAGTATTTAAACAGTAAGTATTTGAGAATGGTTTACTTTGGAATTTTCCACTCCAAGTTAGAGTATGGATTAAGTTGTTGGGGAAGCTCTTACAACTCTAGAATGCTTCCAATAGCTATTTTGCAAAAGTCTGTTGTTAGAAAAATTTGTGGTGTCACTCGTCTTACACATTCCTTTCCTCTATTTAAGAAATTAAAAATCCTGCCCGTGAAACATCTGTTCTATTTTAAAGGTTTGAAAATTTTCTTCTTGCGTAGCGGTTATTTACAAAGCCCGTTCTATGACTTTCATCGCTTGCGTAGTGCTTCTCAGTTCATTGTCACGATTCCCTCCTTCCGTACTACCCATTTCAAAAATTCTTATGCTGTAACTTCTTGTAGAATTTTCAATAAGCTACCCGCTTTAATACGCTGCATCAGGACACTACCTTCTTTCCTGAATAAAGTAAGATCATGGCTTTTTGAGTTTGATCACGAGGAAATAAAAATTTTGTAATAAGTACCCATACACCATCTTTTAATCTACTATACGGCTGGATTGAAAATGCATCATCATATTCATATATATTTAAGTCAACATTTCTAGTTCTTCGCTTCTTTAGCTCTTTTTTAACTTATTTTTTCGCTTCCATATTAATTTGTAATTTTTATTTTTTAAATGTAATTTGTGATGATTCACCCCACACTATTCTTTTTATTGCTAAACAATTTCCTTGAAGTGGCATTTATCACTATTTGTACTCTTTATGAAATAAAACATGCCACTACTTTAATTCTTGTCTCATTGTTAATTTTATTTTTTTAAATCTTGTAAAACTATTTTATTATTGTAATACAAAAAAAAAAAAAAAAAAAAAAAAAAAAAAAAAAAAAAAAAAAAAAAAAACTCCAAGAAGCCAACATCTGCTCACATATCCAAAGCTCCTCAAGATCTTTCAAGGACACCAACTGGCAATCTTTCAGAGCACAACTTGATCAACGACTGCAAACCTTCTTTCCTGCGGAATCTCTATGTCTAACCAAAGATGAAATTGAAACACTCATTCTCCAATTCAACGAAACCTTATTAGATACCCTTGAGGAGAACTCCACAAACTCAGTTTCCTCGTTCAAAAAATATAAAAACCTGCCTACCGAGATAGAAAACTTATACAAGATTAAACACCAATGGCAACGCCGCCTTAAAAATATCTTCCCTAATTTCTATAACAGACGCAGCCCTTCTTACAGGGAGCTCTCTTCTCAAACCATGTTGCTTAACACTATCATTAAAGAGAAAGTGAACATATGGCTGAATAAATCCCTTAGTACTAGACTTTCAAAGATTGCTCCAGGACCTAGGGCCTTTGCTGAAGCCTTCAATCTGGTCGGCAGCAAGAAAACATTCTCCTGTAACAAAGTTACAGTAAACGAGTTAACTATTTCAAATGAAGTGGGCATAGTGGCGGCGTTTGAGAGTCAATTCAAAGAAATTTACCGGGAAAGGGCTCCTTGCTTTAACCCCTCCACCACACAAGAAGCTGCAGAAACCTGTAGCAATATAGCATGATATATCCCCGAGCACATCTTTCATTTGGACTCAGGAAATCCTGCGTTAAGCCAAATTGCTAATAACATCTTCACAAATTTTGAATCGATTAAGACACTGATCAAAGCGATTAAACCCAAAAAAATCAACAGGGCCTGATAAAATCTCTAACTTTGCGCTGAGGAAGCTGTCGGACCTGGGTATTAGGTTCCTAGTCATAATATTTAACCAATGTATCAATAATGCATACTTCCCAATTATTTGGAAGTCCGCAAGAATTCTGCTCATTCCCAAAAATCAAACGAGCACCGACATAAACAATTTCAGACCAATTTCTCTGCTATCTAACATCGGTAAGCTGCTCGAAAGATTAATACTGAACATGCTAAACTCACCTACCGAGATTCCGATAGATCCTATCTCAGATTTCCAATTTGGCTTTCGTAGAGGACACTCCACGCTCCATGCACTTTCAGATTTCAAAATGATGCTGTGATCAATCTCAGAGACAAACAGTGCACCATAGCTTGCTCTTTAGACGTTGACAAAGCCTTTGACAGTGTATGGAGGGTGGGTCTCCTAGCGAAGTAAGCCTCGCTACACACCCCCCGCATATACTTAACATTCTACAGCATTCTTCACGAAAGAACTTTCTACATCCAAATCCAGGGTTCGAATAGTAACTTGAGTGAATGTAACAGAGGCGTCCCTCAAGGATCTATCTTGGGACCACTACTCTATAACATTTTCTTATACGATTTCCCGCATCAGCTCACAGAAAACAATCTTACCTCAACCGGCCTTCTATACGCCGATGACACCATTGTTTACTCAAGCCAAAAATCTCCTAGTACAGCGCTAAGGCACCTGGAAAAGCATCTCTATAAAATAAACACGTATTATAAATGCATCAAACTTAATGTCTCCATATCAGAGGTAATCTGCATCCGGAATGCTAGCGGAAAAGGCCCTGCGGGAGTGGTAGGCGAGTGTAGAAACCTCTCCCTTAGATTAGACAATTGCTCTATCCAAGCATAAAACAATAGGGGTATTCATGCATCAGCGTAAAACCCGCGTAAACCGTGTAGACTGTGTAAGTTTACCAGATGGTAAAAGAACTGTCAAATTTTGTATGGAAAATGTTTTACACAAATTTGGTAAAACTACGCAACGAATTCAATGCGGAAACGAGATGGTAAAACGGGTAAAACTACACAAAAATCTTTTTTGACATTTCGAAAGAAATGTTTCAGTTAAGTTGAACATAGAAGTAGGTACTTTTTATCAAACAAAAAATAAAATATAAAAGTATTACAAATAAATATGGAAATGAGCGGAGTAGTTAAAAACAAAGTTTTGAAGTTTCTTACACCACTTACACAAAGTAGCTTAAAGGGGTACTCATGCAAGTTCTCGCGTAAAGTTACATATTTACACAAAACGTGATCTTACGCCGAAGCATGAATACCCTTAATATAAAATACCTAGGGGTAAATTTTAACAACTTACTCAAATTCAATCGCCATGCCAAAATAACAATTGAAAAAGCCAGGAAAATTTCCAATATGTTCATGCCCTTCTTCAAGCACACAGCCCTTAACAGCAAAACTAAACTTCTCTTCTACAAAACTTTAGTAAGACCCATTCTAGCATACTCCTTCCCAATCTGGTTTTCAATCTCCCCCACGGTAGCTCAAACAATCGAAAAACTAGAAAGGAAAATCCTAAGACTTTGTGCTGGGAAAAACTTTGAAACTCGCACTAAACGATTTTCTAATAAATATATATACAACGTCACGAAAACCATTCCGCTGTTGAGATATTATCTTTTGCATATGAAAAGATTTATATCCAACCTTGATCTTATGGAAAACGACTTGATTAAAAATATCATCGCAGATGGGGTCCTCTTGGGAAAACGTTGGTTACCTATCCCCCATTGGGGTGACTTCTTTGGAGCTGGACTCTACTGAGACATCACCTCCCTTGTTTTTCACATCGGCCACCCAAGGTAAGAACCGTGACTGAAAGTAACAAATAATGTAAGACATAGAATAACATAATGCAGGAAAATTACCTTTCTTCACTGTTCTACGAGGAATCGAATCGATAACCTTAGTCAATGCTCAAAAATATATATAATACTAGGTGTGCCAGCGAATTTGAGTTTGAAAAGAATTGGCATAACTTTTTTATTTATCAACCGATTGACATGAAATAAAAACTAAATGTTATGTGAAGCTTACCACAATATTGTAACGTGCGCTTAGTTCGCAAAAATAAAACTTCGCTTTTCAATTTATTTCTACTACTTTTATTCAGTATCAATACTTTATTCGAACTCTGTTTTGGCTGTCAAACATTTTCTCTCCTAGAATTTCTACACTTACACTAGTGCTCCCAGATGTGTTTTTCGGTTGAACGTTTTCGATTAGGAAATTGGTATTAAATGTTGGGTTCACGTTACAATATATTACTGGAAAACCCATCTAGATAGGATTAGCCGTTTCTGAGATTAGCGTGCACAAACAAACAAACTGTTACGTTTTTATTATATGTATAGATATAGATAGAAGATATAGATAATAATAATAAAAAAAAAAAGAAAAAGGAAAAAAAAAATCTAAATTAAAGAAAAATTTGAATTTTACACTGATATCAATGCCCTCCTCCATTATTAAGAGTCCGACAGTATCTACCTTTTAGGTGAAATATAAATGTTAGTCATTTAAGCTGCATAAATACCTCTTAAGCCAGAACATTAGCAGCTTTCAATAAAAACTATGTACTTTAAAAGAAAATGTAACAAATAAACTCAAAAGAAATTAAAATCCCTGTGATAGTAAAATTCATCACTGTGCGAAACATATTAATACTTGTTTGTATACCTAAGATAGAAATTTTGATGTCGCTTCACTACTCATCACCAAATATGTTGTTCAAAATGTCCAAAATCGTATTGATCTAGATGTTGTTACGGCTACCTGCAAAATAAAGAAATAAATATTTAAAACATTTCTATGGTGAAACAAAAAATAATAAACAATTTTTGCGTCCATAGATGTACGTACATAAATGTTAAAATCGTACTTACCTGTTGTCCTGTTGTTGTTTACCTTTTTGTTTTGGATTTGTTTTGTCTTCTCGCCGTATCTGAAAATAAAATAAAACGAAAATTTATCAAACGAATTTTTAACTTACCAAATCTTATCGCCTAGAAAGAAAAGCAGAAAGAAAAAAATATGAAAAAATAAAAGACAAAAGTAATTTCTAAATAGCCGGCATGGCTTCTGTGTTCTGTTTCGGAAAGAAAATTTAAATGATAAATCCTCAATGGCTGGGTGTCATTGACGTACCAATTATAGAGGGCCAGGTAGGATGCATACGATGGTTGAATCGGTGCAATTGGCGACGCAGGCGACACAAGTGGTCATAAATAGATACCGCATAGGATGTGTTGTAAGGAAATGTGTATTGTACGTATTTGTTCTATTATTTATTATTTATTTATTTGTATGTTTATTTATATATATATTTGATTATTGTTATGTATTAAATTATTATTATGTATTGTATTATTTATATTTTATGTTATTTATTTTCATGTAGGTATAGTAGTGTTATGTCAAGTATTGTTGTGTAGTTATGTGATTATTTATTTATTTATTTATTTTATATATGTATTTATTATTAAGGTAGTGATATTTAAGTGCAATAAGTTAGGTATGTAGGAATATATACGAGCAGTATAGCATTCCGCTTCCCTATTTAAAATAAAAAAAAAATTAATGTGAGCAGCTTCCGAGCCCGAAGCCTTTGACAATAAAAGCTTTTAAAATAACTATAAAAAAATCCTACTGGCAAGCCCAAGGCCATCTATTGGGAAAAGTTTGTGTGAAATAGTTTAGCAAAGGAACCGTTCGACTTTCAAGATCTTAGAAAGTCACTGTTGAACGGTTCGTTTTGTGCATGCGAGATTTTTTTTTGTGTGAGTTTAAAATCCGAAAACTTGTTTTTTAAATTCAAAAGATTTTGTTTTTTTTTTTTTTCTTTAGAGAGTTTTGTGCTTGTTTGTCAACGTAAATCAAATAAAATAATAAGAAAAAAAAAGGAAAACGTATGCTGGAGAGCAGGTTCCAGGAGAAAAATATATATACATATATATATATATACGTAGTCGAGTTTGTCTGGTGAGTGTAATAAAAGTGTTCGTTAAATTATAGTTATGTTGTGTAAAAGTCGTTCCTTTTTGTATGGTAATGAAGTACAGATATAAATGTTAAATTGAATGTCTTA
Source organism: Melanostoma scalare (assembly GCA_949752695.1). Lineage (NCBI taxonomy): Eukaryota > Metazoa > Arthropoda > Insecta > Diptera > Syrphidae > Melanostoma > Melanostoma scalare. The sequence continues at coordinate 104,251,262 of OX456984.1, read as the reverse complement.
GGTCTACCCTCTGGCGGTCAACGACAAGGTGAAGAGGTCGTGGCCGCCCATTGTTTTTTTGATACCATCATTTTGCACCACTGGGATACTTTGGAAAATTAAGGTCCACACTCAACAAGAAGATAATAAAACACAAAAAGAAGCAGAAAAAGACAACAACAAACGAACGGGAAAAATTGCGGCCCGTGGGAGTCCCGGGTCCCACAAGTACAAGTGTTTTTTTTTATATATATACGAAGTGGGGGGTAGTGCCAAAAAGCAAATGCATAAGGGGGGTAGACAGACGAACAAAGCACCAGCAACCAAAATTTAACAAGCACACATAATCAATATTGGGACAAAGCATCCATAAAATCAAAATACGAATTTCGAGACACGAAAACAACAAAAAATATACGTACAACAAAAGAAGCTCACGTTCACCTGCTGCCAAGGTGGCGGAGCGCCCCAGGGGCCAATATACAAATTGATGCTGTGTTGCTGTATTAGTTTTAAGTTTGTTTTGGCGTGATTTGTTTACTATTTTTTTTTATTTATCATTTTATTTCATTTGTTACTTTTATAATTTTCTTTTCCTTGTTTCATTTTGTTTTTTTTTTTTGGTTTTTCTTGAGTGTGTTTATTTATTTTGGTAACGTCAAAGACAGGGGCCGCTACTAAGCCGGATTTTTCCTGCGGGGGCTGCGTTTATTTTTCTTTTGGTCCTTAATATTGCGACCTCGTCCACTTTAGGGAGCTCCTTAGGTAGGAATTTGTAATCGTGGTGCGACCAATCCCCAAGTAGCCCGGGGTGAGAAAAGTCGGGGTTCGGTGGTCTATGGTTTCCCTAAAATTAAAGAAAAAAAAAAGGTTATTAGTACCAAATAAGAACATCGATACAGAAGAACCTAAAAACTTAGGAATTCGAAAACAATAATAAAAAAATTTAAAAAAATACAAAAACAACATAAAATTATAAAAATATAAAAACAACAAAAAACATAAAAACACAAAAAAAAAAATATATATATATAGATAGATAGTAGGTTAGATCTTAAGGTTACATTTTTAAATCATTTTCATTTTCCTTTTTTCTGTTAATTTATTCTTTTTGTAGTCAAAGTCATATTAGTTTCATCTTTCATTTTCATTTTATTACTTTTTTTTTTATGCTTTTATGGTTTTTTTGGTTACGTTTAGGTTGATTTTGTTTAGTGTTTCTGTTTAATAAATAAAAATGTTAATCACGCCAAACCTTGGTTGAGAACGATCTGGTTTTAATAAGATGGCGTGGTAAATACCATTTTTAGTGGGGTGTGAGCGGGCGGTGATGTGGTGAGGTGTGTTGTGTTGATGGTTTGAGTTCTGACAGTACGATATTTTCATAAGGGGAATCCAAACGATAAGGCCGATTGGATTCTAGGTTGCGGTTGGGAACAGGCCACCCTGCACTACCAGCAGCAGGGCCCAACGTGAGGTGTGCTTTTTGTTCTTTCGGTGGTGGTTATAATTTAGGCACGATTTATGTTTTGTTGCGAGGCGAGGTGCAGCAGAGGAGGCAAGACCCACCCACATCCGGCGAGCTAAGCCGTGCTCTGCGAGCGTGCCAGGTCTCCTCTCTGTGCATTCCTTCCCTTCCCATGATTTCCTCTCCTATCGTTCATACCTACCTTTCCCATACCTGTTTTGGTCCCTATCCTTTTTGTGTTTCCTACCTTTTTCTGATTTTTCCTTTCCGTTTCCTTTGGTATGTTCGATTCCTAAATCCTACCTTATCCTAAACCCTACCTTACACTATCAAAATTCCAATCCTCATTCCTTTTCCCCTCCCTTTGCCTTTCGCATCAAATGGCGCCCAACGTATTTGTGCAACGTCCTGGTTGTCCTGAGCTTCAAATGAAGCTCAGACCTGTTGTTCAAGTGTGTAGTCTAACGTACGGATGAAATACGCTGTCGTTTGACAGTGTTCAGCCGTACAGTCCTGTTTTTGTTTTTTTTGTTATGTTTCCATACCCCATCAACAAGTCACACACCGTATGTCATGTTATAGATAGCTCCTTAGCAAGCTATAACATTTGCGACGGTGCGTGTCTATGTTGATTTTCCTACTGTTGTGTTGTCAAGTTGTCTTCGCTAGCGGGAAGAATTCTTGTATGTCTTCAATTGGAAGGTCGCTGACGGACCATTTGAATTGCGACATGAATTCAACCTGCTGACGAAGCAACTCACCTTTCAAATTCAATCCCTATAAAGTTGTCTTCAGTAAGCTTCAAAACTTCGTAAGTCATGATCTGGATAGCTTGGAGCATGCCAGATCATTTGCGACGAAGATGTTGAGGCCGATGATGACAACTATATCCTATCCTAGTAATGTATAAATGTCGTTCAAATCTTTATGTTTTCACCTCACGTTGGAGATATAGTTCGTTGAATGAAAGAAGAGCTGTCAGAAACACCTCCACGTAGAAAAGAAAAGACATCACCTCCCACTGAAAAACATCGCCTTAACCACCCCCGCAAATACATATAGAAACAAATATACAAACATACAAACATTTAAACCAAAATATAATATAAATAAAAAAAAAAAAAAAATTTTCTTTTGATATTTAGTCTGTTGTTATTTGTTTATTTATTATTGGTGTTGGTTATGGTAAGTGTTTACATATTTAATTTTTCGGTTTTCTTTTGTTTTTTTTATATATATGTGGCGGACGGTCCTGGCAACTCTGTTCCTTTCGGGCAACACATAATTCTCCATTCGAGAATTGTTAGAAACCACCTGTCACATTCCAATCAACGAGTGCCACGTCTGAAATTTCGATAGTCGATAGAAGCCGCCAGCAACGAACCAATCAGAAACGGGGAAGAAAAACTATCTGACGCACTAAGAAGAAAGACAGAGTCCAGTACGATTAGTAGAGTCAAACCGGCAACATCATCTAGCCTAAATAAAACCTAAGACAACCAGATTTATGTTTCAGCAATCAGCATTAATAAACTGAAAGTTATTTCATTCGTTTGTTTTGTTTTTAGGCGGCTATATTTTCAGTTCATCTTTTCAGCCGCTAAATATATTTTTTTTTTAAACATTGTTCTTTTAATTCTTAGTTTAGGTTTAGTTTGATTTTAGGTTTCTTTAGTGTCACCAAGGTGTGAACATTTTTGTTTTTGAGTGTTAGATTTTTTGATTATTATATTGTGAATTTGTAGGTTGTTTAGGTAGCGTTAGTTTTTTTTTGATAGTTATATAGTTAACCCGTATTTGCGTTAGTTAGTGTTAGTTTACGTGATTAGATATTAGGAATACTTTTATAGCCTTGTCCTTATCAATATGTTTAGAAAGAGTATGACAAATGGGGGATTAATTTCAGCGGAAAACCTGAGGCGTTGGCGGTGGAGGATTTTGTATTCCGCCTGGAAACGCTGCAGTGCCAGTATGAGTGTTCCTGAGCCGAGGTTTTACGAAGCATTCATCTTCTCTTCTCAGGTGAAGCCTATGAGTGGTTCTGGGTTCTGGCAATGCCAGCGGTCCAATGGTCGACCAGATTGGCCGATGTTGAAGGGTGCGATGATGAGACAATTCCGCAATTCCAAGTCGGACTTTGACATCGTGCGGGAGATCATGGACCGTAGGCAGAGCACCTGGGAGTTGAGTGATGATTTCTTTGCTTCAATCAACAGACTCAAATCTCAGCTCAGGACACCTATTCCGGAAACAGAGCTGGTAAGAATGCTAAAAAAGAACCTGAACGAGAGGATAGGGAGGATGGTTTATCCTCAGGCAGTGGATAGCCTGGACCAGTTGAGAATGGCCTGCAAGGAGGCTGAGTATGCGTTCCCAGCGAAAGAACGCGAAACATTCAAGCTCCCCAGAGCTTCCACAGCTAAATATGCGGTGCACGAACTTGAGGTGAACGACGGAAGAAGAGTTGGCAGCTTTCCAGCATACCGGTGCCCGACCAAAGCCCAATAGGGGAAATAGCGACCCGAAATAGACTAAGACTAGAACTAGATATAAGCAGAGAAAAGAAGTTAGAAAGAAAATTGTATCTACGATATTATGTTCGAATTCAGATCCAAGACCATACGCGATGGTAAGGATCGGTCACCAAGAGATTCTTGGGCTGCTAGATATCGGCGCAAGTATCTCTATTCTAGGAAAAAATTGTGAAAAATTGGTTAACGAGTTGAAAATACCGGTGTTACCACATATAGCTGCGGTGAAAACAGCTGATGGCAAAAAACAGGTCATAATAGGAAGAGTTGAAGTCGAAGTTGGGTATAAAGGAACTACAAAAATGATAATATTTTACTTGGTGCCAAATTTGGACCAAGCGTTATATTTAGGAATAGACTCCTGGAAGGCTTTCCACATAGCTCTAGGAGTCATTAGCGAGATTTCGGTGTGTGAGAGCCCAGCTGACCTAACAAATGCGCATCAGCTTTCTCTCGAGCAAACATCGAGGTTGGATGCTGTAAGGTTGAAGTTTCTTGACTATGAGCGTCATGGTCTCGGAAAAACGTCATTGATGGAGCACGCGATAGATACTGGAGAGGCAGTTCCTGTCAAGCAGCGTCACTACCCGGTGTCACCAGCGGTACAAGCCGTGCTGTATCAGGAAATAGACCGCATGCTTCAGCTCGGTGTGATTGAGGAGAGTGAGAGTCCTTGGTGCTCACCCGTTGCACTCATCAAGAAGCTAGGTGAAAACAACGCCGTAAAATACCGGTTTTGCCTAGATGCTAGAAGAGTCAACGTGGTGACGAAAAAGGACGCTAATCCACTTCCTTATATAGAAGGACTCCTCAGTCGGTTACCTGATACGTACTTCATAAGTAGCGTTGACTTGAAGGAGGCTTTCTGGCAAATACCGCTGGAGAAGGAAAGTAGGGAGAAAACTGCGTTTGCGGTTCCGGGAAGACCCTTGTACCATTTTAAGGTCATGCCTTTTGGGCTGTGTAATGCCGCTCAAAGGTTATGCCGTTTAATGGACAAGGTTATTCCTGCACGACTCCGGAACCGTGTCTTCGTGTATCTTGATGACTTGCTCATCATAGCGCCGGATTTCGGGACCCATATCGACTTGCTAGAACAAGTAGCTGACTGCCTTAGGAAAGCCAACCTAACAATAAATCTCAAGAAATCGAAGTTCTGCTTCAAAGAACTGAAGTACTTGGGATTTATAGTAGGCGGAGGTAAGTTAAAGACTGACCCGGCGAAAGTCGAGGCAGTCGTTGACTTTCCTCTTCCGAAGAATCCTAGGCAGGTACGTCGGCTGCTCGGTCTAGCAGGTTGGTATAGACGTTTCATAAAAGATTTTTCAAGCCCTACAGCACCACTTACGGACACCCTTAAGAAGAGCGCAAAATTTGAAATGTCAAGAGAAGCGATCGAAGCGTTCTAAAAACTGAAGAAAGCTCTGACCACAGCTCCGGTTCTCACACACCCAGACTTCACTAAACGTTTTTATGTTCAGCGTGATGCGTCCGAGTCCGGTATAGGTGCTGTCTTATTTCAAGAGAAAAATGAAGGTGAGGAGTTCCCCATATCATACTTCTCACAAAAGCTGAACTCTTGCCAGCGTAACTATAGTGTGACCGAGAAAGAGTGTATGGCTGCAGACATGGCTGTCAAGAAGTTCAGGCCCTATGTCGAAGGCATGGACTTCACCATCATCACAGACCATTCCAGCCTTAAATGGCTGATGACAATGAAGGACCTCAACGGTCGTCTGGCCAGGTGGAGTCTAGAGTTACAGTCCTACGCTTTCGACATAGAGCACCGAAAAGGAACTCTTAACGTCGTGACAGACACACTTTCTCGGGCTCACTTATATAGTTTAGAGCTGGAAGAAGTCGCGCCTTTAGTGGATCTTGAATCAGATCAATTCCTTTCAGATGAGTACACTTCATTAGTCACAACAATAAAAGAAAATCAAGATCAATTACAGGATCTGATAGTAGAAGACAACTTTGTCTACAAAAGATCTTTGCCTCGAGGCGGAGACGAAAGCACGGTAGAACATACCTTGTTACTGTGGATACCAGTTGGTTTGACTGACGACATTATCGCCAAAGCTCACGAGCCACCAAGTGCAGCGCACGGTGGCATTTCAAAAACCTTACACCGTGTTAGACAATTTTTCTACTGGCCGAACATGACTGTTCAAATCCGCCATTATGTGTCTAATTGTGATGTTTGTAAACAGTGTAAACCGTCCAATCAAGTTCAACGTCCGCCCATTAGTAACAGTTATGTCACCGATCGTCCATTCCAAAAATTATATGTCGACTTTTTGGGACCTTACCCAAGGTCAAAAGCGGGAAACGCCCACAAATTTGTCCTCGACCATTTGTCAAAGTTTGTGTTTTTAAAAGCACTGAAAGTAGCGAATTCAAACGTAATTATAAAGTATTTGCAAAACGAGATTTTTCTCACATTTGGAGTTCCACAAATACTCCACTCCGACAATGGAAAACCGTTTGTTGGAAAAGACTTCCAAAACTTTTTGAAAAAGTATGATATTCGACATTTTCGAACAGCCCATTATGCACCCCAATCTAACGCGTCGGAGAGAGTAAATCGTACGTTACTCGCTGCGATAAGATCCTATATAAAGCATGATCAACGCGATTGGGATTTACATCTAAATGAAATCGCGGCGGCACTTAGAAGCTCTGTACATTCAGCTACCGGTGTGTCACCATATTTTGCTTTGTTCGGCACAAATATGATGACACACGGCAGCAGCTATGAGCTGGCAGACAAGTTGAAGGTGTTAGAGGACGGGGAATTTGCAATACTACCTAGGCACGAGAAACTTCAGTGCATAAGAAATAAAATCAAGGAAAGTATACGAGAAGCTAACATCAAAAGTGCAAAACCTTATAATGTTAGATCACGCGAGGTAGCATATTGTCCAGGCCAAGAGGTATACCGACGAAACTTTGTGCTGAGTGACAGTACAAAGTACTTAAATGCTAAATTGTGTCCAAAGTACACAAAGTGTCGGATAGTCAAACCCATTGGCAAAAGCGTGTATGAACTGGAAGATTTAAAAGGAAAAAGAATTGGAGTTTTTCATGCGAAAGACCTTAAACAATGATGTGCAATACCCTACAACAAAACAGATAAATTATATTTCCGTGCAATACAAAAGCTTCAAAAAAAAGCTATCTGTGATACGATATCACATTAAAAACTTTTTTAAAAGTATATGAACGATTTGTGATAACACCTGACCAAGATTTTAAAACAAAAGCTGTGATAGAAAATTTAACTGCGGTGATACCCCATCACGATTACGATAGTACCTGATAACAATCTGTGGTACAACCTCACGATAGAACACCCTCTGTGATATTTTATTTTTTTTGGGCTTAAAAGCCAATATAAAGTTTCTGTGATATGACTTAGTCATAAACAAGCAACCAGTGTTAATAAAACATCGATATTTTAATCGATTAATCGATTGTTTTGAACTATCGGGACTATCGATAGTTTGGAAAATATATCGATAGTTGTCCACAGACGTATTTATGTATGCTGATGAAAAAAAAAACTAGAAATCAACTGCTTTTACCCGGTATTAACATTTGCCTGTAACTTTTAGCTTATTGCAAAATAACTCAATGGCAATTTGGCAAGTTTTGAACATCGTACAATGATAATAGGCTTCATTCCATAATGGAATGGGGGAGGCCTCCAGGAGCCACCGTGCACTACCAGCAGCAGGGCCCAACGTGAGGTGTGCTTTTTGTTCTTTCGGTGGTGGTTATATTTTAGGCACGATTTATGTTTTGTTGCGAGGCGAGGTGCAGCAGAAGAGGCAAGACCCACCCACATCCGGCGAGATAAGCCGTGCTCCGCGAGCGTGCCAGGTCTCCTCTCTGTGCATTCCTTCCCTTCCCATGATTTCCTCTCCTATCGTTCATACCTACCTTTCCCATACCTGTTTTGGTCCCTTTCCTTTTTCTGTTTCCTACCTTTTTCTGATTTTTCCTTTCCGTTTCCTTTGGTATGTTCGATTCCTAGATCCTACCTTATCCTAAACACTACCTTACACATTCATTCCTTTTCCCCTCCCTTTGCCTTTCGCATCAATGTATGATCTGTCAACTACATGTTCACTCATTGTATACTGTCTCCACATAAAGAATCACAAAAAAAAAAAGGAAATAAATAAAATACTTGTTAATTTATCTAAGAAAGACAATCTCGGTATAATGTCTTCTTGTTGACTGTATTTTACAAACAATATAAAAAACGACTCATAGAAATGATTATTTATCAAACAATAGAGCATCCTCGTTCTTACTTACTTGTTTAATGTACAACCTCCAAGCTACTCTGGCATGTTAATGTATTATTTTTGTTAGTTCCTCGTTATCTTGTTCGTAAGTTAGAATAAGTCCCTTTTCACCTTGTATATTTGATACCAAATGACAACACGTCAATCCAATTTCATTCACGTACGCTCATGAGCAAGAGCAGACGAAATACAATATAACTGTCAGAAAAGAGATCTCTTATAAAGTAACTCCATAGCAGGCAATATTTGACAGCCGCTTGAAGATTATGTAGTTATCGCTAAGAAAATTCCATGTAAAATCGAATACAAGTCTCAATAAAGAATTCAATTCAATTCAATTCTGTAAAAGCAACGGTAGTGTTGAAGAGAGTTATTTTTCAGAAAAAAAATTTTGTTTGTAAAAATGCATTAGGAGGTCCAAAAAAAGGTTAATATATTGTGACGCGAATCCAACATTTAATACCAATTTCCTAAACGAAAACACAAGCGGCAACACTAGTGCAAGTGTAGAAATATACCAGGAAACAGGACTTTGAAGCTCTTCAAAACTTTTTGTTGAACCAGAATAATGAAAATATTTTAGTAATTGGTGATCTAAACGGTCGGATAGGAGATTTCCAAAACTCTTGTTTTATGAATACTGAACAATTTTCGTTCAGAAGAAACTCGCTTGATACTTGCGTTAACACAAACGGTAATTACTTAATTGAGTTGATGGAAGATTTTGGTTTTTTTGTTTTAAATGGTGTATCGAAAAGTGATAAATTCGGAAATCTTACGTTTATTAGCAATCAAGGTTGTTCTATTATTGATGACTGTTTAATCAAAGGTGACTGGCTTGATGTTATAAAAGATTTTGATGTTATTCCAGCCAATTATTCATCGCATCTTCCCATCTGTGTTTCATGTGAATTTAAAGTAAAAGAATTAAATATTCAAGAACAAAATGAAGCCGGAGTTCAGAAATTGCGTTGGGTGGAAAAAAGATCTGACATCTACAGGCGAAATTTAAATCAACACTCTACTGATCTTCAGTTCTCTTTTGCAAACACAATTGATGAAGCAACTAATAATATAATTGCCATCATTAGAGCATCTGGTACTACCGACTCAGCTAACAAAGGTAGCATTTATAAGGCCAGTTGGTACGATGGAGATTGTAGGAGAAGTAGAGACAGATCATTTAAATGGTTGAAACTTTTTAGGAGAACTAATAATTCCGCCTTCAAATCTCTTTATCTACAGGCGAATAATATTTACAAAAGCTTATGCCTCTATAAAAAACAGCAATACATGCACGATATGGCTCAACAATTAATTGAATGTAGAAATGCTAAAGAGTTCTGGAAAAATGTAAGAATTTTAGGTGATTGGACTAGGTCTACTGCTTCTCCAATCGGTATTGATGTTATGGGCTCGTATTTTGAAAAATTAACATTAGCTGACCCTAATCAATCGTATATTAGCTTTGCGTTACCTCTCATCTACATCGAAGAACTAGATGCTCCGTTCTCAATGTCAGAATTAGTTTTCGCATTGGAAAAAATGAAAAACAACAAAGCTTCGGGCCTAGATGGTATCCCAGCAGAGTTTTACAAAAATGCCAGCTCACAATTTTTAGAACATGTTTTATTATTATTAAACCGGATGTTCAACAATGAAACGATACCAAATAATTTCCGCCAGTCACGCATCTCTGCTGTTTATAAAAAAAATGATCCAAATCTTCCTGAAAACTACAGAGGTATTTCTGTTCTTAGCTCTCTACGGAAGCTATTCACTCAAGTTCTGTATCTAAGACTTGTATCTTGGGTGGATACAAACAGCAAAATAAGTCAATTTCAGGCGGGTTTTAGAGCTAATCTCTCAACAGTTGATCAAATTTTTACATTAAATAGTGTTGCTAAACGGTTTTTAGAAAAGAAAACTAATCTCTATGCTTGCTTTGTTGATTTTAAGGCTGCATTTGATACTATAAACAGGAAACTATTGCTTTTCAAATTATCGAGTATTGGATTATCGACAAAATTTCTAAGGATTTATGAGCAACTTCTTTCAAACACAACTGCTGTGGTGTCAAATGGCAAGGTCTCTTCAAGACAATTCAAGACAGAAATGGGTGTCCCACAAGGTTGCATTCTGAGTCCTTTGTTTTTTTCGCTCTTTATCAACGACATTGAAGATAGTGTGCCAGGGGGTGTCTATTATGGTGATCTACTCATTAAAATTCTTTTATATGCGGATGACATTGTTGTCCTTACTGATAATCCGGTAACATTACAACTTCAAATCAATAAACTGTACAATTATTGTAATCTATGGGATCTCCAAATAAATAGTTCAAAATCGAAGATTATGGTTTTTAGAACCCATAACCGCGGTGCCCGAAATGACCGTTCTTGGAACCTTAATGGAGCAACCTTAGAAGTTGTAAAAGAATTTAAGTACCTGGGTTTTACAATAACGAGTAATTTAAACCTAGCAGCACATATAAAAGACAAATCATCCACTGCGAAATCAGCTGTTAATTGTATGTGGTCAAGGTTTTTTAAAAACAAAAATATAGATCCGACGGTCAAATTCAAAGTGTTTGATGCTACCGTTAAAAACTCACTTTGTTATGCTAATGAAGTGTATGGCTATACAATATGCGAAGATTTTGAAGTTGTCCAACGATACTTCTTTAAACGTGTCTTTAGACTACCTTCAAACACCCCTAACTACGCGTTATATGTTGAATCTGGATTACTTCCGATTTTCCTAAAAAACCTAAAGGCAAACGCAGACTATATTGTTAAAGTCTTAAGTAGGGTTAGTAACAATCTGCAAAAAAAGATACTCATAACTGCATTTCACCGAAATTATACGCCGTTCAAAGATTGGCGAGATCTAGCGGCTAAATATAATTGCACGTTGAACTTATACCTGAATAACATTGGATCTTGGAAGGACAGCTTGTACGATTGTATTTCTGTCATAGATGATAAAATGTTTCAAGATTCCCATAATCGTGTGAAAGCATCCATGTCTAGAACGGTATACAGTAAATTGAATCTGTGCTTGGGGGAGTCTAATTATTTTCGCAATACGTTCTCAGTCAATGAGATGAGCTTGATATTTAAGGTCCGTACAGAGATGATCGAGCTAAATTATAGACCTCACAGAGATGATATCAATCATAATTGTACTCTGTGTAACCTTAACCTGATCGAAAACGTTTATCATTTCCTAGCCTGCTGTCCAATGCTTCAAGAAATTCGGCGTTTATGCTTTAACAAGAGCTTTCTTTCGACAGAGGAGTGTTATTCAATTCTAAATGGAGAGAGTGGATGGAAACTTCTTATCCGGTTTGTCTCTGAAGCTACCGCTTACAGAAATTTGTACGTGAATATGTAGACTCAATCTATTGTTGTTTTGTTTTAGCTAAACTAAAAGCCCACTTTTCAACGGATATTGAAACTCTAAAATTACCATTAGCTTTACTTTTTTTGATTTTCTTTTTTCATTTCATAATCTTATTTTTTTGTTCACTTAACGTTTTTGAATTTCGTTATTTTATTGATTCTCTTTTTCGATTTTTTGTATTGTAAAATTTATCCTTCATTAGAACATCCTATGTACTTTCCAATGGTTTTTATTTTTATTTGTTAGCACTCATAATGTAATTAATTTTTTGATTAAATCGGCAGACGGCTTTTAAGCCATGCTTGTAATTCTTTGAATATTAAATATTTGTAATCTGATATACGAAAAAATAAAGAAGATAATAATAAATAAAAAAAAATATACCAGGAGAGAAAATGTTTGACAGGAGTGGAGAGTGGAGACCAGAGTTCTAGATGAAATGTCATTCGATATAAATAGGCCGCCCGAGGCAACCAGATGTCAGTTTTGATTATAGAGTGATAATGTTAATACTACGTTTTCACTAGGGCCATAATAACGTTGTTTTGAAATTTCAAGAAAAAGTGTTCTCATTAGAGGTTGGTAATTTTGTTTGACATCTGGCAGCACTTTGACAGGAACTTGGTTTTGACAACTAAAAAAAGTAATTTTTTTTTTCATTTCTTTCAGAATTGCTGAAAAACAAATTTATTCATAAACTTATTTCTTTCAGACGCCAGTTCCCCAAGGTTTTTACTTATGTATTGTTCAAGGAATCAACTTTGAAGAGGATCATATTTACCGACATTGAAAACAGCTTGTGCCTTCCAACTAAAGTTAAACAGGATGAGAACATACAACTTAGAAGCCTTGCAAACATCAAACCAAAAAATGCACCTGTACTTAGGAAGAGCTAAAGTATCGAAGGGTCAGAAAGTCAATGATCGGTTCCTCATTAGTTCTATTATTCGTCATTCGGACCTTATTACGAAAGTTGGAAAAATCTATGAGCCTTGCCTGAAGAAATCTTTGAAATTGTTTTTTTTTTTTACAGGAAGTCTCATTTGATGCGTCGGCGTCGTGTCAATCAAGATCCATTTCCAACTATATTTGTTGATGTAAAAAACCCAGGAGATGGTTTGAGATATGAACCAGCCACCAAATCTCAACTGAAGAAAATTCATAAGATTTGGGCTCGCGAAAACAACAAAAATGCCGATAAGCGTGAAAATGATGATGATGGAGGATTTATTCTGCGATGTTGTCGATCGAGTACTCAAATCGCCTGATATTTATTTGGTAAAGAAACTCAATCCAAACTATAAAGTGCCCAAAAGAACATTCAGACGATTGACCTACACCGATGCCATCCAATGGCTAAAGGAAAACAATGTTACCAGGACGGTACATTCTAAGAGTTTGGCGAAGTATGTCCCAATCACAGATTCCCCATTGAGAAATCAATAACTTTCATCTTACCTTTTCCTAGCACATTCCCGAAGCTCCAGAGCGTAAAATGACTGTTAACCTATTTAAAAGCTGTGTTTACCGAAGGAATTCTCATGATGAAAAAAACTATAGTTGGAGTAATAGAATTGGATCCCTAAAAGCTCCTTGAGGATGGAAATAGAAAGTGTGGCCGACAATCCTCGATTGGATACTTGAGATTGGTCATAAACAAATACTTAAGACAACAGATAGCCTACGAGTTGAACAAAAGTTGCAAGTTCAATTCCAAGAATTGTGACGTGTTTTTGGTTTCCCAGCCGAGGTGATACTCAGGGCGGGCCAAGGTTATAGTGAAGAAAACACGAAACTTCACAAAGGTCAAAGAAATTCTCTTTTATTTAGAACTTATCAAAATTTTAGCGTTTAGCGTTTTTTTTAACAAATCAGTATATATATTTCATATATCGTTATATATCTTTATATATATGTTGTATGCTGTGACTGCGACACCTTCTGATTAGTGGCCAACGTCCCTTGGTCTGGATGGTCGGGACTTCAAATGCTCGGGGCTGGCCAACGTCTGAAACTCTGGTAACTTATGGTATCCTTATGTAAACTAAGGGAGAGAACGGATTAGCGATAATATAGTCTAATGTGGTTAGCGGCCTCTATCGGCACAATCCCTTGCGGCGCATTCACCCTATAGGTAGCCGTAGGTAGTCGAAGCGCGTAGGCGTCTGAAGACCCTAGCAGGTAGAAACTCAGGCGTCTTGCGACCCCGGTAGGTAGAAACTCAGGCGTCTTGCGACCCCGGTAGGTAGAAACTCAAGCGTCTTGCGACCTCGGTAGGTAGAAACTCAGGCGTCTTGCGACCCCGGTAGGTAGAAACTCAAGCGTCTTGCGACCTCGGTAGGTAGAAACTCAGGCGTCTTGCGACCCCGGTAGGTAGAAACTCAAGCGTCTTACGACCTCGGTAGGTAGAAACTCAGGCGTCTTGCGACCCCGGTAGGTAGAAACTCAAGCGTCTTACGACCTCGGTAGGTAGAAACTCAGGCGTCTTGCGACCCCGGTAGGTAGAAACTCGAGCGTCTTACGACCTCGGTAGGTAGAAACTCAAGCGTCTTACGACCTCGGTAGGTAGAAACTCAGGCGTCTTGCGACCCCGGTAGGTAGAAACTCAAGCGTCTTACGACCTCGGTAGGTAGAAACTCAGGCGTCTTGCGACCCCGGTAGGTAGAAACTCGAGCGTCTTACGACCTCGGTAGGTAGATCACAGGCAATAGCTCTGGGGGATCAAACAGGTACTATTCTCTGCCCCAGGTGGCACAATACGTAAGAAATATATTTAATTATTCAAACTTACTCATACACTTTTACCTTTTACCTTTGTTGCTAGCTAGGTTGCTTAGCTGGTTGCTGGTTTCTGGTTTATTCTTCTTCCTGGAGATGATGCGCACCGTAGGACCGGTGCCGGCGGACTGTGATTTTCCATGCACTGAGCTGCCCTATTTATACTAAATCGCTCGTTGTGGTACCGTGCGCAAATCCCATATAATATTCCCTATTCCCTAGTAATTGCTATACCTACTCATGATATTCCCATATGCTTGTTCATATGCTACCACTTCATTCATATGCCAACTCACCATCGAGCTCTGCCGGTCGTCGTACTTTGCACTGCTTGTGCATGGGGAGTTGGTTGTTGGGTGGTATTTCCACCTACCCAATGTCTACCACTAATGGTGGTGTGGTCAGCTTTCTACCTCCATGGTATAACACGAATACTTCTCACCACCTGGTACTATGTCTAGGCTAAGAGCTTACTTTCTGGGTTGTGGTCTTTGCTATGCCAGCTGTTCTCCTTGCGATTCCACTAGGTGGCGGGGGATGTTCTTTGGGCGACAAATAAAAGCATGTAATGAGGCTTGTGTGAAAAATGCCTCGTTACATATCCCCCCTTTTTGCGGAGACGAGGACCTCCTCGTCGGTCCCTAGGGTTCCTGGTGAGAGATAGAAAACCTTGCCACTTGCTACGTGCTCCAAGCAAAACCCATCATTTGGAATCCATAAATGTATTTTTATTTCGTCTCTCTTTTTTTTTGTAACAAACATTATATATTTTTTTTTTTTTTTTTTTGTAATCGACAATTTAAGAGCCTTCTTGGCAAAGCAACAATAACATAAAGCCTTCTTGGCAAAGGAACAATAAAACAAAACGCCTTCTTGGCAAAGGAACACTAAAAAAAGGTAAAAACAAAAATAATTACATCATTATGGCTCGAATGTAACAAATTTCGATTGCCCCGTCGGCAAATGGGTGAGCCAGGCTTCCCCGCGTTTCAGTACGCGGCACAGTATAGTGCCTCCCCGTCGTTTGAAGATCAAGCGTTGGCGGCGTCGGAACGGATGATACTGCTCGTGGTGGTGAATATCGAACCCCTCGAATGGATCCCTCTGGCTTTCCCCTTGTGACTTGGGGTTAGGCTGCTTTCCTTGCGAGGTTGCCAGCGTTTCTCCATACGCCTTAGGATTTACAGCTGCGGGCGGCACTTCTTGCGTAAAGGTCACCAATGGCCTTTCGGTGCGTGGCTCGGCTCCTCGTGGCAGAATGGCAGCTGAACTGGGTCCGGCTACTCCTGGGTTGGGCCTGGTTGACGTGTGCCGACCCAGGTTTTGGAGGTCGAATACAGGACCTCTAGTTGTTGGAGCTTTATTGGCTGTTGCGGGGGTCTTACCCTGGTCCATGGTCTTTCTGGTGGTTGTCGAGGGAGTCTTCCCTTTAGCCGTCGGAGCGTTGGATTTCCGACCAGGTCCAGACACGCGAGACCTGATGGGGACGGTAGTCGGTTTGTGGCTTTCGGATGGTCCCGACTTTTTCGGTACGGCGTTGGTTCCCTCCTTCCTCGTCGACGGCTGACTGGTACTGGCGGAACTGGTTAACTGCGGCATGTCACCAGGGGCATGGGCCAATCGCCGCTTTATGCCTCCTCTGGGAGCTGGAGTGGTACTTGGTGCACTTTTCGGACCGGCTCTGGTGTTTGCACTTTCTGGTTTCGTGGGTAATGCCGGCAACCAGATGGCGGTGCGCGGCGGAGCAACTACTTTTTGTGGCATGGTTGTTTGCCTCTTCCATGGCTGCGCTTGGTCCATGTCTTCCTCGGTAGGTAGTTCTTCCTCGGTGTTATATTCGCCGACTGATGCTTGCATCTGACTTGGTTGAAAGTTTGCGACAGACTGGATCGTACTTGCACGATCGTCATCCTTAATATTGTTTTCGTCTGGCGACGAGAAACCTCGTAGGTCTTTTACATGGGAACGAATGAGATTCCCTCTCCCTTTTCCTCCTTTTAGCACCACGATGACAGGGGAATCAAAACGGAGTACTTCGAATGGTCCCTCATATCTCGGTGCTAATTTCTCCGTGAAATGGTTTATGGCGGAGGAGAGTACCCTAGCTCTTTTATATACCTGCTCACCGATACTGGGACGCCACGCCCTTCTCCTCAAATTATAGTGTCTGGTTTGCTTTTGTGCCGCTACCTGCAAATTATTTACTACCAGTTGGTAGAGCATCTTCATCCTCTCCTTCCTCACTGAGGGTGTCTCGTCGTTGTTGGCGGTAGATACAGTCGGTTGGTGCGGGGCGGAGATCTCCCTGCCAAAGTTGAGAAATGCAGGAGTAAAACCGGTTGACTCGTGTCTGCTCGTGTTTATGGCAAACGACAACTCAGGTATATGCTCGTCCCATGTGCGGTGGTTGGTGTGTACATATTGTGCTATCATTGTTTTAAGCACACGGTTGACACGTTCGGTCGGGTTTTCTTGCGGAGAGTAAGGGGCGGTGAAACGTTGTTGTATTCCTATGTCGCATAGGAAATCGGTAAGAATAGAGCTGGTAAACTGACTACCGTTGTCGGAGAGTAAAATGCGGGGAACTCCGAAACGTGTTAGGATGCGCTCTCGCAGTGCTTTGACTACAGCCTGACTGGTCGCTGATCTCAAAGGTACCGCCTCCACCCATTTAGTAAAGCGGTCTACCATTACCAACATCATGGTATGACCTTTCATGGAACGTGGAAGGGGACCGACGAGATCTACGCAGACCGTATCCCATGGAGTGTTAGGTATGGTGGTATGCATAAGTCCACTAGGCCTTTGCTGTGTCGCCTTGTAGGCCAGGCATACGGAACATTTCTTAACATAGCGCGCAATATCGCGATACATCCCCGGCCAGTAATAACTTTTCATGGCACGATCGGCTGTTTTAGCAACACCGAGATGCCCAGCTGTCGTGGCGTCATGATTCTCGAACAATATTCGGTTTCGGTCGGCAGATGGTATGCACAATTTCCAGTTTTCTTCGTGGCTGGAGAGTGGATGTGCAGCAAATTTACGGTATAGCTTATCGTTCGTGATTTTGTATTCGGGGTAATGTGAGGGGTTGTTTTCTATTTGTCTGGCGCGCCGTTCGGTCCAATCCTCAGTACTACTGCATAAGATTGACAGATCGCTTGTGTTTAAGGGCAAGGGGTCTCTGGATAGAGCATCAGCAACGACATTCATGGCGCCTTTGCGATATTTGATATCGAAATCATACTGCTGTAGCTCTATTGCCCATCGCGCCAGCCTGCCGGAAGGGTTGTCGAGTGAGTGTAACCACTTTAGGGAATGATGGTCAGTGATGACCGTGAAATGATAGCCTTCGAGGTAAGGTCTCATCTTCCTTATCCCGAACAGTATGGCCAGACACTCCTTTTCGGTTACCGAATACTTTTTTTCCAAGTCGGTGAGTGTACGGCTGGCGTAAGCGATTACCCTTTCCTGTTTTTCGGTCTGTTGCGACAAAACCACTCCGAGTCCATACTGACTAGCGTCCGTTTGCAACGTAAAGGGTAAATCGAAGTAAGGGCACATCAAGACGGGTGCTTCTGTTAATCGTTTCTTTAATTCGGAAAACGCTAGTGCTTGCTCTGTTCCCCAGGTCCACTCTTGGCTCTTTTTCAATAATTTGGTCAGGGGCGAAGCTACTTGGGAGAAATTATGTATGAATCGGCGGTACCAAGATGTTATTCCCATCACTCGCCTCAATTCTTTCACATTTCGCGGGGCGTTCAAATCCTGGACGGCAGCGATCTTATCAGGGTCGGTACTGATACCTTGCTCACTCACCACGTGACCCAAATACTTCAACTGGCTTTTACAAAATTCGCACTTTTCACGGTTGATGCGCAGGTTCGCCGTTTGTAGTCTAACGAAAACTTCCCGCAGGTGCTTTAAGTGTTCTTCGAACGTGCCACTCACAACGATGATGTCATCCAGATAGGCGAACGCATATTCGTCCATATCCGGACCGATGATGTTGTCTAGCATACGTTGGAACGTGGCAGCCGCTGAGTTTAATCCGCATGGCATGACCTTCCATTGATATAATCCGCGCCCTGGTACCGTGAAAGCGGTGTAAGCACGGGATTCGGGGTGCAAAGGGATTTGCCAATAACCTTGCTTGAGGTCAATAGTAGAGATGAAGTTTGCCCGTTTTAACTTATCTAAGATGGCTACTATTTGCGGCAGTGGATAGGCGTCCATGATCGTTATACTATTTAACTGCCGATAATCAACACACACTCTCCACGAGCCGGTCTTCTTTTTTACGAGCACTATGGGTGAACTGTACGGGCTCTTTGAAGGTTCGATTTTGTCATCCTGGAGCAACTCGTGGATCTCGTCGTCGATTACCTTTTGCATTGCTGGGTTCTTTGGGTAATACCTCTGTTTGAACGGCTGATCGGTTTTCAGCTTGATGTAATGCACGGCGGTATCCGTGACTTTCTGCAAGCATTCAAACTTAGGTAACTCCTCATCCAACAATGCTTTCAACTCCTCTTCTTGTGAGTCGGCCAAAGGTTTACCGCCCAACGCACAGAGATGCTTTCGGCGTTCGGTCGCGTCGGTGCTAGGTGGATCTGGCGTTGACAACCACGGTATTTCGGTACCGCTTAGGCTCATCCGAAAATCGGCGTCCCGCAATATGTCAACCCCTATTACCATCTCCTCAGTGAGTTGCTTCATATATGTCACCGTTCCGTTGATGGTCCGATCTCGGACAGCCATTGCCAGTAGATAGTGTTCGTGGCTGACTACTACTTCGCCATTAGCTAAATGCGTACGGTGCGGCTGGTGGCGGACGGGGGCATTAAGGCGACGTAACAGGCGGCGGGTGGAAGCGTTGATGAAGGATTTGGTGGCCCCGGTGTCTATTAACGCTCGGATGGCCTGACCGCCCACTCGTACGATCACAAAACATCTCGGGTCTACTTGCTGTTCCGTATCCTCAGGTTGTGTAGACGCTGGTGCCGTTTCGACTAATGCTATAGCCTGAACCGGTGGGGTATCTGGTGTTTGGGGCTCATTATACTGACTGAACATGACGGCAGCTTGGTGCGGATGACAACTGCAGTCTTTCGTCAACCGTCCGTCCTCTCCACAATATGAGCAGCTTGCAATTCCAGCAGTGGGTATCCCTATCATATTGCCCGAAGTGCGGTGGCGGTTGCGGTGCGTCGGAACGGTTGAAATTCGGCCGAGGTGGAGGCAATACCGCTCGGCTGTCGGCTATCGGTCGGTCTGAGGCAAAACGATTATGAGGGTTACGAGGCGGTGCTGGTCGGGGTACAGGAGCGACGTATGGCTGTGCTTGGCGAGGGGTACGGTCTTCTCCTTTTATATATTCATACTCCTCGGCCAGCTTCATGAGTTCGTCCAAAGTACTAAAATCACGTCTTTTGATATACAAGTGATACTCCGATCGCAAACTATCGTAAATGCGATCGATGCTATCCTCGATACTTATACGTGGGTGTCTGAGAATTAGATACTGGGTGGCTTGTATGAAATCCTTTGCCTTTTCTCGTGGCCCTTGCTTTTTCCGCAATATTTCCTCCTCCAGTTTGCAGAGGTACCTAGCTGGCAGGTAATGATTTAGGAAAGCGGTGCGGAACTGGGTCCAGGATTTCATACGTTCTTTATTGATGCGAAACCACTCTAACGCGGTGCCGCGCAGTATTTCCGGTAAGGCCTTGACAATATCATCGGGGCGTATGTCATAGCAAGCGGTTAATTCTTCGAGTCGATCCATGAATTCGATCGCGTTCCCTGATGAGTCGAACCTCAATCCCCATTTGCGGACGTTATTCATCAGTTCAGCCTCGTAGCTGAGAATAAACCGACCGGTTGGCCGGAAAGCTGGCCTGGTGGCAGATGGTTCGATAGGGGGTGGGGTAGCGACTTCATTAGGGAGCGCGGTACTTGACGATGCCGAGTTCCTTACCAGGTCGCCTTCGGCGGTAGTTGGTACATAGGATGGCACCTGGAAGGAGATCTCGGTATATATCGGAGACTTTGGTTCGGTTTCGTTTTCTTGGATTGGTACTTGTTTGTACTCCCGCTCAGTTACAGCTCTCTCTAAATCCGCGCACAGCTCTTGCGTGGATTTCCGGAGTCTAGCCTGTTTGATGTAACTGCTGAAACGGGATCGTAGCGTAGCTAAAGTGCCTTCAGCGTCGAGCCCTAACTGACTCATACGTGTCACCAGTTCTGGCTTGCTGAGCAAGTATATTGCCCCTATACTGGCAAACACGTCGAAGTTCTCTTCTGAGTCGGACATGTCTGGATTTTTTTTTCGTTTCTAGTTTATTATTTTTTTTATAGTTCTAAGAGAATTTCTTTTTCGACGGTGGACCTTAATAGTCCCTGCTCGGGCGCCAAATTGTGACGTGTTTTTGGTTTCCCAGCCGAGGTGATACTCAGGGCGGGCCAAGGTTATAGTGAAGAAAACACGAAACTTCACAAAGGTCAAAGAAATTCTCTTTTATTTAGAACTTATCAAAATTTTAGCGTTACAATTAACAAATCAGTATATATATTTCATATATCGTTATATATCTTTATATATATGTTGTATGCTGTGACTGCGACACCTTCTGATTAGTGGCCAACGTCCCTTGGTCTGGATGGTCGGGACTTCAAATGCTCGGGGCTGGCCAACGTCTGAAACTCTGGTAACTTATGGTATCCTTATGTAAACTAAGGGAGAGAACGGATTAGCGATAATATAGTCTAATGTGGTTAGCGGCCTCTATCGGCACAATCCCTTGCGGCGCATTCACCCTATAGGTAGCCGTAGGTAGTCGAAGCGCGTAGGCGTCTGAAGACCCTAGCAGGTAGAAACTCAGGCGTCTTGCGACCCCGGTAGGTAGAAACTCAGGCGTCTTGCGACCCCGGTAGGTAGAAACTCAAGCGTCTTGCGACCTCGGTAGGTAGAAACTCAGGCGTCTTGCGACCCCGGTAGGTAGAAACTCAAGCGTCTTGCGACCTCGGTAGGTAGAAACTCAGGCGTCTTGCGACCCCGGTAGGTAGAAACTCAAGCGTCTTACGACCTCGGTAGGTAGAAACTCAGGCGTCTTGCGACCCCGGTAGGTAGAAACTCAAGCGTCTTACGACCTCGGTAGGTAGAAACTCAGGCGTCTTGCGACCCCGGTAGGTAGAAACTCGAGCGTCTTACGACCTCGGTAGGTAGAAACTCAGGCGTCTAGCGACCCCGGTAGGTAGAAACTCAAGCGTCTTACGACCTCGGTAGGTAGAAACTCAGGCGTCTTGCGACCCCGGTAGGTAGAAACTCAAGCGTCTTACGACCTCGGTAGGTAGAAACTCAGGCGTCTTGCGACCCCGGTAGGTAGAAACTCGAGCGTCTTACGACCTCGGTAGGTAGATCACAGGCAATAGCTTTGGGGATCAAACAG
This sequence comes from Melanostoma scalare, assembly GCA_949752695.1. Classification (NCBI taxonomy): domain Eukaryota; kingdom Metazoa; phylum Arthropoda; class Insecta; order Diptera; family Syrphidae; genus Melanostoma; species Melanostoma scalare. The sequence goes on along the minus strand of OX456984.1, from coordinate 104,229,337 downwards.
GTACTATTCTCTGCCCCAGGTGGCACAATACGTAAGAAATATATTTAATTATTCAAACTTACTCATACACTTTTACCTTTTACCTTTGTTGCTAGCTAGGTTGCTTAGCTGGTTGCTGGTTTCTGGTTTATTCTTCTTCCTGGAGATGATGCGCACCGTAGGACCGGTGCCGGCGGACTGTGATTTTCCATGCACTGAGCTGCCCTATTTATACTAAATCGCTCGTTGTGGTACCGTGCGCAAATCCCATATAATATTCCCTATTCCCTAGTAATTGCTATACCTACTCATGATATTCCCATATGCTTGTTCATATGCTACCACTTCATTCATATGCCAACTCACCATCGAGCTCTGCCGGTCGTCGTACTTTGCACTGCTTGTGCATGGGGAGTTGGTTGTTGGGTGGTATTTCCACCTACCCAATGTCTACCACTAATGGTGGTGTGGTCAGCTTTCTACCTCCATGGTATAACACGAATACTTCTCACCACCTGGTACTATGTCTAGGCTAAGAGCTTACTTTCTGGGTTGTGGTCTTTGCTATGCCAGCTGTTCTCCTTGCGATTCCACTAGGTGGCGGGGGATGTTCTTTGGGCGACAAATAAAAGCATGTAATGAGGCTTGTGTGAAAAATGCCTCGTTACAGAACCTAGAAACGTCTCTGGATTAAACAAGTATGTATCTATAAGAATAGAATGCTTATTTAGCATAGTATACTATAGTTATACTATGTTATTTAGTTTTCAGTGGAAACTACGTTCTAAGCCAGCAGGTGTTTGCAGTCGCAAAGAACTCCCACAACATATCGTTGTTTTTGTTTTTATTAACCATTTCCCATTCGATGAAGTTCCAATTTTCGGAAACCTCAACATGCTAATAGCAAAAAATAACAAAGAACATATCCATGGAGTAGCGATGATAACTGGGATTCAAACAGTATTAAATCAAATCCATCGGGATGTTCGGAGTTTGTATGTGAAATACTTGTGCCAGCATGTGACTTCGTTAGTTGAATCAAATTTAAGGTCGGTTTTAGGAAAACTTTGCCAATTTCACTCAAGATTTTTTTAAGCTTTAATTTTTTTTAGCAGTGCGAAGCAGGAGATTTTATTAGAATGCAGTACAGCGATTTATTATTTGGAGGAATTCATTCGTTTCGGGAAACTATTAAGCCACTTGCTGGAAGAGCATATTTCATTACTTGTATTAAATCAGGTTGAGTATCTTGGAAGCAACAAGTAGGGAAATTCCTTGGGAAAAGTAATCAGAACAAAGTGCAAGCAAATGTGCCTACATGTTTGTGATTTATTGATATCAATTGTTATTCTATACAAAAACAAATTATTATTTCATTGATTCTGTATATATCTGATATACCTTTCGTTTTATTCTAGTCGGTTATTTCCATTGATACGCCTAGGGTAGATAGAATGAAAAAATGGCAAATCATAAACAAAAATATTCCAAAGCAAAGCACAGCTTTTCTGTTTTTGAGTCCTGTATATTTTTTGAATAACAATTAATTAATGAGAAAGTTTAACTTCTTGAACTCTAAGAATTCAATCAAGAAGCCCTTAGTTTGTTTGACGTTCTCTGCTCCATTAAGTAGTAAGTATATACTAAAGAATGTTAGCTGCTGGTATGGAACGGATACAGTTGCGAAAGCAGATATCAATAGGACTGAAGAGACGGCTACTCATATATGGAATCGCTGTGATTTCCAAGTAGTGGGTTAGTGCTGTCCTGTATATTGTAGGACAAGGGAAGGGATGGTTCTTGCTGCTATCAGTGTCTGTGTTGATCAAGGAGAACACAGTATCTATATTGGCAGAACCAGAGCTGGAAAATCCAAAAAAGAAAATTGAATATTAGTTTTCAATTGTGTCCTACTCGATACCTTTGTTGCTACTCTGTGTTGTTTTGGCTTGGCTAAACAGGGCACTCCTATAAAAATGAAAATGAAATTATTGGTTATTTTAATAGCAAACTAAAAGAATAGCAATAGAAAAGCTTACCAAAATCCAAACCAGCCCGTAGCACAAATAAAAAAAGACTTTTGTTGTGACAGCGTGTTCTGTCAAGTTGTCACTTTTTTCCCGGTTAGTTCACAATAGGTTGTGTTTTAGTACTGTTTGGTTAATTTACTAAAATTTTCCCACGTTGTTAGCGCATAATTTCCACACAATTACCTCAAGTTGAGGTAATTTTGATAACAGATTTTGTATAAGTAACAATCAATAGTCAATTTTGACCTAATTTGGAAAATTGGTCATAATCATCTCATTTGCCCTAGTGAAAACGTAGTATAAGACTTAAGAGTGAGTTAATGTGATTATTGGAAGAGTTGAAATCGAATAAAGAAGATTCTGAATAAAAGTGGTAGAATAAAATTGAAAGGTAAAGTTTTATTTTTGCGAACTAAGCGAACGTTACATTGGTGTCAGAAGTGTAAATAAAACTTATTTGATAAAAAAAAAAACCAAATTGACTAGTAAAGTGTAAAAAAAAAAAGTTAAATACAGTGAAAATGGGTAAGTTCTTGGAAGAGCTCAACTGCATTGAGCTTAAAAGTGAGTTAGGTAAGCGAAATCTTTCTAGAGCGGGATCGAAAAATGAGCTCGTCCTGCGCTTGCGCAACTATTTGCAACAGCAAGGGGAAGACGTATACACTTTTGTTTTTGAAACAGAAGTGGAAGAAGAGGAAGTATGTAAGTGAAAGTGTAGATTTTTCTAGTATGATGAAACTTTTGTTAGAACAGCGAAACGAGCAAAAGAAGGAACAGCAGAATGTTCTCGAACGACTCGAAGTACAACAAAAGAAGCTGGAATATCAACGAAATGAGCAAAAGAAGGAACAGCAGAATGTTCTCGAACAACTGGAAGCACAACGAAACGAACAAAAGAAGGAACAGCAGAATATTCTCAAAAGACTTGAGGCGCAACAGAATGTTTTGGAAGGTCAGAAAAACATTCTAGAAGGCAAATTGGGCAACATTGAGAAGAATGTATATGCCCTTGACGAACGCGTTGAAGGTATAGAAAAACAGCTTTCTGTTGTACAGAATCGTTTGGAAAGCCGATGCGATAAACAGTTCTCTGTTCTGACCAAGGAATTAGACCAGATCCGGAAAATCAAAATTCTAGAATCTGCTGGAGAATTTGCAAAGTAAACGGAGATGAGGCCGCCGACATTTGATGGAGAGTCTTCTTGGCCAGTTTACAAGAGACAATTTGAGGCAGCCGCTACAACAAATGGCTGGGATGACGAAGACAAGTACATTGCACTGACTCTTGTTCTTAGAGGACCAGCAGCTGAATTACTTCAAACAGTTCCAGCTGGTAAGAGCGGTGATTTCAGTTCTCTCGTGGCAGCTATAGATAAACGCTTTGGCGATAGCCACTTGAAAGAAGTCTTCCGAGTCCAACTCAATAACAGAGTCCAGAAAAAGTTTACAGCAGCTCCAAGCAGACGTCGAAAGACTGGTTCACCTTGCTGTTGAGTCCTTCGTTCGTGCCATTTCCGATATACATCTTCAGAGGTCTGTGCGAACTGCTAGAACACGTACTCTTTCTGAAACTTGAGCATTCGCATTGAAAATTGAAGCAGCAGAACAGGCTTCTCATGGAGTACATCCACTTAGAAAGGCCATAGTCGAAGAATGCTTGTGCCAAAGAGCTGAAATACAAAAGAACCAGCGAAGCGGACTTGCAAGATGTTGGAACTGCAACAAGACCGGGCACTTACAGCGTCAATGCCGACTACCACCAAATAAACAGGCTTGTCAACATTGTGGTAGCAAAAAATCCAACCCAGAGCAAGGTAACAACAACACAAGCGCTGCTTATCAATCCGTTCCCTATCAGGGAAACGAGTAAGAACCAACTTCGGGGGGCAGAGGCAGGTTTCTTGTATCGATGGCCTCAGAACCACCATCCAGGTCTCCCAGACCAAACGAGAAAACAAAAGTCTGACTGTGGAGACTACTATTAACGGGAACAAACATAAGGCTACCATCGATACCGGTGCCACAGCCTCCATACTTCGTTGAGACCTGGTAAAGACGACGTGGCTTCATAACACCAATAGCTGCCGTCTAAGAACCGCAACGGGAAAAGCGGCAAGAGTATATGTAGCAGTGTGTCTGAAGATCCGACTGGCCAATCTAGTGTTTACTCATCAATTCCTGGTGGCAGTAATATGTGACGAGTGCATCATTGGAATCGACTTTATGGAACAGCACGGAATTATTTTGGACATCGGTAATCAAGTTTTGAAATACCAAAATAAAGAAATTCCAATGACCTATTCGAATGAAATTACATCAACACTGAGGACTGTCATCTCGGAAGATCTGATTCTGCCTCCTTCTTCTGAAGTGTTCGTTTGGACAAAACTGGAAGGTGAGTTTGGAAGCCTTCGATACCTCATGGTGGAACCAGGCCCAGAGTGTTCCTCCCAAAGCGTCATCATTGGGAAAACACTGGTAGCACCGAAAAACAAGACGGTCCCCGTACGTATGTAAGGTTGAAGAAAGGAGAAGTCGTTGGACATTGCGAATCCGTTGCAGCAATTACGAAGATCACCGATGAAGCCCCGACAAAAGCTATAACTCCGGAGGAGCTCAAATCCATCAAGGCTAGAACACTGAATTCATCCAAACTTGATCACCAACAAACAAGGATGGCTGAAAATCTCCTACAAGAGTACACTGTCACTGACACAGTTGGTGCAGCAACGCATCAACACAGGAGATGCAAGACCGATTCGTCAACCCGCAAGACGCCAAACGAGGTGAGGTTGATGAAATGATAACAACAATGAAGAAGGACGGTCTTATTGAAAATTCCAAAAGTCCTTGGGCGTCACCAGTTGTACTAGTGAAAAAGAAAGACGGAAACACTCGTTTTTGTGTAGACTACCGAAGGCTGAGTGATGCGACTAAGAAGGACAGCTATCCCCTGCCGAGAATCAGTGATACCCTGGATGCCATGGAGGGAGTCCAGTGGTTCTCGACGCTGGACTTGAAGAGTTGATTGAAAAATAGGAATCTTTTAAAGAAATGATTTTTCTTAAAAGATCGTGTTTAAGATCGTAAAGATCACCACAACAACTCCTAAGTTAGCGTTTCGCCCAGGTACGACAATGGGCTCATCAGTCAGATGTTGCCGTACCTTTCTAAGACGCAAACTTTGTTCGGAATACACCGACACTAATAAAATCCATTGCACTCACATGCCGTGAATTTTATTTTAAAGCGAATGTAAAGACATGACACTTAAAAAGTAAACAAAATGTTTGCCTTGGTTTGGCTTTAAGATATTAATTGGAACAATAACAAAAAAGGTTTTTGTTATTGTTTTTGTTTTTGTCCAGGAATTGGAACTTTTGAAAAATAGGAATCTTTTAAAGAAATAAATTTCTTAAAAGATCGTGTTTAAGATCGTAAAGATCACCACAACAACTCCTAAGTTAGCGTTTCGCCCAGGTACGACAATGGGCTCATCAGTCAGATGTTGCCGTACCTTTCTAAGACGCAAACTTTGTTCGGAATACACCGACACTAATAAAATCCACTGCACTCACATGCCGTGAATTTTATTTTCAAGCGAATGTAAAGAAATATGACACTTAAAAAGTAAACAAAATGTTTGCCTTGGTTTGGCTTTAAGTTATTAATTGGAACAATAACAAAAAAGGTTTTTGTTATTGTTTTTGTTTTTGTCCTAGAGTTGGAACTTTTATTGAAAAATAGGAATCTTTTAAAGAAATAAATTTCTTATAAGATCGTATTTAAGATCGTAAAGATCACCACAACAACTCCTAAGTTAGCGTTTCGCCCAGGTACGACAATGGGCTCATCAGTCAGATGTTGCCGTACCTTTCTAAGACGCAAACTTTGTTTACTTTTTAAGTGTCATATGTCTTTACATTCGCTTGAAAATAAAATTCATGGCATGTGAGTGCAGTGGATTTTATTAGTGTCGGTGTATTCCGAACAAAGTTTGCGTCTTAGAAAGGTACGGCAACATCTGACTGATGAGCCCATTGTCGTACCTGGGCGAAACGCTAACTTAGGAGTTGTTGTGGTGATCTTTACGATCTTAAACACGATCTTTTAAGAAATTTATTTCTTTAAAAGATTCCTATTTTTCAATAAAAGTTCCAATTCCTGGACAAAAACAAAAACAATAACAAAAACCTTTTTTGTTATTGTTCCAATTAATATCTTAAAGCCAAACCAAGGCAAACATTTTGTTTACTTTTTAAGTGTCATATGTCTTTACATTCGCTTTAAAATAAAATTCACGGCATGTGAGTGCAGTGGATTTTATTAGTGTCGGTGTATTCCGAACAAAGTTTGCGTCTTAGAAAGGTACGGCAACACCTGACTGATGAGCCCATTGTCGTACCTGGGCGAAACGCTAACTTAGGAGTTCTGGTGGTGATCTTTACGATCTTAAACACGATCTTTTAAGAAATTTATTTCTTTAAAAGATTCCTATTTTTCAATAAAAGTTCCAACTCCAGGACAAAAACAAAAACAATAACAAAAACCTTTTTTGTTATTGTTCCAATTAATAAATTGAAGAGTTGATATTGGCAAGTTGACATCCACCCTGATGATCGGGAAAAGACGGCGTTTTCTACAGGTAATGGGCTCTGGCAGTTTAAGGTTATACCGTTTGGGCTATGCAACGCTCCGGCAACATTCGAGCGTTTGATGGAGTGCATTCTTCAAGGACTGACGTGGAAAGCTTCCCTAGTCTACTTGGACGATGTCATTGTTTACGGAAAACATTTGACCAACATTGCCAGAACCTAAAAGCCGTGTTTCAGAGACTTCGGGAGGCTAACCTTAAACTGAATCCAGAAAAATGTGCAATTTTCAAACCGAAGTTTAGTATTTGGGACGCATCATCTCTTCCCAAGGAGTGAAGACTGATCCTGAAAAATTTGACTCCGTCAAAAATTGGCCAACACCACAGGACAAACATCAACTCCGAAGCTATCTTGGTCTTGCCACATATTACCGACGATTTGTTAAGAACTTTTCTGGAGTTGCAAAGAGTTTGCATCAGCTCACCGAAAAAGGGAAGCAGTTTAAATGGTCAGGTGAGTGTGAGAAATCTTTTCAGGAACTCAAATAGCGCCTCTGTAACGCTCCAGTGCTGGCACATCCAACACCAGGAAAAACATTCATCATCGACGCAGACGCAAGCAACGTTGGAATCGGGGCGGTACTATCCCAAGTGCATGATGGCGAAGAGCAAATGGTGGCATATTTCAGTAAGGTCCTCTCGAAGCCCGAAAGAAACTACTGCGTGACCAGAAAAGAACTGCTAGCTGTTATCTTGGCAACAAAGCACTTCCATAAGTACATCTATGGACAGAAATTCCTTCTGCGGACAGACCATGGTGCTCTGAACTAGCTGTTGAACTTCAAAAATCCAGAAGGTCAAGTCGCAAGGTGGATAGAAAGACTGCAGACTTATGACTGCCAGATTCAACACCGCAGAGGAAAGCTGCACTCAAAACATTATCCCGAAGACCTTGCAAAGTGGATTGCAAGCATTGTAGGCGGCAAGAAGACAAAGAAAATATTATCGCTCGGCGACTAAGAGCTGACCCAATAAGCGGATGGAGCAATGAGGAAGTGAGGACTGCTTAACAGGAGTATCCAGATATCGAACCCATTCTCGCATGGAAAGAAAATGAAAAGAAACCTGAATGGGGAGACGTTTCTGACAGGAGTTCAGTTCTCAAAGCCTATTGGGCACAGTGGGACTCACTATATGTGCAAGAAGGTGTCCTCAGGCGAAGATGGGAGTCCGCTGACGGTAAATCATATGTGATGCAGCTGATCGTACCGCAATCGAAAGTCAGTGAAGTTCTTCGGGAGATGCATGACGGACCTTCTGAAGGCCACCTGGGAATTAACAAAACACTGGAGAAGGTGCGACATCGGTTCTACTGGTTACATGCTAGAGATGACGTGGAGAAGTGGTGCCGAACATGTGACAAGTGTGTTGCAACCAAAGGACCTGGTAGGAAGATTCAAGGTAAGACGCATCAGTACAACGTTGGATCACCTTTTGAGAGGATTGCAGTAGATGTGGCTGGGCCTTTTCCAGAGACCAACGCTGGAAACAAGTACATTCTGGTTGTAATGGACTATTTTAGCAAGTGGCCTAAGGCTTATGCCATCCCAAATCAAGAAGCCAAAACGGTGGTCGACCAGATTGTGTTTAACTGGGTAAGTAGGTTTGGCGTACCTATGGAACTCCATTCCGACCAAGGGAGGAACTTCGAGTCAAACACCTTCCAAGGAGTGTGCGGACTACTGGCATTAAGACGAGATCCACACCGCTTCATCCACAATCTGATGGGATGGTTGAAAGATTCAACCGGACCTTGAAAGAACACCTCACCAAGGTCGTAGGCGACTACCAGAGAGACTGGGATAGGCATGTACCGCTATTCCTGATGGCCTATAGAAGTGCAGTACATAGCTCGACAGGACAAACACCATCTGACATCCTGTTCGGGAAAACCATGCGGCTGCCCAGCGAACTTAAATTTGGATGCCCCACAGAGGAGCAACAGGACACGAACGAGTATGTGGACGACCTCAAGGAGAGACTCGCTGACATCCATAAAAGAACAAGGGAACGGATGAAAACCTACAGCGACCGGATGAAGACACGGTACGACAAAAAAAGCGACAACGGCAGGATTCGAAGCAGGATATCGTGTGTGGCTTTATAATCCTCATCGTCAAAAGGGACTGTCACCGAAACTTCAGCAGAACTGGGAAGGTCCTTATACTGTTGTCACGAGGATTTACGTCGTGATTTACCGCATCCAAAGAGGACTAAGAGGCAAGTTAAAAGTAGTTCATTGTGACCGGCTGCATCGATATAGTGGCGAGGCTGCTGATGGAATTATTCGGGACGAACAATCTTAAGGAGGGGGCAGTGTAACGCGAACCCAACATTTAATACCAATTTCCTAATCGAAAACCATCAACTGAAAACACAAGCGGCAACACTAGTGTAAGTGTAGAAATATACCAGAAGAGAAAATGTTTGACAGGAGTGGAGAGTGGAGACCATGTGGAAATAACTGGAGAGTTCTAGATGAAATGTCATTCGATATAAATATGCCGCCCGAGGCAACCAGATGTCAGTTTTGATTATAGAGTGATAATGTTAAGACTTAAGAGTGAGTTAATGTGATTATTGGTAGAGTTGAAATCGAATAAAGAAGATACTGATTAAAAGTGGTAGAATAAAATTGAAAGGTAAAGTTCTATTTTTGCGAACTAAGCGCACGTTACAATATGTATAAATTAAAGAAATGTAAGTTTTTTTGTAAGAATATCCTAGTTTCATTCAGAATTCAAGCAAGTTAAGTTTAGGGATTCATCTGGCAAAAACACTAACACTAAGCAGAAACAGTTTGAAATTATGGTTGATGTCATAAGGGGCCATTCTGATTTGGCAAAGGGCCGTTTGAACACCGCAGACGCCAGACAAACCTCCAACAATTTGTGGGATAGACTATCGTCGACATTAAATGCGGAAGGACCACCACTGCGAGATATAGTCGGGTGGAAAAAAATACTATTAAGTTTAGTAAGTTCTAGAAAATTGTTTTAAATTGTTCAAATCTTTATAGGTATGGGCAGATTATAAAGGCCACGTTAAAACTAAGTTACGCAAAAACAAAATGAGCCTGTCTGGGACAGATGGTGGGCCCTCAAAACATTACTCTTTCACCCCTGTAGAGGAGCAGGTCATTATGCTTCTGAATTTAGAAGAGCCGGTCAATGGAATTCCTTCAGCTCGTGTTTTCGGTATCAACGATCACCTTACTGAAACATCTTTTGGAAATGTTCAAGAAACCGAGGAAGTCTGCAATGATGAGAATATTATGCATGTTCCAGAAAATGACAGATGCAGTTCAACACCTAGGTACGCTCCTCGTAATAAAGAAAATTTATTGCAAAAACAGGTAGACAACCAAATCGAATATCCAAAAAATTTTAGGTGTATCAATATTCAAAGAGATAAGAGACAACTTGGCGTATATCGGAAGATATGAAAAAAAAAACAATTGGACTTGAAGGAGAAGAAGTACCAATTAGCAAAAGAAAAATTTAAACACAAACAAAAGATTGATGTTGAAAAAAACAAACTGAGATTATCAAAGCTTCAGATTAAGAAAGAAATGTTGCAATCCAATCCAACCTAGGTTTTGCAATATATTTAAGTTTCTTATAATATTTTTTGTTTACTTTTTTCTTATTTATCTCTTTATGGAAAGAATTTTATTTTTGTTTTTTTTTTAAGTAGAATGATAATAAACATTGTGAAAAATAATAAATGAACCATTCAAATTTATTTTTGCTTATTGGTCTAGTTAGTTATTTTTTATTTGGTCACGGATTCTTTTAGCATTGTTGGAGTAAACAGTGTTGTGTTCCGTATGTAGTTCTTCCATGGTGTCTAATGTAAGATTTTGAACTGTTGGCAGTTCATTTGGAGGTAAGGCCACATTGTGTTCTAAGCATATATTATGCATTGCGCAACAGACATTTACTATTTGCACAACTTTTTCTGGCGCATAATGAAGTTCTCTTGCGGCTATGAGACATCGAAATCTTCCTTTAAGTACACCGAATACTCTTTCAATGAGACATCTAGCTTTAGAGAATAGTTGGTTGTAGTAGCTCTCACCGCTATTTTCCCCTACGCTACGAAATGGGGTCATAATCCATGGTTCCAAAGAGTATCCAGAGTCACCTTAAATATGCAATAAAAATAAGCATTTTGTCGTAATTTTGAATCAAATGTTGACGTATATGTGAAAGATTCCATACGTGGGAATCATGTGCTGCTCCTCCATATTTTGCATCTACTCCCCGTATGAACATTTTATGATCGCATATCTGTAATGAATGAAAGCACTTCAGTTTTTGTAAGAAGGCATGAAATATGTTTCTTACTTACAACCATTGCATAAAGCTATGCTTCAATTTCCTGTTGAAGAATAAGTGCTCGTTTCTTTTCGGTCTTATCATTTGAATGTGTGTTCCGTATACGACACCAATCACTCCTGGAATGCCTGACTTCGAAAAGAAGTATTGTTTAGCATCGTTCCGTTCTACTTCATTCATTTTGAAGTTTATGTGTTTCGGACACAATATTTTTTCTACGGCACTACATACTTCTGCAACGGAGCTAGATGTTATTTGTTGTGACATGCCGATTGAAAAATCATGTCCTATTTGGTGCTGATAGCCACCTTGCCCTAAGAACTTTAAAATTGCAGCTACTTTCAAAACCGCTGGAACTGCAGTCGATCTTATGGGAGCAGAGAGTTCTTCTTGAATGGAATTCAAGACATACAAAAAAGCATTTTTAGTTAATCGGAAGTTCTGTACGAAACTAAAAGAAAAGAAAACAATAGTTAAAAAGTGAAACGAATCTTTCGTACCCATAAATTTACCTTTTGTCAGACATTTCAAAAATATTCGACTTATCCCGAATAATTTTTCTTTCAAGTCGTTCTTCTTTATTTTCTGCATCGCTCCAAAGTGCAACCGAATCCATTTTATTTTATTTTATTTTAAAGACGAATTGATTCTTCAAAAATGTATTTCCTCATTTACTTCGAATTTGCTTTATAATTTTTTTGGTTTGATTTGACAGATCTCTTGAGAAATAATTCGAGACTCGACAAATCTATTCCCTAATTAAAAATAGGAACAAGTACTTTTTTTGTCCGATTCGAAAACCTTATAGGGCCCCTACATTACGCAAACACGTTTGCACAAACGTGTTATTGTGCAAACATAGTTTCGCTACACACTACTCAAACATGTTTGAGAGATATTAGTTGCTTGACGTTTCTCATATCAATAAGACCTACGGAGCAATGAGCGATTTCGCATGTGCTGCTTTAATTAACTGACCTGCTAAACTAGTAAGTGCGAGTGTTGACAAGGGAATCCGGAACAAAAGAATTGTGACCGATCAACACTTTAATTGCTCTGCGAACAATGACTGACTGCACGAATCTCAGTAGTCTACGAGAGCTTTCGCGTAAATGTCCCAGCGGATGAATTCAAATGACAGAATCAACGGTGGACTTCAGCAGTCAAAAAAAGCAGAAACCCCTGAAGGAGCTACTCCAACATATTTGGTTTGAAGGTCTTTCAGGGTCTTTCAATACTAGGACAGGGTATTGAAGTAGAGGTGGTGGCGGATGAGTTCCTGGTGAGCCAACGGCAGCACTCACACCCCTGCAGCAGGGTACTGACACTGGATATTCCAGCCCTTTATGTCCGAAGGGATCCAAAAGGACCTGGCCCTCCAGGTTGGGGGTTGCGCGTAGGGAAACAACTAATAGCCTCGGATAACGATAATGATTTCAAAGTTGACGACCCAAGCAAACGAAAAAATTACAATGACCTCCGGATCTGCACGTGGAACGTAAGATCTCTTAACGGACTAGGTGCAGTTGGAGAATTAGCGGACGCCCTGGACTGCTGTAAAGCAGACATAACCGTCATCCAAGAAGTGCGATGGAGTGGACCGGGCATAAAGAAGATGAAAAACTGTGACATCTACTATGGCGACTGCTACAGGCAACAGAAACAGCGCTTATTTGGGTGTGGATTTGTCGTTAGAGGAAGACTCAGGGATAAGGTGATCAGCCAAAATCCAGTCAATGAGCTTATAATGACCATCCGCATCAGGGCTAAATTCGCCAACATTAGCCTTATATGCGCCCACGCCCCCACAGAAGAGAAAGATGACGATTCTAAAGACTTTTTCTACGAGCTCCTCGAAGAAACAGCACAGCACTGGTTATCTCTGTGCATAGTTGTGTGTTTTCATAGCTCTGTTTTTAAACTAATTAAATTCTGTGTATTTCATACTTTAAAATTTAAACTGTGATCTGTTCAGTAATCTTTTTAGTTTGATTATCTACTTATGAGTTTATTTTGGTTCAAAGTGTTGTAAATAATAAAAATAGCAAAGTTGAATTAAATTAGATTCTGATTACGTTTTGTGTTATCTTTAGTTGTATTGGTAAGACATTATTTTCCGTTCTTATGTTGAGTGTGTTTTGAGTGATTTTTTTTTATTATTGTTTTCTCCGTTTAACCACTAATTATCCCTCATACATCTCTTTCAACTACTAATTCCTTTCTTTTAGAACATACCATTTTAACTTAACAATTTTGCAACCTCTAAATTATCGTTAGTTTGGTTGAATTGGTAGGAGTCTATACCATTTTGAGAGTTTAATTTCGTCACTTAGGTTCAACTCCTACCCGTGCCTAAAAAAAAAAAATATATTTTTTTTTTTTTTTTTTTTCTTCTTTCTTATAAATAAATAATTTTTTTTTTCTCTCTCTTTTTTAATATCTTTTAATATGGATTGTGCAGCGGGTAAATGCCTCGACAATTCGAACTCACCTCTGTTTGCTTGCTATGGGCCATGTGGAAATGTTTTTCATGCCAAATGTATTGGCTCCAACAATGCTTTATTGGATAAAATTAGTGCATCGAAAATCGCTTGTTGGTACTGTGAAAACTGTAAGAAGATTTCCCTATCCCATTTAGCTGTAAAAATGTCCAATTTTAAGTTAGAAATTGAGAAACTCTCTAAAGGCTTCGAAACGCTTCATAAAGTTTTTAATGAATCGGTTTCAAACTTAGCGTCATTTTCTTCCCCTATTAGCTCTGTTGACATATCAACTTCAACAGATGACTTAAAGTTGCTGACTTCGGATAAACCCCAAGCTTTAAAGGATTTAAGTGAACAGTCCAGATCTTCAGTTAATTTGAACCCTGTCTCCGTTCTAAATAAGGGCTCCAAAAGAAGCAGTGATGGCATTGCTTCCACTAAGCAAAGTACTCCTTCAAAGCGAAAGAATCTGAGAAGCAATTCTAAAAAGGCGAACAGCGTTTCAGTCCCATTAGAACAAACTGATGTAGTTGATATGGTTGCAATTAGTTCACCATCAGTAAGTAACGATTTGGATGCTGTTCCCTTAGAATCTATTACTCGAATGGAAGCAGTCCCCAAACCTAGATCCATTTTTGTTTCTCGGCTGAGACCTGAGCTCATACCGAATGATGTTTTGCATTATTTAGTTACAAAGAAACTTATTCCTTGTGAAAACTTTATTAAATGTTCTAAAATAAGTAAAACTGATAGTTTTGTTTCGTCTTTTAAATTACTTGTCCCACCCTTATTGTTTGACTCTCTTTGTGACAGTAATATTTGGCCAGCTGGTACTCTTGTCAAAGAATTCTCAGGCTACAACAAAAAGAATAAAAATTTATTAAAGAGTATTCCAAAAAACTAAAAAGATTTTCCCTCTTCTACCAAAATGTTAGAGGGCTTCGCAGTAAAACTGCAGATTTATATGTGAATTCTCTCGTTTTCTCACACGATGTGTTTGCTTTGACGGAAACGTGGCTTAACCCAAGCCATTTGAATACCGAAATCCTCAGCCAAGAATTTTCTGTCTACCGTAAAGATCGGCATATAGACAAACCAGAAGCTGTTGGAGGTGGTGTTCTTATTGCGGTCAGGAACGCGTTTATGTCATCTCGTATACACTTTCCGTTTGATTTGTCTATTGATGTTGTTTGTGTGAAAGTTTGTACCTTGTCCAAAAATATTTTCATCATAAATGTTTATATTGTCCCTAAAAGCTTAGCACCAGTTTATGCTGAGCTATCTCTTATTTTGGATTATGTCTTCGAAATATCCGATCTTGAAAGCCAGATTCTATTACTGGGTGACTTTAATTTACCATACATTCAGTGGCTACCCTCTGATGATGGTTCCTTTCAAAAAGCTTCCCTGTCTTCACCACAACAGGAGCTTTCCTGTTTAGACAACATAATTTCTTCTGACTTACGGCAAGTAAGCTGTATTAGAAACTATCAAAGTCGTATGTTAGATTTAGTATTTTCTTCGGACGCTATTAAGACTGTTGTAATGCAATCAAATTCTGGTATCACAAGAATAGATGACTTACACCCACCTTTAGATATCTTTATTGAACTCAGCAATGTGATTGACGAAAGAAGTAGTCCATATGACTGTTCATATACCATTGACTTTCGAAAAGCGAACTTCGATTTGCTTTCGGATGAATTAAGCAGGGCTGGTATTGAAAAAATATCAACTCTAGCAAATCTTGACGAAGCAGTCAGCTGTTTCTACTCTATTTTAAAGGATTGCATGAATAAAACAATTCCGCTAAAATTGATTAAAAAAGAAAATTATTGCCAGCCGTGGTTTACCAAAGAACTGAAAGTTCTGCGGAATAAAAGAAACAAGGCCTGGAAAACTTATTTGACCACTCTTTCTCTAACTGACCACCAAGTGTTCATAAGTCTTTTTGAAGACTTCAGAACGCTTTCTCAAAATCTTTATTCCAGCTATGTAACTCAAATGAGTTGCTCTCTTAAAAATGATCCAAAAAGCTTTTGGTCCTTTGTTAACTCCAAAAAGAAATCAGACGGCTATCCAGCAAATTTTATTTATAATAGCAATCTTTTGAAGGATACTCCTGACATATGCAATGCCTTTGCAAATCATTTTTGTGGCTCTTTTTGTAGTACACCTCTCAAAATTGATGAAAACTATTTTAAGTATTTAACTCACTGTTCTCAAGTAAGTTTTAATAGCATCCCCATTTACAGTGATAGAATTATTCATTACCTTTCTTCTCTAAATGATGACGTTTCATCTGGCCCGGATATGATACCACCTATAGTTTTAAAAAAGTGTTCTTTACGCTTAGCCTTCGCTCTCGAATACCTTTTCAAGCTTTCTTTAAAGTCCGGAAAATTTCCTAGTTTGTGGAAAATGTCTTTTATTACCCCTGTTTTCAAGAAGGGTGAAAAATAGATATAAAAAACTACAGGCCAATTGCAAAGCTTTCATGCATTCCTAAGCTGTTTGAACAAGTAGTCTGCGAAAGTTTATCATTCTTTGCAAGGAATATAATCTGTAATCAACAACACGGATTTATGCAAAGAAGATCAACGGCTACTAATCTTCTCTCGTTTTACCATAAATGCTCTAATACACTCGAAAAAGGGTATGAGTTAGACTGCATTTATACTGATTTCTCTAAGGCCTTCGACCAACTTTCTCATAATATTATATTATATAAACTAAAAGCATTTGGATTTCCACCAGTATTTATTGTTTGGATAAGTTCATACTTAAAAAATAGATCTTATCAAGTCAAATTTCGTAACGTCTTGTCAAATTCTTTCAATGGTCTGTCTGGTGTGCCACAAGGGAGTCACCTTGGTCCTTTGCTTTTCATTATTGCAATAAATGACGTCATTACTTGTATATCATACAGCGACATTCTAATTTTTGCTGACGACATGAAGATTTTCAAATCGATAGAATATTCGTCAGATCGCAATTTATTACAAAAAGATATCGACAGTTTTGTTACGTGGTGTTCTAAAAACGGTCTTAGTTTGAACCCTTCCAAGTTTCAAAGTATGACGTTCTCACGCAAAAGGATTCCCTCTGTCGCAAATTATTCAATATCTCAGCAATCATTATCTCAAGTCTCGAATTTCCGCGACCTTGGTGTAATTTTTAGTACTATGAATTCAAGGTTCAATGAACACATCAATTCCATAACAAGTAAAGCAAATTCAATGCTTGGGTTCATAAAGAGATGGGCAAAAGAATTTAACGACCCCTATGTTACACTTTCCTTATACAACTGTCATGTTCGTCCCTATCTCGAGTATGCTTCTCAGGTTTGGTCACCTCTATATGAAGTTCATAAAACTCGTATTGAGGCAGTTCAACACAGATTTATACGTTTTGCCCTGAAAGGTCTTCCCTGGGAAGATCCTTTTAATCTCCCCCCTTATGAAAATCGTATTCGTCTTTTGAATCTTCAACCACTCTCACAAAGACGGACTAACAATGATTTGGTATTTTTCCATCAACTTATAACAGGTTCGATTGATGCTCCCGACTTGCTCTCCCACATAGGATTCAACTGTCGTGGAGGATCTCACCAACTACGTAATTTAGAGTTTTTGCATTGCTACCACCACAGAACTAACTATGGCATGCATGAGCCGATAGCTCGCATGAGTAGGTTATACAACTCTAACCCTTTTACTTTAGATTTCAATCTTAGTAAAAGTAGTTTAAAATTAAAACTCAAAACCAGTGCTCCACAAGCATGATTTTTGTTTTGTATTTAATTTGTATTTAATTTGTATTTAATTATTAGTTACTGTAAATTATTTTAATTGTATTTTTTCTTCTTTTTTTATATACTTTCAATAATGTTTATAGTTTGTTTTTGTTTTATCGATGTAGTAAAAGTTAATTATGTTAAATGTTATGTCCTTGTTCGAATACGTTCTTTTGTGCTTGTGTTGGCGTTTTTTACTAACCACTAACACTTGCATTAATGATGAAGAGCGTAGATAAGTGCGTACATATGAGCTTGCTCTAAGCTCAGTACCGCTTAAGACTCTGAGATGCAAAAAAAAAAAAAAAAAGAAACGTATGAGCAGTGCCCTAGACACGACTTGAAAATCGTTCTTGGCGATTTTAACGCAAAGCTAGGGATGGAGGACATCTTTGGAAACACAATCGGTAAGCATAGCCTTCACGACAAAACCTCCGAAAACGGACTGAGGCTAATCGATTTTGCTGCGGGGCTAAATCTTGTTGTAAGTAGTACACGCTTCCCGCATCTCAAAATTGATGAAGGTACATGGCGATCTCCAGATCAATTAACCGTCAACCAAATTGACCATGTTGCGATCGACGCAAGGCACTCTTCCAGTGTGCTAGATGTCCGAACTTTCCGAGGGGCCAACTTTGACTCGGACCACCACCTTGTTGTAGCCAAGGTACGAATGAGGATATCTTGTTCATGACCAGCACGAACTAACGCTGTGAAGAGATATGACGTCGAAAAGCTACAATCGCAAGAGATTGCCAATGCCTTTTCCAATCGAGTCCCTTCAATTATCCTTGAATCCCATGCCGCCAGCATTAAACATTGAAGACCAGTGGCAGCAATGCCAAGAAGCCATTAGAACCGCTGCCTATGAGGTGCTGGGTTTCACTCGGCCACCAAAACGTAAACCCATGGTTCGATGAAGAATGCAGGCAGGCAAATGCAGCCAAACAAAAAGCACGAAAAATGCTGATGCAAAAACGAACAAGGGCTGCTTACGATCAGTATAACGAGATCTACAAGGAGAAAAGAACAGAAGAACACCGACTTCTCAAAAAGAAAAAGAAGCAACATGAGAAGCGCTTGTTTGAGGAAATAGAGAGGTGCCATGACAGGAACGAGATTCGGAAGTTTTACGAAAAGGTAAAAAGATCCTGCCAGGGTGGCAATCCCCGAACTCAAGCCTGTAAAGACCAGCAGGGAAACATAGTTATAGAGTCACAGTCGCTACTGAGGATCTGGAAAGATCATTTCTGCAGACTGCTTAACGGCGATGAGGACACAAATTCCGCTGTCAGGCAGATTGCCCCTTTCAGCTTGGACGATGATCAAGAACGCCGTCCTCTCGACCTAGAGGAAGTTAAGCTTGCCATATGCAAACTTAAATCAAATAAGACTGCAGGTGCAGACGGCCTTGATGCCGAACTTTTCAAGGCAGCTGGAGACCAGTTGGAAAGGAGCATGCACCAGCTGATCTGCATGATATGGTCGGAAGAAAGCATGCTCGATGAATGGAACCTCAGTATCGTATGCCCGATCCTAAAGAAGGGAGACCCTCATAATTGCGCTAATTACAGAGGGATAAGCCTTCTTAACGTCGCTTATAAGATCTTGTCTGCTATAATATGTGAATGTCTGAAACCCCACGTCAACAACTTGATAGGTCCTTATCAATGTGGTTTTAGACCAGAGAAGTCCACAATAGACCAAATTTTCACATTACGGCAGATCTTGGAAAAAACCCGAGAACATAATATGGATATTAACCACCTCTTTATCGATTTCAAGGCCGCGTATGACAGTATTTACAGAGACGAGCTGTACAGAGCCGTGTCTAGTTTCGGCATCCCTGCAAAACTTGTACGACTATGCAGGATGACTTTGGAGAATTCACGCTGCTCCGTCAAGGTCGGTAAAGAACTCACCGAGACCTTTGATGTCGAAAAAGATTTAAGGCAAGGCGACAAACTGTCATGCGATTTCTTTAACATCATACTTGAACAGATTGTAAGAAACTCAAACGTCAACACCAGAGGAACAATCTTTCAAAGTCTGTACAATTACTCGCCTACGAAGACGATATTGACGTAATGGGAAGAAAAAAGCGTTATGTCAAAGGTGCTTTTGCGAGTATTGAAACAGAAGCGGCAAAAATGGGTTTGATGGTTAATGAGGGCAAAACGAAGTATATGCTGTCATCAAACAGGGACACAGAACATCGACGAATTGGACAAATCGTCACAATAGACAGACATAACTTCGAGGTAGTACAGGACTTCGTCTACCTAGGATCCGCTGTAGACACGGACCACAACATCAGTGCGGAGATCAAACGGAGAATAACTCTTGCCAACCGTTGCTTCTTTGGGTTAAGAAGGCAATTGAGAAACAAAACCCTCTCTAGAAAAACCAAGGTGACTTTGTATAAGACCTTGATCATCCCAGTCCTGTTGAACGGCGCGGAAGCATGGACTTTATCGACAGCGGATGAGGAAACCCTTGGTCGTTTCGAAAGAAAAATTCTCCGAATGATCTTTGGTCCCGTATGCGAAAACAATGTGTGGAGCGCTACACACTACTCAAACAGTCTGCACAAACATTTTTACAAAAACAAAATACATATGTTTGCGCAAACGGTTTAATTATGTTTTGTTCTGGTAAAAGAAGAATATTCAGGCGTATATTTCACGTTCTTTTATTAATTCAATTTAGGTTAGGAATAGGAAATAATTAGATAACAAGTAGGATTAACTTAGGCTTAGGAATCAACCGCACGCTGTGGAGACAATCAGCAGAGTGTCGTATGATTCAATAAATAGGTATAAGTAATCTTAATCTATGTACATACTTTCTTGTTATACCGTTTATGGTAAACTGAATTTATATACTTTGACTTGCAAGTTACAGGGTGTTTCTTTCAAATACAACATCTTCCCCTTTTTAAAAAGGCTTTACAATCATTTTAAATAATTTATATAATTTCTTCATAATCAATTTTTTGTTTAACTTTTATTTTTTTAATCTTTCAGATCTTCTAAGTGCTGGGAATTCTGTTTCCCATTTCTTTTTTTGTTTTGGTAATTTTTCTTTATTTAATTTATTTGACAAAATATTTTCTTTGCTCTTATCGTTTGTTTTCTCAGGTGACATTTCTTGATATTGGGTACATTTTTCGGATTTAGAAACTCGAAAGTCGAGTTTTGACTTTTTGATTTGATTTCTATGCACCAATTTTATTTTTCCATTATGATCTACCAAATATGTTAAATGACTTACAATTTTCATGACTTTAACTGGGATCCAGTGTACAAAACTAACTTCATGGTTTCTGTACCACACAACTTCTCCCTCTATATAAGGTTGAGTTTCACTTCCTGACTTTGTAAGAACATTTTCAATTTTTGGATTTTCTCCTTGTTTTTTAAAATTATGACAATCTTTTGTTGTGTTTTTTAATAAATCAAAATTTACTTTTTTCTTATGATTAACATTATCTAAATCAATTTTTGGCTTATAGTTAAAGATAAGTTCGGAGGGCGATTTGGATGTCACCGTAGAAGGAGTATTTCTCCAATTTATTAAAAACTTTTCAACTTTTTCGGATAAGGACATGTCTGGACGTTCTAATAGAAATTTGTTGAAAACTTTTTTTATAGTTTGTACCATTCGTTCCGCAGAACCATTCGATTGTGGGTGATAAACTGGACTTTTAGAGCATTTTATACCCTTCTCTTTACAAAAACTAGTGAATTGTGCCGCGTTGAATGGAGGCCCATTGTCAGAGACAATTTCAGTCGGATAACCAAGAACAATAAAGGTTTTCATTAATTGTTCGACTAGTTTTTGAGCATTCCAAGATGGGAGAACTCGAATGTCACAATATTTAGAATATGTGTCCACTAACACTAATATGTTTTTGTCCGCAAAATACATATAATCTTAATGCACACGTTCAAATGGATACGATGTTAACGCCCACCTGGACGTTACTTCTTCTTTTGGCACGTTTGCTGTTTGCTGACAAATTATACAAGTAGTGACAAAATCATTAATTTCGGCATCAATTTGAGGCCACCACACATACGACCTGGCTATCATTTTCATTCTTATAACCCCCCAATGATTTTCATGAAGCATTTGTAAAATGCATGGGCGAAGACTTTTAGGAATAACTACCCGGTTTCCGTAATATATAACACCACCATCGGCGCTAAGCCCTGATTGAAACTTTCGAAAAACAGCTAATGACTCTGAACCATACGACGCATGCAATGACTTTTTATTTGGTTTTGACATTAAAATTTCATATAACTCGGACAAACTTGGACACGACTTTGTTTCCACTTTGACTAATTCTAAGTTAACTAAGCATGCGGATTTAAAATGAAAAATGCTTATCTCTTTGACACCAGTGCCTTCTTTTAAGGGCATTCTCGACAAAAAGTCTGCTTCGACATTATCTTTACCGCGACGATAAGCAATATCATAGTCATACATAGATAAAAGTATAGACCATCTCTGCAGTCTGGCTGCTGCTACTGACGGTGTCCCTTTTCTGGGATTAAAAACTTCTTTGAGAGCTTGATGGTCTGTGATTATATGAAATTTATGACCATATATATATTTATGAAATTTTTTTATAGCAAAAATTATTGCCAGCGCTTCGCGATGAAGCTGAGAATAGTTTTTCTCGGCATCCGAAAGTGAACTTGAGGCATAGAAAACTGGTTTTAGCATGCCGTTTATCTGGTGTGATAACACAGCTTCAACTCCATACTGGCTTGCGTCTGTTGAAACATAAATAGATTTAGCTGGATCGTACAGCTCTAAGACCTGGTGACTGACCATAAGTTTTTTACTTTTCTCAAACACCTCCTGGCACTCCGTTGACCAAACATATGGTGTTCCTTTATTTAATAACCCATATAGGACATGCAATTCTGAAGACAGTTTGGGTACAAATTTTCTGTAATAATTAATAAGGCCTACATAAGACTGAAGCTGTTGCAAATCCTTTGGAGAAGGTGCGTCCTGTATAGCCTTGAGCTTTTCGGGGTTTGGCTTTATTTGATTATGGGAGATATTATGACCTAAATATTTGACCTCGTTTTGAAAAAATTTACATTTTTCAATATTAACACTGACGTTGTGTTTTTTTAACCTATCCAGGACTATAAACAATTTTTTTCTAAATTCGTTTTCGCTCTCTGCTCCTATAATTATGTCATCAGTAAAGGTGAAGACCTGCGATATATTGGCCAAAATTTGCTCCATAATTGATTGGAAAATGCAGGGTGCATCCGCAAGGCCATAAGGTAAACGTAAATAACCAAAAAGTCCCTTGAATGTATTTATAACCAAGTATTCGCGTGACTCTGGACTAACTGGCAATTGCTGATATGCACCTTTTAAGTCCAACACGCAAAAGACTTTGCAATATATTTGCCAGGCTAGCAAATATATCCTCAGGATTTGGTAGAGGATGATGGTGTGTTTCAATACGTTGATTTAGAGTGACTTTAAAATCAACGCACATGCGTATATCCCCATTTGACTTAGGCACAATTACCACCGGACTCGCCCACCGACTGTATTTAATTGGAACTAAAATTTTTTCATTGCATAGCCGATTAATTTCGGCTTCCACTTTGTCCCTCAATTTAAATGGTACCCCATACGCAGCATGAAAAATAGGTCTAGCATCTTTCTTTAAAATTATGTCTGCTTGATACCCGACAATCGAATGGTTACTCGCCGGTTTTACTACTGTAGGATATTTTCTAGAAATTTCTTGATATATATTACTTACAGTAGAAATGATACTTGATTGCAAAAATTGTTTGCGCCAATTCGGAAAGAATTCGTCCAACCATGTCCTTCCCATCAGCATTTGTGTTGGCTGATCGCCCTGCAATACTACTAAATCCATCAACCGGCACATACTTCCAAATCGCACAGCGACTTCCTTCACCGTGCCTAGTTCAACTATTGATCTACCTAAAACAGATGTCAAAATATGATTAGATTTATGCAAATGAGATAATTTAGAACGGTACTCTCTTTCGCTTATTACTGACACGGCGGCTTCGGGATCGACCTCAACGTCCAAAGCTTGTCCAGAAATTTCGATCTGGAGTTCACATGATTTACTGAAGCATCCAATGGCGTTTATGCTTCCTAGTTGCTTGGTTTTTTGAGTACAAACTCGGCTGGTGTGCCCCTCTTTTCCACATTGAAAACATGTCCAAAATTTTGCCGGACACGTCTCTTCACTGTGCTGCCTCCCGCACCTTCTGCAACTCCCCTTTCCATTCCAAAATCGGTGACTTCGACTCCCACTGCTTCGTTGATGATGACTTCTATGACTTGCACTACGACCACGTGCATTCTTTTCATTTAACTGAATATTAGATGACTGATGACTTAATTCTCGATCTCGCTTGCTCCACGGCTGTTGGTTTTCATGACTAGACTTTTTATTTATTGCACCTACCACTGACATTGCGGATGATTTCATGCTTCTCGTTGATTGCTCTGCTAATTCAATATTGAGAGCAACTTCACAATATTTCTCGAAATTTTCTTCTGCTCTGTTAAGAAGTACCTGTTGAATTTTTTCACTGCGCAAACCTGTTATGAGCTTGTCTGTCAAAGCCTCGTCTAAGAACTGACCAAATACACAGGTTTGCGAGAGCATTCTGATCCGCACTATGTACTCACTTATAGATTCTCCATTGTCTTGAAGTGACTTATAAAATTTAAAGCGTTCAGAACGTTTATTTGTTTTGGGTCCATAGTGTTTGTTTAAGATTTCCATTAATTCCTTAAATGCGACTGTTTCGGCTTCTCTCGGACTTGTCAAGTTCATGAGTACTTCACAAGGCTCTGCTCCAATTACGGTGATTAACCACATGGTTTTTTCTGCCTCTGGTATTTTTTCCCTCAAAAGAAACTGACTAAATCTTTTCTCCCACACTTTGAAATTGTTTCCAGGGATGTATTGATCAAAACAACACTTTTTGACATTGCCGAGACAATTATTTTTCTTTCTGACGATTTATCGTTTTCAGTCATCTTACGTTTTTTTTTTTTTCCTGTTGTTTATCCTCGTCGCCACTATTATGTTTTGTTCTGGTAAAAGAAGAATATTCAGGCGTATATTTCACGTTCTTTTATTAATTCAATTTAGGTTAGGAATAGGAAATAATTAGATAACAAGTAGGATTAACTTAGGCTTAGGAATCAACCGCACGCTGTGGAGACAATCAGCAGAGTGTCGTATGATTCAATAAATAGGTATAAGTAATCTTAATCTATGTACATACTTTCATACTTGCAAGTTACAGGGTGTTTCTTTCAAATGCAACAGGTTTGAGTAGTGTAGGGGCCTTATTACAGATTACGAATTCATAAACGGATCGAAAATTACTTTCGAATAGGATTGGCTTCCGAAACGAATTACAGAGTAGGGTCCCTGCACATATAAACTTTACAAATAAAAAGTTAAGCCATGGCGTAAACGTACAAATATTCATCAACAATCAAGCTGTACCTTATGCCAACACGGCCAAATACTTTGGGATGAATTTGGATGCAAAGCTAAAATGGAAAGAGCATATCAAAAAGAAAAGGGAAGAGCTCAACCTGAAGTATAGAAAAATGTACTGGTTACTAGGTAGAAATTCTGACTTATCTGTCGAAAATAAAATAATGCTTTATAAGTACTTAGACCTGTTTGGACCTATGGAATCCAATTATGGGGCTGTACAAAGAAAACAAATACTGAAATCATTCAAAAGTTCCAAAACAAAGTCCTTCGTGGAATAGTAAATGCACCATGGTATATAAAAAATAGCGATTTACATCGTGACCTACAAATAGAAACGGTTACGGTTACAGAAGTTGTAAGAAAACATGCAGTATCACACAATCAGCGAATGCATACTAATATCAACTCTGAAATGGAGTCCGTATTAAATACGAGAGGCAATGTTCGGAGATTAAGAAGAACCAAGTCACACGAGCTAACGGTCTACAAGTCATGGGAAGCATTAAAAGTTTAAGCTTCCCCAAAAGCGATTATATTATTGAGAAAGAAAAATCTGTTGTCGATCGTTCATAGATTGTTTCTGATTACGAGGAGTTTTTAGTGAGGTAAGAATCCCACACTACTTGGTGTCGAATACTGCCAAGTGTCTTTTGAAGATTTTCTCCTGACAAAAAAAAAAAATCTTAATCGAGAAATAAAAGATTTTAAGGAAAAAACCACGTTCTGTACGGTACCTCAAATGCAAAAAAGGTATCTCAACAAATTATAACACCGCGTTACAGTTAAAAAAGTTCTTCACACCAGCAAAATGTTCTTAATGTTCAATACGAATAACGATCAGTGTCCAAGTACCGCACAGTTAAACGATCCGCACACGAGGTTTTCTCTTCTCGAAAAAGTTACGCAAAATATGGTTTTGTCACGATTCTTTTAAGAATCCGGCTCGAAGGACCAATATGATTTAGATCGCGCCACAAAAAAATAAAGCAAAGAAAACCAATCACCAATTCAATCTTATGTATATATAATTCGCAGATTCAATATTGAGTGTATATAATTAATAATTATGTATAAATTTCAACTGATACTTATCTGCTGCTCTGCTGGTCAAAGGTGTGATCGCTGCTGTGGTGTCGATCAGAATGAAAGCCAATTTGTTCAATAGGCAAATTGCAACAGGCAAATTGCAACAGGCATGTGGTGAAGAAACTATGAAAAATGTCAAAAATGTGTGCATCGAAAAGATCGTAGCATATTCACCACACTTTTGAGCAGAAGAGAGCAATAGGTTCAAGTGTGTTAATTATTGTGACAACATACAATTAATCTTCAATTAAACAATTCAATCAAACAATTTACATTTAAATGAATCCTAAACAGGTGTTCTTCTACGCTGGAAAAAACCACTGCGTAACTTTTCTTTTTTGCTGGGATTTTCCCGAGCAGATGGAAAACTGCTATTGTCCAGCCCGTCCCTAAAAAAGGCGAATGTTCCTCCCCTTCTAATTACCGTCCAATTGCACTTATGTCCCTTCTTTCCAAGGTCATGGAAACGTTGATAAACCGTCAACGTAAGAAATATCATGAAGAACGAAAGGTTCTTAATGAATGTCAGTACGGCTTTCGTAGCAAACGGTCCACTGGTGATTTGATGTCTTATCTCACCGAAAAGTGGAACCAATCTTTATCTTTAAAAGTAAGATTATTGCGCTTTATATTTCTAAAGCATTTGATAGAGTTCGGCATCAGGCTCTTTTATCGAAAATGCGTGCTTTTAGTATCGATGAGTCTCCTCTTCTTTGGATTAGAAACTACCTTTCAAGTCTGATACCCATTTCATAAATGCTGGTGTGCCCCAGGGCTCCGTTTTGTCTCCGACTCTCTTCCTCATTCTCTTTAATGATCTCTTGTCTGAAACTGTTTTGCTGACGACTCGACCCTCAGCTTTTCATATTTTTTTTCCAAATTCACGTTCCTGCTCTTCGGATGTGGAACTGGAACGGTTGCGTATGTTAAGCTCATTGAATTCTGACCTTGTGAGCATTGTTACATGGGGTCATAAGAAACGAGTAGAATTCAATGCTTCGAAAACTCAATGCTGTCTCTTGTCGTTGAAGCTTAACATTCCCCCATTGCCATTATCCATTAATGGTACCTGCATCCAAGAAACCGAAAAACTGTCAGTACTGGGTATGTGTGTAAACGATGATCTTCGTTGGCCTGACCACATATTCGAAGTCGCCAAGAACGCTGCTAAATAAAAAATTAAATGCTAGGCGATAGTTCAATCGTAGAAACGATAGATTCTCTTGAACGTCGTCGAAATGTTACTTGTCTCTCTCTTTTTTATCGCTTTTTTCACAAACAGTGCTCTAGTGAAATAGTCAGTTGCATTCCTCCCCTGAAACAATTTAGCCGCATCACTCGCCTCGCTAGGAATACTCATCAGTTCTACCTTGAACCCAACTTCGGGCGTACAGTCAAGTATAGAAATTCTTATTTTAGTCGCACCACCCGAATGTGGAATGCTTTACCAGGCTCTGTATTTCTCCTGCACTACGATTCGCAATGGTTCAAAAGAAATGTGCATCGGTGACTCCTATTAAATTCTCTCCTATTTTCCTAAATGCTCGCACTGTGTTCTATAACATTATAAGGGTATTCATAACCCTTTGATGTGCGCGCTAATTATAAAAAAGGAGTACAGAGATCTAGTACTATTGCGAGAACTTGAAGACCCAGAACCAAGAACCATTACCATTGCATACCGAAACCCAAGACCTGAACCTCCTCCAAAAGCCAAGTCGTGGAAGCCGTCTACATCCCAGCCAGACCTCAGGGTGGAGCCTAATCAGAAGAAACCCCACTCTCACCTATCAAGAACTACCGGATACATTGGATTACTTTAAATAAAATCCTAAAACCATTGTACTAAAGTTTATACGAAAGTTATCATTTTGAATATGGGAAATAAAACAAACTTCATTAAACTAAGGTTTAGCTGCTTCTTTAGATAATTTTGGATCCACTGAGCCTACCTCAGCCTTTGATAAAAACTTCCTCACACTATCTCTTTCTTAATACTTATTCTATATGACAGTGTTATGTATTAAAATAAGGAAGTCTTTAATAAAGAAATGAAGGAATAAAACGTGTGCATTTTCTATTGGAATTATCCTGAGATATTACACGGATGAAGAAACCCTTGGTCGGAAAAGGAAGACCTCGCCTTAGTTGGCGCAATCAAGCGGAAGAAGACCTCAACCGACTTAGAGTGCAAAACTGGAGAGAGAGATGTTGGTAGAGACCCAGGTCCACCCCGAACTATAATGCACATTTTAGGGTCCCATATTGACGATATAGTGCCAAGGGCCAGCTCAACTCTTGGGTTTGTAAAACGGTGGTCAAAAGAATTTTCCAATCCATATGTTACCCGTTCATATCTACATCACCTTTGTCCGACCCCGTTGAGTACGCTTCTCAAGTATGGTCCCCTTATCGAAGACTTAACATTTCAAGGATTGAGGGCGTTCAAAAACAATTTCTTCTATTTGCTTTCGAGGTCTACCTTGGTATGATTCTCTAGGGAAGGAGGACATAATTGGAAATCAATCGGTAAGCATAGCCTTCACGACAAAACCTCCAAAAACGGAATAAGGCTAATCGATTCTGCTGCGGGACTAAATCTTGTTGTAAGTAGTACACGCTTCCCGCATCTCAAAATTCAATTCACCATGTTGCGATCGACGCAAGAAACTCTTACAGTGTGATGCATATTCGAACTTTCCGAGGGGCCAACTTTGACTCGCACCACTACCTTGTTGGAGCCAAGGTACGAATGAGGATATCTTGTTCACGACTTGCACGAAATAACACTGTGAAGCCGTTATTCAATCGATTCAATTATTCTCGAATCCTATGCCGTCAGCATTAAGCATTGAAGACCAATGGCAACAATGCCAACAAGTCATCAGAACCGCAACCTATGAGGTTCTGGGTTTCATTCGGACTCCATAAGGAAACCTATGGTTCGATGGAAGGCAAAAGCAGCCAAACACAAAGCACGACATGTGTTGATGGAAACGAACAAGGACTGCTTACGACCAGTATAACGAGATTTACAAGGATAAAAGAAGGCAAGAAAAACGAATTTTCAAAAAGACAAAAAAGCAGTACGAGAAACGCTCGATTGAGGAAATTGAGATGTGCCATGATAGGAACGAAATTTGGAAGTTTTTTTTTAAATTTTTTTGAGCAAAATGGCGTCGATTTGAACAAAAAGTAGTTAATTTGGCCTTTTCTTTCGAAATCTTCTATAGAACGATAGAGAATGACAAGAATGTTCTGTAAAAATTTGAAATCGATGACTTGAAAAAACTTCTCTCGGCAGCGGACACCGTTTTGAAAAACACGATTCCAAAAAAATGCGCTTAAGCTTTGAGGTCTTTCCATAGTGAATATTGAAAATAAACTGAAGTGCTTGGCTTCCCAACGAACCAGTCCCATACCTTCAACGATTTTAAGGACTAAATACCGATATAAGGTCACGCGCAGGTACGAGCACCACAAAAGGAATTACGGTTGAACGACCAGATGGACGCGGCAGATGTGACGCTCCGTTCCGTTCAAATTTCGATTTAAAAGTTATTGCCATTTTTTGAAAATTTAACACTAAGATGATCCTTTATCAAATAGAACTGCAAGCGCAGATGACCATGATTCCGATCAGTTGGAATTGAAGCATGCAGCAGCTGATCTGCATGATATGGTTGGAAGAAAGCAAGCCCGATGAATGGAACCTCAAAATTTTACTCCCGATCCTGAAAAAGGGAGATCCTCACAGTTGCGCCAATTACGTATATAGGAGTAAACGTTTCTTATAAGTTCTTGTCTGCTGTAATATGTGAACGTCTGAAACCACACGTCAACAACTTGATAGGTCCTTATCAATGTGGTTTTAGACCAGAAAAGTCCACTATAGACCAAATATTCAAATTACGGAAAAAACCTTGGAAAAACTTGGAAAAACTTGGAAAAAACCCTAAAATATAATATCGATATACACCATCTTATTATAGATTTCAAGGCCGTGTATGACAATATTTACAAAAACGAGCTGTATAGAGCCATGTCTAGTTTAAGCATCCCTGCAAATTTCGTACGACTTTGCAGGATGACTATGGAGAATTCACGCTGCTACGTCAAGGTGTGGTAGCCGTGGTGTGATGGATAGCATGTCCGCCTGTTAATCCAGAGGTTCGAGTTCGAATCCCAGCAGAGGCAAAAATGTTTTTTCCACGGGTATCGCCTTTCGCGAGGAATTGGCAAGTCCTCCGTTAGTAAATTCATTGCCATGAAAAGCGCTTTCTCAATTAGCCGTTCGGAACCGGCATAAGAATTGTAGGTCCCCTCCATTCCCTTACAAAGCATGGTTGTGAGAAATGCGCTAGGACCAGGGGCTCCTCGCTCTGTTGCGCCACCCTATTTTTTTTTTTTTTTTTTACGTCAAGGTCGGTAAAGAACTCACCTAGACCTTTGATGTTGAAAAAGTTTCCACAAGGCGACAAACTGTCATGCGATTTCTTCAATATCATACTAGAAAAGATTGTACACACCAGAGGATTAGTTTTTCAAAAGTCAGTACAATTACTCGACTACGCAGACGATATTGACGTAATGGGAAGAAAAAAGCGTGATGTCATAGACGTTTTTGTGATCATTGAAACAGAAGCGGCAACAAAGGGTTTGATGCTTAGTGAGTGCAAAACGAAAGTATCTACTTTATTCGATTTCAACTCTACCAATAATCACATTAACTCACTCTTAAGTCTTAACATTATCACTCTATAATCAATACTGACATCTGGTTGCCTCCGCGGCCTATTGACATCGAATGACATTACATCAAGAACTCTCCAGTAATTTCCACATGGTCTCCACTCTCCACTCCTGTCAAACATTTCCCCTCCTGGTATGTTTCTACACTTACACTAGTGTTGCCACTTGTGTTTTCGGTCGAAAATTTTCGATTAGGAAATTGGTATTAAATGTTGGGTTTGCATTACACTGCCCCATCCATAAGATTGTTCGTCCCGAATAATTCCATCTGCAGCCTCGCCACTATATCGATGCAGCCGGTCACAATGAACTACTTTTAACTTGCCTCTTAGTCCTCTTTGGATGCAGTAAACCACGACGTTAATCCTCGTGACATCAGTATAAGGACCTTCCCAGTTTTGCTGAAGTTTCGGTGACAATCCCTTTGACGATGAGGATTATAAAGCCACACACGATCTCCTGCTTGGAATCCTGCCGTTGTCGCTTTTGTGTCGTACCGTGTCTTCATCCGGTCGCTGTAGGTTTTCATCCGTTCCCTTGTTCTTTTATGGATTTCAGCGAGTCTCTCCTTGAGGTCGTCGACATACTCGTTCGTGTCCTGTGGCTCCTCTGTGGGGCATCCAAATTTAAGTTCGCTGGGCAGCCGCATGGTTTTCCCGAACAGGATGTCAGATGGTGTTTGTCCTGTCGAGCTAAGTACCGCACTTCTATAGGCCATCAGGAATAGCGGTACGTTCCCAGTCTCTGTGGTAGTCCCCTACGACCTTGGTGAGGTGTTCTTTCAAGGTCCGGTTGAATCTTTCAACCATCCCATCAGATTGTGGATGGAGCGGTGTGGTTCTCGTCTTCTTAATAACAAGTAGTCCGCACACTTCTTGGAAAACTCAAAGTTCCTCCCTTAGTCGGAATGAAGTTCCATAGGAACGCCAAACCTACTCAGCCAGTTAAACACAATCTGGTCGACCACCGTTTTGGCTTCTTGATTTGGGATGGCATACGCCTCAGGCCACTTGCTAAAATAGTCCATTACAACCAGAATGTACTTGTTTCCAGCGTTGGTTTCTGGAAAAGGCCCAGCCACATCTGTGGCAAATCAAATAGCCGTTACAGAATGGGGGTTTAAAATTAAAAGTCGAAAAAGAAAAGTAGTAGAGCACGCACTGATATTCCAATATAAGAAGACTAGGTGTGGAGCTTAGCTATATTATGGCAAACTAAAATCTTGCCAAACAGAAAAAAAACGTAATAATAATTTCAGAGCATACCAGCTTTCGCCAATGTTCAACGAAAGGGGTAGAGTTGTCGAAGGGAGATTTTGGGATGAGGTTGAAAACAAATATATATTTAAGGAAACTAGAAAAAAAAGGAAAAGAAGAGGTAATATGAAATGAATATAAAGTAAATAAATATAAAAAAAAAAAAAATATAAAAAAAATAACTTGCGGCATCGGATTCGAACCCATGCTTAAAAGAGGCGAGGTAGGGCGTCCTAACCACTCGGCTACGGAGAGTATTAAAATTTGGAAGAAAAAGTATTAGACTGAACCATTTTGGAGGAGGAGCATGGCAGCAGAATAGGAGTGCAAAGAAAAGTATGCGAAGAAAGAAAGAAAAAAATGGAAACGAGGATCGTTAACTATTACCATTAGAAGGGATGATATTAGTGGGGACGCTGGAAAGGAGATAAGGGATTCGGGGAAAAATTATCTGAATAATTAAAATGGGGACACACCTATATGGAAAAAAATCTGAATCACAAATCCAGATAAAAATCAGAATTTTACATATAAAATCTTAGCCATAATTCCCTAAAAATCTTTACCGGAAACACTTCCATCATTAAAAAAAAAAAAAAAACTTATCGAAAAACTGATGCGGAGACGAACGACAATGGGGAAGAAAAGGTAATGTTTGGTCAGTTGGGTTTGGTAAGTCGATTGAGAAAGGCGGCGGTAGACGGTTATACGTAAGCGTTAAAAGCCGAAATATAAAAGTTTGCGGTAGTGCTATTGCTTAGAAAATAATTAAATATTAATTAGAGAAGAAAAAAAAATAATAAGAGCGAGGAACTCAGTGCAAGTGAGTTAAAATTTTTTAGATCGAGATAACTGTGACAACCAATTTAATTTTTGTAGACGAATAAGATCTCTCAGTCTAAGTGGAGCTGGCCAAACCCAACACTGGGAAACTAATCTAGGGTAGACCTAGACAACAATCTAGGCAACCAGAGCATTAAGCACATCCAAACCAGAGACGGCTAGTCGAGCAAGCCGCGGGCGTGGGTTACACACTCAACCCCGTATCGCCGGGCTGCTCGACATCGTAAATCAGAAAAAAAGGGAAAAAGAAAAAAAAACGAAGACTACCGTCGCGAAAGACTTGCGCGAACAAGCCAAAGCTTACCTCGTCGTATGACATCGGCAACTTCATTTACCTACACCAACGCATTTTGGCATCAGCACGCGGCATAAAGGTCATCAGACGAAGAAAGTCGTACAGCGCTTTAAACCTACTCTTCACAACCATCGTCAGCAGCACACACTCCCCAGAACTTTAACGACCACAGGAACATACGACGCCCCTTTCCAGAAGGAAACACCATTTTCGACACCTTCCACAATGCCAACCCTACGGCTGCGAGATCACCAGCAAAACACACACCAACGACGATAGTACCCATCGCAACCGATTATATTCTGAAGATAGCTAAGCACCTTCTGACAAAGTAGGAGATTCAATAGACTAAGTATTTGGTATAGAGTGTTTATTTCATAATGTAAGTATAATATAATTAAATAGATTTATTAAAGAAACAAGAGCAAATATTAACATATTAACCCTAAAGTAAACTTATAGTTAAAGTAAAAGAGCAAGTTCATAATACTAAGAAACGGAGAGAAAAAAAAAATTTGATAATTTGTAAATTTTGAAATAACATCTAAAGGGACTGGACTGTGTGAAGCTAATTCGATTGATGAACACACTTAAAATTTAATCTTATCCTAACAGGTAGACAAACGAAAGCTGATAATAAAGAGCTGACACTCGACGCCATCTCAAATGAAGCGGTGCACCTCCTCAATGGATCGTCGCAGTCACATCTTATGAAAAGTGATAACAAGAACAACAACTAATTGCAAGTAATTTATAACCTTATCAAAAGCTCGGGGTAAGTGAAATTTTGGAGTTACTTATGTATTAAATTTTGAAAGTGTTTATTATCGAATTCGCCGCCAATTTTATTTCTCGGAAGTACTCGTTTACCTAAAAGTAGGCAACGCTATAGAGGCTTGAAATTTTTTTTTTTTTTTTGAAGTTTGAATAAAGCAGAATAGTATACCTACTGCGATAAATGAGCTTTAAGCTATCGCATTCAGTTTACGCGAAAAAAAACTATATTTATAAATATATATAAATAATCGTTACGCTAAAGAATAGTTCTATGGTATAGGAATGTTTTTAAGGTTTTTGGTTGAGTTGCTCATCTGTAAGAGATCAAACATATAAAAATTATATATTAGCATTAAGACTTTGGAGATATATTAATTAATAAAATCAAAATGAAAAGTTCAAGTGACCTTCACTCCTTATGCGTTTCGCCCAGGTACAAACAGTGGGCTCATCAGTTAGATGCTGTTTGTACCTTTCTAAGACGCAATGTTTGGTCGATGTTTGTCGACACATATATAAAGTTTACAGTGCAAACACAATGTAAACTTTATATTTCTAGGGGAATGGGATTGCATTCTTGCACCTAGAGAAGGGTTGCCCGTGGTCTGGCCGATGTTTATTGAAAAAAGAAATTAATAAAAGAATTTATTGTTTTCTTGGAGTGTTGATTTTTAAAATCAAAATGAAAAGTTCAAGTGACCTTCACTCCTTATGCGTTTCGCCCAGGTACAAACAGCATCTAACTGATGAGCCCACTGTTTGTACCTTTGCGAAACGCATAAGGAGTGAAGGTCACTTGAACTTTTCATTTTGATTTTAAAAATCAACACTCCAAGAAAACAATAAATTCTTTTATTAATTTCTTTTTTCAATAAACATCGGCCAGACCACGGGCAACCCTTCTCTAGGTGCAAGAATGCAATCCCATTCCCCTAGAAATATAAAGTTTACATTGTGTTTGCACTGTAAACTTTATATATGTGTCGACAAACATCGACCAAACATTGCGTCTTAGAAAGGTACAAACAGCATCTAACTGATGAGCCCACTGTTTGTACCTGGGCGAAACGCATAAGGAGTGAAGGTCACTTGAACTTTTCATTTTGATTTTAAAAATCAACACTCCAAGAAAACAATAAATTCTTTTATTAATTTCTTTTTTCAATAAACATCGGCCAGACCACGGGCAACCCTTCTCTAGGTGCAAGAATGCAATCCCATTCCCCTAGAAATATAAAGTTTACATTGTGTTTGCACTGTAAACTTTATATATGTGTCGACAAACATCGACCAAACATTGCGTCTTAGAAAGGTACAAACAGCATCTAACTGATGAGCCCACTGTTTGTACCTGGGCGAAACGCATAAGGAGTGAAGGTCACTTGAACTTTTCATTTTGATTTTAAAAATCAACACTCCAAGAAAACAATAAATTCTTTTATTAATTTCTTTTTTCAATAAACATCGGCCAGACCACGGGCAACCCTTCTCTAGGTGCAAGAATGCAATCCCATTCCCCTAGAAATATAAAGTTTACATTGTGTTTGCACTGTAAACTTTATATATGTGTCGACAAACATCGACCAAACATTGCGTCTTAGAAAGGTACAAACAGCATCTAACTGATGAGCCCACTGTTTGTACCTGGGCGAAACGCATAAGGAGTGAAGGTCACTTGAACTTTTCATTTTGATTTTAAAAATCAACACTCCAAGAAAACAATAAATTCTTTTATTAATTTCTTTTTTCAATAAACATCGGCCAGACCACGGGCAACCCTTCTCTAGGTGCAAGAATGCAATCCCATTCCCCTAGAAATATAAAGTTTACATTGTGTTTGCACTGTAAACTTTATATATGTGTCGACAAACATCGACCAAACATTGCGTCTTAGAAAGGTACAAACAGCATCTAACTGATGAGCCCACTGTTTGTACCTGGGCGAAACGCATAAGGAGTGAAGGTCACTTGAACTTTTCATTTTGATTTTAAAAATCAACACTCCAAGAAAACAATAAATTCTTTTATTAATTTCTTTTTTCAATAAACATCGGCCAGACCACGGGCAACCCTTCTCTAGGTGCAAGAATGCAATCCCATTCCCCTAGAAATATAAAGTTTACATTGTGTTTGCACTGTAAACTTTATATATGTGTCGACAAACATCGACCAAACATTGCGTCTTAGAAAGGTACAAACAGCATCTAACTGATGAGCCCACTGTTTGTACCTGGGCGAAACGCATAAGGAGTGAAGGTCACTTGAACTTTTCATTTTGATTTTAAAAATCAACACTCCAAGAAAACAATAAATTCTTTTATTAATTTCTTTTTTCAATAAACATCGGCCAGACCACGGGCAACCCTTCTCTAGGTGCAAGAATGCAATCCCATTCCCCTAGAAATATAAAGTTTACATTGTGTTTGCACTGTAAACTTTATATATGTGTCGACAAACATCGACCAAACATTGCGTCTTAGAAAGGTACAAACAGCATCTAACTGATGAGCCCACTGTTTGTACCTGGGCGAAACGCATAAGGAGTGAAGGTCACTTGAACTTTTCATTTTGATTTTAAAAATCAACACTCCAAGAAAACAATAAATTCTTTTATTAATTTCTTTTTTCAATATATATTAATTAATACTTTTCAATAAATGTAATTGAACATATGAAATTTAAACTTCACGGTGTATGTTGATTGCGGAGATTTGACATGGTGACCGAGACGATGTTGAGACAATAAGGAAAATTCGAGGGGGTGAGTGTGGGGGCAGAAGAAACTCGTAAGCGACTAGGAAGGTACTATAACCGATGGTAAGATCATAGTTATTTAACTATTGTTCATTTTAGGGGGTTGCCATATTTTAATTTCGTGGTAGTGGTAGCCGTTGGTCGTGTTACTTGTTGACGCGTGGGGGGGGGGGATATCCACAGAGGACTAATTACACCAAGTCCTCCTTGCCGTTAGGGTTACCACCCGGACACAAAGATTGCATTCCCATTAAAAAGATTGCCTAGTTATTTTATACTTTCCTAATAAATCCATCATTGGAATCCGATCAGAGTGAACATCTTTTTTTTGTGTTTTTTTTTTTATTCTTATGGACGAATTTCGGCTCAGGAATTTTTTTTTGAACCAACTCTATCGAGCTAAACTTTTTTTTTGTTGTTGCTTATGCGGCATGATAAATCGTAACAACTGTTCTCCTCTATGTTGGCAAGAACCCATATTTCCGACGAGTAGAGCCTAGGCAAAAGCAAGCATGCCGAGCCAACTTAGAGAGAATGCCCTTCACTCCTGCCTACAGAAACGGCTGATCGTAACCTGTAAGACGGTGAGTTGCCCTGGGGATAAGAAGGAGTGAAGGATTTCGGTGACACTTGACATTTGTGCTTTGAGTAGGCGAAAAGTAATTTCGGAAACGGTGAATGGCACCTCCTATTTGGGGAGATAAGAAAGATGTTAAGGGTCATTGAACAACCAGTAAAGGTTCCGTTACAGGTGGCGCCCAATGTGGGGCCGAATTCGTCCTTTCAAGGATAACAAAAAAAAAATAAATTTTTCTTTTTGTAAGTTGAAGAAAATGGTCATGCATACACTTCTAATTATTAAGTTTTTTACACATTTTTTTCGAGGAAGTTTGGCGATTATCGAACTAGTAAGAGCTGACGTCCAGTGAATGGGGGAAATGGTAACCCTGGTCAGTCTGTTGCGTTCAGTCAGTTCAGTTCAGTTATTTCATTTTTTTTTGTTATGGAGTGAATCCTATTTTTGGATTGGTGATATTCGAATTGGTGTACATAGTTTACTCGAAAAATAAGGTACTCGACCCGTGAGCTAAATAGTTAAGAATTGGGCTATCGGAAGCGAGTATGCCAACACGCAAATATTGTCGCAAACGTAGTTAAATCTCAAATAGTGTAGTAGAAGAGCATAATTGAGAGGAACATACAATTTTCTCTCGACAAACAAAAAAAAAAAAAATAAATAAATAGATAAAACAAAATCGGATTTTGAAAGTGATGGTAGGGTTGGGAATGTGAAGGCAGAGTGTCCGCGTTATAGAGTCGCTTGAAGGGTTTTGACATACGTGTCTACATTCACCCCTAATGTGGTTAGGTTCGATTTAAATAAAGTTTACGAATAATATTATTGGAGCAAAGTGTTTTCCTATTTTTCTCAAGTAAAATTGTATGGCGGTTAGTACCAATTTTTTTTTGTAAATTTTTGAAGTTGAAGTTTTTAAAGCCTATCTATAAAGGGAATTTAAAAGCGAAATCAATCATAGTTGATTTGAGCACATATATTATTTCATTTTAGGAAGTAAGTTAAAGGAATTAGTTTGAATTGTTTAAAGGAAGTATATAAAAGCAATCTCAAAGTAAATGTTTTACGTTCTTCCCTCATGGTGTTGATGGTATGAATTTTGGGGTTATTGATTTTGAGATAATATTCAGACAGTAAGGAGAGACAGGCTTAAGATTTAGAGAATTTACAAGATCGTGGTTCGGATTCAAAATTTTTTTTAGAAATTAAGAGATAGATAATTATACATATACATATAATATAAACAGGCCTGGGAGGTTTATTTTTGGAAGGATTTAATCGAAATCAAAAAGGGTTAAAGTTAAGGATTATTGGGAAGGATTCTACAGGTTGATAGTGATTAGTTGCGATGGAGAGAAAGCGTTGGTCGTTGACTGAGTTCCGCAAGCGGAGGGGATTGAGGAGCAGTCGTCAGGCTCTGGCAACAGACGGACAAACGGGAGAAACAGAGAGTCTAAATGAAGACCAAAGGGTTGATTTAAACACCGACCCGAACCGAATGGCTACACTAACTGATGAAGGAGGAGCTATGTCGTTATTGGCACAGATGGAAGCAGGAACAGCGGCAAGACAAGATGAGACGAGTCGACGAGATCTGGAAAACAATGATTCGGAGGAAGATGACTTGCTGACGGAGTATATAGGAGAGGTAGTCAAGGCAGCGGTAGGACTGAATAGGGTGCAGGATTTAGAATTCCTTAGGGCAGAAGCAGAGAGAAACCGGACGTTCCTTCGCAGCGAAGCGGCGAGCGCAGTGCGTCAGACACTTAACGAAATAAGTTCCGCACCAGCCCCTCAACGAGCAACAGAACGGATGGGGAGACATATACTGACCTCTAACCACAACCTAACAACGGGAGCACAGCCTTATTACGAATCAACTTCACGTAACGCTAACGTAAACCGGAGTGGCATGGCTAACGGGGATGAATTTTTAAGGCAGCTAGATAACTTGACCTTTAGTGACTCGTTCGGGGGTAACCAGCCTCCGGTACATACACATTCTCCTAGGTCTTCCACAAACAAATACTATCATTTCCATAAATGGGGCCTCAAGTTCGACAACCGTCGATGATTTCTTATTTAGGTTAGAACGCTTAAAAATTAGTTACGGGGTAAGCTGGGAGGAGGTAGTTCTAAACTTCCACCACTTTATTACTGGGACAGTGGAGAACTGGTATTGGTTGTACCTAAAATCAAACCCTAACGTGAATTGGATGGCGCTTCGAGTAGCTTTGGTGGAGCAGTATCGGAGCCTCGAAACAGACTCTGAATTGTCGAGGAAACTTTTTGACAGGCACCAAGGTCCGACGGAGTCTTTTGATGATTTTTACTCGGCGATACAATTGCTCAACAGTAGGCTGAGGATCCCCAAGGAACCCCACGAGATAGTGGAGTTATTAAAATTGAATGTTAAGAAGCGGATGGGTGAACTCCTTATTACGTTCCATACCAATAATTTGCCAAAGATGGTATACGTGTGTAGAAACATGGAAAAGTATATGAATGATCGGGAGAGAAACCAAAAACAAGATAAGTTCAGTCCCTTTCCTCGAAGGAATGTCTCCGAGTTGGAGGTAGCAATTAATGGTCGACCGGAGGTGGAGATTCAAAGCCAGAACCTTGAAGCATTTCAGGCTAAAAGAGACGACCGTCTGCTGAGCTGCTGGAACTGCAAGGTGAAGGGTCATTCATTTTTCGAGTGTCCAGACCCTCAAAGAAACCTGTTCTGTTTTAAATGTGGAATGGAAAACGTAACGTCTCCTCAGTTCCCCAAATGTTCGGGAAACGCCCCGCGGAGCAGCTCAGAGTACCGGAGAAGCTGCTCGCCAAGGAAGAATCCTTACTCCAGCAATTAAAACAACAAAGGCCAGATACCAGGGACAAGTCCCCAAATCCGTCGCAGGAAAGCGACCAAACCTTAATGACTGGAACAGCTGTGAGGATTTTAAGAAGCAATCGAAGATCGAGTCTGGAGGTGGATGTTCCAACAGCTAAACCGAATGATCAACTCCCGAAACCAATTCACAAATCTTTGCATGAAAGGATCCAAAACTATTACCAAGTGAGGCAGCGGATTTTCGGTCCGCAAAGTAGCAAACCCGTCTCGGCAAAGGTGTTGAAAATTCGACAAAAGTTTGAAAACAAAAAGAAGATGCATAAGGCAATAGCAGCCACGACCCTTTGCTGCACAGACGATCCGCGACCATACGCGACTGTGCAAATTCTTGGGGAGTCGATGCTGGGCTTGCTAGTTAGTGGTGCAAGCATAAGCTGTTTGGGAGTGGGAGGAGAGGAGCTGCTTCTAAGGAGAAACGTTGATTATGCTAAGTTTAGTTCGGACCTCAAAACGGCAGACGGAAAGAACCAAGCCATAATCGGAAAAATCCTGGTAAAGGTTACGTACAAGGGCGTTACAAAGGAGGTGGAATTGTTTTGGTACATTGCAACAGCCGTTATACTTGGGTATAGATTTCTGGAGGGAATTCGGGATCGCTCCAAACTTAATATCAGAATTGACCCTCAACGGGAACCAAGAAAGACTCGACCCCAACGCGCATGTGTTGACGAGCGAGCAGTCGATGACATTGGAAAATACCATACAGTTGTTTCCTTCATCCGCGGTATTAGGCTTGGGGAAAACATCACTTTTGGAACACAAAATAGATACGGGGGACGCGGAGCCGATTAAGCAACGTCATTATCCCGTGTCTCCAGCGGTTCAAACACTTCTGTATGAGGAGTTGGATCGCATGATTGAACTTGGCGTGATTGAGCTCCATTGCGTGGAGTTCACCGGTAGTGCTGGTACGCAAACCGGGAAAGAATCGACTATGCTTAAACT
The DNA here is from genome assembly GCA_949752695.1 of Melanostoma scalare. Taxonomy (NCBI): domain Eukaryota; kingdom Metazoa; phylum Arthropoda; class Insecta; order Diptera; family Syrphidae; genus Melanostoma; species Melanostoma scalare. The sequence continues at coordinate 104,188,325 of OX456984.1, read as the reverse complement.
ACCGAAAAGTCAACGCAAAGAGCAAAGGTTATGCGTATCCAATGGCTCATATAGAAGGGTTGCTATCACGTCTCACAGATACACACTATATTTCTAGTGTGGATCTCAAGGACGCGTTTTGGCAGATACCGCTGGAGCATTCTTGGAGAGAAAAGACAGCTTTTTCTGTTCCTGGCCGACCCTTGATGCAGTTCACCGTTATGCCATTCGGTCTAAAGAAAGCGGTACAAACCATGTGCCAAGTAGTGGATAAGGTGGTTCCGGCAAATTTTCGAGAGAAAATTTTTCCATATGTCGACGATTTGCTAGTTGTGTTGAGTACGTTCGAGGAACACGTTGAGTTGTTAGCTATTCTGGCAGCGAAACTAAGGGAAGCGGGACTGACAATCAACGTCCAAAAATCGAAGTTTTGCTTCAGGGAGCTAAGATTCTTAGGGTTTGTGGTAGGTGATGGTTGTCTGAAAACGGATCAGAGCAAAATATCCAGTGTAGTTGATTTCCCGGTACCGAAAACAGTACGACAGGTTAGGAGCTTTTTGGGATTAGCAGGTTGGTACAGGCGTTTTGTGAAAGACTTTTCAACAGTAGCCAGTCCCCTAACGGATACGTTGAAGAAAGGGAAGAAATTTGAATTCACCGAGGAAGCGATGGCGGCCTTTCGAAAACTGAAGGAAACTTTGACTACAGCGCCGATTTTGGTCAACCCGGATTTCAAAAAGGAATTCATAATTTTGTGCGACGCATCGAACTCGGGGATTGGATGTGTGTTGTGTCAGTTGGACGACGAGGGAAATAAACGTCCAATCAATTACCTTTCCCAAAAGCTTAACAAGGCACAACGCAATTACAGCGTGACTGAGCGAGAATGTCTAGCAGCCGTAGTAGGGGTTAAGAAGTTCCGGCCTTACATCGAGGCTCAACCCTTCAAAATAATAACCGACCATGCCAGTTTAAAGTGGCTCATGAGCCAAAAGGATTTGAGTGGACGTTTGGCTAGATGGAGCCTAAAGCTTCAAGGGTTCGAGTTCACCATCGAACATCGAAAAGGATCTCAAAATGTAGTCCCAGATGCATTATCTCAGGTATATGAGGTGGAAGCTCTGAATTTCGATGGCTCGATGGGAACTGAAACTACCGACGTGCTACATATAGATCTTGCAGACCCCAGTTTTCGATCTGAGGAATACTGTAAGCTCATTGAAACCGTCGAAAAACAAAAAGAACATCTACCTGACCTTCAAGTTTCAAAAAGTTTTGTATATAAGAAGGTCAGACATTGCACAGGAAATCCTTTACAGGACAACCTAATTTGGAAGCTTTGGGTACCGGAACAGCTAACTAAAAACTTAATCTCGTTGGCTCATGGTCCTCCAAGAGCGGCACATGGAGGGATTTCAAAGACACTTTACCGACTCCGAAACCAGTTTTATTGGCACGGTATGGCAGCGCAAGTGAAGGACTACTTGAGTCAGTGTGAAGTCTGTAAAATGTGCAAGGCGCCTAATAATACTCTAAGACCACCAATGGGGAAAGCTTTCTAAGTGGAAAGGCCATTCCAAGTGATATACATGGATTTTTTGGGGCCCTATCCTCGGTCTAGAAGTGGCAACACACACATCTTTATTATTTTGGACCAGTTTACAAAATTCGTGATAATTAAGGGGGTACGAAGAGCAACAAGCGATGTGATAGTGAGGATCCTGCAGGAGGAGATTTTCAATGTGTACGGAGTGCCGGAGACAGTGTTATCAGACAACGGCAAACAGTTCGTTAGCAAGGAGTTTGGGAAGCTGATGTCGTCGTACGGAGTTAACCACGTAAAAACAGCGTTATACTCTCCGCAAGCTAATGCAAGCGAGAGAGTGAATCGGTCAATTCTGGCGGCAGTGCCGTCGTATATAGATCCAGACCAGCGAAACTGGGACGCATATCTTTCCAGCATAGCGTGCGCACTGCGAACTGCAGTTCACTCAGCAACAGGAATAGCCCCATACGAGGCTCTGTTTGGGCAACCCATGGTGGAACATGGATCGAACTACAGCTTACTCCGAGAACTGGATTGCCTTAACAATGCCGAGGTTAAGGTACTGACGAAATCATCACAGATGAACATCCTGCATACGCATATTAAAGAATCTCTGGAAAAGGCGCACTCGAGATACGAAACCGTGTATAACACCAGAAGCAAAAACATCAAGTTCGCCAATGGCGATATAGTATATCGACGCAACTTTATCTTGAGCGATGCTTCGAAGCGGATAAATGCCAAACTGTGCCCTAAATTTTTGACGATGAAGATCCGAAAATCGATTGGCAACAATCTGTATGAGTTAGAGGATCTTAACGGAAAAAAAGTGGGGGTGTATCACTGTAAGGATCTGAGGCGATAGCATGAAGAAGCCCGGCTAAACTCAGCCTGTGCATGAGAGCTTCCGTAAGGGTTTCCTGCTCCTTTTTCGGCAGAGTCCTTGGAAAAATCAGCAGGTTTGTGGCAAATCAAATAGCCGTTACAGAATGGGGGTTTAAAATTAAAAGTCGAAAAAGAAAAGTAGTAGAGCACGCACTGATATTCCAATATAAGAAGACTAGGTGTGGAGCTTAGCTATATTATGGCAAACTAAAATCTTGCCAAACAGAAAAAAAACGTAATAATAATTTCAGAGCATACCAGCTTTCGCCAATGTTCAACGAAAGGGGTAGAGTTGTCGAAGGGAGATTTTGGGATGAGGTTGAAAACAAATATATATTTAAGGAAACTAGAAAAAAAAGGAAAAGAAGAGGTTATATGAAATGAATATAAAGTAAATAAATATAAAAAAAAAAAAAATAAATAAATAACTTGCGGCATCGGATTCGAACCAATGCTTAAAAGAGGCGAGGTAGGGCGTCCTAACCACTCGGCTACGGAGAGTATTAAAATTTGGAAGAAAAAGTATTAGACTGAACCATTTTGGAGGAGGAGCATGGCAGCAGAATAGGAGTGCAAAGAAAAGTATGCGAAGAAAGAAAGAAAAAAATGGAAACGAGGATCGTTAACTATTACCATTAGAAGGGATGATATTAGTGGGGACGCTGGAAAGGAGATAAGGGATTCGGGGAAAAATTATCTGAATAATTAAAATGGGGACACACCTATATGGAAAAAAATCTGAATCACAAATCCAGATAAAAATCAGAATTTTACATATAAAATCTTAGCCATAATTCCCTAAAAATCTTTACCGGAAACACTTCCATCATTAAAAAAAAAAAAAAAAACTTATCGAAAACTGATGCGGAGACGAACGACAATGGGAAAGAAAAGGGAATGTTTGGTCAGTTGGGTTTGGTAAGTCGATTGAGAAAGGCGGCGGTAGACGGTTATACGTAAGCGTTAAAAGCCGAAATATAAAAGTTTGCGGTAGTGCTACTGCTTAGAAAATAATTAAATATTAATTAGAGAAGAAAAAAAAATAATAAGAGCGAGGACAAAGTGCAAGTGAGTTCAAATTTTTTAGATCGAGATAGCTGTGACAACCAATTTAATTTTTGTAGACGAATAAGATCTCTCAGTCTAAGTGGAGCTGGCCAAACCCAACACTGGGAAACTAATCTAGGGAAGACCTAGACAACAATCTAGGCAACCAGAGCATTAAGCACATCCAAACCAGAGACGGCTACTCGAGCAAGCCGCGGGCGTGGGTTACACACTCAACCCCGTATCGCCGGGCTGCTCGACATCGTAAATCAGAAAAAAAGGGAAAAAGAAAAAAAAACGAAGACTACCGTCGCGAAAGACTTGCGCGAACAAGCCAAAGCTTACCTCGTCGTATGACATCGGCAACTTCATTTACCTACACCAACGCATTTTGGCATCAGCACGCGGCATAAAGGTCATCAGACGAAGAAAGTCGTACAGCGCTTTAAACCTACTCTTCACAACCATCGTCAGCAGCACACACTCCCCAGAACTTTAACGACCACAGGAACATACGACGCCCCTTTCCAGAAGGAAACACCATTTTCGACACCTTCCACAATGCCAACCCTACGGCTGCGAGATCACCAGCAAAACACACACCAACGACGATAGTACCCATCGCAACCGATTATATTCTGAAGATAGCTAAGCACCTTCTGACAAAGTAGGAGATTCAATAGACTAAGTATTTGGTATAGAGTGTTTATTTCATAATGTAAGTATAATATAATTAAATAGATTTATTAAAGAAACAAGAGCAAATATTAACATATTAACCCTAAAGTAAACTTATAGTTAAAGTAAAAGAGCAAGTTCATAATACTAAGAAACGGAGAGAAAAAAAAAATTTGATAATTTGTAAATTTTGAAATAACATCTAAAGGGACTGGACTGTGTGAAGCTAATTCGATTGATGAACACACTTAAAATTTAATCTTATCCTAACAGGTAGACAAACGAAAGCTGATAATAAAGAGCTGACACTCGACGCCATCTCAATTGAAGCGGTGCACCTCCTCAATGGATCGTCGCAGTCACATCTTATGAAAAGTGATAACAAGAACAACAACTAGTTGCAAGTAATTTATAACCTTATCAAAAGCTCGGGGTAAGTGAAATTTTGGAGTTACTTATGTATTAAATTTTGAAAGTGTTTATTATCGAATTCGCCGCCAATTTTATTTCTCGGAAGTACTCGTTTACCTAAAAGTAGGCAACGCTATAGAGGCTTGAAATTTTTTTTTTTTTTTTTTGAAGTTTGAATAAAGCAGAATAGTATACCTACTGCGATAAATGAGCTTTAAGCTATCGCATTCAGTTTACGCGAAAAAAAAACTATATTTATACATATATATAAATAATCGTTACGCTAAAGAATAGTTCTATGGTATAGGAATGTTTTTAAGGTTTTTGGTTGAGTTGCTCATCTGTAAGAGATCCCACATATAAAAATTATATATTAGCATTAAGACTTTGGAGATATATTAATTAATACTTTTCAATAAATGTAATTGAACATATGAAATTTAAACTTCACGGTGTATGTTGATTGCGGAGATTTGACATGGTGACCGAGACGATGTTGAGACAATAAGGAAAATTCGAGGAGGTGAGTGTGGGGGCAGAAGAAACTGGTAAGCGACTAGGAAGGTACTATAACCGATGGTAAGATCATAGTTATTTAACTATTGTTCATTTTGGGGGGTTGCCATATTTTAATTTCGTGGTAGTGGTAGCCGTAGGTCGTGTTACTTGTTGACGCGTGTGGGGGGGGATATCCACAGAGGACTAATTACACCAAGTCCTCCTTGCCGTTAGGGTTACCACCCGGACACAAAGATTGCATTCCCATTAAAAAGATTGCCTAGTTATTTTATACTTTCCTAATAAATCCATCATTGGAATCCGATCAGAGTGAACATCTTTTTTTTGTGTTTTTTTTTTGATTCTTATGGACGAATTTCGGCTCAGGAATTTTTTTTTGAACCAACTCTATCGAGCTAAACTTTTTTTTTGTTGTTGCTTATGCGGCATGATAAATCGTAACAACTGTTCTCCTCTATGTTGGCAAGAACCCATCCTTCCGACGAGTAGAGCCTAGGCAAAAGCAAGCATGCCGAGCCAACTTAGAGAGAATGCCCTTCACTCCTGCCTACAGAAACGGCTGATCGTAACCTGTAAGACGGTGAGTTGCCCTGGGGATAAGAAGGAGTGAAGGATTTCGGTGACACTTGACATTTGTGCTTTGAGTAGGCGAAAAGTAATTTCGGAAACGGTGAATGGCACCTCCTATTTGGGGAGATAAGAAAGATGTTAAGGGTCATTGAACAACCAGTAAAGGTTCCGTTACAGGTGGCGCCCAATGTGGGGCCGAATTCGTCCTTTCAAGGATAACAAAAAAAAAATAAATTTTTCTTTTTGTAAGTTGAAGAAAATGGTCATGCATACACTTCTAATTATTAAGTTTTTTACACATTTTTTTCGAGGAAGTTTGGCGATTATCGAACTAGTAAGAGCTGACGTCCAGTGAATGGGGGAAATGGTAACCCTGGTCAGTCTGTTGCGTTCAGTCAGTTCAGTTCAGTTATTTCATTTTTTTTTTTTTTTATAAAATGAATCCTATTTTTGGATTGGTGATATTCGAATTGGTGTACATAGTTTACTCGAAAAATAAGGTACTCGACCCGTGAGCTAAATAGTTAAGAATTGGGCTATCGGAAGCGAGTATGCCAACACGCAAATATTGTCGCAAACGTAGTTAAATCTCAAATAGTGTAGTAGAAGAGCATAATTGAGAGGAACATACAATTTTCTCTCGACAAACAAAAAAAAAAAAAAATAAATAAATAGATAAAACAAAATCGGATTTTGAAAGTGATGGTAGGGTTGGGAATGTGAAGGCAGAGTGTCCGCGTTATAGAGTCGCTTGAAGGGTTTTGACATACGTGTCTACATTCACCCCTAATGTGGTTAGGTTCGATTTAAATAAAGTTTACGAATAATATTATTGGAGCAAAGTGTTTTCCTATTTTTCTCAAGTAAAATTGTATGGCGGTTAGTACCAATTTTTTTTGTAAATTTTAGAAGTTGAAGTTTTTAAAGCCTATCTATAAAGGGAATTTAAAAGCGAAATCAATCATAGTTGATTTGAGCACATATATTATTTCATTTTAGGAAGTAAGTTAAAGGAATTTAGTTTGAATTGTTTAAAGGAAGTATATAAAAGCAATCTCAAAGTAAATGTTTTACGTTCTTCCCTCATGGTGTTGATGGTATGAATTTTGGGGTTATTGATTTTGAGATAATATTCAGACAGTAAGGAGAGACAGGCTTAAGATTTAGAGAATTTACAAGATCGTGGTTCGGATTCAAATTTTTTTTTAGAAATTAAGAGATAGTTAATTATACATATACATATAATATAAACAGGCCTGGGAGGTTTATTTTTGGAAGGATTTAATCGAAATCAAAAAGGGTTAAAGTTAAGGATTAGTGGGAAGGATTCTACAGGTTGATAGTGATTAGTTGCGATGGAGAGAAAGCGTTGGTCGTTGACTGAGTTCCGCAAGCGGAGGGGATTGAGGAGCAGTCGTCAGGCTCTGGCAACAGACGGACAAACGGGAGAAACAGAGAGTCTAAATGAAGACCAAAGGGTTGATTTAACCACCGACCCGAACCGAATGGCTACACTAACTGATGAAGGAGGAGCTATGTCGTTATTGGCACAGATGGAAGCAGGAACAGCGGCAAGACAAGATGAGACGAGTCGACGAGATCTGGAAAACAATGATTCGGAGGAAGATGACTTGCTGACGGAGTATATAGGAGAGGTAGTCAAGGCAGCGGTAGGACTGAATAGGGTGCAGGATTTAGAATTCCTTAAGGCAGAAGCAGAGAGAAACCGGACTTTCCTTCGCAGCGAAGCGGCGAGCGCAGTGCGTCAGACACTTAACGAAATAAGTTCCGCACCAGCCCCTCAACGAGCAACAGAACGGATGGGGAGACATATACTGACCTCTAACCACAACCTAACAACGGGAGCACAGCCTTATTACGAATCAACTTCACGTAACGCTAACGTAAACCGGAGTGGCATGGCTAACGGGGATGAATTTTTAAGGCAGCTAGATAACTTGACCTTTAGTGACTCGTTCGGGGGTAACCAGCCTCCGGTACATACACATTCTCCTAGGTCTTCCACAAACAAATACTATCATTTCCATAAATGGGGCCTCAAGTTCGACAACCGTCGATGATTTCTTATTTAGGTTAGAACGCTTAAAAATTAGTGACGGGGTAAGCTGGGAGGAGGTAGTTCTAAACTTCCACCACTTTATTACTGGGACAGTGGAGAACTGGTATTGGTTGTACCTAAAATCAAACCCTAACGTGAATTGGATGGCGCTTCGAGTAGCTTTGGTGGAGCAGTATCGGAGCCTCGAAACAGACTCTGAATTGTCGAGGAAACTTTTTTAACAGGCACCAAGGTCCGACGGAGTCTTTTGATGATTTTTACTCGGCGATACAATTGCTCAACAGTAGGCTGAGGATCCCCAAGGAACCCCACGAGATAGTGGAGTTATTAAAATTGAATGTTAAGAAGCGGATGGGTGAACTCCTTATTACGTTCCATACCAATAATTTGCCAAAGATGGTATACGTGTGTAGAAACATGGAAAAGTATATGAATGATCGGGAGAGAAACCAAAAACAAGATAAGTTCAGTCTCTTTCCTCGAAGGAATGTCTCCGAGTTGGAGGTAGCAATTAATGGTCGACCGGAGGTGGAGATTCAAAGCCAGAACCTTGAAGCATTTCAGGCTAAAAGAGACGACCGTCTGCTGAGCTGCTGGAACTGCAAGGTGAAGGGTCATTCATTTTTCGAGTGTCCAGACCCTCAAAGAAACCTGTTCTGTTTTAAATGTGGAATGGAAAACGTAACGTCTCCTCAGTTCTCCAAATGTTCGGGAAACGCCCCGCGGAGCAGCTCAGAGTACCGGAGAAGCTGCTCGCCAAGGAAGAATCCTTACTCCAGCAATTAAAACAACAAAGGCCAGATACCAGGGACAAGTCCCCAAATCCGTCGCAGGAAAGCGACCAAACCTTAATGACTGGAACAGCTGTGAGGATTTTAAGAAGCAATCGAAGATCGAGTCTGGAGGTGGATGTTCCAACAGCTAAACCGAATGATCAACTCCCGAAACCAATTCACAAATCTTTGCATGAAAGGATCCAAAACTATTACCAAGTGAGGCAGCGGATTTTCGGTCCGCAAAGTAGCAAACCCGTCTCGGCAAAGGTGTTGAAAATTCGACAAAAGTTTGAAAACAAAAAGAAGATGCATAAGGCAATAGCAGCCACGACCCTTTGCTGCACAGACGATCCGCGACCATACGCGACTGTGCAAATTCTTGGGGAGTCGATGCTGGGCTTGCTAGTTAGTGGTGCAAGCATAAGCTGTTTGGGAGTGGGAGGAGAGGAGCTGCTTCTAAGGAGAAACGTTGATTATGCTAAGTTTAGTTCGGACCTCAAAACGGCAGACGGAAAGAACCAAGCCATAATCGGAAAAATCCTGGTAAAGGTTACGTACAAGGGCGTTACAAAGGAGGTGGAATTGTTTTGGTACATTGCAACAGCCGTTATACTTGGGTATAGATTTCTGGAGGGAATTCGGGATCGCTCCAAACTTAATATCAGAATTGACCCTCAACGGGAACCAAGAAAGACTCGACCCCAACGCGCATGTGTTGACGAGCGAGCAGTCGATGACATTGGAAAATACCATACAGTTGTTTCCTTCATCCGCGGTATTAGGCTTGGGGAAAACATCACTTTTGGAACACAAAATAGATACGGGGGACGCGGAGCCGATTAAGCAACGTCATTATCCCGTGTCTCCAGCGGTTCAAACACTTCTGTATGAGGAGTTGGATCGCATGATTGAGCTTGGCGTGATTGAGCTCCATTGCGTGGAGTTCACCGGTAGTGCTGGTACGCAAAACCGGGAAAGAATCGACTATGCTTAGACTACCGAAAAGTCAACGCAAAGAGCAAAGGTTATGCGTATCCAATGGCTCATATAGAAGGGTTGCTATCACGTCTCACAGATACACACTATATTTCTAGTGTGGATCTCAAGGACGCGTTTTGGCAGATACCGCTGGAGCATTCTTGGAGAGAAAAGACAGCTTTTTCTGTTCCTGGCCGACCCTTGATGCAGTTCACAGTTATGCCATTCGGTCTAAAGAACGCGGTACAAACCATGTGCCAAGTAGTGGACAAGGTGGTTCCGGCAAATTTGCGAGAGAAAATTTTTCCATATGTCGACGATTTGCTAGTTGTGTCGAGTACGTTCGAGGAACACGTTGAGTTGTTAGCTATTCTGGCAGCGAAACTAAGGGAAGCGGGACTGACAATCAACGTCCAAAAATCGAAGTTTTGCTTCAGGGAGCTAAGATTCTTAGGGTTTGTGGTAGGTGATGGTTGTCTGAAAACGGATCAGAGCAAAATATCCAGTGTAGTTGATTTCCCGGTACCGAAAACAGTACGACAGGTTAGGAGCTTTTTGGGATTAGCAGGTTGGTACAGGCGTTTTGTGAAAGACTTTTCAACAGTAGCCAGTCCCCTAACGGATACGTTGAAGAAAGGGAAGAAATTTGAATTCACCGAGGAAGCGATGGCGGCCTTTCGAAAACTGAAGGAAACTTTGACTACAGCGCCGATTTTGGTCAACCCGGATTTCAAAAAGGAATTCATAATTTTGTGCGACGCATCGAACTCGGGGATTGGATGTGTGTTGTGTCAGTTGGACGACGAGGGAAATGAAAGTCCAATCAATTACCATTCCCAAAAGCTTAACAAGGCACAACGCAATTACAGCGTGACTGAGCGAGAATGTCTAGCAGCCGTAGTAGGGGTTAAGAAGTTCCGGCCTTACATCGAGGCTCAACCCTTCAAAATAATAACCGACCATGCCAGTTTAAAGTGGCTCATGAGCCAAAAGGATTTGAGTGGACGTTTGGCTAGATGGAGCCTAAAGCTTCAAGGGTTCGAGTTCACCATCGAACATCGAAAAGGATCTCAAAATGTAGTCCCAGATGCATTATCTCAGGTATATGAGGTGGAAGCTCTGAATTTCGATGGCTCGATGGGAACTGAAACTACCGACGTGCTACATATAGATCTTGCAGACCCCAGTTTTCGATCTGAGGAATACTGTAAGCTCATTGAAACCGTCGAAAAACAAAAAGAACAGCTACCTGACCTTCAAGTTTCAAAAAGTTTTGTATATAAGAAGGTCAGACATTGCACAGGAAATCCTTTACAGGACAACCTAATTTGGAAGCTTTGGGTACCGGAACAGCTAACTAAAAACTTAATCTCGTTGGCTCATGGTCCTCCAAGAGCGGCACATGGAGGGATTTCAAAGACACTTTACCGACTCCGAAACCAGTTTTATTGGCCCGGTATGGCAGCGCAAGTGAAGGACTATTTGAGTAAGTGTGAAGTCTGTAAAATGTGCAAGGCGCCTAATAATACTCTAAGACCACCAATGGGGAAAGCTTTCCAAGTGGAAAGGCCATTCCAAGTGATATACATGGATTTTTTGGGGCCCTATCCTCGGTCTAGAAGTGGCAACACACACATCTTTATTATTTTGGACCAGTTTACAAAATTCGTGATAATTAAGGGGGTACGAAGAGCAACAAGCGATGTGATAGTGAGGATCCTGCAGGAGGAGATTTTCAATGTGTACGGAGTGCCGGAGACAGTGTTATCAGACAACGGCAAACAGTTCGTTAGCAAGGAGTTTGGGAAGCTGATGTCGTCGTACGGAGTTAACCACGTAAAAACAGCGTTATACTCTCCGCAAGCTAATGCAAGCGAGAGAGTGAATCGGTCAATTCTGGCGGCAGTGCCGTCGTATATAGATCCAGAAAAGCGAAACTGGGACGCATATCTTTCCAGCATAGCGTGCGCACTGCGAACTGCAGTTCACTCAGCAACAGGAATAGCCCCATACGAGGCTCTGTTTGGGCAACCCATGGTGGAACATGGATCGAACTACAGCTTACTCCGAGAACTGGATTGCCTTAACAATGCCGAGGTTAAGGTACTGACGAAATCATCACAGATGAACATCCTGCATACGCATATTAAAGAATCTCTGGAAAAGGCGCACTCGAGATACGAAACCGTGTATAACACCAGAAGCAAAAACATCAAGTTCGCCAATGGCGATATAGTATATCGACGCAACTTTATCTTGAGCGATGCTTCGAAGCGGATAAATGCCAAACTGTGCCCTAAATTTTTGACGATGAAGATCCGAAAATCGATTGGCAACAATCTGTATGAGTTAGAGGATCTTAACGGAAAAAAAGTGGGGGTGTATCACTGTAAGGATCTGAGGCGATAGCATGAAGAAGCCCGGCTAAACTCAGCCTGTGCATGAGAGCTTCCGTAAGGGTTTCCTGCTCCTTTTTCGGCAGAGTCCTTGGAAAAATCAGCAGGTTTGTGGCAAATCAAATAGCCGTTACAGAATGGGGGTTTAAAATTAAAAGTCGAAAAAGAAAAGTAGTAGAGCACGCACTGATATTCCAATATAAGAAGACTAGGTGTGGAGCTTAGCTATATTATGGCAAACTAAAATCTTGCCAAACAGAAAAAAAACGTAATAATAATTTCAGAGCATACCAGCTTTCGCCAATGTTCAACGAAAGGGGTAGAGTTGTCGAAGGGAGATTTTGGGATGAGGTTGAAAACAAATATATATTTAAGGAAACTAGAAAAAAAAGGAAAAGAAGAGGTTATATGAAATGAATATAAAGTAAATAAATATAAAAAAAAAAAAAAATAAATAAATAACTTGCGGCATCGGATTCGAACCCATGCTTAAAAGAGGCGAGGTAGGGCGTCCTAACCACTCGGCTACGGAGAGTATTAAAATTTGGAAGAAAAAGTATTAGACTGAACCATTTTGGAGGAGGAGCATGGCAGCAGAATAGGAGTGCAAAGAAAAGTATGCGAAGAAAGAAAGAAAAAAATGGAAACGAGGATCGTTAACTATTACCATTAGAAGGGATGATATTAGTGGGGACGCTGGAAAGGAGATAAGGGATTCGGGGAAAAATTATCTGAATAATTAAAATGGGGACACACCTATATGGAAAAAAATCTGAATCACAAATCCAGATAAAAATCAGAATTTTACATATAAAATCTTAGCCATAATTCCCTAAAAATCTTTACCGGAAACACTTCCATCATTAAAAAAAAAAAAAAAAAACTTATCGAAAAACTGATGCGGAGACGAACGACAATGGGAAAGAAAAGGGAATGTTTGGTCAGTTGGGTTTGGTAAGTCGATTGAGAAAGGCGGCGGTAGACGGTTATACGTAAGCGTTAAAAGCCGAAATATAAAAGTTTGCGGTAGTGCTACTGCTTAGAAAATAATTAAATATTAATTAGAGAAGAAAAAAAAATAATAAGAGCGAGGACAAAGTGCAAGTGAGTTCAAATTTTTTAGATCGAGATAGCTGTGACAACCAATTTAATTTTTGTAGACGAATAAGATCTCTCAGTCTAAGTGGAGCTGGCCAAACCCAACACTGGGAAACTAATCTAGGGAAGACCTAGACAACAATCTAGGCAACCAGAGCATTAAGCACATCCAAACCAGAGACGGCTACTCGAGCAAGCCGCGGGCGTGGGTTACACACTCAACCCCGTATCGCCGGGCTGCTCGACATCGTAAATCAGAAAAAAAGGGAAAAAGAAAAAAAAACGAAGACTACCGTCGCGAAAGACTTGCGCGAACAAGCCAAAGCTTACCTCGTCGTATGACATCGGCAACTTCATTTACCTACACCAACGCATTTTGGCATCAGCACGCGGCATAAAGGTCATCAGACGAAGAAAGTCGTACAGCGCTTTAAACCTACTCTTCACAACCATCGTCAGCAGCACACACTCCCCAGAACTTTAACGACCACAGGAACATACGACGCCCCTTTCCAGAAGAAAACACCATTTTCGACACCTTCCACAATGCCAACCCTACGGCTGCGAGATCACCAGCAAAACACACACCAACGACGATAGTACCCATCGCAACCGATTATATTCTGAAGATAGCTAAGCACCTTCTGACAAAGTAGGAGATTCAATAGACTAAGTATTTGGTATAGAGTGTTTATTTCATAATGTAAGTATAATATAATTAAATAGATTTATTAAAGAAACAAGAGCAAATATTAACATATTAACCCTAAAGTAAACTTATAGTTAAAGTAAAAGAGCAAGTTCATAATACTAAGAAACGGAGAGAAAAAAAAAATTTGATAATTTGTAAATTTTGAAATAACATCTAAAGGGACTGGACTGTGTGAAGCTAATTCGATTGATGAACACACTTAAAATTTAATCTTATCCTAACAGGTAGACAAACGAAAGCTGATAATAAAGAGCTGACACTCGACGCCATCTTAATTGAAGCGGTGCACCTCCTCAATGGATCGTCGCAGTCACATCTTATGAAAAGTGATAACAAGAACAACAACTAGTTGCAAGTAATTTATAACCTTATCAAAAGCTCGGGGTAAGTGAAATTTTGGAGTTACTTATGTATTAAATTTTGAAAGTGTTTATTATCGAATTCGCCGCCAATTTTATTTCTCGGAAGTACTCGTTTACCTAAAAGTAGGCAACGCTATAGAGGCTTGAAATTTTTTTTTTTTTTTTTGAAGTTTGAATAAAGCAGAATAGTATACCTACTGCGATAAATGAGCTTTAAGCTATCGCATTCAGTTTACGCGAAAAAAAAACTATATTTATACATATATATAAATAATCGTTACGCTAAAGAATAGTTCTATGGTATAGGAATGTTTTTAAGGTTTTTGGTTGAGTTGCTCATCTGTAAGAGATCCCACATATAAAAATTATATATTAGCATTAAGACTTTGGAGATATATTAATTAATACTTTTCAATAAATGTAATTGAACATATGAAATTTAAACTTCACGGTGTATGTTGATTGCGGAGATTTGACATGGTGACCGAGACGATGTTGAGACAATAAGGAAAATTCGAGGAGGTGAGTGTGGGGGCAGAAGAAACTGGTAAGCGACTAGGAAGGTACTATAACCGATGGTAAGATCATAGTTATTTAACTATTGTTCATTTTGGGGGGTTGCCATATTTTAATTTCGTGGTAGTGTGAGCCGTAGGTCGTGTTACTTGTTGACGCGTGGGGGGGGGGGGGATATCCACAGAGGACTAATTACACCAAGTCCTCCTTGCCGTTAGGGTTACCACCCGGACACAAAGATTGCATTCCCATTAAAAAGATTGCCTAGTTATTTTATACTTTCCTAATAAATCCATCATTGGAATCCGATCAGAGTGAACATCTTTTTTTTGTGTTTTTTTTTTGATTCTTATGGACGAATTTCGGCTCAGGAATTTTTTTTTGAACCAACTCTATCGAGCTAAACTTTTTTTTTGTTGTTGCTTATGCGGCATGATAAATCGTAACAACTGTTCTCCTCTATGTTGGCAAGAACCCATCCTTCCGACGAGTAGAGCCTAGGCAAAAGCAAGCATGCCGAGCCAACTTAGAGAGAATGCCCTTCACTCCTGCCTACAGAAACGGCTGATCGTAACCTGTAAGACGGTGAGTTGCCCTGGGGATAAGAAGGAGTGAAGGATTTCGGTGACACTTGACATTTGTGCTTTGAGTAGGCGAAAAGTAATTTCGGAAACGGTGAATGGCACCTCCTATTTGGGGAGATAAGAAAGATGTTAAGGGTCATTGAACAACCAGTAAAGGTTCCGTTACAGGTGGCGCCCAATGTGGGGCCGAATTCGTCCTTTCAAGGATAACAAAAAAAAAAAAATTTTTTTTTGTAAGTTGAAGAAAATGGTCATGCATACACTTCTAATTATTAAGTTTTTTACACATTTTTTTCGAGGAAGTTTGGCGATTATCGAACTAGTAAGAGCTGACGTCCAGTGAATGGGGGAAATGGTAACCCTGGTCAGTCTGTTGCGTTCAGTCAGTTCAGTTCAGTTATTTCATTTTTTTTTTTTTTTGTTATAAAATGAATCCTATTTTTGGATTGGTGATATTCGAATTGGTGTACATAGTTTACTCGAAAAATAAGGTACTCGACCCGTGAGCTAAATAGTTAAGAATTGGGCTATCGGAAGCGAGTATGCCAACACGCAAATATTGTCGCAAACGTAGTTAAATCTCAAATAGTGTAGTAGAAGAGCATAATTGAGAGGAACATACAATTTTCTCTCGACAAACAAAAAAAAAAAAAAAAAAATAAATAGATAAAACAAAATCGGATTTTGAAAGTGATGGTAGGGTTGGGAATGTGAAGGCAGAGTGTCCGCGTTATAGAGTCGCTTGAAGGGTTTTGACATACGTGTCTACATTCACCCCTAATGTGGTTAGGTTCGATTTAAATAAAGTTTACGAATAATATTATTGGAGCAAAGTGTTTTCCTATTTTTCTCAAGTAAAATTGTATGGCGGTTAGTACCAATTTTTTTTGTAAATTTTAGAAGTTGAAGTTTTTAAAGCCTATCTATAAAGGGAATTTAAAAGCGAAATCAATCATAGTTGATTTGAGCACATATATTATTTCATTTTAGGAAGTAAGTTAAAGGAATTTAGTTTGAATTGTTTAAAGGAAGTATATAAAAGCAATCTCAAAGTAAATGTTTTACGTTCTTCCCTCATGGTGTTGATGGTATGAATTTTGGGGTTATTGATTTTGAGATAATATTCAGACAGTAAGGAGAGACAGGCTTAAGATTTAGAGAATTTACAAGATCGTGGTTCGGATTCAAATTTTTTTTTAGAAATTAAGAGATAGTTAATTATACATATACATATAATATAAACAGGCCTGGGAGGTTTATTTTTGGAAGGATTTAATCGAAATCAAAAAGGGTTAAAGTTAAGGATTAGTGGGAAGGATTCTACAGGTTGATAGTGATTAGTTGCGATGGAGAGAAAGCGTTGGTCGTTGACTGAGTTCCGCAAGCGGAGGGGATTGAGGAGCAGTCGTCAGGCTCTGGCAACAGACGGACAAACGGGAGAAACAGAGAGTCTAAATGAAGACCAAAGGGTTGATTTAACCACCGACCCGAACCGAATGGCTACACTAACTGATGAAGGAGGAGCTATGTCGTTATTGGCACAGATGGAAGCAGGAACAGCGGCAAGACAAGATGAGACGAGTCGACGAGATCTGGAAAACAATGATTCGGAGGAAGATGACTTGCTGACGGAGTATATAGGAGAGGTAGTCAAGGCAGCGGTAGGACTGAATAGGGTGCAGGATTTAGAATTCCTTAAGGCAGAAGCAGAGAGAAACCGGACTTTCCTTCGCAGCGAAGCGGCGAGCGCAGTGCGTCAGACACTTAACGAAATAAGTTCCACACCAGCCCCTCAACGAGCAACAGAACGGATGGGGAGACATATACTGACCTCTAACCACAACCTAACAACGGGAGCACAGCCTTATTACGAATCAACTTCACGTAACGCTAACGTAAACCGGAGTGGCATGGCTAACGGGGATGAATTTTTAAGGCAGCTAGATAACTTGACCTTTAGTGACTCGTTCGGGGGTAACCAGCCTCCGGTACATACACATTCTCCTAGGTCTTCCACAAACAAATACTATCATTTCCATAAATGGGGCCTCAAGTTCGACAACCGTCGATGATTTCTTATTTAGGTTAGAACGCTTAAAAATTAGTGACGGGGTAAGCTGGGAGGAGGTAGTTCTAAACTTCCACCACTTTATTACTGGGACAGTGGAGAACTGGTATTGGTTGTACCTAAAATCAAACCCTAACGTGAATTGGATGGCGCTTCGAGTAGCTTTGGTGGAGCAGTATCGGAGCCTCGAAACAGACTCTGAATTGTCGAGGAAACTTTTTTAACAGGCACCAAGGTCCGACGGAGTCTTTTGATGATTTTTACTCGGCGATACAATTGCTCAACAGTAGGCTGAGGATCCCCAAGGAACCCCACGAGATAGTGGAGTTATTAAAATTGAATGTTAAGAAGCGGATGGGTGAACTCCTTATTACGTTCCATAGCAATAACTTGCCAAAGATGGTATACGTGTGTAGAAACATGGAAAAGTATATGAATGATCGGGAGAGAAACCAAAAACAAGATAAGTTCAGTCTCTTTCCTCGAAGGAATGTCTCCGAGTTGGAGGTAGCAATTAATGGTCGACCGGAGGTGGAGATTCAAAGCCAGAACCTTGAAGCATTTCAGGCTAAAAGAGACGACCGTCTGCTGAGCTGCTGGAACTGCAAGGTGAAGGGTCATTCATTTTTCGAGTGTCCAGACCCTCAAAGAAACCTGTTCTGTTTTAAATGTGGAATGGAAAACGTAACGTCTCCTCAGTTCTCCAAATGTTCGGGAAACGCCCCGCGGAGCAGCTCAGAGTACCGGAGAAGCTGCTCGCCAAGGAAGAATCCTTACTCCAGCAATTAAAACAACAAAGGCCAGATACCAGGGACAAGTCCCCAAATCCGTCGCAGGAAAGCGACCAAACCTTAATGACTGGAACAGCTGTGAGGATTTTAAGAAGCAATCGAAGATCGAGTCTGGAGGTGGATGTTCCAACAGCTAAACCGAATGATCAACTCCCGAAACCAATTCACAAATCTTTGCATGAAAGGATCCAAAACTATTACCAAGTGAGGCAGCGGATTTTCGGTCCGCAAAGTAGCAAACCCGTCTCGGCAAAGGTGTTGAAAATTCGACAAAAGTTTGAAAACAAAAAGAAGATGCATAAGGCAATAGCAGCCACGACCCTTTGCTGCACAGACGATCCGCGACCATACGCGACTGTGCAAATTCTTGGGGAGTCGATGCTGGGCTTGCTAGTTAGTGGTGCAAGCATAAGCTGTTTGGGAGTGGGAGGAGAGGAGCTGCTTCTAAGGAGAAACGTTGATTATGCTAAGTTTAGTTCGGACCTCAAAACGGCAGACGGAAAGAACCAAGCCATAATCGGAAAAATCCTGGTAAAGGTTACGTACAAGGGCGTTACAAAGGAGGTGGAATTGTTTTGGTACATTGCAACAGCCGTTATACTTGGGTATAGATTTCTGGAGGGAATTCGGGATCGCTCCAAACTTAATATCAGAATTGACCCTCAACGGGAACCAAGAAAGACTCGACCCCAACGCGCATGTGTTGACGAGCGAGCAGTCGATGACATTGGAAAATACCATACAGTTGTTTCCTTCATCCGCGGTATTAGGCTTGGGGAAAACATCACTTTTGGAACACAAAATAGATACGGGGGACGCGGAGCCGATTAAGCAACGTCATTATCCCGTGTCTCCAGCGGTTCAAACACTTCTGTATGAGGAGTTGGATCGCATGATTGAGCTTGGCGTGATTGAGCTCCATTGCGTGGAGTTCACCGGTAGTGCTGGTACGCAAAACCGGGAAAGAATCGACTATGCTTAGACTACCGAAAAGTCAACGCAAAGAGCAAAGGTTATGCGTATCCAATGGCTCATATAGAAGGGTTGCTATCACGTCTCACAGATACACACTATATTTCTAGTGTGGATCTCAAGGACGCGTTTTGGCAGATACCGCTGGAGCATTCTTGGAGAGAAAAGACAGCTTTTTCTGTTCCTGGCCGACCCTTGATGCAGTTCACAGTTATGCCATTCGGTCTAAAGAACGCGGTACAAACCATGTGCCAAGTAGTGGACAAGGTGGTTCCGGCAAATTTGCGAGAGAAAATTTTTCCATATGTCGACGATTTGCTAGTTGTGTCGAGTACGTTCGAGGAACACGTTGAGTTGTTAGCTATTCTGGCAGCGAAACTAAGGGAAGCGGGACTGACAATCAACGTCCAAAAATCGAAGTTTTGCTTCAGGGAGCTAAGATTCTTAGGGTTTGTGGTAGGTGATGGTTGTCTGAAAACGGATCAGAGCAAAATATCCAGTGTAGTTGATTTCCCGGTACCGAAAACAGTACGACAGGTTAGGAGCTTTTTGGGATTAGCAGGTTGGTACAGGCGTTTTGTGAAAGACTTTTCAACAGTAGCCAGTCCCCTAACGGATACGTTGAAGAAAGGGAAGAAATTTGAATTCACCGAGGAAGCGATGGCGGCCTTTCGAAAACTGACTACAGCGCCGATTTTGGTCAACCCGGATTTCAAAAAGGAATTCATAATTTTGTGCGACGCATCGAACTCGGGGATTGGATGTGTGTTGTGTCAGTTGGACGACGAGGGAAATGAAAGTCCAATCAATTACCATTCCCAAAAGCTTAACAAGGCACAACGCAATTACAGCGTGACTGAGCGAGAATGTCTAGCAGCCGTAGTAGGGGTTAAGAAGTTCCGGCCTTACATCGAGGCTCAACCCTTCAAAATAATAACCGACCATGCCAGTTTAAAGTGGCTCATGAGCCAAAAGGATTTGAGTGGACGTTTGGCTAGATGGAGCCTAAAGCTTCAACTGTTCGAGTTCACCATCGAACATCGAAAAGGATCTCAAAATGTAGTCCCAGATGCATTATCTCAGGTATATGAGGTGGAAGCTCTGAATTTCGATGGCTCGATGGGAACTGAAACTACCGACGTGCTACATATAGATCTTGCAGACCCCAGTTTTCGATCTGAGGAATACTGTAAGCTCATTGAAACCGTCGAAAAACAAAAAGAACAGCTACCTGACCTTCAAGTTTCAAAAAGTTTTGTATATAAGAAGGTCAGACATTGCACAGGAAATCCTTTACAGGACAACCTAATTTGGAAGCTTTGGGTACCGGAACAGCTAACTAAAAACTTAATCTCGTTGGCTCATGGTCCTCCAAGAGCGGCACATGGAGGGATTTCAAAGACACTTTACCGACTCCGAAACCAGTTTTATTGGCCCGGTATGGCAGCGCAAGTGAAGGACTATTTGAGTAAGTGTGAAGTCTGTAAAATGTGCAAGGCGCCTAATAATACTCTAAGACCACCAATGGGGAAAGCTTTCCAAGTGGAAAGGCCATTCCAAGTGATATACATGGATTTTTTGGGGCCCTATCCTCGGTCTAGAAGTGGCAACACACACATCTTTATTATTTTGGACCAGTTTACAAAATTCGTGATAATTAAGGGGGTACGAAGAGCAACAAGCGATGTGATAGTGAGGATCCTGCAGGAGGAGATTTTCAATGTGTACGGAGTGCCGGAGACAGTGTTATCAGACAACGGCAAACAGTTCGTTAGCAAGGAGTTTGGGAAGCTGATGTCGTCGTACGGAGTTAACCACGTAAAAACAGCGTTATACTCTCCGCAAGCTAATGCAAGCGAGAGAGTGAATCGGTCAATTCTGGCGGCAGTGCCGTCGTATATAGATCCAGACCAGCGAAACTGGGACGCATATATTTCCAGCATAGCGTGCGCACTGCGAACTGCAGTTCACTCAGCAACAGGAATAGCCCCGTACGAGGCTCTGTTTGGGCAACCCATGGTGGAACATGGATCGAACTACAGCTTACTCCGAGAACTGGATTGCCTTAACAATGCCGAGGTTAAGGTACTGACGAAATCATCACAGATGAACATCCTGCATACGCATATTAAAGAATCTCTGGAAAAGGCGCACTCGAGATACGAAACCGTGTATAACACCAGAAGCAAAAACATCAAGTTCGCCAATGGCGATATAGTATATCGACGCAACTTTATCTTGAGCGATGCTTCGAAGCGGATAAATGCCAAACTGTGCCCTAAATTTTTGACGATGAAGATCCGAAAATCGATTGGTGGGGGTGTATCACTGTAAGGATCTGAGGCGATAGCATGAAGAAGCCCGGCTAAACTCAGCCTGTGCATGAGAGCTTCCGTAAGGGTTTCCTGCTCCTTTTTCGGCAGAGTCCTTGGAAAAATCAGCAGGTTTGTGGCAAATCAAATAGCCGTTACAGAATGGGGGTTTAAAATTAAAAGTCGAAAAAGAAAAGTAGTAGAGCACGCACTGATATTCCAATATAAGAAGACTAGGTGTGGAGCTTAGCTATATTATGGCAAACTAAAATCTTGCCAAACAGAAAAAAAACGTAATAATAATTTCAGAGCATACCAGCTTTCGCCAATGTTCAACGAAAGGGGTAGAGTTGTCGAAGGGAGATTTTGGGATGAGGTTGAAAACAAATATATATTTAAGGAAACTAGAAAAAAAAGGAAAAGAAGAGGTTATATGAAATGAATATAAAGTAAATAAATATAAAAAAAAAAAAAAATAAAAAAAAATAACTTGCGGCATCGGATTCGAACCCATGCTTAAAAGAGGCGAGGTAGGGCGTCCTAACCACTCGGCTACGGAGAGTATTAAAATTTGGAAGAAAAAGTATTAGACTGAACCATTTTGGAGGAGGAGCATGGCAGCAGAATAGGAGTGCAAAGAAAAGTATGCGAAGAAAGAAAGAAAAAAATGGAAACGAGGATCGTTAACTATTACCATTAGAAGGGATGGTATTAGTGGGGACGCTGGAAAGGAGATAAGGGATTCGGGGAAAAATTATCTGAATAATTAAAATGGGGACACACCTATATGGAAAAAAATCTGAATCACAGATCCAGATAAAAATCAGAATTTTACATATAAAATCTTAGCCATAATTCCCTAAAAATCTTTACCGGAAACACTTCCATCATTAAAAAAAAAAAAAAATAATAATAAGAGCGAGGAACTCAGTGCAAGTGAGTTAAAATTTTTTAGATCGAGATAACTGTGACAACCAATTTAATTTTTGTAGACGAATAAGATCTCTCAGTCTAAGTGGAGCTGGCCAAACCCAACACTGGGTGAATAGTTGACAGAATAAGTTGTTAATTAACTCCTTGCCGCTGGTGGGAGGAAGTCAATGAAGAGAAAACTTAAATGTCTTTTGGCTCGCTGGTTTACTAGCAAGTGAATTATTTATTTCCTATTCAAGATATTTATACAACTTAACTGCTAACTAGGCAATAAATAATTCGAGATACAGACAAACAATATATACATAATTGAAATGGAAAGAAATGCAATGCAAGCAATACAATGCAATGCACTGCAACGGCTCCGAGCACGAGAACGCTGATAGTTGCAGGAGGTGTCATATTTATTCGCCAACTGGTGGTGACGTTCATTAACCTGTTGGTCATTCACCTGCTGTTGTTTACTTGGTTTGTAGTGTAGAATTCGGTCGTTTGCATTTGTTGTCACAACATGCTGGGCCCCTCAAAATGAAGATACACAGAAGTCGATGTCGTCAAAGGATGTTTGTGTGTTACGTCGTTGTTGAGACTTCGTCTTGTTGAGACTTCGCATTGGAATAGTGGTGATGGTTGGTGGTGCAAGTGGCTGATCTCTTTTTCGAAAGATGATGAAGATGATAACAGCTACGATAACTATTATAGTAAGACAGCCAGTGACTCCAAACAGTGAATATTGGTGAACTCGATGGGTACTGAATTCATTCAATATATATTCCTGATTTTTTTTGAAGGTTTATTGCATTTTCCAATGTAGCAAACTCTATCGAAGTGTTTGATGGCAGCATCGACTGTTTCTCTCTTTTGAAGTTAAACGAAGTTAACGTCTCAGAAAGATTGAATGACGGTAGAAATGATGATTTTAGTCGGCTTGACATTGTTTGCTTTCCAACAATTGTCGTGGTTTGGTCATGAATTATACATTTTGCTGGTAGCTTAATCAGCCCACTCCCTCGCAGTGTAAAGGGCTCAGTATTGTAATCACAGTTAATATTAACTGTGGTTGAATTTGGAGTGCTGTATATCCATGCGTTTGGTTGATGCATCTCAATCCAGTACAGCCTTGGTGATATGTCCTCAATCGTGCATGAGTCCATAATTTTCTTGTGTTGTATAATGTTTGTTTCACAAACACTAGTTGACGCTCCGGTTGTATACAGAGGATGCTGAAGTGGGCACCAGAAGATGTCGGAAGGCCTTATTTTACAAAGTAGGAATTCATCTTTGTTGATTGGATAAACATGGTTGCCTTGTAAGTTTACCATTAAATAGTCCGATGATGGAACAATTCGTGTAAAGCGTTCATTGTGATTTGTTGGAACTGACAATACTTTGTATAGCTTGAATTCTTCATTATACAACAACGGGAGACTGATCTCAATTATGATATTGTTGTTCGTCACTCTAGCTCTTGGGCTTACAATTTTATACAGCTGCAGTATGGATTCGTGATGTCTTTCGCCAGGAATCATTAAAGACTTAGGGATATTCTCATGAATCTTAGTCAACTCATTTTTGAATTGTCGGACTGAAAGGATAAGAGGGTGTATTCTTCCAGCATGCGTTGATAGCAGAATATCAAGCAATATGCTCTGGGTTGCTTTATAATTGATCATAATAAGTATCCCGTTAAGAGCAGTTGCTGAAAATCTCTCCATGTACTCGAATTTACTTGTTTCGTTTTCCAAATTCGTGACAATAGAACTTAGTAACATAATTTGATTAGAATTTTTCGATTGTTCTTTCTTGAAAATATTGACCGTGGAATCAACAATAGTTGTTTGATTTTTCATGAGTTGTAGCAAGTGTTTTTCATTTTCTTGAACAGCTTCTATTGTTTGCTCATATTTCTCAGCAAATCTTTGATCAAGTATTCCGAACAATTCATTAGTGACTGTTCCAATAAAGTCAAATGGTGATCGTCTTTGCCTTTTTAATGAATCGTCGTTTGCGTGTAAGAGAATTTCATTGTTGAGCTCTATTTGTTGAAGTTGATATTCAAATTGGTTCAGTATTCCTTCGCACTTAATAGAATTTAGTTCCTCCATTCCCGATGACGAACATGGTTAGGTTAGGTGGAAGTGGCTGTCAGTCAATGAGTACATTGCCTAACACACTTAGGCCGCAAGGGCCCATTGTGATACCACAGAGATCAGCAAGTTAATCACCTACTGATCTCAGAAACCCGATGTAAGATTAACGAGTTGATTGAAGATTTATTCGACAGATGACGAACATACTCTCTCCATTTTTGAAACAATTTCCTTGTATGCTTCGTATTCCTGCCAATAGTTCGTCAAATTAAAGAAAACAATTGTCTTCCATGAGCTTGAAATCAAATTTGCCTGTCCCACATCTTCGAAGTATATTCCAGGGTGTGTTTGAAATGGAACTATCTCGACATCGTAGGGGACTGGAGTGGAGCCGACTATGTTGAGAAAGGCAAACAAAGTGCATAAAGAAAGAATTTTATGTGAGCGATTTGTGGATGTATTGACTTGTCTCACTTCCCTATCTTCCTCATCATTTTCTATTGGTAATTTACATAACTTTGTTATGGGTCGCTTGAACTGTTTATTGTTACTAAATACAGTTGCAGCCCGAACACCGTTGTCACTCCCAGGATGAACTTCTGATATCCTTCCCATCATCCAGGTGGTCGGTGGTAGCCGGTCTTCCTTGATAAGAACTATATCGCCAGTTTGAATGTTGTCTTCTTTTTGTTTCCATTTAGGCAATTGTTGAAGCTGTGACAAATATTCTGATGACCAGATTTTCCAAAAGTCTTGAGTCATTTTTTGTATTAGTTGCCAGCGTGAGCGGAACGTTTTCTTTTCATCAATGGGTTGTTCGGGTACAGCATTCAGAGAACTTCCGATTAGAAAGTGTCCCGGAGTAAGTATCGTAGTGTTGTCAATATCGTTTTCGATTGCCGTAAGTGGTCGGGAGTTTAGGCATGCTTCTATTTGAGTCAACAATGTCGAAAGTTCCTCAAATGTTAACATGGTGTCTCCAATTATTCGTTTTAGGTGAAATTTTGTGGATTTAACGCTTGACTCCCACAAACCGCCAAAGTGCGGTGCTGCTGGTGGTATGAAATGCCATTGCATTTCATGTTTCGTAAGCATTGATGATGCGTCTACTACACCGTACTTAATGGCTGCTCTCACTTGTTGTTGGATTTCCTTGTTAGCTCCAATGAATGTAGTTCCATTGTCACTGTAGAAATGTGAACATATCCCTCTTCTTGATGTGAACCGCTTCAATGCTGCTATGAATGCTGCTGAAGTGAGGTCACTCACAAGCTCGATGTG
Organism: Melanostoma scalare; assembly: GCA_949752695.1. Lineage (NCBI taxonomy): Eukaryota > Metazoa > Arthropoda > Insecta > Diptera > Syrphidae > Melanostoma > Melanostoma scalare. The sequence continues at coordinate 104,162,741 of OX456984.1, read as the reverse complement.
AACTGCTTTTGTAGCAAAGCAGACAAATATAGCGATGTAGCCCTTAGTTGACCGGTTTCCTCGTCCTTTTGAGATCAGTATTTGAATTGGTCCAGCATAGTCAACACCCGTATGTGTAAAGGGTCTTGATTGTGTCACTCTTGCTGCTGGAAGTAGCCCCATTTGTTGAGTATTTGGTTGAGCAGCAAATCTAAAGCATCTTATACATCTATTTATTACTTGTCGGACACATCTTTTTGCTTGTATAATCCAGTAGCGTTGTCTCAATTTAGCCATTGTAAGTCGAATACCACCATGCAGTGTGCGTTCATGGGCATCTTCTACTAATAGTTTTGTGAACCACTCTTGATGTGGTAAAATGATAGGATGTTTCTCTGAGCTGGACAGATCCGCGTTTTGTAGCCGCCCGCCCACAACAAGGATGTTCTCGTTGTTCAGAAATGGGTTCAGAGATAGTACCTTACTCTTTTTGTTGATCGCCTTCCCATCTCGTAAAGATTCTAGTTCCTTGGAATACACCTTCTCTTGTAGATACCGTATGATTCCTTTACTTCCATCGCTCAATTCCCTTGTTGTTAGGTTACCCGTTTCCGATGGTTTCTTCTTTAGTTTGTTTTTGCAGTTCGATATGAATCGTCTGCAATAAGCAGCGACTCTTATTAGTTTTGTGTATGAAGAAAATCTCTTAGTCAGGTCGTCAATTTCTTCAACTCTAATTGTTAAAACCCTTTTTGCTTCGGGTATATCGATCACTGCGATTGGCTGTTGGTTATTTAACGGCCATTGTTCAGAATCGAATTTCAGCCAATAAGGTCAATTCCACCATAAATCATTGGTTGCCATCTGTTCTGGAAGGCATCCTCTTGAACCATCATCAGCTGGATTATCAGTTGACCGAACATGTCTCCAGCAGCTAACGTTTACTGCCTCTTGTATTTCTGAGACTCGGTTCGCAACAAATGTTTTCCAGGTCGACGGACATTTTTGTAGCCAGGCCAACGTTATTCTCGAATCTGTCCAAGCAAATATGTTTTTAACTTGGCACCCAAATGTCTTCATTGTTTCTGCCAGCAGCTTTGATAACAGGTGAGCACCACATAGTTCCAATTTCGGAAGAGATATTTTTTTTCGGATTGGGGCCACCTTTGTTTTTGCAGCTACAATTGTTGTAGCAAAGAAACCCGTTGGTAGAGCTATCCTGGCATAAACTACTGCTGCATATGCTTCCTCTGAAGCATCACAAAATCCGTGAAGCTCAAATTCTTGAACCTTTGTGGAGTTTATCCACCTTGGAATTCGAATGTCTTCCACCGCAATCAGGTTTATCCTTAGTTTGTTCCACTGTTTTTGCAGTTCGGTTGGAAGTGGTTCGTCCCATTGAAGCTCTGCTTGCCAAATACGTTGCATTAAAATTTTGGCACTGACAGTTACTGGAGCCAACCATCCAAGAGGATCGAATAACTTGGCTATTTCGGACAATGTTTTGCGTTTGGTAAGTATTTCCTTAGTTATTTTTGTATCGACGTTCACCTTGAATTGAAATGTGTCACTTAAAGGATTCCAGTGTATACCCAAAGTTTTTATAGTTTCGTCTTTCATCACGTCTTTGTTTTGTTGATTGCGTAACTCAATCGGTATATGTTGTAGTAGTTTTCTGTTGTTTGCAGCCCATTTTCGAAGCTGAAATCCTGCTCCCTTAAGCATCTCGTCAAGTTCTTTCTGAGCTGCCCTGCACTCCGCGATGGTATCTCCTCCAGACATAACATCATCAACATAGAAGTCATTGTTAATTATTTCTGCAGCGGTCGGATAGTTGGATTGTTCGTCCTTAGCTAGTTGTTGAAGAGTCTTAATAGCCAGATAAGGTGCTGATGCTGTACCATACGCGACAGTCGTTAGTTTGTACTCTTTAATAGGTTGGTTGTTAGAACTGCGCCATAATATCCTCTGGTAATCTTGGTGTTCTTCGTGTAATTCAATTTGGCGGTACATTTTTTCAATGTCCGAAGAAAAAACATATTTATATTTTCTCCAGCGCGTCAGAATTGTAGTTATGTCGTCTTGGAGCTTAGGGCCTATCAGCATTAATTGATTTAAGCTTACTCCAGTCGTTGATTTTGCTGACCCGTCAAAAACAACACGAAGTTTGGTTGTTGTACTTGTAGGTTTAATAACGGCATGATGTGGCATATAGAAAATATTGTTTTTGTTGGATGAGTTGTTACTGACTTCTACCATGTGCCCCAGGTTGAGAAACTCGTTTATAACTTGTGTATAATCGTTTTTTAGTGTAGGATTCCTGTTAAGCTGCAACTCCAGCTGTCGAAATCTAGCTGTAGCTCTATTTCTTGATTCACCAAGTGGATTTGTTTGGATTAATTCTTCGTCGAATGGGATCTTCACAACATATCTCCCATTGTCCTTTCGGTAGTGTGTATCCTTATAGATTTGTTCGCACCGTTTATCTTCCGGCTTTTGGAATTTTGGTTGATTAACCTCTTCTATCTCCCAAAATTTTTCTAGTTGTTGATCAATTGATGTAAGTGCTACTAGTCCAGTAACCCTGTATGTGTCGGGAATGTCGTTTGATGTTCGTCCAGAGATCAGCCAACCTAACTGTGATCTTTGAGCGATTAGTGATCTAGCAGCGACTCGTTTAATACCACTTAACATGATGTCACCATATGTATCAGCTCCAATTATCATATCAATTGGCCCAGGAATATTGTATGTTGGATCAGCAAGCTCTAGACGATCGAACTTTTCAACTTGTTTAGTGTTTGTTTGCTTCGAAGGTAACTGCCTTGTCAATTTTGACAGCACCAGAGCTTCTATTTTTAGCTTAAAACTCGAAGCAAAATGTGGCATTATGGTCACATCTACCTTATTGGTGGCAATTCCTGCTTTTGTTGCTCCTAGTCCGCTGACTTCAACACAAACGTCCTGTCTCTTAAGTTTCAGTGTCTGTACAACCGACTCGGTGATTAGCGAGGCTTGGGATCCAGGATCGATAAGTGCTCTGACTGTAACGTACTGTCCCTTGTCATTATTAACCTTTAGAATTGCCGTGGCGATTAAAACATTCTGGTTCTGTTCGCTATGATTTATTTGTGCGGATGATCTTGCAGCTTCTATCAATTCTGTTTGTTTTGGCTTATCAGTCCATTCCATGTGAAGAAGTGAATGATGTTTCTTGTTGCAATGTTGGCAATTTTTCTTGCTAAAACATTGGATCTGTTTGTTATGCCTCAAACAGTTCAGGCAAAGCCTTGCCTGCTTGCACTGTGTCCATCTTTCTTTTGGCGATAATTTTAAAAACTTTTGACACGCGTATATTTTATGGTCTCCTTTGCATATTGGACACTGAATAACTTTTGCATCTATGATGAAGTTACGGACTCCAGATCTTGGTTCCTCAAATGAGTTTTTTTGTTTTTTGTTTGTTGACATTACTTCAAGAGCTTGGTAACGTCTTTCCAGAAAGTCGAGGAGAGTCTTCATTTTCGGCATTTTATTTGGCTCCTCTAAACCTTGTTCAAACAAATTTCTTGATTCTGTGTCAAGTGACTTTGTAGTCATATGAACAATCATAGGACCCCATGAAGAAGTGTCGTAGCCCAAATTTTTTAGTGCCGCTAGTCCCTCTTTAATGGCATCCAAGCTGTTTTTAATGGAAGACGCTGTTGGAGCGCTATTGTGTCCAGATTTGAGCATCTTCTCTATATGCATAGACACTATTTTTCGCTCATTGTTGTATCTACTTTTTAAGATCTCCCAAGCGCTATTATAGTTTTCACTTGAAAACGTTAGATGCTTTATGAGTTGCAGGGGCTCTCCTTCCAAATGAGTTTTTAAATACTCCATTTTTTCAGTCGTTGTTAAATTGGCCTTGGCGTGTATTATATTGAGGAACAGGTCATAAAACTGCTGCCACTCCAAATAATTACCCTTAAATGTCGGTATTTTAAGTCTTGGAAGCATTGATTCAGTCTTATGTTCCTTCGGCTTGTTGTTACTACTGGAGAGTTTTGATGCCATTGTATTGAGAAATCTGTTGACCTCTTGTTTGACATTTTTATATTCCTTATTCGTTACATAAGGTTTCTCAAGGTCTTCTTCAGATGAATTGCAGATGAAGTCTTCATGTAATTCAGTGAATGTTCGCAACTGCTCCAGCAGTATTTTTTGTTGAAAGTCGTAAATGTCCTTGGAATATTCATCGAATGTTTGTTCAAATTCTTCTATGTTCTCGATAATGGCCGTTATCCTCAGCTTTAACTTTGTCAACCGTTGACCTTGTACGGTAGTTGAATTCTTGTCCGGCTTTGCGGTGTCGGCTTTGTAGGCAGAAGCATTAGATGTCTTTTTAATTTTCTTTGAAGTTTCTGCAGTGGTAGCATCTTGAGGGACTTTAGGCCTTTCCATTTCCTTCGAAGCTTGTGCGATGTTCTTTGAAGTTTCTGCAGTGGGAGCATCTTGAGGGACTTCAGGCTTTTCCATTTCCTTCGAAGCTTGTGCGATGTTCTTTGAAGTTTCTGCAGTGGGAGCATCGTGAGGGACTTCAGGCTTTTCCATTTCCTTCGAAGCTTGTGCGACACTTGGATCTATATTTTCCAATTCTCGTTTGAAACTTTCGTACAATGATTTTACTCTGTTGTACGTATCCCTTTGTATGTAGGGTGTATCAAATTTTACAAAGGGAACTATTTGAATATGGTTTGCGTGAAATTCAGACCAACATTTTTCGAGGCGTTCTAGCCTTTCTTCTTTGTATTTCTGTGTTTTTCTGGAGGCACTATCCTTGCCGAAGTTTCGACATTGCTTTTCGATTTCTTCTCTCAAGGCCTTTTGCTTCGAGCTTATAATAAACACATCTGTTTCGTCCAACATCTTAGTTTTATGTTTGAATTGTCTTGTTCTATATTGTAGATAATCTTATAGATAGCGACAGTAGTTTTTTCGTACTTTGAATGCGTTGTTTTTGTAACTTTACTTTTCACTAGCCAATGTTTGAAGCCCTGGCTACGCTTTTCACTAACCAATGTCTAAGCCCTGGTTACGCTTATTTGCTCACTTTTCACTAGCCAATGTTTGAAGCCTTGGCTACGCTTTTCACTAACCAATGTCTAAGCCCTGGTTACGCTTATTCGCTCACTTTTTACTAGCCAATGTTTGAAGCCCTGGCTACGCTTTTCACTAACCAATGTTTGAGCCCTGGTTACGCTTTCTTGTTCATCCGGCTCGAAGGACCATGAATAGTTGACAGAATAAGTTGTTAATTAACTCCTTGCCGCTGGTGGGAGGAAGTCAATGAAGAGAAAACTTAAATGTCTTTTGGCTCGCTGGTTTACTAGCAAGTGAATTATTTATTTCCTATTCAAGATATTTATACAACTTAACTGCTAACTAGGCAATAAATAATTCGAGATACAGACAAACAATATATACATAATTGAAATGGAAAGAAATGCAATGCAAGCAATACAATGCAATGCACTGCAACGGCTCCGAGCACGAGAACGCTGATAGTTGCAGGAGGTGTCATATTTATTCGCCAACTGGTGGTGACGTTCATTAACCTGTTGGTCATTCACCTGCTGTTGTTTACTTGGTTTGTAGTGTAGAATTCGGTCGTTTGCATTTGTTGTCACAACACTGGGAAACTAATCTAGGGTAGACCTAGACAACAATCTAGGCAACCAGAGCATTAAGCACATCCAAACCAGAGACGGCTACTCGAGCAAGCCGCGGGCGTGGATTACACACTCAACCCCGTATCGCCGGGCTGCTCGACATAGTAAATCAGAAAAAAAGGGAAAAAGAAAAAAAAAACGAAGACTACCGTCGCGAAAGACTTGCGCGAACAAGCCAAAGCTTACCTCGTCGTATGACATCGGCAACTTCATTTACCTACACCAACGCATTTTGGCATCAGCACGCGGCATAAAGGTCATCAGACGAAGAAAGTCGTACAGCGCCTTAAACCTACTCTTCACAACCATCGTCAGCAGCACACACTCCTCAGAACTTTAACGACCACAGGAACATACGACGCCCCGTTCCAGAAGGAAACACCATTTTCGACACCTTCCACAATGCCAAGCCTACGGCTGCGAGATCACCAGCAAAACACACACCAACGACGATAGTACCCATCGCAACCGATTATATTCTGAAGATAGCTAAGCACCTTCTGACAAAGTAGGAGATTCAATAGACTAAGTATTTGGTATAGAGTGTTTATTTCATAATGTAAGTATAATATAATTAAATAGATTATTAAAGAAACAAGAGCAAATATTAACCCTAAAGTAAACTAATAGTTAAAGTAAAAGAGCTAGTTCATAATACTAAGAAACGGAGAGAAAAAAAAATTTTTTGATAATTTGTAAATTTTGAAATAACATCTAAAGGGACTGGACTATGTGAAGCTAATTCGATTGATGAACACACTTAAAATTTAATCTTATCCTAACAGGTAGACAAACGAAAGCTGATAATAAAGAGCTGACACTCGACGCCATCTCAATTGAAGCGGTGCACCTCCTCAATGGATCGTCGCAGTCACATCTTATGAAAAGTGATAACAAGAACAACAACTAATTGCAAGTAATTTATAACCTTATCAAAAGCTCGGGGTAAGTGAAATTTTGGAGTTACTTATGTATTAAATTTGGAAAGTGTTTATTATCGAATTCGCCGCCAATTTTATTTCTCGGAAGTACTCGTTTACCTAAAAGTAGGCAACGCTATAGAGGCTTGAAATTTTTTTTTTTTTTTTTAAGTTTGAATAAAGCAGAATAGTATACCTACTGCGATAAATGAGCTTTAAGCTATCGCATTCAGTTTACGTGAAAAAAAAACTATATTTATATATATAAATAATCGTTACGCTAAAGAATAGTTCTATGGTATAGGAATGTTTTTAAGGTTTTTGGTTGAGTTGCTCATCTGTAAGAGATCCCACATATAAAAATTATATATTAGCATTAAGACTTTGGAGATATATTAATTTATACTTTTCAATAAATGTAATTGAACATATGAAATTTAAACTTAACGGTGTATGTTGATTGCGGAGATTTGACATGGTGACCGAGACGATGTTGAGACAATAAGGAAAATTCGAGGGGGTGAGTGTGGGGGCAGAAGAAACTCGTAAGCGACTAGGAAGGTACTATAACCGATGGTAAGATCATAGTTATTTAACTATTGTTCATTTTAGGGGGTTGCCATATTTTAATTTCGTGGTAGTGGTAGCCGTAGGTCGTGTTACTTGTTGACGCGTGGGGGGGGGGGGGGGGATATCCACAGAGGACTAATTACACCAAGTCCTCCTTGCCGTTAGGGTTACCACCAGGACACAAAGATTGCCTAGTTATTTTATACTTTCCTCATAAATCCATCATTGGAATCCGATCAGAGTGAACATCTTTTTTTTTGTGTTTTTTTTTTGATTCTTATGGACGAATTTCGGCTCAGGAATTTTTTTTTGAACCAACTCTATCGAGCTAAACTTTTTTTTGTTGTTGTTTATGCGGCATGATAAATCGTAACAACTGTTCTCCTCTATGTTGGCAAGAACCCATCCTCCGACGAGTAGAGCCTAGGCAAAAGCAAGCATGCCGAGCCAACTTAGAGAGAATGCCCTTCACTCCTGCCTACAGAAACGGCTGATCGTAACCTGTAAGACGGTGAGTTGCCCTGGGGATAAGAAGGAGTGAAGGATTTCGGTGACACTTGACATTTGTGCTTTGAGTAGGCGAAAAGTAATTTCGGAAACGGTGAATGGCACCTCCCATTTGAGGAGATAAGAAAGATGTTAAGGGTCATTGAACAACCAGTAAAGGTTCCGTTACACATCTAATGCAAATCCTCTCAAAAAATTTTCCTTTGGTTGCAGCACACTTGTCACATATTGGACACCACTTCTACACGTCATCTCTAGCATGCAACCAGTAGAACCGATGTCGCACCTTCTCCAGTGTTTTGTTAACTCACAGGTGGCAGCGAGAAGGTCCGTCGTTGTCAGTTGCGGTACGATCAGCTGCATCACATATGATTTACCGTCAGCGGATTCTCGTATATAGTGAGTCCCACTGTGCCCAATAGGCTTTGAGAACTGGACTCCTGTCAGAAATGTCTCTCCATTCAGGTTTCTCTTCATTTTTTTTTTATGCGAGAATGGGTTCGATATCTGGATCCTCCTGTTGAGCAGTCCTCACTTCCTCATTGCTCCATCCGCTTATTGGGTCAGCTCTTAGTCGCTGAGCGGTAATATTTTCTTTGTCTTCTTGCCGCCTACAATGCTTGCAATCCAGTGCAGCTTTCCTCTGCGGTGTTGAATCTGGTAATCATAAGTCTGCAGTCTTTCTATCCACCTTGCGACTTGACCTTCTGGATTTTTAAAGTTCAACAGCCAGTTCAGAGCACCATGGTCTGTCCGCAGAAGGAATTTCTGTCCATAGATATACTTATGGAAGTGCTTTGTTGCCAAGATAACAGCTAGCAGTTCCCTTTTGGTTACGCAGTAGTTTCTTTCGGGCTTCGAGAGGACCTTGCTGTAATATGCCACCACTTTCTCTTCGCCATCATGCACTTGGGATAGTACCGCCTCGATTCCAACTTTGCTTGCATCTGCGTCGATGATGAATGTTTTTCCAGGTGTTGGATGTGCCAGCACTGGAGCGCTACAGAGGCGCTATTTGAGTTCCTGGAAAGATTTCTCACACTCACCTGACCATTTAAACTGCTTCCCTTTTTCGGTGAGCTGATGCAAACTCTTTGCAACTCCAGAAAAGTTCTTAACAAATCGTCGGTAATATGTGGCAAGACCAAGAAAGCTTCGGAGTTGATGTTTGTCCTGTGGTGTTGGCCAATTTTTGACGGAGTCAAATTTTTCAGGATCAGTCTTCACTCCTTGGGAAGAGATGATGTATCCCAAATACTTAACTTCGGTCTGAAAAGTGCACATTTTTCTGGATTCAGTTTAAGGTTAGCCTCCCGAAGTCTCTGAAACACGGCTTTTAGGTTCTGGCAATGTTGCTCAAATGTTTTCCCGTAAACAATGACATCGTCCAAGTAGACTAGGGAAGCTCTCCACGTCAGTCCTTGAAGAACGCACTCCATCAAACGCTCGAATGTTGCCGGAGCGTTGCATAGCCCAAACGGCATAACTTTAAACTGCCAGAGCCCATTACCTGTAGAAAACGCCGTCTTTTCCCGATCATCAGGGTGGATGTCAAATTGCCAATATCCACTCTTCAAGTCCAGCGTCGAGAACCACTGGGCTCCCTCCATGGCATCCAGGGTATCACTGATTCTCGGCAGGGGATAGCTGTCCTACTTAGTCGCATCATTCAGCCTTCGGTAGTCTACACAAAAACGAGTGTTTCCGTCTTTCTTTTTCACTAGTACAACTGGTGACGCCCAAGGACTTTTGGAATTTTCAATAAGACCGTCCTTCTTCATTTTTGTTATCATTTCCTCAACCTCACCTTGTTTGGCCAGTGGAAGGCGTCTTGCGGGTTGACGAATCGGTCTTGGATCTCCTGTGTTGATGCGATGCTGCACCAACTGTGTCCTACCATATTGCACCTTTTCCGAAGCGAAGATGTCAGTGTACTCTTGTAGGAGATTTTCAGCCATCCTTGTTTGTTGGTGATCAAGTTCGGATGAATTCAGTATTCTAGCCTTAATGGATTTGAGCTCCTCCGGAGTTATAGCTTTTGTCGGGGCTTCATCGGTGATCTTCGTAATTGCTGCAACGGATTCGCAATGTCCAACGACTTCTCCTTTCTTCAACCTTACATCGTACGGGTGTTTAGTAATCGTACAGGGACCATTTTGTTTTTCGGTGCTACCAGTGTTTTCCCAATGATGACGCTTTGGGAGGAACACTCTGGGCCTGGTTCCACCATGAGGTATCGAAGGCTTCCAAACTCACCTTCCAGTTTTGTCCAAACGAACACTTCAGAAGAAGGAGGCAGAATCAGATCTTCCGTGATGACAGTCCTCAGTGTTGATGTAATTTCATTCGAATAGGTCACTGGAATTTCTTTATTTTGGTATTTCAAAACTTGATTACCGATGTCCAAAATAATTCCGTGCTGTTTCATAAAGTCGATTCCAATGATGCACTCGTCACATATATCTGAAACCAGGAATTGATGAGTAAACACTAGATCGGCCAGTCGGATCTTCAGACACACTTCTCCATATACTCTTGCCGCTTTTCCCGTTGCGGTTCTTAGACGGTAGCTATTGGTGTAATGAAGCCACGTCGTCTTTACCAGGTCTCAACGAAGTATGGAGGCTGTGGCACCGATATCGATGGTAGCCACATGTTTGTTCCCGTTAATAGTAGTCTCCACAGTCAGACTTTTGTTGTCTCGTTTGGTCTGGGAGACCTGGATGGTGGTTCTGGACCATCGATACAAGAAACTTGCATCGATCCCTCGAAGTTGGTTCTTACTAGTTTCCCTGATGGGAAACGTATTGATAAGCAGCGCTTGTGTTGTTGTTACCTTGCTCTGGGTTGGATTTCTTGCTACCACAATGTTGACAAGCGGGTTTATTTGGTGGTAGTCGGCATTGACGCTGTAAGTGCTCGGTTTTGTTTCAGCTCTTCGACTATAGCCTTTCTAAGTGGATGTACTCAATGAGAAGCCTGTTCTGCTGCTTCAATTGTCAATGCGAATGCTAAAGTTTCAGAAAGATTACGTGTTCTAGCAGTTCGCCCTGACCTCTGAAGATGTATATCGGAAATGGCACGAACGAAGGACTCAACAGGAAGCTGGTTGATGATTTCTTCTCCAGCATCCGGGTATGCCATGTGTACCAATCTTTCGACGTCTGCTTGGAGCTGGTGCAGACTTTCACCCATGTTATTGAGTTGGACTCGGAAGACTTCTTTCAAGTGGCTATCGCCAAACTTATTTACAAACTCTCTAGCAGATTCTCGAATTCTGATTTTCCGGATCTGGTCCAGTTCCTTGGTCAGAACAGAGAACTGTTTATCGCAACGGCTTTCCAAACGATTCTCTACAACAGAAAGCTGTTTTTCTACACCTTAAACGCGTTCGTCTAGGGCACATAAATTTTTCTCAATGTTGCCCAATTTGCCTTCTTGAATGTTTTTCTGACCTTCCAAAACATTCTTTTGCGCCTCAAGTCTTTCGAGAATATTCTGTTGTTCTTTGTTTTGTTCGTTTCGTTGTGAATCCAATTGTTCGAGAACATTCTGCTGTTCCTTCTTTTGCCCGTTTCGTTGCTCTTCAATCAGCTTCTTTTGCTCGTTTCGTTGTGCTTCCAGTTGTTCGAGAGCATTCTGCTATTCCTTCTTTTGCTCATTTCATTGCTCTTCAATCAGCTTCTTTTGCTCGTTTCGCTGTGCTTGAAGTTGTTCCAGAACATTCTGCTGTTCCTTCTTTTGCTCACCCCCTATGAGTTGACCTTGTCGTGGTGGGGGTTCTTATGGACATCTTCTCCAGCAATCCAGCTGCAGAACCTGTCCAACCAACATAACTCAAAACAAAACCTCAATGTTGAAAACTGAAAATAATGGAAAAAGTAAATAAACGGAATAAAAAACGAGCGGGGATATACGTTCACAAGTCGGCAGGTGTCGCGACTGCCGGCGATGGCTTGGCCTCGAAAGAGGATAAGTCACCAGTGACAAATTTATTTACGAAGAAGGAAGAAAAAGCGATTTGTGGAAGGGCTGGGGAGCCGACTGCAGTTCGAGGAAGGCCTCACAAGCTAACCAAGAAATGTGGAGAGCCCTCTGACCCTAACGCCGTTCCTAAGGAGGATGCCCAAACCAGTGGAAGGGTTGCAGTGACTCTCTGTATCACTTCCACTCATACTGCCCGTATTGAAGGGACCCCGGAGAAAACTGTTGCAGCAAGTAGAGGGGCCGAGACTTTCGGTTCTAACGCGAACTGTGATATGTTGACTAAGGGGCTACCCTCATCAAAAACACTGCCCTAACCTCCCACCTCATCCCATCCTATGTCAAAGGACTCAAGGTCGACCAACCCGGACGGTACGGGAGCCGAGACTATCGGCACCGTGGCTGAAAGGGGAGGACCTCCTTCGAGCTCCGGAAACACTCCTTCCCTCCCCCAAGTTGTAGGTGAAACTGTGACTAACAGTGGAACAAACAACGAAAGGGTGTCCAAACCCCCTAACCCCAAAGTTTGAGAAGAAACTGTGACTTACAGTGGAACTGAAAACAAAAGGGTTTCCAATCCCCCAAACCCCAAAGTTGAAGGTGAAACTGTGACTTACAGTGGAATTGAAAACGAAAGGGTTTCCAATCCCCCTAACCCCCAAGCTGAAGGTGAAACTGTGTCTTACAGTGGAACGGACAACGAAGGGCATCCCAACCTCCCTACCTTCCCAAACCACAAAGAAAGGCGGAATGCGGAGAAAATTGCGAAGATGTTAGGTGCGGTACCTAAACCTAAGCTTGATTCAACGCAATCTGCCAAACTTGAGTGGGCAATGAAAATCATTGCAATAAATGAAAAAAACTGCGTAGACTCAACGTCTAAGCGCCAACGTTCGTTCGAGCAGTCAACCCTGAACGCTAAAAGGCCTAAGGTGCAAAAACCAAGCACCCTCAGTTCCAAAAAAGACATTTCGTGCAGTGACGCACTGAAGGACAAACCCATTTTCGCTGTCACTGACAGGAGTAACGCGGATGGTGCGATCTCTTTCGATCAATGGGCGATCATCATGAACAAGCTCCAGGCCTCCTACTGGACTCTTATGATGGAAAACCCAGGGGAACCTGCCATCTTTGAGGACACAGGATGGTATCAGGGGCGCGTCAGGTTAATCGCGTTCGATGGAGAGAGATCGCGCGATCTGTATAAGCTTGCGATAAGCAGGTTAGAGGGACTCTGGCCTGGTGCTAAGCTTGAAGTCGTGTCAAGGGAGGATATCCCTTGCAGACCTAGGGCTCGCGCTAGACTTCCAGCAGAACTCTCCTGCAAAGATACAATCATGAAAATGATTCAATTTGGCAATCCAACCCTTCCTACTCATGACTGGAAAGTCGCGAAGCTGGAACAGCCGGAGGGTCACTATAGATCGGCTATAATAGTCATCAATAAGGACTCCCTTGCTCCCCTGGCTGCGGCAAAAGGCGTGATTCGGTTCGGCTGGTCAAACATTGCCTTAAAAATATACAAAAAAGAGGAAGAACAAAACATCGTTCCATCTCCCGAAACAAAAAGTGCGTCTTCAGTGGAAGAACCCGCAGGGCAAGTCGACCCTCCATCCATGGAGATAGATGAGCTCGGCACATCCTCTGCTGAAACGCATGAAAATAGACCCTCCACATCCCACTTGGATGCCCAAAACGTCATCAAATTCTCCGACTTGGAGACTGATGACTCCGCTAACGAGGTTTCGCTCAGCGAGGATGATCTTCTTAGGTCAAACTCTGAGAGCGAAACAGACGACGACCTCAACCAGACCGTGGTGGGGGTTAGTCTACTTAGTTGTTCCCAAGATTGTGCAGCTAACACAGATTAACCTCCAACACTCCAAGCAGGCTTAGGCCTCCCTTCTTCTCCCCCTAAACAAGAGAGGGGAAGATATTGTCCTTACCCAAGAGCTTTGGATCATCAAATCCATCGTTTATTGACTAAGGGCTCCTGGATATACTCTACTGTATATGAAGGACAAAGGTGAACCCAGATCCTGCATATTGGTAAGAAGTAGCACTTATGTATTTTTACTCCCTAATTACAGCAATCGAGATGTAATCACAATAAAATACCAGAACGATGACAACACCTACTGGCTGGTATCTGCTTACCGCGGCCACGACCATCCTGGCCCTCCCCCAGGCGACTTATTAAAAAGGGTTGTCGCTGAAGCAGAACGGCAGAAGATCTGCCTCATCATTGGATGCGATGCCAATGCGCATCACACAGTATGGGGAAGTACTGACATAAATGAAAGGGGTGAGTCACTTTTTGATTTTATTTTAAGTACTAACCTCATAGTTAGTAATACTGGCAACGAACCAACATTCATTACCAGAAACAGACAAGAGGTCTAGATATCACTCTTGTCTCCGATTCGGTTCATCATAGGATTACTAATTGGAAAGTATCTACTGAACACTCCTTTTCTGATCATAGATACATTCAATTTGATCTTAGTGATGAAACTCTTAAGCAACCAATCTTCCGAAACTACCGGAAAACTGACTGGGAAAAATATCGGGTAACTCTGAAAAAGTTTATTAAACCTGAACTTTTACAAGACCCTACAAACAAACATGATCTAGACCAAAAAGTCAATGATCTTACCACTACCCTTAACCATTCACTGCAGAAATCCTGTCCTCTTATAAAAATAAGAAGAAAACAGAAACCACTGTGGTGGAGCTCGCGGCTAGAACCGCTCAGGAAGGAATGTTGAAAACTTTTCAACAGAGCTAAACAATCTAAAACTTAAATAGACTGGGACTCCTACAAGGAATCCCTCAAAACTAACAAATATCAACTGAGGAAAAATAAAAGAACTTCCTGGAGAAACTTCTGTAGAAAAATAGAAGATACTTCAGAAGCTTCTAGATTAAGAAAAATCCTCTCTAAAAGTCCGACCATGCCTAGCAGTCTGAAAACAGCTGACGGCTGGACAGAATCCTGCGAAGAAACGCTCAATCAGCTTCTGGACACTCACTTTCCAGGCAGCTCTAAGAACTTATGTAACTATGATTCCATAGAATCAGGTAGCATAATAATTAACATCCCCGATCTGATTACAAGGGAAAAATTAGTTTGGGCCATTAACAGCTTTGACCCATACAAATCCCCTGGACCTGATGGTATAATTCCAGCCGAACTTCAAAAGGCCGCGGACATTATTATCCCTGTCCTGGAAGTAATTCCTATCGGCTGTACCACCTTGAACTATATACCCACGCAGTGGAGAGAGGTCAAGGTTGTGTTTATACCTAAGGCTGGGAAATCATCCCACGTAAATCCGAAAGATCTCCGAATAATAAGTCTATCATCTTTCCTTCTTAAAACCTTAGAACTACTGATTGATATCCACTTGCGTACAGCTATAGATCCCAAATTGTTATCTACAGCACAACACGCCTACTGTAAGGGAAAATCTGTAGAAACGGCCTTACACACCTTGGTTCGTACTATAGAATGTTCCCTCCATCACAAAGAATTCACTTTGGCAGCTTTCCTCGACATAGAGGGTGCCTCCAATAACGTCAGCAACTCTGCAATTACAAAGGCACTGACAAGGCTCAAAGTAGATGGTTCCATAGTGGAGTTGATAAATCTAATGCTAAAAAGCAGTAGAATCAACTCTTCTCTAGGAAACTTCCCTGCAGAGAGATCTGTCAGTAGAGGAAACCGCAAGGCGGAGTCATATCCCCTCTTCTTTGGAATCTAGTCGTCAATGAACTTCTAGTAGACTTAGAAGCTGAGGGATTCAAAGTGATTGCATATGCAGATGACGTCTCCATTGCGGTATCTGGCAAACATGCTCACGTCCTTACGGATCTGATGCAGACCGCTCCGAATAAACTAGTAAAATGGGCGGGAAAATGTGATCTAGGGGGTCAACCCTAAGAAAACTGAACTCGTTCTCTTCACCAGGAAATACAAAATTCCTCAACTAATAACTCCATCAATTAATGGAGTCCCACTTGAACTTTCGAACGAAGCCAAATATCTAGATATAATCCTAGACAAAAAGCTAAATTGGAAAGCCAATATACAGGAAAGAATCAGGAAATCCACCGTGGCCTTATTTTCGTGTAAAAAAGCCATTGGTAATAAATGGGGTTTCTCCCCCCAAATCACTCACTGGCTCTACACCGCGGTCATCAGACCAATACTCACATACGGAGTAGTGGTATGGTGGACCGCTCTTGATAAAAGGACCTACTGCGACAATTTAAGCAAGGTCCAACGAACAGCCGGTTTGTGTGTAAGCGGAGTACTGAGATCAACACCCTCAGCTGCACTCAATACACTTTTTAACCTCACACCAGAGATATCTACTTCAGCAAACAAATGGCCGCCAGTGCAGCCACTCGTATGAGAGCTATCTCCCGATGGACCGATAACAACATCGGTCACGTTACAATCCTGAATTTATTCGGATCAATCCCCTGTCACTCCGATTACACCATCCCCCAATTGGTTTTTGATAATAAGTTCCAAGTCTCAATCACACCGAGACCGACCTGGGAAGACGAAGAATTTTTGAGAGATGATTCAATTCATTTCTATACAGATGGTTCAAAAACCGAAGAAGGGGTGGGCTGCGGGGTGTACTCAAACCGACTTAACGTAAGTATCTCTTTCCGCCTTCCAAACCATTGTAGTGTGTTCCAAGCGGAAATTCTGGCGATCAAAGAGGTCCTATCATAGCTAAGAGAAAACGTGATATCCTCAACAAATATCCGGATTTTCTCAGATAGTCAAGCAGTCCTCAAATCACTCGGCGCTGTCGCCTATCTCTTAGGGAGATGGCTGAACAGTTCAATATCCACCTTATTTGGGTGCCGGGGCACAGAGATATCGTGGGTAACTGCAAAGCCGATTAACTCGCCAGAAAAGGAACCGTTCTACCGATCTCAACCAGCAGGTTGAATATTGGTATACCAATCGCTACATGTAAACTTATGCTAAAGCAAGAGGCAATGGATAGAACAAATTATTGGTGGAACAATATCACCACGTGCGTGGCAACAAAACGGATATGGCCAGGACTAGATCCAAAACGCACAAGACATTTGTTATCCATTACCAGATTGCAAGTTAGCTCAGTAATCAATGTCATCACCGGACATTGTCTGATAGGAAGACACACCATAAGACTTGGCGTTCCCTCTAATGACTTCTGCAGAAGTTGCTTAGATGAGGAGGAGGAGGAGACAATCCCACACCTCCTCTGCTCATGTCCTGCACTCTCTTTTAAAAGAAAACGGCATCTAGGAAAATATTTTCTTGATGATCCAAGCGATCTGGCGAACACAGATCCCCTGCATCTCCTTCGCTTTATTAAAAGCTCCAAATGGTTTTGTTAAGTGAGGTACTCCCTCGCATAATATCTATGGTATCACAATGGACCTAATATTGGTCTAAGTGTGTCAGTTTGTTTTCCTGACAGCCATTTAAACCTAACCTGCCTCTGAAGATGTATATCGGAAATGGCACGAACGAAGGACTCAACAGGAAGCTGGTTGATGATTTCTTCTCCAGCATCCGGGTATGCCATGTGTACCAATCTTTCGACGTCTGCTTGGAGCTGGTGCAGACTTTCACCCATGTTATTGAGTTGGACTCGGAAGACTTCTTTCAAGTGGCTATCGCCAAACTTATTTACAAACTCTCTAGCAGATTCTCGAATTCTGATTTTCCGGATCTGGTCCAGTTCCTTGGTCAGAACAGAGAACTGTTTATCGCAACGGCTTTCCAAACGATTCTCTACAACAGAAAGCTGTTTTTCTACACCTTAAACGCGTTCGTCTAGGGCACATAAATTTTTCTCAATGTTGCCCAATTTGCCTTCTTGAATGTTTTTCTGACCTTCCAAAACATTCTTTTGCGCCTCAAGTCTTTCGAGAATATTCTGTTGTTCTTTGTTTTGTTCGTTTCGTTGTGAATCCAATTGTTCGAGAACATTCTGCTGTTCCTTCTTTTGCCCGTTTCGTTGCTCTTCAATCAGCTTCTTTTGCTCGTTTCGTTGTGCTTCCAGTTGTTCGAGAGCATTCTGCTATTCCTTCTTTTGCTCATTTCATTGCTCTTCAATCAGCTTCTTTTGCTCGTTTCGCTGTGCTTGAAGTTGTTCCAGAACATTCTGCTGTTCCTTCTTTTGCTCACCCCCTATGAGTTGACCTTGTCGTGGTGGGGGTTCTTATGGACATCTTCTCCAGCAATCCAGCTGCAGAACCTGTCCAACCAACATAACTCAAAACAAAACCTCAATGTTGAAAACTGAAAATAATGGAAAAAGTAAATAAACGGAATAAAAAACGAACGGGGATATACGTTCACAAGTCGGCAGGTGTCGCGACTGCCGGCGATGGCTTGGCCTCGAAAGAGGATAAGTCGCCAGTGACAAATTTATTTACGAAGAAGGAAGAAAAAGCGATTTGTGGAAGGGCTGGGGAGCCGACTGCAGTTCGAGGAAGGCCTCACAAGCTAACCAAGAAATGTGGAGAGCCCTCTGGCCCTAACGCCGTTCCTAAGGAGGATGCCCAAACCAGTGGAAGGGTTGCAGTGACTCTCTGTATCACTTCCACTCATACTGCCCGTATTGAAGGGACCCCGGAGAAAACTGTTGCAGCAAGTAGAGGGGCCGAGACTTTCGGTTCTAACGCGAACTGTGATATGTTGACTAAGGGGCTACCCTCATCAAAAACACTGCCCTAACCTCCCACCTCATCCCATCCTATGTCAAAGGACTCAAGGTCGACCAACCCGGACGGTACGGGAGCCGAGACTATCGGCACCGTGGCTGAAAGGGGAGGACCTCCTTCGAGCTCCGGAAACACTCCTTCCCTCCCCCAAGTTGTAGGTGAAACTGTGACTAACAGTGGAACAAACAACGAAAGGGTGTCCAAACCCCCTAACCCCAAAGTTGGAGATGAAACTGTGACTTACAGTGGAACTGAAAACAAAAGGGTTTCCAATCCCCCAAACCCCAAAGTTGAAGGTGAAACTGTGACTTACAGTGGAACTGAAAACGAAAGGGTTTCCAATCCCCCTAACCCCCAAGCTGAAGGTGAAACTGTGTCTTACAGTGGAACGGACAACGAAGGGCATCCCAACCTCCCTACCTTCCCAAACCACAAAGAAAGGCGGAATGCGGAGAAAATTGCGAAGATGTTAGGTGCGGTACCTAAACCTAAGCTTGATTCAACGCAATCTGCCAAACTTGAGTGGGCAATGAAAATCATTGCAATAAATGAAAAAAACTGCGTAGACTCAACGTCTAAGCGCCAACGTTCGTTCGAGCAGTCAACCCTGAACGCTAAAAGGCCTAAGGTGCAAAAACCAAGCACCCTCAGTTCCAAAAAAGACATTTCGTGCAGTGACGCACTGAAGGACAAACCCATTTTCGCTGTCACTGACAGGAGTAACGCGGATGGTGCGATCTCTTTCGATCAATGGGCGATCATCATGAACAAGCTCCAGGCCTCCTACTGGACTCTTATGATGGAAAACCCAGGGGAACCTGCCATCTTTGAGGACACAGGATGGTATCAGGGGCGCGTCAGGTTAATCGCGTTCGATGGAGAGAGATCGCGCGATCTGTATAAGCTTGCGATAAGCAGGTTAGAGGGACTCTGGCCTGGTGCTAAGCTTGAAGTCGTGTCAAGGGAGGATATCCCTTGCAGACCTAGGGCTCGCGCTAGACTTCCAGCAGAACTCTCCTGCAAAGATACAATCATGAAAATGATTCAATTTGGCAATCCAACCCTTCCTACTCATGACTGGAAAGTCGCGAAGCTGGAACAGCCGGAGGGTCACTATAGATCGGCTATAATAGTCATCAATAAGGACTCCCTTGCTCCCCTGGCTGCGGCAAAAGGCGTGATTCGGTTCGGCTGGTCAAACATTGCCTTAAAAATATACAAAAAAGAGGAAGAACAAAACATCGTTCCATCTCCCGAAACAAAAAGTGCGTCTTCAGTGGAAGAACCCGCAGGGCAAGTCGACCCTCCATCCATGGAGATAGATGAGCTCGGCACATCCTCTGTTGAAACGCATGAAAATAGACCCTCCACATCCCACTTGGATGCACATATAACTCAAAACAAAACCTCAATGTTGAAAACTGAAAATAATGGAAAAAGTAAATAAACGGAATAAAAAACGAACGGGGATATACGTTCACAAGTCGGCAGGTGTCGCGACTGCCGGCGATGGCTTGGCCTCGAAAGAGGATAAGTCGCCAGTGACAAATTTATTTACGAAGAAGGAAGAAAAAGCGATTTGTGGAAGGGCTGGGGAGCCGACTGCAGTTCGAGGAAGGCCTCACAAGCTAACCAAGAAATGTGGAGAGCCCTCTGGCCCTAACGCCGTTCCTAAGGAGGATGCCCAAACCAGTGGAAGGGTTGCAGTGACTCTCTGTATCACTTCCACTCATACTGCCCGTATTGAAGGGACCCCGGAGAAAACTGTTGCAGCAAGTAGAGGGGCCGAGACTTTCGGTTCTAACGCGAACTGTGATATGTTGACTAAGGGGCTACCCTCATCAAAAACACTGCCCTAACCTCCCACCTCATCCCATCCTATGTCAAAGGACTCAAGGTCGACCAACCCGGACGGTACGGGAGCCGAGACTATCGGCACCGTGGCTGAAAGGGGAGGACCTCCTTCGAGCTCCGGAAACACTCCTTCCCTCCCCCAAGTTGTAGGTGAAACTGTGACTAACAGTGGAACAAACAACGAAAGGGTGTCCAAACCCCCTAACCCCAAAGTTGGAGATGAAACTGTGACTTACAGTGGAACTGAAAACAAAAGGGTTTCCAATCCCCCAAACCCCAAAGTTGAAGGTGAAACTGTGACTTACAGTGGAACTGAAAACGAAAGGGTTTCCAATCCCCCTAACCCCCAAGCTGAAGGTGAAACTGTGTCTTACAGTGGAACGGACAACGAAGGGCATCCCAACCTCCCTACCTTCCCAAACCACAAAGAAAGGCGGAATGCGGAGAAAATTGCGAAGATGTTAGGTGCGGTACCTAAACCTAAGCTTGATTCAACGCAATCTGCCAAACTTGAGTGGGCAATGAAAATCATTGCAATAAATGAAAAAAACTGCGTAGACTCAACGTCTAAGCGCCAACGTTCGTTCGAGCAGTCAACCCTGAACGCTAAAAGGCCTAAGGTGCAAAAACCAAGCACCCTCAGTTCCAAAAAAGACATTTCGTGCAGTGACGCACTGAAGGACAAACCCATTTTCGCTGTCACTGACAGGAGTAACGCGGATGGTGCGATCTCTTTCGATCAATGGGCGATCATCATGAACAAGCTCCAGGCCTCCTACTGGACTCTTATGATGGAAAACCCAGGGGAACCTGCCATCTTTGAGGACACAGGATGGTATCAGGGGCGCGTCAGGTTAATCGCGTTCGATGGAGAGAGATCGCGCGATCTGTATAAGCTTGCGATAAGCAGGTTAGAGGGACTCTGGCCTGGTGCTAAGCTTGAAGTCGTGTCAAGGGAGGATATCCCTTGCAGACCTAGGGCTCGCGCTAGACTTCCAGCAGAACTCTCCTGCAAAGATACAATCATGAAAATGATTCAATTTGGCAATCCAACCCTTCCTACTCATGACTGGAAAGTCGCGAAGCTGGAACAGCCGGAGGGTCACTATAGATCGGCTATAATAGTCATCAATAAGGACTCCCTTGCTCCCCTGGCTGCGGCAAAAGGCGTGATTCGGTTCGGCTGGTCAAACATTGCCTTAAAAATATACAAAAAAGAGGAAGAACAAAACATCGTTCCATCTCCCGAAACAAAAAGTGCGTCTTCAGTGGAAGAACCCGCAGGGCAAGTCGACCCTCCATCCATGGAGATAGATGAGCTCGGCACATCCTCTGCTGAAACGCATGAAAATAGACCCTCCACATCCCACTTGGATGCCCAAAACGTCATCAAATTCTCCGACTTGGAGACTGATGACTCCGCTAACGAGGTTTCGCTCAGCGAGGATGATCTTCTTAGGTCAAACTCTGAGAGCGAAACAGACGACGACCTCAACCAGACCGTGGTGGGGGTTAGTCTACTTAGTTGTTCCCAAGATTGTGCAGCTAACACAGATTAACCTCCAACACTCCAAGCAGGCTTCGGCCTCCCTTCTTCTCCCCCTAAACAAGAGAGGGGAAGATATTGTCCTTACCCAAGAGCTTTGGATCATCAAATCCATCGTTTATTGACTAAGGGCTCCTGGATATACTCTACTGTATATGAAGGACAAAGGTGAACCCAGATCCTGCATATTGGTAAGAAGTAGCACTTATGTATTTTTACTCCCTAATTACAGCAATCGAGATGTAATCACAATAAAATACCAGAACGATGACAACACCTACTGGCTGGTATCTGCTTACCTCGGCCACGACCATCCTGGCCCTCCCCCAGGCGACTTATTAAAAAGGGTTGTCGCTGAAGCAGAACGGCAGAAGATCTGCCTCATCATTGGATGCGATGCCAATGCGCATCACACAGTATGGGGAAGTACTGACATAAATGAAAGGGGTGAGTCACTTTTTGATTTTATTTTAAGTACTAACCTCATAGTTAGTAATACTGGCAACGAACCAACATTCATTACCAGAAACAGACAAGAGGTCTAGATATCACTCTTGTCTCCGATTCGGTTCATCATAGGATTACTAATTGGAAAGTATCTACTGAACACTCCTTTTCTGATCATAGATACATTCAATTTGATCTTAGTGATGAAACTCTTAAGCAACCAATCTTCCGAAACTACCGGAAAACTGACTGGGAAAAATATCGGGTAACTCTGAAAAAGTTTATTAAACCTGAACTTTTACAAGACCCTACAAACAAACATGATCTAGACCAAAAAGTCAATGATCTTACCACTACCCTTAACCATTCACTGCAGAAATCCTGTCCTCTTATAAAAATAAGAAGAAAACAGAAACCACTGTGGTGGAGCTCGCGGCTAGAACCGCTCAGGAAGGAATGTTGAAAACTTTTCAACAGAGCTAAACAATCTAAAACTTAAATAGACTGGGACTCCTACAAGGAATCCCTCAAAACGAACAAATATCAACTGAGGAAAAATAAAAGAACTTCCTGGAGAAACTTCTGTAGAAAAATAGAAGATACTTCAGAAGCTTCTAGATTAAGAAAAATCCTCTCAAAAAGTCCGACCATGCCTAGCAGTCTGAAAACAGCTGACGGCTGGACAGAATCCTGCGAAGAAACGCTCAATCAGCTTCTGGACACTCACTTTCCAGGCAGCTCTAAGAACTTATGTAACTATGATTCCATAGAATCAGGTAGCATAATAATTAACATCACCGATCTGATTACAAGGGAAAAATTAGTTTGGGCCATTAACAGCTTTGACCCATACAAATCCCCTGGACCTGATGGTATAATTCCAGCCGAACTTCAAAAGGCCGCGGACATTATTATCCCTGTCCTGGAAGTAATTCCTATCGGCTGTACCACCTTGAACTATATCCCCACGCAGTGGAGAGAGGTCAAGGTTGTGTTTATACCTAAGGCTGGGAAATCATCCCACGTAAATCCGAAAGATCTCCGAATAATAAGTCTATCATCTTTCCTTCTTAAAACCTTAGAACTACTGATTGATATCCACTTGCGTACAGCTATAGATCCCAAATTGTTATCTACAGCACAACACGCCTACTGTAAGGGAAAATCTGTAGAAACGGCCTTACACACCTTGGTTCGTACTATAGAATGTTCCCTCCATCACAAAGAATTCACTTTGGCAGCTTTCCTCGACATAGAGGGTGCCTCCAATAACGTCAGCAACTCTGCAATTACAAAGGCACTGACAAGGCTCAAAGTAGATGGTTCCATAGTGGAGTTGATAAATCTAATGCTAAAAAGCAGTAGAATCAACTCTTCTCTAGGAAACTTCCCTGCAGAGAGATCTGTCAGTAGAGGAACACCGCAAGGCGGAGTCATATCCCCTCTTCTTTGGAATCTAGTCGTCAATGAACTTCTAGTAGACTTAGAAGCTGAGGGATTCAAAGTGATTGCATATGCAGGTGACGTCTCCATTGCGGTATCTGGCAAACATGCTCACGTCCTTACGGATCTGATGCAGACCGCTCAGAATAAACTAGTAAAATGGGCGGGAAAATGTGATCTAGGGGGTCAACCCTAAGAAAACTGAACTCGTTCTCTTCACCAGGAAATACAAAATTCCTCAACTAATAACTATATCAATTAATGGAGTCCCACTTGAACTTTCGAACGAAGCCAAATATCTAGGTATAATCCTAGACAAAAAGCTAAATTGGAAAGCCAATATACAGGAAAGAATCAGGAAATCCACCGTGGCCTTATTTTCGTGTAAAAAAGCCATTGGTAATAAATGGGGTTTCTCCCCCCAAATCACTCACTGGCTCTACACCGCGGTCATCAGACCAATACTCACATACGGAGTAGTGGTATGGTGGACCGCTCTTGATAAAAGGACCTACTGCGACAATTTAAGCAAGGTCCAACGAACAGCCGGTTTGTGTGTAAGCGGAGTACTGAGATCAACACCCTCAGCTGCACTAAATACACTTTTTAACCTCACACCATTAGATATCTTCAGCAAACAAATGGCCGCCAGTGCAGCCACTCGTATGAGAGCTATCTCCCGATGGACCGATAACAACATCGGTCACGTTACAATCCTGAATTTATTCGGATCAATCCCCTGTCACTCCGATTACACCATCCCCCAATTGGTTTTTGATAATAAGTTCCAAGTCTCAATCACACCGAGACCGACCTGGGAAGACGAAGAATTTTTGAGAGATGATTCAATTCATTTCTATACAGATGGTTCAAAAACCGAAGAAGGGGTGGGCTGCGGGGTGTACTCAAACCGACTTAACGTAAGTATCTCTTTCCGCCTTCCAAACCATTGTAGTGTGTTCCAAGCGGAAATTCTGGCGATCAAAGAGGTCCTATCATAGCTAAGAGAAAACGTGATATCCTCAACAAATATCCGGATTTTCTCAGATAGTCAAGCAGTCCTCAAATCACTCGGCGCTGTCGCCTATCTCTTAGGGAGATGGCTGAACAGTTCAATATCCACCTTATTTGGGTGCCGGGGCACAGAGATATCGTGGGTAACTGCAAAGCCGATTAACTCGCCAGAAAAGGAACCGTTCTACCGATCTCAACCAGCAGGTTGAATATTGGTATACCAATCGCTACATGTAAACTTATGCTAAAGCAAGAGGCAATGGATAGAACAAATTATTAACAATATCACCACGTGCGTGGCAACAAAACGGATATGGCCAGGACTAGATCCAAAACGCACAAGACATTTGTTATCCATTACCAGATTGCAAGTTAGCTCAGTAATCAATGTCATCACCGGACATTGTCTGATAGGAAGACACACCATAAGACTTGGCGTTCCCTCTAATGACTTCTGCAGAAGTTGCTTAGATGAGGAGGAGGAGGAGACAATCCCACACCTCCTCTGCTCATGTCCTGCACTCTCTTTTAAAAGAAAACGGCATCTAGGAAAATATTTTCTTGATGATCCAAGCGATCTGGCGAACACAGATCCCCTGCATCTCCTTCGCTTTATTAAAAGCTCCAAATGGTTTTGTTAAGTGAGGTACTCCCTCGCATAATATCTATGGTATCACAATGGACCTAATATTGGTCTAAGTGTGTCAGTTTGTTTTCCTGACAGCCATTTAAACCTAACCTGCCTCTGAAGATGTATATCGGAAATGGCACGAACGAAGGACTCAACAGGAAGCTGGTTGATGATTTCTTCTCCAGCATCCGGGTATGCCATGTGTACCAATCTTTCGACGTCTGCTTGGAGCTGGTGCAGACTTTCACCCATGTTATTGAGTTGGACTCGGAAGACTTCTTTCAAGTGGCTATCGCCAAACTTATTTACAAACTCTCTAGCAGATTCTCGAATTCTGATTTTCCGGATCTGGTCCAGTTCCTTGGTCAGAACAGAGAACTGTTTATCGCAACGGCTTTCCAAACGATTCTCTACAACAGAAAGCTGTTTTTCTACACCTTAAACGCGTTCGTCTAGGGCACATAAATTTTTCTCAATGTTGCCCAATTTGCCTTCTTGAATGTTTTTCTGACCTTCCAAAACATTCTTTTGCGCCTCAAGTCTTTCGAGAATATTCTGTTGTTCTTTGTTTTGTTCGTTTCGTTGTGAATCCAATTGTTCGAGAACATTCTGCTGTTCCTTCTTTTGCCCGTTTCGTTGCTCTTCAATCAGCTTCTTTTGCTCGTTTCGTTGTGCTTCCAGTTGTTCGAGAGCATTCTGCTATTCCTTCTTTTGCTCATTTCATTGCTCTTCAATCAGCTTCTTTTGCTCGTTTCGCTGTGCTTGAAGTTGTTCCAGAACATTCTGCTGTTCCTTCTTTTGCTCACCCCCTATGAGTTGACCTTGTCGTGGTGGGGGTTCTTATGGACATCTTCTCCAGCAATCCAGCTGCAGAACCTGTCCAACCAACATAACTCAAAACAAAACCTCAATGTTGAAAACTGAAAATAATGGAAAAAGTAAATAAACGGAATAAAAAACGAACGGGGATATACGTTCACAAGTCGGCAGGTGTCGCGACTGCCGGCGATGGCTTGGCCTCGAAAGAGGATAAGTCGCCAGTGACAAATTTATTTACGAAGAAGGAAGAAAAAGCGATTTGTGGAAGGGCTGGGGAGCCGACTGCAGTTCGAGGAAGACCTCACAAGCTAACCAAGAAATGTGGAGAGCCCTCTGGCCCTAACGCCGTTCCTAAGGAGGATGCCCAAACCAGTGGAAGGGTTGCAGTGACTCTCTGTATCACTTCCACTCATACTGCCCGTATTGAAGGGACCCCGGAGAAAACTGTTGCAGCAAGTAGAGGGGCCGAGACTTTCGGTTCTAACGCGAACTGTGATATGTTGACTAAGGGGCTACCCTCATCAAAAACACTGCCCTAACCTCCCACCTCATCCCATCCTATGTCAAAGGACTCAAGGTCGACCAACCCGGACGGTACGGGAGCCGAGACTATCGGCACCGTGGCTGAAAGGGGAGGACCTCCTTCGAGCTCCGGAAACACTCCTTCCCTCCCCCAAGTTGTAGGTGAAACTGTGACTAACAGTGGAACAAACAACGAAAGGGTGTCCAAACCCCCTAACCCCAAAGTTGGAGATGAAACTGTGACTTACAGTGGAACTGAAAACAAAAGGGTTTCCAATCCCCCAAACCCCAAAGTTGAAGGTGAAACTGTGACTTACAGTGGAACTGAAAACGAAAGGGTTTCCAATCCCCCTAACCCCCAAGCTGAAGGTGAAACTGTGTCTTACAGTGGAACGGACAACGAAGGGCATCCCAACCTCCCTACCTTCCCAAACCACAAAGAAAGGCGGAATGCGGAGAAAATTGCGAAGATGTTAGGTGCGGTACCTAAACCTAAGCTTGATTCAACGCAATCTGCCAAACTTGAGTGGGCAATGAAAATCATTGCAATAAATGAAAAAAACTGCGTAGACTCAACGTCTAAGCGCCAACGTTCGTTCGAGCAGTCAACCCTGAACGCTAAAAGGCCTAAGGTGCAAAAACCAAGCACCCTCAGTTCCAAAAAAGACATTTCGTGCAGTGACGCACTGAAGGACAAACCCATGTTCGCTGTCACTGACAGGAGTAACGCGGATGGTGCGATCTCTTTCGATCAATGGGCGATCATCATGAACAAGCTCCAGGCCTCCTACTGGACTCTTATGATGGAAAACCCAGGGGAACCTGCCATCTTTGAGGACACAGGATGGTATCAGGGGCGCGTCAGGTTAATCGCGTTTGATGGAGAGAGATCGCGCGATCTGTATAAGCTTGCGATAAGCAGGTTAGAGGGACTCTGGCCTGGTGCTAAGCTTGAAGTCGTGTCAAGGGAGGATATCCCTTGCAGACCTAGGGCTCGCGCTAGACTTCCAGCAGAACTCTCCTGCAAAGATACAATCATGAAAATGATTCAATTTGGCAATCCAACCCTTCCTACTCATGACTGGAAAGTCGCGAAGCTGGAACAGCCGGAGGGTCACTATAGATCGGCTATAATAGTCATCAATAAGGACTCCCTTGCTCCCCTGGCTGCGGCAAAAGGCGTGATTCGGTTCGGCTGGTCAAACATTGCCTTAAAAATATACAAAAAAGAGGAAGAACAAAACATCGTTCCATCTCCCGAAACAAAAAGTGCGTCTTCAGTGGAAGAACCCGCAGGGCAAGTCGACCCTCCATCCATGGAGATAGATGAGCTCGGCACATCCTCTGCTGAAACGCATGAAAATAGACCCTCCACATCCAACTTGGATGCCCAAAACGTCATCAAATTCTCCGACTTGGAGACTGATGACTCCGCTAACGAGGTTTCGCTCAGCGAGGATGATCTTCTTAGGTCAAACTCTGAGAGCGAAACAGACGACGACCTCAACCAGACCGTGGTGGGGGTTAGTCTACTTAGTTGTTCCCAAGATTGTGCAGCTAACACAGATTAACCTCCAACACTCCAAGCAGGCTTCGGCCTCCCTTCTTCTCCCCCTAAACAAGAGAGGGGAAGATATTGTCCTTACCCAAGAGCTTTGGATCATCAAATCCATCGTTTATTGACTAAGGGCTCCTGGATATACTCTACTGTATATGAAGGACAAAGGTGAACCCAGATCCTGCATATTGGTAAGAAGTAGCACTTATGTATTTTTACTCCCTAATTACAGCAATCGAGATGTAATCACAATAAAATACCAGAACGATGACAACACCTACTGGCTGGTATCTGCTTACCTCGGCCACGACCATCCTGGCCCTCCCCCAGGCGACTTATTAAAAAGGGTTGTCGCTGAAGCAGAACGGCAGAAGATCTGCCTCATCATTGGATGCGATGCCAATGCGCATCACACAGTATGGGGAAGTACTGACATAAATGAAAGGGGTGAGTCACTTTTTGATTTTATTTTAAGTACTAACCTCATAGTTAGTAATACTGGCAACGAACCAACATTCATTACCAGAAACAGACAAGAGGTCTAGATATCACTCTTGTCTCCGATTCGGTTCATCATAGGATTACTAATTGGAAAGTATCTACTGAACACTCCTTTTCTGATCATAGATACATTCAATTTGATCTTAGTGATGAAACTCTTAAGCAACCAATCTTCCGAAACTACCGGAAAACTGACTGGGAAAAATATCGGGTAACTCTGAAAAAGTTTATTAAACCTGAACTTTTACAAGACCCTACAAACAAACATGATCTAGACCAAAAAGTCAATGATCTTACCACTACCCTTAACCATTCACTGCAGAAATCCTGTCCTCTTATAAAAATAAGAAGAAAACAGAAACCACTGTGGTGGAGCTCGCGGCTAGAACCGCTCAGGAAGGAATGTTGAAAACTTTTCAACAGAGCTAAACAATCTAAAACTTAAATAGACTGGGACTCCTACAAGGAATCCCTCAAAACTAACAAATATCAACTGAGGAAAAATAAAAGAACTTCCTGGAGAAACTTCTGTAGAAAAATAGAAGATACTTCAGAAGCTTCTAGATTAAGAAAAATCCTCTCAAAAAGTCCGACCATGCCTAGCAGTCTGAAAACAGCTGACGGCTGGACAGAATCCTGCGAAGAAACGCTCAATTTGCTTCTGGACACTCACTTTCCAGGCAGCTCTAAGAACTTATGTAACTATGATTCCATAGAATCAGGTAGCATAATAATTAACATCCCCGATCTGATTACAAGGGAAAAATTAGTTTGGGCCATTAACAGCTTTGACCCATACAAATCCCCTGGACCTGATGGTATAATTCCAGCCGAACTTCAAAAGGCCGCGGACATTATTATCCCTGTCCTGGAAGTAATTCCTATCGGCTGTACCACCTTGAACTATATCCCCACGCAGTGGAGAGAGGTCAAGGTTGTGTTTATACCTAAGGCTGGGAAATCATCCCACGTAAATCCGAAAGATCTCCGAATAATAAGTCTATCATCTTTCCTTCTTAAAACCTTAGAACTACTGATTGATATCCACTTGCGTACAGCTATAGATCCCAAATTGTTATCTACAGCACAACACGCCTACTGTAAGGGAAAATCTGTAGAAACGGCCTTACACACCTTGGTTCGTACTATAGAATGTTCCCTCCATCACAAAGAATTCACTTTGGCAGCTTTCCTCGACATAGAGGGTGCCTCCAATAACGTCAGCAACTCTGCAATTACAAAGGCACTGACAAGGCTCAAAGTAGATGGTTCCATAGTGGAGTTGATAAATCTAATGCCAAAAAGCAGTAGAATCAACTCTTCTCTAGGAAACTTCCCTGCAAAGAGATCTGTCAGTAGAGGAACACCGCAAGGCGGAGTCATATCCCCTCTTCTTTGGAATCTAGTCGTCAATGAACTTCTAGTAGACTTAGAAGCTGAGGGATTCAAAGTGATTGCATACGCAGATGACGTCTCCATTGCGGTATCTGGCAAACATGCTCACGTCCTTACGGATCTGATGCAGACCGCTCCGAATAAACTAGTAAAATGGGCGGGAAAATGTGATCTAGGGGGTCAACCCTAAGAAAACTGAACTCGTTCTCTTCACCAGGAAATACAAAATTCCTCAACTAATAACTCCATCAATTAATGGAGTCCCACTTGAACTTTCGAACGAAGCCAAATATCTAGGTATAATCCTAGACAAAAAGCTAAATTGGAAAGCCAATATACAGGAAAGAATCAGGAAATCCACCGTGGCCTTATTTTCGTGTAAAAAAGCCATTGGTAATAAATGGGGTTTCTCCCCCCAAATCACTCACTGGCTCTACACCGCGGTCATCAGACCAATACTCACATACGGAGTAGTGGTATGGTGGACCGCTCTTGATAAAAGGACCTACTGCGACAATTTAAGCAAGGTCCAACGAACAGCCGGTTTGTGTGTAAGCGGAGTACTGAGATCAACACCCTCAGCTGCACTAAATACACTTTTTAACCTCACACCATTAGATATCTTCAGCAAACAAATGGCCGCCAGTGCAGCCACTCGTATGAGAGCTATCTCCCGATGGACCGATAACAACATCGGTCACGTTACAATCCTGAATTTATTCGGATCAATCCCCTGTCACTCCGATTACACCATCCCCCAATTGGTTTTTGATAATAAGTTCCAAGTCTCAATCACACCGAGACCGACCTGGGAAGACGAAGAATTTTTGAGAGATGATTCAATTCATTTCTATACAGATGGTTCAAAAACCGAAGAAGGGGCGGGCTGCGGGGTGTACTCAAACCGACTTAACGTAAGTATCTCTTTCCGCCTTCCAAACCATTGTAGTGTGTTCCAAGCGGAAATTCTGGCGATCAAAGAGGTCCTATCATAGCTAAGAGAAAACGTGATATCCTCAACAAATATCCGGATTTTCTCAGATAGTCAAGCAGTCCTCAAATCACTCGGCGCTGTCGCCTATCTCTTAGGGAGATGGCTGAACCGGGGCCGGGCCGGGGGGGGGGGGGGCGGGGCACAGAGATATCGTGGGTAACTGCAAAGCCGATTAACTCGCCAGAAAAGGAACCGTTCTACCGATCTCAACCAGCAGGTTGAATATTGGTATACCAATCGCTACATGTAAACTTATGCTAAAGCAAGAGGCAATGGATAGAACAAATTATTGGTGGAACAATATCACCACGTGCGTGGCAACAAAACGGATATGGCCAGGACTAGATCCAAAACGCACAAGACATTTGTTATCCATTACCAGATTGCAAGTTAGCTCAGTAATCAATGTCATCACCGGACATTGTCTGATAGGAAGACACACCATAAGACTTGGCGTTCCCTCTAATGACTTCTGCAGAAGTTGCTTAGATGAGGAGGAGGAGGAGACAATCCCACACCTCCTCTGCTCATGTCCTGCACTCTCTTTTAAAAGAAAACGGCATCTAGGAAAATATTTTCTTGATGATCCAAGCGATCTGGCGAACACAGATCCCCTGCATCTCCTTCGCTTTATTAAAAGCTCCAAATAGTTTTGTTAAGTGAGGTACTCCCTCGCATAATATCTATGGTATCACAATGGACCTAATATTGGTCTAAGTGTGTCAGTTTGTTTTCCTGACAGCCATTTAAACCTAACCTGCCTCTGAAGATGTATATCGGAAATGGCACGAACGAAGGACTCAACAGGAAGCTGGTTGATGATTTCTTCTCCAGCATCCGGGTATGCCATGTGTACCAATCTTTCGACGTCTGCTTGGAGCTGGTGCAGACTTTCACCCATGTTATTGAGTTGGACTCGGAAGACTTCTTTCAAGTGGCTATCGCCAAACTTATTTACAAACTCTCTAGCAGATTCTCGAATTCTGATTTTCCGGATCTGGTCCAGTTCCTTGGTCAGAACAGAGAACTGTTTATCGCAACGGCTTTCCAAACGATTCTCTACAACAGAAAGCTGTTTTTCTACACCTTAAACGCGTTCGTCTAGGGCACATAAATTTTTCTCAATGTTGCCCAATTTGCCTTCTTGAATGTTTTTCTGACCTTCCAAAACATTCTTTTGCGCCTCAAGTCTTTCGAGAATATTCTGTTGTTCTTTGTTTTGTTCGTTTCGTTGTGAATCCAATTGTTCGAGAACATTCTGCTGTTCCTTCTTTTGCCCGTTTCGTTGCTCTTCAATCAGCTTCTTTTGCTCGTTTCGTTGTGCTTCCAGTTGTTCGAGAGCATTCTGCTATTCCTTCTTTTGCTCATTTCATTGCTCTTCAATCAGCTTCTTTTGCTCGTTT
Organism: Melanostoma scalare; assembly: GCA_949752695.1. Taxonomy (NCBI): domain Eukaryota; kingdom Metazoa; phylum Arthropoda; class Insecta; order Diptera; family Syrphidae; genus Melanostoma; species Melanostoma scalare. The sequence goes on along the minus strand of OX456984.1, from coordinate 104,130,196 downwards.
CGCTGTGCTTGAAGTTGTTCCAGAACATTCTGCTGTTCCTTCTTTTGCTCACCCCCTATGAGTTGACCTTGTCGTGGTGGGGGTTCTTATGGACATCTTCTCCAGCAATCCAGCTGCAGAACCTGTCCAACCAACATAACTCAAAACAAAACCTCAATGTTGAAAACTGAAAATAATGGAAAAAGTAAATAAACGGAATAAAAAACGAACGGGGATATACGTTCACAAGTCGGCAGGTGTCGCGACTGCCGGCGATGGCTTGGCCTCGAAAGAGGATAAGTCGCCAGTGACAAATTTATTTACGAAGAAGGAAGAAAAAGCGATTTGTGGAAGGGCTGGGGAGCCGACTGCAGTTCGAGGAAGACCTCACAAGCTAACCAAGAAATGTGGAGAGCCCTCTGGCCCTAACGCCGTTCCTAAGGAGGATGCCCAAACCAGTGGAAGGGTTGCAGTGACTCTCTGTATCACTTCCACTCATACTGCCCGTATTGAAGGGACCCCGGAGAAAACTGTTGCAGCAAGTAGAGGGGCCGAGACTTTCGGTTCTAACGCGAACTGTGATATGTTGACTAAGGGGCTACCCTCATCAAAAACACTGCCCTAACCTCCCACCTCATCCCATCCTATGTCAAAGGACTCAAGGTCGACCAACCCGGACGGTACGGGAGCCGAGACTATCGGCACCGTGGCTGAAAGGGGAGGACCTCCTTCGAGCTCCGGAAACACTCCTTCCCTCCCCCAAGTTGTAGGTGAAACTGTGACTAACAGTGGAACAAACAACGAAAGGGTGTCCAAACCCCCTAACCCCAAAGTTGGAGATGAAACTGTGACTTACAGTGGAACTGAAAACAAAAGGGTTTCCAATCCCCCAAACCCCAAAGTTGAAGGTGAAACTGTGACTTACAGTGGAACTGAAAACGAAAGGGTTTCCAATCCCCCTAACCCCCAAGCTGAAGGTGAAACTGTGTCTTACAGTGGAACGGACAACGAAGGGCATCCCAACCTCCCTACCTTCCCAAACCACAAAGAAAGGCGGAATGCGGAGAAAATTGCGAAGATGTTAGGTGCGGTACCTAAACCTAAGCTTGATTCAACGCAATCTGCCAAACTTGAGTGGGCAATGAAAATCATTGCAATAAATGAAAAAAACTGCGTAGACTCAACGTCTAAGCGCCAACGTTCGTTCGAGCAGTCAACCCTGAACGCTAAAAGGCCTAAGGTGCAAAAACCAAGCACCCTCAGTTCCAAAAAAGACATTTCGTGCAGTGACGCACTGAAGGACAAACCCATGTTCGCTGTCACTGACAGGAGTAACGCGGATGGTGCGATCTCTTTCGATCAATGGGCGATCATCATGAACAAGCTCCAGGCCTCCTACTGGACTCTTATGATGGAAAACCCAGGGGAACCTGCCATCTTTGAGGACACAGGATGGTATCAGGGGCGCGTCAGGTTAATCGCGTTTGATGGAGAGAGATCGCGCGATCTGTATAAGCTTGCGATAAGCAGGTTAGAGGGACTCTGGCCTGGTGCTAAGCTTGAAGTCGTGTCAAGGGAGGATATCCCTTGCAGACCTAGGGCTCGCGCTAGACTTCCAGCAGAACTCTCCTGCAAAGATACAATCATGAAAATGATTCAATTTGGCAATCCAACCCTTCCTACTCATGACTGGAAAGTCGCGAAGCTGGAACAGCCGGAGGGTCACTATAGATCGGCTATAATAGTCATCAATAAGGACTCCCTTGCTCCCCTGGCTGCGGCAAAAGGCGTGATTCGGTTCGGCTGGTCAAACATTGCCTTAAAAATATACAAAAAAGAGGAAGAACAAAACATCGTTCCATCTCCCGAAACAAAAAGTGCGTCTTCAGTGGAAGAACCCGCAGGGCAAGTCGACCCTCCATCCATGGAGATAGATGAGCTCGGCACATCCTCTGCTGAAACGCATGAAAATAGACCCTCCACATCCCACTTGGATGCCCAAAACGTCATCAAATTCTCCGACTTGGAGACTGATGACTCCGCTAACGAGGTTTCGCTCAGCGAGGATGATCTTCTTAGGTCAAACTCTGAGAGCGAAACAGACGACGACCTCAACCAGACCGTGGTGGGGGTTAGTCTACTTAGTTGTTCCCAAGATTGTGCAGCTAACACAGATTAACCTCCAACACTCCAAGCAGGCTTCGGCCTCCCTTCTTCTCCCCCTAAACAAGAGAGGGGAAGATATTGTCCTTACCCAAGAGCTTTGGATCATCAAATCCATCGTTTATTGACTAAGGGCTCCTGGATATACTCTACTGTATATGAAGGACAAAGGTGAACCCAGATCCTGCATATTGGTAAGAAGTAGCACTTATGTATTTTTACTCCCTAATTACAGCAATCGAGATGTAATCACAATAAAATACCAGAACGATGACAACACCTACTGGCTGGTATCTGCTTACCTCGGCCACGACCATCCTGGCCCTCCCCCAGGCGACTTATTAAAAAGGGTTGTCGCTGAAGCAGAACGGCAGAAGATCTGCCTCATCATTGGATGCGATGCCAATGCGCATCACACAGTATGGGGAAGTACTGACATAAATGAAAGGGGTGAGTCACTTTTTGATTTTATTTTAAGTACTAACCTCATAGTTAGTAATACTGGCAACGAACCAACATTCATTACCAGAAACAGACAAGAGGTCTAGATATCACTCTTGTCTCCGATTCGGTTCATCATAGGATTACTAATTGGAAAGTATCTACTGAACACTCCTTTTCTGATCATAGATACATTCAATTTGATCTTAGTGATGAAACTCTTAAGCAACCAATCTTCCGAAACTACCGGAAAACTGACTGGGAAAAATATCGGGTAACTCTGAAAAAGTTTATTAAACCTGAACTTTTACAAGACCCTACAAACAAACATGATCTAGACCAAAAAGTCAATGATCTTACCACTACCCTTAACCATTCACTGCAGAAATCCTGTCCTCTTATAAAAATAAGAAGAAAACAGAAACCACTGTGGTGGAGCTCGCGGCTAGAACCGCTCAGGAAGGAATGTTGAAAACTTTTCAACAGAGCTAAACAATCTAAAACTTAAATAGACTGGGACTCCTACAAGGAATCCCTCAAAACTAACAAATATCAACTGAGGAAAAATAAAAGAACTTCCTGGAGAAACTTCTGTAGAAAAATAGAAGATACTTCAGAAGCTTCTAGATTAAGAAAAATCCTCTCAAAAAGTCCGACCATGCCTAGCAGTCTGAAAACAGCTGACGGCTGGACAGAATCCTGCGAAGAAACGCTCAATTTGCTTCTGGACACTCACTTTCCAGGCAGCTCTAAGAACTTATGTAACTATGATTCCATAGAATCAGGTAGCATAATAATTAACATCCCCGATCTGATTACAAGGGAAAAATTAGTTTGGGCCATTAACAGCTTTGACCCATACAAATCCCCTGGACCTGATGGTATAATTCCAGCCGAACTTCAAAAGGCCGCGGACATTATTATCCCTGTCCTGGAAGTAATTCCTATCGGCTGTACCACCTTGAACTATATCCCCACGCAGTGGAGAGAGGTCAAGGTTGTGTTTATACCTAAGGCTGGGAAATCATCCCACGTAAATCCGAAAGATCTCCGAATAATAAGTCTATCATCTTTCCTTCTTAAAACCTTAGAACTACTGATTGATATCCACTTGCGTACAGCTATAGATCCCAAATTGTTATCTACAGCACAACACGCCTACTGTAAGGGAAAATCTGTAGAAACGGCCTTACACACCTTGGTTCGTACTATAGAATGTTCCCTCCATCACAAAGAATTCACTTTGGCAGCTTTCCTCGACATAGAGGGTGCCTCCAATAACGTCAGCAACTCTGCAATTACAAAGGCACTGACAAGGCTCAAAGTAGATGGTTCCATAGTGGAGTTGATAAATCTAATGCCAAAAAGCAGTAGAATCAACTCTTCTCTAGGAAACTTCCCTGCAAAGAGATCTGTCAGTAGAGGAACACCGCAAGGCGGAGTCATATCCCCTCTTCTTTGGAATCTAGTCGTCAATGAACTTCTAGTAGACTTAGAAGCTGAGGGATTCAAAGTGATTGCATATGCAGATGACGTCTCCATTGCGGTATCTGGCAAACATGCTCACGTCCTTACGGATCTGATGCAGACCGCTCCGAATAAACTAGTAAAATGGGCGGGAAAATGTGATCTAGGGGGTCAACCCTAAGAAAACTGAACTCGTTCTCTTCACCAGGAAATACAAAATTCCTCAACTAATAACTCCATCAATTAATGGAGTCCCACTTGAACTTTCGAACGAAGCCAAATATCTAGGTATAATCCTAGACAAAAAGCTAAATTGGAAAGCCAATATACAGGAAAGAATCAGGAAATCCACCGTGGCCTTATTTTCGTGTAAAAAAGCCATTGGTAATAAATGGGGTTTCTCCCCCCAAATCACTCACTGGCTCTACACCGCGGTCATCAGACCAATACTCACATACGGAGTAGTGGTATGGTGGACCGCTCTTGATAAAAGGACCTACTGCGACAATTTAAGCAAGGTCCAACGAACAGCCGGTTTGTGTGTAAGCGGAGTACTGAGATCAACACCCTCAGCTGCACTAAATACACTTTTTAACCTCACACCATTAGATATCTTCAGCAAACAAATGGCCGCCAGTGCAGCCACTCGTATGAGAGCTATCTCCCGATGGACCGATAACAACATCGGTCACGTTACAATCCTGAATTTATTCGGATCAATCCCCTGTCACTCCGATTACACCATCCCCCAATTGGTTTTTGATAATAAGTTCCAAGTCTCAATCACACCGAGACCGACCTGGGAAGACGAAGAATTTTTGAGAGATGATTCAATTCATTTCTATACAGATGGTTCAAAAACCGAAGAAGGGGCGGGCTGCGGGGTGTACTCAAACCGACTTAACGTAAGTATCTCTTTCCGCCTTCCAAACCATTGTAGTGTGTTCCAAGCGGAAATTCTGGCGATCAAAGAGGTCCTATCATAGCTAAGAGAAAACGTGATATCCTCAACAAATATCCGGATTTTCTCAGATAGTCAAGCAGTCCTCAAATCACTCGGCGCTGTCGCCTATCTCTTAGGGAGATGGCTGAACCGGGGCCGGGCCGGGGGGGGGGGGGCCGGGGCACAGAGATATCGTGGGTAACTGCAAAGCCGATTAACTCGCCAGAAAAGGAACCGTTCTACCGATCTCAACCAGCAGGTTGAATATTGGTATACCAATCGCTACATGTAAACTTATGCTAAAGCAAGAGGCAATGGATAGAACAAATTATTGGTGGAACAATATCACCACGTGCGTGGCAACAAAACGGATATGGCCAGGACTAGATCCAAAACGCACAAGACATTTGTTATCCATTACCAGATTGCAAGTTAGCTCAGTAATCAATGTCATCACCGGACATTGTCTGATAGGAAGACACACCATAAGACTTGGCGTTCCCTCTAATGACTTCTGCAGAAGTTGCTTAGATGAGGAGGAGGAGGAGACAATCCCACACCTCCTCTGCTCATGTCCTGCACTCTCTTTTAAAAGAAAACGGCATCTAGGAAAATATTTTCTTGATGATCCAAGCGATCTGGCGAACACAGATCCCCTGCATCTCCTTCGCTTTATTAAAAGCTCCAAATGGTTTTGTTAAGTGAGGTACTCCCTCGCATAATATCTATGGTATCACAATGGACCTAATATTGGTCTAAGTGTGTCAGTTTGTTTTCCTGACAGCCATTTAAACCTAACCTGCCTCTGAAGATGTATATCGGAAATGGCACGAACGAAGGACTCAACAGGAAGCTGGTTGATGATTTCTTCTCCAGCATCCGGGTATGCCATGTGTACCAATCTTTCGACGTCTGCTTGGAGCTGGTGCAGACTTTCACCCATGTTATTGAGTTGGACTCGGAAGACTTCTTTCAAGTGGCTATCGCCAAACTTATTTACAAACTCTCTAGCAGATTCTCGAATTCTGATTTTCCGGATCTGGTCCAGTTCCTTGGTCAGAACAGAGAACTGTTTATCGCAACGGCTTTCCAAACGATTCTCTACAACAGAAAGCTGTTTTTCTACACCTTAAACGCGTTCGTCTAGGGCACATAAATTTTTCTCAATGTTGCCCAATTTGCCTTCTTGAATGTTTTTCTGACCTTCCAAAACATTCTTTTGCGCCTCAAGTCTTTCGAGAATATTCTGTTGTTCTTTGTTTTGTTCGTTTCGTTGTGAATCCAATTGTTCGAGAACATTCTGCTGTTCCTTCTTTTGCCCGTTTCGTTGCTCTTCAATCAGCTTCTTTTGCTCGTTTCGTTGTGCTTCCAGTTGTTCGAGAGCATTCTGCTATTCCTTCTTTTGCTCATTTCATTGCTCTTCAATCAGCTTCTTTTGCTCGTTTCGCTGTGCTTGAAGTTGTTCCAGAACATTCTGCTGTTCCTTCTTTTGCTCACCCCCTATGAGTTGACCTTGTCGTGGTGGGGGTTCTTATGGACATCTTCTCCAGCAATCCAGCTGCAGAACCTGTCCAACCAACATAACTCAAAACAAAACCTCAATGTTGAAAACTGAAAATAATGGAAAAAGTAAATAAACGGAATAAAAAACGAACGGGGATATACGTTCACAAGTCGGCAGGTGTCGCGACTGCCGGCGATGGCTTGGCCTCGAAAGAGGATAAGTCGCCAGTGACAAATTTATTTACGAAGAAGGAAGAAAAAGCGATTTGTGGAAGGGCTGGGGAGCCGACTGCAGTTCGAGGAAGGCCTCACAAGCTAACCAAGAAATGTGGAGAGCCCTCTGGCCCTAACGCCGTTCCTAAGGAGGATGCCCAAACCAGTGGAAGGGTTGCAGTGACTCTCTGTATCACTTCCACTCATACTGCCCGTATTGAAGGGACCCCGGAGAAAACTGTTGCAGCAAGTAGAGGGGCCGAGACTTTCGGTTCTAACGCGAACTGTGATATGTTGACTAAGGGGCTACCCTCATCAAAAACACTGCCCTAACCTCCCACCTCATCCCATCCTATGTCAAAGGACTCAAGGTCGACCAACCCGGACGGTACGGGAGCCGAGACTATCGGCACCGTGGCTGAAAGGGGAGGACCTCCTTCGAGCTCCGGAAACACTCCTTCCCTCCCCCAAGTTGTAGGTGAAACTGTGACTAACAGTGGAACAAACAACGAAAGGGTGTCCAAACCCCCTAACCCCAAAGTTGGAGATGAAACTGTGACTTACAGTGGAACTGAAAACAAAAGGGTTTCCAATCCCCCAAACCCCAAAGTTGAAGGTGAAACTGTGACTTACAGTGGAACTGAAAACGAAAGGGTTTCCAATCCCCCTAACCCCCAAGCTGAAGGTGAAACTGTGTCTTACAGTGGAACGGACAACGAAGGGCATCCCAACCTCCCTACCTTCCCAAACCACAAAGAAAGGCGGAATGCGGAGAAAATTGCGAAGATGTTAGGTGCGGTACCTAAACCTAAGCTTGATTCAACGCAATCTGCCAAACTTGAGTGGGCAATGAAAATCATTGCAATAAATGAAAAAAACTGCGTAGACTCAACGTCTAAGCGACAACGTTCGTTCGAGCAGTCAACCCTGAACGCTAAAAGGCCTAAGGTGCAAAAACCAAGCACCCTCAGTTCCAAAAAAGACATTTCGTGCAGTGACGCACTGAAGGACAAACCCATTTTCGCTGTCACTGACAGGAGTAACGCGGATGGTGCGATCTCTTTCGATCAATGGGCGATCATCATGAACAAGCTCCAGGCCTCCTACTGGACTCTTATGATGGAAAACCCAGGGGAACCTGCCATCTTTGAGGACACATGATGGTATCAGGGGCGCGTCAGGTTAATCGCGTTTGATGGAGAGAGATCGCGCGATCTGTATAAGCTTGCGATAAGCAGGTTAGAGGGACTCTGGCCTGGTGCTAAGCTTGAAGTCGTGTCAAGGGAGGATATCCCTTGCAGACCTAGGGCTCGCGCTAGACTTCCAGCAGAATTCTCCTGCAAAGATACAATCATGAAAATGATTCAATTTGGCAATCCAACCCTTCCTACTCATGACTGGAAAGTCGCGAAGCTGGAACAGCCGGAGGGTCACTATAGATAGGCTATAATAGTCATCAATAAGGACTCCCTTGCTCCCCTGGCTGCGGCAAAAGGCGTGATTCGGTTCGGCTGGTCAAACATTGCCTTAAAAATATACAAAAAAAGAGGAAGAACAAAACATCGTTCCATCTCCCGAAACAAAAAGTGCGTCTTCAGTGGAAGAACCCGCAGGGCAAGTCGACCCTCCATCCATGGAGATAGATGAGCTCGGCACATCCTCTGCTGAAACGCATGAAAATAGACCCTCCACATCCCACTTGGATGCCCAAAACGTCATCAAATTCTCCGACTTGGAGACTGATGACTCCGCTAACGAGGTTTCGTTCAGCGAGGATGATCTTCTTAGGTCAAACTCTGAGAGCGAAACAGACGACGACCTCAACCAGACCGTGGTGGGGGTTAGTCTACTTAGTTGTTCCCAAGATTGTGCAGCTAACACAGATTAACCTATAACACTCCAAGCAGGCTTCGGCCTCCCTTCTTCTCCCCCTAAACAAGAGAGGGGAAGATATTGTCCTTACCCAAGAGCTTTGGATCATCAAATCCATCGTTTATTGACTAAGGGCTCCTGGATATACTCTACTGTATATGAAGGACAAAGGTGAACCCAGATCCTGCATATTGGTAAGAAGTAGCACTTATGTATTTTTACTCCCTAATTACAGCAATCGAGATGTAATCACAATAAAATACCAGAACGATGACAACACCTACTGGCTGGTATCTGCTTACCTCGGCCACGACCATCCTGGCCCTCCCCCAGGCGACTTATTAAAAAGGGTTGTCGCTGAAGCAGAACGGCAGAAGATCTGCCTCATCATTGGATGCGATGCCAATGCGCATCACACAGTATGGGGAAGTACTGACATAAATGAAAGGGGTGAGTCACTTTTTGATTTTATTTTAAGTACTAACCTCATAGTTAGTAATACTGGCAACGAACCAACATTCATTACCAGAAACAGACAAGAGGTCTAGATATCACTCTTGTCTCCGATTCGGTTCATCATAGGATTACTAATTGGAAAGTATCTACTGAACACTCCTTTTCTGATCATAGATACATTCAATTTGATCTTAGTGATGAAACTCTTAAGCAACCAATCTTCCGAAACTACCGGAAAACTGACTGGGAAAAATATCGGGTAACTCTGAAAAAGTTTATTAAACCTGAACTTTTACAAGACCCTACAAACAAACATGATCTAGACCAAAAAGTCAATGATCTTACCACTACCCTTAACCATTCACTGCAGAAATCCTGTCCTCTTATAAAAATAAGAAGAAAACAGAAACCACTGTGGTGGAGCTCGCGGCTAGAACCGCTCAGGAAGGAATGTTGAAAACTTTTCAACAGAGCTAAACAATCTAAAACTTAAATAGACTGGGACTCCTACAAGGAATCCCTCAAAACTAACAAATATCAACTGAGGAAAAATAAAAGAACTTCCTGGAGAAACTTCTGTAGAAAAATAGAAGATACTTCAGAAGCTTCTAGATTAAGAAAAATCCTCTCAAAAAGTCCGACCATGCCTAGCAGTCTGAAAACAGCTGACGGCTGGACAGAATCCTGCGAAGAAACGCTCAATCTGCTTCTGGACACTCACTTTCCAGGCAGCTCTAAGAACTTATGTAACTATGATTCCATAGAATCAGGTGGCATAATAATTAACATCCCCGATCTGATTACAAGGGAAAAATTAGTTTGGGCCATTAACAGCTTTGACCCATACAAATCCCCTGGACCTGATGGTATAATTCCAGCCGAACTTCAAAAGGCCGCGGACATTATTATCCCTGTCCTGGAAGTAATTCCTATCGGCTGTACCACCTTGAACTATATCCCCACGCAGTGGAGAGAGGTCAAGGTTGTGTTTATACCTAAGGCTGGGAAATCATCCCACGTAAATCCGAAAGATCTCCGAATAATAAGTCTATCATCTTTCCTTCTTAAAACCTTAGAACTACTGATTGATATCCACTTGCGTACAGCTATAGATCCCAAATTGTTATCTACAGCACAACACGCCTACTGTAAGGGAAAATCTGTAGAAACGGCCTTACACACCTTGGTTCGTACTATAGAATGTTCCCTCCATCACAAAGAATTCACTTTGGCAGCTTTCCTCGACATAGAGGGTGCCTCCAATAACGTCAGCAACTCTGCAATTACAAAGGCACTGACAAGGCTCAAAGTAGATGGTTCCATAGTGGAGTTGATAAATCTAATGCTAAAAAGCAGTAGAATCAACTCTTCTCTAGGAAACTTCCCTGCAAAGAGATCTGTCAGTAGAGGAACACCGCAAGGCGGAGTCATATCCCCTCTTCTTTGGAATCTAGTCGTCAATGAACTTCTAGTAGACTTAGAAGCTGAGGGATTCAAAGTGATTGCATATGCAGATGACGGCTCCATTGCGGTATCTGGCAAACATGCTCACGTCCTTACGGATCTGATGCAGACCGCTCCGAATAAACTAGTAAAATGGGCGGGAAAATGTGATCTAGGGGGTCAACCCTAAGAAAACTGAACTCGTTCTCTTCACCAGGAAATACAAAATTCCTCAACTAATAACTCCATCAATTAATGGAGTCCCACTTGAACTTTCGAACGAAGCCAAATATCTAGGTATAATCCTAGACAAAAAGCTAAATTGGAAAGCCAATATACAGGAAAGAATCAGGAAATCCACCGTGGCCTTATTTTCGTGTAAAAAAGCCATTGGTAATAAATGGGGTTTCTCCCCCCAAATCACTCACTGGCTCTACACCGCGGTCATCAGACCAATACTCACATACGGAGTAGTGGTATGGTGGACCGCTCTTGATAAAAGGACCTACTGCGACAATTTAAGCAAGGTCCAACGAACAGCCGGTTTGTGTGTAAGCGGAGTACTGAGATCAACACCCTCAGCTGCACTAAATACACTTTTTAACCTCACACCATTAGATATCTTCAGCAAACAAATGGCCGCCAGTGCAGCCACTCGTATGAGAGCTATCTCCCGATGGACCGATAACAACATCGGTCACGTTACAATCCTGAATTTATTCGGATCAATCCCCTGTCACTCCGATTACAACATCCCCCAATTGGTTTTTGATAATAAGTTCCAAGTCTCAATCACACCGAGACCGACCTGGGAAGACGAAGAATTTTTGAGAGATGATTCAATTCATTTCTATACAGATGGTTCAAAAACCGAAGAAGGGGTGGGCTGCGGGGTGTACTCAAACCGACTTAACGTAAGTATCTCTTTCCGCCTTCCAAACCATTGTAGTGTGTTCCAAGCGGAAATTCTGGCGATCAAAGAGGTCCTATCATAGCTAAGAGAAAACGTGATATCCTCAACAAATATCCGGATTTTCTCAGATAGTCAAGCAGTCCTCAAATCACTCGGCGCTGTCGCCTATCTCTTAGGGAGATGGCTGAACAGTTCAATATCCACCTTATTTGGGTGCCGGGGCACAGAGATATCGTGGGTAACTGCAAAGCCGATTAACTCGCCAGAAAAGGAACCGTTCTACCGATCTCAACCAGCAGGTTGAATATTGGTATACCAATCGCTACATGTAAACTTATGCTAAAGCAAAAGGCAATGGATAGAACAAATTATTGGTGGAACAATATCACCACGTGCGTGGCAACAAAACGGATATGGCCAGGACTAGATCCAAAACGCACAAGACATTTGTTATCCATTACCAGATTGCAAGTTAGCTCAGTAATCAATGTCATCACCGGACATTGTCTGATAGGAAGACACACCATAAGACTTGGCGTTCCCTCTAATGACTTCTGCAGAAGTTGCTTAGATGAGGAGGAGGAGGAGACAATCCCACACCTCCTCTGCTCATGTCCTGCACTCTCTTTTAAAAGAAAACGGCATCTAGGAAAATATTTTCTTGATGATCCAAGCGATCTGGCGAACACAGATCCCCTGCATCTCCTTCGCTTTATTAAAAGCTCCAAATGGTTTTGTTAAGTGAGGTACTCCCTCGCATAATATCTATGGTATCACAATGGACCTAATATTGGTCTAAGTGTGTCAGTTTGTTTTCCTGACAGCCATTTAAACCTAACCTAACCTCCTTCTTTTGCTCATTTCGCTGTTCTAACAAAAGTTTCATCATACTAGAAAAATCTACACTTTCACTTACTTCCTCTTCCTCCACTTCTTTTTCAAAAACAAAAGTGTTTACGTCTTCCCCTTGCTGTTCCAGATAGTTGCGCAATCGCAGGACGAGCTCTTCCAACAACTTACCCATTTTCACTGTATTTAACTTTTTTTTTTTTCTTCTATTTACTGGTCGAGTAAATTTTATTTACACTTATGACACCAATGTAACGTGCGCCTAGTTCGCAAAAATAAAACTTTACCTTTCTATTTAATTCTACCACTTTTATTCAGTATCTACTTTATTCGATTTCAACTCTACCAATAATCACATTAACTCACTCTTAAGTCTTAACATTATCACTCTATAGTCAAAACTGACATCTGGTTGCCTCCGCGGCCTATTTACATATATCGAATGACATTACATCTAGAACTTCCCAGTAATTTCCACATGGTCTCCACTCTCCACTCCTGTCAAACATTTCCCCTCCTGGTATGTTTCTACACTTACACTAGTGTTGCCACTTGTGTTTTCGATTGAACGTTTTCGATTAGGAAATTGGTATTAAATGTTGGGTTTGCATTACAATATTATGAGCATAAAAAAAGGTAGTACTTGATTTCGTCTGCCTAGGATCCGCTGATAACAACATCAGTGCGGAGATTAAACGGAGAATAGCTGTTGCCAACCGTTGCTTCTTTGGGTTAAGAAGGCAATTGAGAAACAAATCCCTCTCCAGTTAAACCAAGGAACACAGTATAAGATGATCCTAGTCCTGCTTTACGGCGTGGAAATTCTGGCGATCAAACAGGTCCTGTCATGGCTAAGAGAAAACGTGACATCCTCAACGAATATCCGGATTTTCTCAGATAGTCAAGCAGTCCTCAATTCACTCGGCGCTGTTTCTACGAACTCAGTAACCGCCCTTAACTGTCGCCTATCTCTTAGGGAGATGGCTGAACAGTTCAATATTCACCTTATTTGGGTGCCGGGGCACAGAGATATCGTGGGTAACTGCAAAGCCGATTGTCAAAAATCTTTACTCACTTTCATCTATCAACACTGTTTTCATAATACATAACATGAATTCTATATTGCTTCTCTAATGTACTACTATTGTATTTGTTCATATATTTACTTTGAAGCCTTTACAATACATATATATATTCATATAACTTTACTTAATATCATAAATCACATCATAGTTCAGTTATCATCTTGCGGTCATCAGATTCTTTACAATATTAGCTAATTTCTCTAAATTAAAGTTGATATCTTATTAAACGGTTTGTTTTTCTTTTCATTTTTCTTTGGACTTGGGTAAACGTTTTAAAATTTGGTGCCGAATCCCGGGATCTTTAACGCTTAAGAAAAATAAATTCGATTAACGTGGTCTTATACCAATACTGAACGATCGAAATGGAACTCGCTAGTCGTGCTTCCTATCGTGGTCAAGTGACCAAATTAGTAAAAAGCGCTAACGAATATCTACAATCGGATGGCCCGAAAATAAGAGAAGCATCAAATAATCTAGACCATATTGAAGAGGAGTTGACCGTTCTGCTAGACAGACTTACAGCCGCTCATGAAAGCTTAAAAAAGGCAAACGGTGAAGTGGAAACGTTGATAAAATCTGATGACTTGGGAAAAGAAGCAGATGCTGTGGCAGAATACGAGGACAAAGCCATATCCATAATCACACGAATTTAGTGCCGCCTTTCCAAGCTTCGCCTTTCTCAAGGGCAACCGACACTCAACGATCATATAAACGATTCCACTTCAATGACGGCTATAGCAACTCTTCAACCAACGACCGCGCCGCCGAATTTCAATGCCGTAAAATTGAAGAAATTGCAACCAAAGAAATTCTCGGGCGATTTTATAGATTGGGTTCCATTTTGGGAACAATATCGCGTTCTCGTTCATGAAAGCCCTTCTCTAAGTACGATCGATAAATTTAATTATCTTGAAACAGTGCTCACTGGTAAAGCAGCTGAAACATTAGCTGGTCTTACTCCATCGGAGGCTAACTACACGACAGCTATAACATTATTGAAGGAAGAATACGGGAATAGCGAAAAGATAATAGATTTCACGATGCAACGTTTGCTCTCTATCCAACCTGTTTCGTCTAAAACAGATGCTGTCAATTTGAGACGACTGTACACCTCGGTATTAGCGTCTACTCGCTCACTTTCATCCTTAGGCATTCCGTCGTCAAATTATTTTGTCATGTTGAAAGGGGTATTGCTGCGTTGTATACCAAATGAGTTACGAGTAGATTTTCATCGTTACTACGAAGACTCAGGTGCAAGTCTCCAAATTACTAGCCAAGAGAGTGTAGACGAAGCAGGAAGTAATTCTTCAGCCTCAGAAAAATCGTCGATAGCTATTGGTGATGTACAAGTAAATTGTCTTTTGAAATTTCTTAAAAGAGAAGTTGAGTCCTTTGAAAAGGCACACGAAGCGGAATTACAACTGTCTCGCTCTGCCGTGATGAAAGCAAGTTCAAGAGCTCCTGTCAAAACTGCACTAGGTTTGTTTACATCAGAAAAAGATAATATTTGTGTTTCTTTTGTAACAGCCCAACTCATGAAGCCAAGGATTGTTGCTGCTCAAAAGGTGTTCCTGAAAAGAAAGCACTGCTTGTAAAAGGAGGAAGGTGTTTTCGATGCTGTAGAAAAGGTCACAACTCCAGGATGTGCAGAGTTAAAGGGATCGCCTGCAAAACATGCAATGGACATCATGCTACCAGTATGTGCGACCCTTCGTTTTCTCCAAAAAATAGTGCGAAACCTCTGGCCATAAACAATGACTCTGCGGTGAACTTGTACACATCTGATCGAGTTCAAAAAAGCATTACGTACTTGCAAACAGCGTGTGCTTATGCGAGCAGTGAAAGTTCTACTTTTTCGATGTTTGTTCGAATTGTCATGGATGGAGGAAGCCAACTTTCGTTCATTAAGTCAACTGTAGCTCGTCGTTTGAGTTTACCTGTTGTGGGAGAGCATAATCTGAGCGTTATAACTTTCGGGAGTGATAAACCAAAACCAAGTAGGATGTGTAACAGAGTCCGTTTAGTGCTTCGTAGCCAATTCGATGATCAAGCCGTAGTGCTAGATGCCATTGAGGTTCCAGCCATTTGCTTTGATGGGCTATCTGAGCCAAAAAACGACCGAATCGTTTCAACGGTGAATTTACAGCTAGCGGATAATCGTGCTCATGGACAGACTTTAGAAGAAGGCATTAGCGTGCTGATCGGTGCCGATGCATATTGGCAATTCGCAACAGGACAACATAAGCGTCTGACAGATAAGCTAACAGCAATCAACACAACGTTAGGATGGACAATTCAAGGACCATCGACCATAGAACAGAAAGCATCCGATTCCACTTGTGCCATTTCGCTTAACGTCTGCGCCTGTGAAGATATCCAAAGATTTTGGAAGCTTGATATTCTGGGAATCGCTTCTGAATTTAAATGGGAGGTAAGTGGTAATATTTCCTTACATGTATATAGAAAAGGTGATAGGTTTGAAGCATCACTTCCATGGAAAACGATTCCTACCCCACTTCATAATAACCGAACAGGTGCATTCATACGAATGCAGTCACTTGTTCGTAAGCTTTGTGCGGCTGGAAAAATTATTGAATACGATGAGGCAATGATCGATATGCTATCAGCGGGGATTGCGGAGCCGGTTTCTGAGAACGTGGTTGAAAATAACGTATTGTATTATTTACCACACCGTCCGGTATACAGAGAAGATAAGGAGACATCAAAACTTCGTATTGTTTTTGATGCGTCTGCACACGCACCAAACCATTCATCGCTTAACGATATTTTAGAAGTAGGGGAGAACCTATTAACTGATCTTTTGCTAATTCTCTTAAATTTCCGAGTAGGAAAAGTTGGTCTCATAGCAGACATTGAAAAAGCATTTCTACAAATATTGCTTAAACCATCTGATCGAGACAGTCACCGCTTCCTATGGTTTGCGGAAAAGATTGTCGACCACAAGATTTTACCTGCGGTGAGGGCTTACAGAAAGACGCGGTTAACATTTGGGGTAAAGAGCAGTCCTTACATTCTTGGTGCGATGATTAAAGAACTTATTAAAGAGGCTTCGAATCGAATCGGTGAAGAGATGGTGTTGTGACAACAAATGCAAACGACCGAATTCTACACTACAAACCAAGTAAACAACAGCAGGTGAATGACCAACAGGTTAATGAACGTCACCACCAGTTGGCGAATAAATATGACACCTCCTGCAACTATCAGCGTTCTCGTGCTCGGAGCCGTTGCAGTGCATTGCATTGTATTGCTTGCATTGCATTTCTTTCCATTTCAATTATGTATATATTTTTTGTCTGTATCTCGAATTATTTATTGCCTAGTTAGCAGTTAAGTTGTATAAATATCTTGAATAGGAAATAAATAATTCACTTGCTATTAAACCAGCGAGCCAAAAGACATTTAAGTTTTCTCTTCATTGACTTCCTCCCACCAGCGGCAAGGAGTTAATTAACAACTTATTCTGTCAGCTATTCATGGTCCTTCGAGGAAATGAACAAGAAAGCGTAACCAGGGCTCAGACATTGGTTAGTGAAAAGCGTAGCCAAGGCTTCAAACATTGGCTAGTGAAAAGTGAGCAAATAAGCGTAACCAGGGCTTAGACATTGGTTAGTGAAAAGCGTAGCCAGGGCTTCAAACATTGGCTAGTGAAAAGTAAAGTTACAAAAACAACGCAATCAAAGTTCGAAAAAACTACTGTCGCTATCTATAAGATTATCTACAATATAGAACAAGACAATTCAAACAAAAAACTAAGATGTTGGACGAAACAGATGTGTTTATTATAAGCTCGAAGCAAAAGGCCTTGAGAGAAGAAATCGAAAAGCAATGTCGAAACTTCGGCAAGGATAGTGCCTCCAGAAAAACACAGAAATACAAAGAAGAAAGGCTAGAACGCCTCGAAAAATGTTGGTCTGAATTTCACGCAAACCATATTCAAATAGTTCCCTTTGTAAAATTTGATACACCCTACATACAAAGGGATACGTACAACAGAGTAAAATCATTGTACGAAAGTTTCAAACGAGAATTGGAAAATATAGATCCAAGTGTCGCACAAGCTTCGAAGGAAATGGAAAAGCCTGAAGTCCCTCACGATGCTCCCACTGCAGAAACTTCAAAGAACATCGCACAAGCTTCGAAGGAAATGGAAAGGCCTGAAGTCCCTCAAGATGCTCCCACTGCAGAAACTTCAAAGAACATCGCACAAGCTTCGAAGGAAATGGAAAGGCCTAAAGTCCCTCAAGATGCTACCACTGCAGAAACTTCAAAGAAAATTGAAAAGACATCTAATGCTTCTGCCTACAAAGCCGACACCGCAAAGCCGGACAAGAATTCAACTACCGTACAAGGTCAACGGTTGACAAAGTTAAAGCTGAGGATAACGGCCATTATCGAGAACATAGAAGAATTTGAACAAACATTCGATGAATATTCCAAGGACATTTACGACTTTCAACAAAAAATACTGCTGGAGCAGTTGCGAACATTCACTGAATTACATGAAGACTTCATCTGCAATTCATCTGAAGAAGACCTTGAGAAACCTTATGTAACGAATAAGGAATATAAAAATGTCAAACAAGAGGTCAACAGATTTCTCAATACAATGGCATCAAAACTCTCCAGTAGTAACAACAAGCCGAAGGAACATAAGACTGATTCAATGCTTCCAAGACTTAAAATACCGACATTTAAGGGTAATTATTTGGAGTGGCAGCAGTTTTATGACCTGTTCCTCAATATAATACACGCCAAGGCCAATTTAACAACGACTGAAAAAATGGAGTATTTAAAAACTCATTTGGAAGGAGAGCCCCTGCAACTCATAAAGCATCTAACGTTTTCAAGTGAAAACTATAATAGCGCTTGGGAGATCTTAAAAAGTAGATACAACAATGAGCGAAAAATAGTGTCTATGCATATAGAGAAGATGCTCAAATCTGGACACAATAGCGCTCCAACAGCGTCTTCCATTAAAAACAGCTTGGATGCCATTAAAGAGGGACTAGCGGCACTAAAAAATTTGGGCTACGACACTTCTTCATGGGGTCCTATGATTGTTCATATGACTACAAAGTCACTTGACACAGAATCAAGAAATTTGTTTGAACAAGGTTTAGAGGAGCCAAATAAAATGCCGAAAATGAAGACTCTCCTCGACTTTCTGGAAAGACGTTACCAAGCTCTTGAAGTAATGTCAACAAACAAAAAACAAAAGAACTCATTTGAGGAACCAAGATCTGGAGTCCGTAACTTCATCATAGATGCAAAAGTTATTCAGTGTCCAATATGCAAAGGAGACCATAAAATATACGCATGTCAAAAGTTTTTAAAATTATCGCCAAAAGAAAGATGGACACAGTGCAAGCAGGCAAAGCTTTGCCTGAACTGTTTGAGGCATAACAAACAGATCCAATGTTTTAGCAAGAAAAATTGCCAACATTGCAACAAGAAACATCATTCACTTCTTCACATGGAATGGACTGATAAGCCAAAACAAACAGAATTGATAGAAGCTGCAAGATCATCCGCACAAATAAATCATAGCGAACAGAACCAGAATGTTTTAATCGCAACGGCAATTCTAAAAGTTAATAATGACAAGGGACAGTACGTTACAGTCAGAGCACTTATCGATCCTGGATCCCAAGCCTCGCTAATCACCGAGTCGGTTGTACAGACACTGAAACTTAAGAGACAGGACGTTTGTGTTGAAGTCAGCGGACTAGGAGCAACAAAAGCAGGAATTGCCACCAATAAGGTAGATGTGACCATAATGCCACATTTTGCTTCGAGTTTTAAGCTAAAAATAGAAGCTCTGGTGCTGTCAAAATTGACAAGGCAGTTACCTTCGAAGCAAACAAACACTAAACAAGTTGAAAAGTTCGATCGTCTAGAGCTTGCTGATCCAACATTCAATATTCCTGGGCCAATTGATATGATAATTGGAGCTGATACATATGGCGACATCATGTTAAGTGGTATTAAACGAGTCGCTGCTAGATCACTAATCGCTCAAAGATCACAGTTAGGTTGGCTGATCTCTGGACGAACATCAAACGACATTCCCGACACATACAGGGTTACTGGACTAGTAGCACTTACATCAATTGATCAACAACTAGAAAAATTTTGGGAGATAGAAGAGGTTAATCAACCAAAATTCCAAAAGCCGGAAGATAAACGGTGCGAACAAATCTATAAGGATACACACTACCGAAAGGACAATGGGAGATATGTTGTGAAGATCCCATTCGACGAAGAATTAATCCAAACAAATCCACTTGGTGAATCAAGAAATAGAGCTACAGCTAGATTTCGACAGCTGGAGTTGCAGCTTAACAGGAATCCTACACTAAAAAACGATTATACACAAGTTATAAACGAGTTTCTCAACCTGGGGCACATGGTAGAAGTCAGTAACAACTCATCCAACAAAAACAATATTTTCTATATGCCACATCATGCCGTTATTAAACCTACAAGTACAACAACCAAACTTCGTGTTGTTTTTGACGGGTCAGCAAAATCAACGACTGGAGTAAGCTTAAATCAATTAATGCTGATAGGCCCTAAGCTCCAAGACGACATAACTACAATTTTGACGCGTTGGAGAAAATATAAATATGTTTTTTCTTCGGACATTGAAAAAATGTACCGCCAAATTGAATTACACGAAGAACACCAAGATTACCAGAGGATATTATGGCGCAGTTCTAACAACCAACCTATTAAAGAGTACAAACTAACGACTGTCACGTATGGTACAGCATCAGCACCTTATCTGGCTATTAGGACTCTTCAACAACTAGCTAAGGACGAACAATCCAACTATCCGACCGCTGCAGAAATAATTAACAATGACTTCTATGTTGATGATGTTATGTCTGGAGGAGATACCATCGCGGAGTGCAGGGCAGCTCAGAAAGAACTTGACGAGATGCTTAAGGGAGCAGGCTTTCAGCTTCGAAAATGGGCTGCAAACAACAGAAAACTACTACAACATATACCGATTGAGTTACGAAATCAACAAAACAAAGACGTGATGAAAGACGAAACTATAAAAACTTTGGGTATACACTGGAATCCTTTAAGTGACACATTTCAATTCAAGGTGAACGTCGATACAAAAATAACTAAGGAAATACTTACCAAACGCAAAACATTGTCCGAAATAGCCAAGTTATTCGATCCTCTTGGATGGTTGGCTCCAGTAACTGTCAGTGCCAAAATTTTAATGCAACGTATTTGGCAAGCAGAGCTTCAATGGGACGAACCACTTCCAACCGAACTGCAAAAACAGTGGAACAAACTAAGGATAAACCTGATTGCAGTGGAAGACATTCGAATTCCAAGGTGGATAAACTCCACAAAGGTTCAAGAATTTGAGCTTCACGGATTTTGTGATGCTTCAGAGGAAGCATATGCAGCAGTAGTTTATGCCAGGATAGCTCTACCAACGGGTTTCTTTGCTACAACAATTGTAGCTGCAAAAACAAAGGTGGCCCCAATCCGAAAAAAAATATCTCTTCCGAAATTGGAACTATGTGGTGCTCACCTGTTATCAAAGCTGCTGGCAGAAACAATGAAGACATTTGGGTGCCAAGTTAAAAACATATTTGCTTGGACAGATTCGAGAATAACGTTGGCCTGGCTACAAAAATGTCCGTCGACCTGGAAAACATTTGTTGCGAACCGAGTCTCAGAAATACAAGAGGCAGTAAACGTTAGCTGCTGGAGACATGTTCGGTCAACTGATAATCCAGCTGATGATGGTTCAAGAGGATGCCTTCCAGAACAGATGGCAACCAATGATTTATGGTGGAATGGACCTTATTGGCTGAAATTCGATTCTGAACAATGGCCGTTAAATAACCAACAGCCAATCGCAGTGATCGATATACCCGAAGCAAAAAGGGTTTTAACAATTAGAGTTGAAGAAATTGACGACCTGACTAAGAGATTTTCTTCATACACAAAACTAATAAGAGTCGCTGCTTATTGCAGACGATTCATATCGAACTGCAAAAACAAACTAAAGAAGAAACCATCGGAAACGGGTAACCTAACAACAAGGGAATTGAGCGATGGAAGTAAAGGAATCATACGGTATCTACAAGAGAAGGTGTATTCCAAGGAACTAGAATCTTTACGAGATGGGAAGGCGATCAACAAAAAGAGTAAGGTACTATCTCTGAACCCGTTTCTGAACAACGAGAACATCCTTGTTGTGGGCGGGCGGCTACAAAACGCGGATCTGTCTAGCTCAGAGAAACATCCTATCATTTTACCACATCAAGAGTGGTTCACAAAACTATTAGTAGAAGATGCCCATGAACGCACACTGCATGGTGGTATTCGACTTACAATGGCTAAATTGAGACAACGCTACTGGATTATACAAGCAAAAAGATGTGTCCGACAAGTAATAAATAAATGTATAAGATGCTTTAGATTTGCTGCTCAACCAAATACTCAACAAATGGGGCTACTTCCAGCAGCAAGAGTGACACAATCAAGACCCTTTACACATACGGGTGTTGACTATGCTGGACCAATTCAAATACTGATCTCAAAAGGACGAGGAAACCGGTCAACTAAGGGCTACATCGCTATATTTGTCTGCTTTGCTACAAAAGCAGTTCACATCGAGCTTGTGAGTGACCTCACTTCAGCAGCATTCATAGCAGCATTGAAGCGGTTCACATCAAGAAGAGGGATATGTTCACATTTCTACAGTGACAATGGAACTACATTCATTGGAGCTAACAAGGAAATCCAACAACAAGTGAGAGCAGCCATTAAGTACGGTGTAGTAGACGCATCATCAATGCTTACGAAACATGAAATGCAATGGCATTTCATACCACCAGCAGCACCGCACTTTGGCGGTTTGTGGGAGTCAAGCGTTAAATCCACAAAATTTCACCTAAAACGAATAATTGGAGACACCATGTTAACATTTGAGGAACTTTCGACATTGTTGACTCAAATAGAAGCATGCCTAAACTCCCGACCACTTACGGCAATCGAAAACGATATTGACAACACTACGATACTTACTCCGGGACATTTTCTAATCGGAAGTTCTCTGAATGCTGTACCCGAACAACCCATTGATGAAAAGAAAACGTTCCGCTCACGCTGGCAACTAATACAAAAAATGACTCAAGACTTTTGGAAAATCTGGTCATCAGAATATTTGTCACAGCTTCAACAATTGCCTAAATGGAAACAAAAAGAAGACAACATTCAAACTGGCGATATAGTTCTTATCAAGGAAGACCGGCTACCACCGACCACCTGGATGATGGGAAGGATATCAGAAGTTCATCCTGGGAGTGACAACGGTGTTCGGGCTGCAACTGTATTTAGTAACAATAAACAGTTCAAGCGACCCATAACAAAGTTATGTAAATTACCAATAGAAAATGATGAGGAAGATAGGGAAGTGAGACAAGTCAATACATCCACAAATCGCTCACATAAAATTCTTTCTTTATGCACTTTGTTTGCCTTTCTCAACATAGTCGGCTCCACTCCAGTCCCCTACGATGTCGAGATAGTTCCATTTCAAACACACCCTGGAATATACTTCGAAGATGTGGGACAGGCAAATTTGATTTCAAGCTCATGGAAGACAATTGTTTTCTTTAATTTGACGAACTATTGGCAGGAATACGAAGCATACAAGGAAATTGTTTCAAAAATGGAGAGAGTATGTTCGTCATCGGGAATGGAGGAACTAGATTCTATTAAGTGCGAAGGAATACTGAACCAATTTGAATATCAACTTCAACAAATAGAGCTCAACAATGAAATTCTCTTACACGCAAACGACGATTCATTAAAAAGGCAAAGACGATCACCATTTGACTTTATTGGAACAGTCACTAATGAATTGTTCGGAATACTTGATCAAAGATTTGCTGAGAAATATGAGCAAACAATAGAAGCTGTTCAAGAAAATGAAAAACACTTGCTACAACTCATGAAAAATCAAACAACTATTGTTGATTCCACGGTCAATATTTTCAAGAAAGAACAATCGAAAAATTCTAATCAAATTATGTTACTAAGTTCTATTGTCACGAATTTGGAAAACGAAACAAGTAAATTCGAGTACATGGAGAGATTTTCAGCAACTGCTCTTAACGGGATACTTATTATGATCAACTATAAAGCAACCCAGAGCATATTGCTTGATATTCTGCTATCAACGCATGCTGGAAGAATACACCCTCTTATCCTTTCAGTCCGACAATTCAAAAATGAGTTGACTAAGATTCATGAGAATATCCCTAAGTCTTTAATGATTCCTGGCGAAAGACATCACGAATCCATACTGCAGCTGTATAAAATTGTAAGCCCAAGAGCTAGAGTGACGAACAACAATATCATAATTGAGATCAGTCTCCCGTTGTTGTATAATGAAGAATTCAAGCTATACAAAGTATTGTCAGTTCCAACAAATCACAATGAACGCTTTACACGAATTGTTCCATCATCGGACTATTTAATGGTAAACTTACAAGGCAACCATGTTTATCCAATCAACAAAGATGAATTCCTACTTTGTAAAATAAGGCCTTCCGACATCTTCTGGTGCCCACTTCAGCATCCTCTGTATACAACCGGAGCGTCAACTAGTGTTTGTGAAACAAACATTATACAACACAAGAAAATTATGGACTCATGCACGATTGAGGACATATCACCAAGGCTGTACTGGATTGAGATGCATCAACCAAACGCATGGATATACAGCACTCCAAATTCAACCACAGTTAATATTAACTGTGATTACAATACTGAGCCCTTTACACTGCGAGGGAGTGGGCTGATTAAGCTACCAGCAAAATGTATAATTCATGACCAAACCACGACAATTGTTGGAAAGCAAACAATGTCAAGCCGACTAAAATCATCATTTCTACCGTCATTCAATCTTTCTGAGACGTTAACTTCGTTTAACTTCAAAAGAGAGAAACAGTCGATGCTGCCATCAAACACTTCGATAGAGTTTGCTACATTGGAAAATGCAATAAACCTTCAAAAAAATCAGGAATATATATTGAATGAATTCAGTACCCATCGAGTTCACCAATATTCACTGTTTGGAGTCACTGGCTGTCTTACTATAATAGTTATCGTAGCTGTTATCATCTTCATCATCTTTCGAAAAAGAGATCAGCCACTTGCACCACCAACCATCACCACTATTCCAATGCGAAGTCTCAACAAGACGAAGTCTCAACAACGACGTAACACACAAACATCCTTTGACGACATCGACTTCTGTGTATCTTCATTTTGAGGGGCCCAGCATGTTGTGACAACAAATGCAAACGACCGAATTCTACACTACAAACCAAGTAAACAACAGCAGGTGAATGACCAACAGGTTAATGAACGTCACCACCAGTTGGCGAATAAATATGACACCTCCTGCAACTATCAGCGTTCTCGTGCTCGGAGCCGTTGCAGTGCATTGCATTGTATTGCTTGCATTGCATTTCTTTCCATTTCAATTATGTATATATTTTTTGTCTGTATCTCGAATTATTTATTGCCTAGTTAGCAGTTAAGTTGTATAAATATCTTGAATAGGAAATAAATAATTCACTTGCTATTAAACCAGCGAGCCAAAAGACATTTAAGTTTTCTCTTCATTGACTTCCTCCCACCAGCGGCAAGGAGTTAATTAACAACTTATTTTGTCAACTATTCAGATGGTGCGTCATCATTTAACTTGTGAGCTATTGAAAAACAGCTTTTATATGGACGATTTTGTCACCTCTCTTCATGATGAAAATATCGCCATAGGAATTTTTACGGAGGCCACTAGTATATTTAAAAGCGCATCAATGAAATTACGTAAGTGGAACTCAAATAACCCTCGGGTTCGAGCTTGCTTTGCTGAGGACGAACAGTTTTCTGCTACGCCAAAGGTGCTTGGTTTGCGATGGATGATAGCAACAGACGAATTTCAAGTGGATCTTAACTCGGTGCTGAGTTTACTGAATTCTGGCTCCATGCAAGGAACCAAACGTAGTGTATTACGAATTATGGCTAAAATATTCGACCCGTTTGGTATACTCTCTCCGTGGACAGTTCGTTTGAAGATTTTATTTCAAAATATGTGGCGAAAGAAATTAGATTGGGACCAGGAGTTGTCTGCCGATTTACAGTGCATTTGGGAAACCTGTCGTGGCGAAATCA
Organism: Melanostoma scalare; assembly: GCA_949752695.1. Taxonomy (NCBI): domain Eukaryota; kingdom Metazoa; phylum Arthropoda; class Insecta; order Diptera; family Syrphidae; genus Melanostoma; species Melanostoma scalare. The sequence goes on along the minus strand of OX456984.1, from coordinate 104,104,623 downwards.
ACGATCTAACTGAAATAAGTATTCCAAGGTATTTGTCAACGAGCGAAGAGGGATTAACTGAAATACACGTTTTCGCTGATGCAAGCCAGTATACATTCGGTGCAGTAGCTTACGCGAGGACTGTTCATTGTAGTGGGAAAATTATAGTAACTTTTATTTGCGCAAAGAATAGAGTTTCACCTCTGAAAAACGATGATCAAAATGAGCTCACTATTCCCAAATTGGAATTAACAGCTGCATTGATTGCTGCTCGCTTGCTTGCGTATTTGCAAGCTAGTCTACGGATTACTATTTGTGAAACTTTTTTATGGTCGGACTCGCAGATTGTGCTTTACTGGATCCAGGGAACAAATAAACGTTGGAAGCCATTTGTAGAGAATCGCGTTAAGGAAATCAGGGCTTTTCCAAGTCTGTCATGTTGGCGACACTGTCCTGGTGTGGAAAATCCCGCTGACCTGCTCACTAGAGGAATTAGTGCTTCGTCTTTAATACGATCTTCAATTTGGTTCAATGGTCCTTCTTGGTTAACGAAAGACAAATCTTTCTGGCCGTCGACTCAAGACCTTAATACTGCTGCTGTGTGTACTCTATCCTTACAGGCAGATGATAAATCAGATGATGGTATACAACTGCAGTATGCCGAGCCGATTCTGAACGCTACGGATTTTAGTACATTGACTCATCTTCTACGTATAACTGCTTGCGTTTTCCGAGCTATTGAGAGGTTTCGAAAACGTAAATTTGATTATGTTTCCGCTGAAGATATTACCAAAGCTGAAAGTTACTGGATTCGTCAAGTTCAAAGCCAATATTATTTCAGAGAGATTTCCTCTGCAAGGAGAAAAGGGTATGCCTCCTAGTTCCAAATTGTTATCTCTATTTCCATTTTTAGATTATACAGACAAGTTTTTGCGCGTGGGTGGTCGTCTCCAAGATGTGGAAGATAATATAAGCATAGCTCACCCAATCATTTTACCGCAGTCCTCTCACATAACGAAGCTTATCGTCATTGATCTTCATTCAAGAATCTTTCACGGTGGTACCTCAGCTGTTCTTTCACACCTACGCTCAAAATACTGGATCATAAGAGGGAGACAAATGGTGAAAACTGTCATCAAAAATTGCTTTGTGTGTAAGCTTCTTCGAGGTCAAGCTGCAACGCAACCCTTTGCACCGCTGCCTAAAGATAGAATGTTGTTATCTAGAGCCTTTGAGGTAACTGGAGTTGACTTCGCCGGTCCTTTGTATGTTGCGGATGTATCTACTCAGCGAAAAAAGTTCTATATCCTATTATTCACCTGTGCAGCCGTTCGTGCGGTGCATCTCGAATATACAAACGATCTTACGGCTGAAAGCTGCATTCTTGCTATAAGACGATTTATTGCTCGGCGAGGGGCCCCTCGCATAATATATTCTGACAACGCGACTACTTTCAAAAAGACTTCACACGAGTTCAAACAGCTAAAAAACGTACGATTAAGTGAACGTTTTCTCGGATTTTTGAGTGACTCTCGAATAACGTGGAAATTCATTGTTGCACGAGCTCCATGGTGGGGAGGCTTTGGGAGCGACTAGTGGGGGTAGTTAAAACAGCTTTAAGAGCAGCTGTACAAAGATCCACTCTTAACAACGATCAGCTTCATACCTTGCTAACGGAAGTTGAATGTGTGGTGAATTCGAGACCCTTAACGTATATGGGAGATGACCCATTAGATCTCGCTCCACTCACTCCAGCTAATTTTCTCCACGGACCATGCGGACCTATACAAGAATTTGCATCCGAAAATCAAACTGGCCAGGCCCTACGAAAGCAGTGGAGAGATCGCTTACTTTTCTTAGCTGCTTTTAAGAAGAGGTGGTTTAAGGAGTATCTTTTACAACTTAGATCCTTACATCATGTCAAAAATTGTGCGAGTTCAAATTTGCTAGTCGGAGATGTAGTTTTGGTGGAAGATTCATCGTTGCCTCGAACTCTTTGGCATTTGGCAGTAATACAAAAGGTATTTCCTGGACGAGATGGCAAAATTCGGGCTTGTGAAATAAGGCTCTCCAGCGGTTCTATTTTGCGAAGGCCAATACAACTACTGTACCCATTAGAAATTTCGAACTGATTTAAAGCTTTTCTGGCGGGAGGATGTTAAAAATCTTTACTCACTTTCATCTATCAACACTGTTTTCATAATACATAACATGAATTCTATATTGCTTCTCTAATGTACTACTATTGTATTTGTTCATATATTTACTTTAAAGCTTTTACAATACATATATATATTCATATAACTTTACTTAATATCATAAATCACATCATAGTTCAGTTATCTTCTTGCGGTCATCAGATTCGTTACAATATTAGCTAATTTCTCTAAATTAAAGTTGATATCTTATTAAACGGTTTGTTTTTCTTTTCATTTTTCTTTGGACTTGGGTAAACGTTTTAAAACCGATTAACTCGCCAGAGAAGGAACCGTTCTACCGATCTCAACCAGCAGGTTGAATATTGGTATACCAATCGCTTCATGTAAACTTATGCTAAGGCAAGGGGCAATGGATAGAACAAATTATTGGTGGAACAATATCACCACGTGCGTGGCAACAAAACGGATATTGCAAGGACTAGATCGAAAACGCACAAGACATTTGTTATCCATTACCAGATTGCAAGTTAGCTCAGTAATCAATGTCATCACCGGACATTGTCTGATAGGAAGACACGCCATAAGACTTGGCGTTCCCTCTAATGACTTCTGCAGAAGTTGCTTAGATGAGGAGGAGGAGGAGACAGTCCCACACCTCCTCTGCTTATGTCCTGCACTCTCTTTTAAAAGAAAACGGCATCTAGGAAAATATTTTCTTGATGATCTATTTATATTCTATTCTACTATTTATATCGAATGACATTACATCTAGAACTTCCCAGTAATTTCCACATGGTCTCCACTCTCCACTCCTGTCAAACATTTCCCCTCCTGGTATGTTTCTACGCTTACACTAGTGTTGCCACTTGTGTTTTCGATTGAACGTTTTCGATTAGGAAATTGGTATTAAATGTTGGGTTTGCATTACAATATTATGAGCATAAAAAAAGGTAGTACATGATTTCGTCTGCCTAGGATCCGCTATAGACACGGATAACAACATCAGTGCGGAGATTAAACGGAGAATAGCTGTTGCCAACCGTTGCTTCTTTGGGTTAAGAAGGCAATTGAGAAACAAATCCCTCTCCAGTTAAACCAAGGAAGACAGTATAAGATCATCCTAGTCCTTCTTTACGGCGTGGAAGCAAGGACCTTATCGAAAGCGGATGAGGAAACCCTTGATCGGAAAAAGAAAACCTTGTCTTAGCTAGTACAGGAGTTCGTCTGCCTAGGATCCGCTAGAGACGGATAACAACATCAGTGCGGAGATCAAACGGAGAATAGCTGTTGCCAACCGTTGGTTCTTAGGGTAAAGAAGGCAATAGAGAAACAAAACCCTGTTACGGGCAATTTTTGGTCGTCGGGGTCACGCTTGCATGCTGGTCCGGCTCCTGCTCGTCGATAGGTGTGGGACTTGACCCCTAGAACACGTAAACAAAAAATTCATGCCAGTCTTTGGTACCTTCGGGATGTTCTTATGGCACTCGCGAGAAATCTCCTCTACCCACCCTACCATGTTACTGTACTCGCCTAAGTGATCCTTTCGTTGCCATCTCTATTATCCTTTAGTCCATCCTATTCTTCTACTCACCCCTTAATGCCTAACACACCTTTAGCAATTCATCCTACCAATCAAAACACAATTATTCATTTGCTATTCATACAGAAATCCATTTGATTGTTCAAAAGTAATCTAATTTATCATTCCTCACCTCAGTGGGTGCTTTTACAAATTTTAAGTATTACTCTATGTTCATGTATATTTAAAATTATGCGTCGAAATATACCGCGCCTATAGTTTACTTCTTACCAATGTTCCCCCAAGAACTCAACCCCTTTACAAAGTTTATATATGGAAATTCAAATAATTTGAATTAAGCAATAATGACTCACCGCTTATTACATCCGTTGACGATGTTGTGACCACAGCATACGGGCAGGATTCCGATGGTATACTTAATTCCACTGTTGACTTTTTCGCACTTTTGGCTTATTATTTATAAAGAAAAATTATTTGATTCTATATTATGCACTCTATTAGGTTGGTGAGTTCGCACCCCGCCCACTTGCGCACTTTCTGGGAACATCCCGGTATCTGTATATATAGATATATATATCCGTACTACGGTTCTCAAGCGATCTTAATCAAAATTCACAAAATTACGCCTTATGGGCCAATTGAATAAAAAAAAATCACCAAAGTGGTGCAACAATAAAAATAAAATTGAAAATGCCGGGATGCGAACCCGGGTCTGCTGCCGCAGCTCCCTTTTTGGGTGAGTGCACAGCCTCCTCAGTCAAATACTTGGTGGGAGTCTGCTGGATCTTGGCTGGTTTTTACTTGGTTTCGAGATCCAATTCTCCAAAGATAGTGAACTCCCACTGTTTTACAGTACGGTCTTTTTTTCGTAAGATGCTTTTCTATATCGTGTAGTGACTACCAGTTTTGGTAACAATAGCCACCTCCACTGGTTCTATATGACTTTTACCTTTCAGCAAATTTCACACTGGATTAAATTCCACATGATATAAATATCCGCAATTACACAATCAAAATCAAAAACAGTCGTAAGCTTAATCACCAGAAAGAAAATAATTAAATTAAAATTAATTTCTCACTCAACAGAACAAAAACACTACCAATTAATGCAATACAGCGATCCTCGCTTCTCGACCGTTTTCAAACCCTTTGTCCAGCTTCACCGGTTTAATTGATTGGAAACCGTCAACTTCTCCTCTCCGGTTTTCCGTTTACAGAAATATTTTCTTGATGATCCAAGCGATCTGGCGAACACAGATCCCCTGCATCTCCTTCGCTTTATTAAAAGCTCCAAATGGTTTTGTTAAGTGAGGTACTCCCTCGCATAATATCTATGGTATCACAATGGACCTAATATTGGTCTAAGTGTGTCAGTTTGTTTTCCTGACAGCCATTTAAACCTAACCTAACCTCCTTCTTTTGCTCATTTCGCTGTTCTAACAAAAGTTTCATCATACTAGAAAAATCTACACTTTCACTTACTTCCTCTTCCTCCACTTCTGTTTCAAAAACAAAAGTGTTTACGTCTTCCCCTTGCTGTTCCAGATAGTTGCGCAATCGCAGGACGAGCTCTTCCAACAACTTACCCATTTTCACTGTATTTAACTTTTTTTTTTTTACTTCTATTTACTAGTCGAGTAAATTTTATTTACACTTATGACACCAATGTAACGTGCGCCTAGTTCGCAAAAATAAAACTTTACCTTTCTATTTAATTCTACCACTTTTATTCAGTATCTACTTTATTCGATTTCAACTCTACCAATAATCACATTAACTCACTCTTTAAGTGATTATATTAAGTCTTAACATTATCACTCTTTAGTCAAAACTGACATCTGGTTGCCTCCGCGGCCTATTTACATATATCGAATGACATTACATCTAGAACTTCCCAGTAATTTCCACATGGTCTCCACTCTCCACTCCTGTCAAACATTTTAAGTTAAGAAGGCAATATAGAAACAAATCCCTCTCCAGTTAAGCCAAGGAACACAGTATAAGAACATCCTAGTCCTGCTTTACAGCGCGGAAATTCTGACGATCAAAGAGGTCCTATCATGGCTAAGAGAAAACGTGACATCCTCAACGAATATCCGGATTTTCTCAGATAGTCAAGCAGTCCTCAATTCACTCGGCGCTGTTTCTACGAACTCAGTAACCGCCCTTAACTGTCGCCTATCTCTTAGGGAGATGGCTGAACAGTTCAATATTCACCTTATTTGGGTGCCGGGGCACAGAGATATCGTGGGTAACTGCAAAGCCGATTGACTCGCCAGAGAAGGAACCGTTCTACCGATCTCAACCAGCAGGTTGAATATTGGTATACCAATCGCTTCATGTAAACTAATGCTAAAGCAAGAGGCAATGGATAGAACAAATTATTGGTGGAACAATATCACCACGTGCGTGGCAACAAAACGGATATGGCCAGGACTAGATCCAAAACGCACAAGACATTTGTTATCCATTACCAGATTGCAAGTTAGCTCAGTAATCAATGTCATCACCGGACATTGTCTGATAGGAAGACACGCCATAAGACTTGGCGTTCCCTCTAATGACTTCTGCAGAAGTTGCTTAGATGAGGAGGAGGAGGAGACAGTCCCACACCTCCTCTGCTTATGTCCTGCACTCTCTTTTAAAAAAAACGGCGTCTAGAAAAATATTTTCTTGATGATCCAAGCGATCTGGCGAAAACAGATCCCCTGCATCTCCTTCGCTTTATTAAAAGCTCCAAATGGTTTTGTTAAGTGAGGTACTCCCTCGCATAGTATCTATGGTATCACAATGGACCTAATATTGGTCTAAGTGTGTTAGTTTGTTTTCCTGACAGCCATTTAAACCTAACCTAACCTCCTTCTTTTGCTCATTTCGCTGTTCTAACAAAAGTTTCATCATACTAGAAAAATCTACGCTTTCACTTACTTCCTCTTCCTCCACTTCTGTTTCAAAAACAAAAGTGTTTACGTCTTCCCCTTGCTGTTCCAAATAGTTGCGCAAGCGCAGGACGAGCTCTTCCAACAATTTACCCATTTTCACTGTATTTAACTTTTTTTTTTTTACTTCTATTTACTAGTCAAATAAGTTTTATTTACACTTCTGACACCAATGTAACGTGCGCTTAGTTCGCAAAAATAAAACTTTACCTTTCAATTTAATTCTACCACTTTTATTCAGTATCTACTTTATTCGATTTCAACTCTACCAATAATCACATTAAATCACTCTTAAGTCTTAACATTATCACTCTATAATCAAAACTGACACCTGGTTGCCTCCGCGGACTATTTATATCGAATGACATTACATCTAGAACTTCCCAGTAATTTCCACATGGTCTCCACTCTCCACTCCTGTCAAACATTTCCCCTCCTGGTATGTTTCTACGCTTACACTAGTGTTGCCACTTGTGTTTTCGATTGAACGTTTTCGATTAGGAAATTGGTATTAAATGTTGGGTTTGCATTACAATATTATGAGCATAAAAAAAGGTAGTACATGATTTCGTCTGCCTAGGATCCGCTATAGACACGGATAACAACATCAGTGCGGAGATTAAACGGAGAATAGCTGTTGCCAACCGTTGCTTCTTTGGGTTAAGAAGGCAATTGAGAAACAAATCCCTCTCCAATTAAACCAAGGAAGACAGTATAAGATCATCCTAGTCCTTCTATACGGCGCGGAAGCAAGGACCTTATCGAAAGCGGATGAGGAAACCCTTGATCGGAAAAAGAAAACCTTGTCTTAGCTAGTACAGGAGTTCGTCTGCCTAGGATCCGCTAGAGACGGATAACAACATCAGTGCGCAGATCAAACGGAGAATAGCTGTTGCCAACCGTTGGTTCTTAGGGTAAAGAAGGCAATAGAGAAACAAAACCCTGTTACGGGCAATTTTTGGTCGTCGGGGTCACGCTTGCATGCTGGTCCGGCTCCTGCTCGTCGATAGGTGTGGGACTTAACCCCTAGAACACGTAAACAAAAAATTCATGCCAGTCTTTGGTACCTTCGGGATGTTCTTATGGCACTCGCGAGAAATCTCCTCTACCCACCCTACCATGTTACTGTACTCGCCTAAGTGATCCTTTCGTTGCCATCTCTATTATCCTTTAGTCCATCCTATTCTTCTACTCACCCCTTAATGCCTAACACACCTTTAGCAATTCATCCTACCAATCAAAACACAATTATTCATTTGCTATTCATACAGAAATCCATTTGATTGTTCAAAAGTAATCTAATTTATCATTCCTCACCTCAGTGGGTGCTTTTACAAATTTTAAGTATTACTCTATGTTCATGTATATTTAAAATTATGCGTCGAAATATACCGCGCCTATAGTTTACTTCTTTCCAATGTTCCCCCAAGAACTCAACCCCTTTACAAAGTTTATATATGGAAATTCAAATAATTTGAATTAAGCAATAATGACTCACCGCTTATTACATCCGTTGACGATGTTGTGACCACAGCATACGGGCAGGATTCCGATGGTATACTTAATTCCACTGTTGACTTTTTCGCACTTTTGGCTTATTATTTATAAAGAAAAATTATTTGATTCTATATTATGCACTCTATTAGGTTGGTGAGTTCGCACCCCGCCCACTTGCGCACTTTCTGGGAACATCCCGGTATCTGTATATATAGATATATATATCCGTACTACGGTTCTCAAGCGATCTTAATCAAAATTCACAAAATTACGCCTTATGGGCCAATTGAATAAAAAAAAATCACCAAAGTGGTGCAACAATAAAAATAAAATTGAAAATGCCGGGATGCGAACCCGGGTCTGCTGCCGCAGCTCCCTTTTTGGGTGAGTGCACAGCCTCCTCAGTCAAATACTTGGTGGGAGTCTGCTGGATCTTGGCTGGTTTTTACTTGGTTTCGAGATCCAATTCTCCAAAGATAGTGAACTCCCACTGTTTTACAGTACGGTCTTTTTTTCGTAAGATGCTTTTCTATATCGTGTAGTGACTACCAGTTTTGGTAACAATAGCCACCTCCACTGGTTCTATATGACTTTTACCTTTCAGCAAATTTCACACTGGATTAAATTCCACATGATATAAATATCCGCAATTACACAATCAAAATCAAAAACTTAATTACCAGAAAGAAAATAATTAAATTAAAATTAATTTCTCACTCAACAGAACAAAAACACTACCAATTAATGCAATACAGCGATCCTCGCTTCTCGACCGTTTTCAAACCCTTTGTCCAGCTTCACCGGTTTAATTGATTGGAAACCGTCAACTTCTCCTCTCCGGTTTTCCGTTTACAGAAATATTTAACGGCCGGATGCGGGACTTACTCCCGTTTCCTAAGCTTTCTCTCACCAAACCGATTCACACGTCAACTAAAAACAAACATATTGGGACCAAATTAGTGTTGCCACTATCCCACACTCAAAACAAACACTTTAGCATACAACACTCAGACAAAATCCATATTTCGTTACAACCCTCTCCAGAAAAACCAAAGAAGCCTGTATAAGATCATCCCAGTCCTGCCTGAAGCAAGGACCTAATCGAAAGCGGATGAGGAAACCCTAAAAGGAAGACCTTTTAGGGTTTCCTTCAACTAGTTAAAAGTCACGTAGTTTGTAAGTTAGATTAAGTCACCTATGCAGCTTGAAATAAGCCAAATAAATGGGGGTTCCCCCCCCCCCCCCCTTCCCCAAATTAAAATTAAATTATGGTTTTGCTTTAAAATAAAACTAAATATGTTATCTTTTAAAAACTATACCGTTTTATTTATAATTTAAAATGATTTACACATGTTATTCAAGAAATAACCAAACAGGTATAAAGATTTTGTCATGAAAAAATAACAAGAAGTCATTTTGCAGTAAAATAAATATTATTATTAAGACAAAACCGCACTTGCGCTTTCAAGCTTCAGATTAAGGGTTGGTTTAAGTTAAATCGATTAAAAGAAAAAAGGAATTTTTTTTTTTACAAATTTTGACTTGTGTCTATTCACTTTTCAAACAATATATGGACATAAATAGGGTCGGACTAAATTCGAAAGTTTAAAAACAAAATGCTCGACCGATGGACATAATCGTTTAAAAAATATACCAGTTGCATAAATAGACACAGAATACGACTTCAAAAAAAATTCAACATTGAAGTTATGCAAAGCCTTTCATTAGTTGCCAGGTCATTTAGTGGCAGGTTTTGACGGATCTGTTTCTTCACTTTTGTCATTGCTTAGAAACAAAAGTGGAAACATGCCCAGAAGACAACCAATGGTAATGCCAATTATTCGTCCCTGAAAGAAATAATGCTTTAAAATATACGGCAAACAAATGTTCACTTACTAGGTTGGCTGCTCTTCGACTTTCCTTCATTTCCATTTGCATTGGCACAAGATCAGGAGGCCTTAGTCCCATAAATGCACAAAACCTTTCAACATAGAACGCTGTTCCGATACCAAGGATATCACTGATAGTGTTACCAAGGCCAGCAGCTGCCATTGTTGAAATACACATGAATGCGCCACAGATTTGTTCAATGTAATCACCCTTTAATTACACATAGAAAGATGATATATCACAAAATATTTAAATATTATTAACTGCTGATGCATTTATTTATTTAATTATTTAAAATCAATCTTACTCTATAGAATACAATAAATTTTTAGTTTGTTAGTTTTTAAAAATTTAGTTTGTGATGTACGCACTAGCTGATAGCATTCACACTTTTCTTTTTTCAATGTACCTACATTTATACTGCACTCGATATTGATTTAGTCCAAGTACTCAGTGATACCCGTGGCGTGATGGTTAGGATGTCTCCCTGTTAACCGGGAGGTTTGATTCGAATCCCAACAAAAACAAAAAGTATTTCACGGGTATCGCCTTTCGCGAAGAATTGGCAAGTCCTCCGATACTAAATTCATTGCCATGAAAAGAGCTTTCTCGAATAACCGCAGAAAATTGTAGGTCCCCTCCATTCCCTCACAAAGGCAATGGTTTTGAGAAATGAGCTGGGCCGGGGGCTCCTCGCTCTGTTGTGCCACCCTATTTAATGATTAAATACTCAGCGCGCACTGCAGATGATTTTTTCCCCAACGACCGTCAGCACTGCTGAAGCCGACGTAAACAGTGAACACACCAATCATCTACTTAAGAAACAAAGCCATGGAAACCTTATAATTTAAAATGTATGAACGCGCCAACCAAACGAAGCCGAGGCCCTTTTGTGCTTGCAGATCTTAAAAAAAATAGGCTAAGAAGTTATAATTTTATACATTTCAGAGCTGTCAACTGTGAAATCAGCTGTTGGCGGTAAGAAAGTTAAGGCTATAAAATCCGTTGCGTCCGTTCGCTGCACTCACTAGACAGCTGTGAGTTTTGCCGGACACTACGGATAGGGGTGACCCATAGAATTCGTTGCGGTGTTTTCACATACATATATCAATCAAAGATGATCAGAGATGAGTCGATGAGTCGACTAGAACAAGAGATGAGTGAGCTCTTTATTAAATTTCTCACAATTGGTGTTCTTTTCAAGTAATGTAAAGGGTGGTTAAATTTTAAGGACCGATGTTGATTTTGAATGAAACACAAATTATTTAGAAAACTAGTGTCATTTCTTTTTATTATGATAATATTGGTATGGTTCAACTATGCATGGAACAAAATATCGGCCAAATGGCCGCCGCTACCTCTCCTCGGCGGCGCACCTCCATCCGATGGTCCAGCCCATAATCAACACCAAACACTCACTCTTTGTGGTTGCACTGGTTATTTGACAGTCACTATTGGATTATCATTCGCCGTAATCTACTGAGGTGAAAATGTGCATCAACACTGAAGATTGTGAAGAAGTCACAGCCAACGACCTATTAATTAATTGATCTACAGTTATTAATAGGATGTCAACCCTCGGCAATGCCTCGATATCTGATCCTCTCACATTGGGTATCGTTTCTGTATCATTATAGTGCATTGTACTCAGAACAATATGATTCCCAACGGCAAGCCACTGCCAGCCGACAGAAGTAATAAGGGATTATATTGCTCTGACTGCATGCGCAATGTTTATGACATACATAGCAATAGTCTTTGGGTATGAGCATTTGTTTATGCTATAGGTCATTGGCGCTCGCCCAAAAGAATGTGTATTATTATTATTATTATTATAATTATTAATATATTTGATGGAATGTTAAAAATAACATAAAATGAAGCATTAAGGCACTAAAATAATCTATCAGCCTACGCTCAAATTTGAAAGAAAAGGTTTACAAGATAATGATATTTAGTTACATTTGTATGAATTCTGTTTTGCATATTCTAGAATATAGATTCTCTATACAATATAATATAATTTAAATATAATATAATTTATAATTTGTTAAAGAAATTACATTGTTTTAAAAATTCTACAGTTTTTAGACAATTTTCTAGGTTAGGATTTTTGATAAGTTAATGTTGATCCTGTGGGCGGCCGATTGGAGTTGTGGCCAGGTGGTCAAGATGTGTTCTACCGTTGTTTTTAGGGTTATTGCAGAAGATACAGAAGATGTTGTTGGTTGGATTTTTGTCGATGAGGGGTGCGTATGACCTAGACTTAGTCTAGTGGCGGCTCTCAATTCTGGTCTGTTGAGTGTATTTGGTAGGTGAACAGGCAAGCGAAGAGGGTTTATTAGGTTGGTGTAATAGTTGTTTATATTTTTGAAATGCTGTAGTGATTTCTCAGCTTGGGAGCGTGTAATTATTTTCTGCAAATCGGCTGGTTTGGTGACGTTGGATTGATATATGGGAGAGTTGGTGGTCAGTTTTGCTGCAGCATCTGCTGCATCGTTTCCTGGAATGTTAGCATGTCCTGGTATCCAGACGAGTTTCATTTTTAATACATGTTGGCAGAGATTGTTGCGGATGTTATTGATGGGTATCAGTCTGCAATTTAAGTTCTGAATGGCATTCAAGACTGAAAGACTGTCAGAAAAAATGCAGAATTTTCCTCTTCGTTGTTCAGCGTATTCAATTGCGCATAAAATTGCGGCAGCATTGGCTGTGAATGTGTTGCTGTGGTGGTGGAGACTTTGGGTTAGAAATTTTGTTTGAGTAAGTTGTAGAGCTTTTCGTTGAACAGTTTGTAATAAGGAGGGGAAGGAAGTTTTGGGAAAAGGTAGTGGGATGAAGGAAGGGATTGGGATAGGTAAAGGATTGGAATAGGTAGGGCAAAAAGATAATGTAGGAAAGGAATATGGGAAAGGAAAGGAAAGGATAAAAGAAAAGGGAAAAGAAAAGAAAGGATATTTGACAGGAGGATGACATTAGGATGAGGGGTAAAACAACCAAAAGCAGGAAAGCGGGAAGAGGAAAAATAAGAGGATAAGGAAAAAGTGAAACGAAAAGGAAGGAAACGGAAATCGGAAAAGGAAGGGAAAAGGAAGTGTCGTGACGAAGGGACCTGGCACGCTTGCGAGGCACGGCTCAGCTCGCCGGATTAGGGGGGGATCTTGCCCCTTCGCCAGACGGAAACCACATTACAAAAACATATATCGTGCCAAAAATACCACCACCACAAAAACCTTACCACACTTCAGGCACTGCATGGTGGAATCGCAGTGAGGCCTGTAGCCCACCCAACCATGGAATTCGGTCGGCCATGTTATCGAATTCCCCGAAGACGATCACCGCTGCCAGGAGAAACCAACTACCACCGATGCATCGCCAACCTCCTCATCCCCCTTTTACTTTTTTATTACTTTTTCGCAAAAAGAAAAAACCTCAGCTTCAACTTGCCGGCGTGATGCACATTTTATTTGAAAAGAACTAACCAACAGAAAATGAAATTTAAACAAAATGAACCAAAACGACTCAAATAAAACTAAAATGAAACTGAACTTTAAACAAAACCAGAAAATAATAAATTAACAGAAAGATAATAAATAACAAGAAAAAAAAAGAATAAATAACAAAAATCCTAACACTAACCTTAATCCTACCTTATGTTTTTATGTTTTATGTTTTTTTTTTTTGTATTTTTATATTTTTATGTTTTTTTTTTGTTTGTTTTTATGATTTTAAGTATGTTTTAAATTTGCGCTTAATTTTCCTTTTTGTTCTGTATCTCTTCCTTTTTATAGTTTAATTGGTTGTGTATACTTGTGTGTTTTCTGCAATTTTTTTTTTCTACTTTGCTTTATCTTTCTTTTTTTTTTCTAGGTCTCTCTTCTTGACTCGCAACCGATCCCTTTGACAATTTGGCTACACGGGAATTGCTTACATCCACCTAATTTTCCTGCCTTAAAGGAGCTCCCTGTAGCGGATATGGCCGAGAAGTAACCTCGCACTAACATTCAAAGATAGCCTAAGAATAGAAAAAGAGACGTTTGCGGCCCTAACAAAAGAAAACCCAGCGAAACTTTACCAATTCAGCGCACACATAAGAAATATCAACAGAAAAAGGTTAAAAAGAACAAACAAAATGGTATAGAAAAAAATTAAAAAATGTAAAAAAAAATTTAAAATAAATGTTAAAAATAAATAAAAGAAAAAAAATAAATAAATAAATAACAAAAAAAAATCTCGCCGAACACTTATTACAAAAATCAACAATCACTGGAACAAATTTTTACGTTGGGCCCTGCGGGCGCTTTTCACTCCAGGCCGGACCTGGCCTTGCACTGGCACTCGGCTACTGGTGCAATGTATTGTTTTTGTTTTTGCTTCTCGTATGCGCCTTCTTATGACGAACATACATATATTTTTTTTGCACAATTGATTTAAGCGTTATAAATAAATGTAAATAAAATTTGTACCCACGGTTCTGGGATCTAATTAGAAGTTTACTTAATAACCTGGGTACCCACAGGCTCACATCCAGCAGTTGGAATACTTTTCCTCTCATATGGGTTTTTTCACTATCCAATAATATGTATATTCCAAGTCACTTTATGGCCAGATTTCTCTTTATTGAATTTTCCAAATGAGTTTGACCCCAGAACTAACGAAAATTAACTTAACTATTGCACTTAGAAATTTGAATGGAAACTCACCCGTGGTATTTAATGCCTGTATGTATGTACATATATGTACTTTGTTGCACCACTTTGGCCGTCAGTACTTTATTATATTTTTTTTATACTTTGCAGGTAAACCACTATACTAAACGATTTTCAATATTTTAAACAAATTTAACACACCTAAACTGCAAAAAAAAAACTACTTACACGAAATCTACTTTTGAATAAAAATTTGAAAATTGCACTCAAACACTTTTTTTTTTTTGATACACCATCGACTTTGAATCTAAGTTTGAAGATGACTTTCTTGTCTATGTTCAAAGTCGAACGGTGCCTTCTCCATCCACACCATTTACTATCACCAGCCTTTTTGAGATGATGACAGGACGACTTACAGTGGCGTAGCATCGCTAGTGTTAATGATGTGGTGGCGTTCCTTTTCTTATTTCCATTTTTATCTAAAATAATTACAAAACAATACATAATGCACGCATATAAACTTACACTACAATAATAAATACTTATATAAATACATAAAATACTTAACTTAACATAAACTGCCTAAGCACATACAATACATAAATACATGCGCACACCAGAAATAACATATAAATAAATAACGAAAATAAATAACACTTATCATAAATATATATAAATAAATAAGTAAATACATAAATCTAACCAATAAGTACCTAAATATATAATATCAAAAAAATATAAACGTCACACAAAAATTTCTACCCTACTGTCACTTCATAAGTTCCAAGTTCCACTTGCCATAGAGGAACTCAGTACCCAATCTTCGCTTTCTCTTATTTGTTCCTTTATGACAAGTGACGCTTGTTTACTTTTCGCAACTAGAAACTATGGTTGGTGGCTGGATATTTTAATTTCGTATTTCATTTGTGTTTTCTTTCTTTATTAATTTTTTTCTTTTAATTTTTCTTTTCCTTTCACTTTTTTAGGAAATCTAGCGATGTTTCGCAGCATTTGCCAGGAAAATCCACTCGACGTAAGGCAAACAATTTCAAGGGTAAGTTTGTTTACATTTTTGTGTTCAGTATTTTCACATTTTTTTTTTCCTATACAGGTATCCGTAACAAGTTGCTTGAATTGGCTAGGGTGAAGGTTTGTTTTTCTTAAATCCGAGAGTTGAGTGTCGGCACTGCTGTTCTGTAGTTTTCATGGTGGGAAACGGCCTGGCTTTGTTTTAGCGATTTTGAGTGGGATGTTAAGATCCTTTGCTGTTTGTGAAGCCTTAAAGATATTGTGTTCCAATTTGGGTTTAGTCTTGCGTTTGATCGTTGCCAAAAAATCTTTATGTAGAGGATATCCATTTGAGATAGTTAGTTTTGGAATGAGTTTGGCGGTTAGTAAGTCTCCATGTTTCTCTAGCGGTAAGAATCTAGATGCGGCAAAAAGGTTAGGAATAAGTGTTGTACGAAAAGCGCCTACTGCCAACCTTATTGAGGCGTTGAAATAAGTCTTTATTTTGTTAAATTCACTCTTTGCACAGTAACCGTAGATTGGAAGTCCGTATTCAATTTAGGATTAAATTATTGCACGTACCACGTTAAGGATGGCATTAGTGTGAACATTGCTCTTTTAGCTGCAGAAGTATTTAATTATATTTAGATGTGGGAGCCCCATCTAAAAACTTTGTTTAAATGAAGTCTTAGGACTTTCATTGTGTCTACACTTACTGGTGTAAGGTTGTCAAGGTTTAAGGAGAAGATTTTGCAGCTTGTTTTTCTTGGTACTGAATTTTCGGTGCGTTAAAAAGCTTTTGATGAAGTTGATGATTTTCGGCCCAAGTTTCCATTTTATCAATTGTTGTAGTATGGTGTGTGCACCAATTCTTTCGAATGCTCTTTCAAAATCTATTGAGATGATACTGCAGTGGTTGCGAGATGACAGTATATTGGAAACGGTGTAATCAACGTGTAGTAAGGCATCCATTGTACCTTTGTTGGATCTGAATGCTACTTGGGATTTATTGATCAGGTTATTTTGTTCTTCTTCTCGATACAATTTTTTCAAGTATTTTACTGAGGCATGGCAGCAAAGATGTCGGGCGGTAGCTTTTCAGTTGGTTGTTATTTTTCTGGGGTTTAAGAATCGGAATAACAGTTGCTGTTTTCCATTGCTGTGAAAGGATACCTTTTGAGAAAATTTTGTTATAAAGTTTCATCATCATCATCAGGTCCTGTAACCCCGCTCGGGGCATAGGGCGTCAACAAAACGTCTCCATCCTTCTCGATCAGCAGCTAGATACCTTAACTGTGGCCACGTCTTTCTCTGGGAATTAGCTTCTGATAACACTGTAGATTTCCATGTTGTTCTTGGTCTTCCAACCCGCCGTGACCCCTGAGGATTCCATTCAAAGGACTGCTTCGCAATATCATCGTTTGGTTTCCTCAGTGTGTGACCAATCCATTGCCATTTGCGCTTTCTGATGTCGATTTCCATGCGCCTCTGACCTGTCCTACGCCACAACTCCTGATTGGATATTGTTTGTGGCCAGCGAATTTTCAGGATGTGACGCAGACAGCGGTTCACGAAAGCCTGCGATTTTCTCGAGATGGTGGCCGAGACTTTCCATGTTTCACAAGCATATAATAGCACGGATTTCACATTGGATTCGAAGAATCTCAGTTTAGTGCGTAAGGAGACTTGATTGGATTTCCAAATTTGGGACAGAGCACCAAAGGCAACGCGAGCTTTATTTATTCTGCTTTTTACGTCCAGATCCGTACCGCCCTTTGCCGATACAATACTTCCGAGGTAATTAAATTTTTCGACCTCTTCAACGGGCGTGTCATGCAGAATAATACGATGTTGTGTTGGGGGGCCTGTTAGCATTATTTTTGTCTTTTTGCTATTTATTTTAAGACCGCACGATTCTCCTTTCACCCGTAAAGTTTGACACATCTCGTTCAGCCCACTGATGTTATTTGCCATGAGACATATATCGTCGGCATAGTCTAAATGGCTAAGCCTTTCAAACGTTCTCCATTGAATACCCTGCCTCTCAGTTGTACCGACGCTGGCCGTCAACACATCATCTATCGCCAGCAGAAAAAGAATTGGCGATAAAACATCCCCTTGTCTCACACCCTGACGCACCTCGAAAGAGTCGGATAGCTGCCCATTATGCAACACAAAACACCTTGCATTGTTGTAGGACTCCTTTATAATGGCAACAATTTTTGACGGAATTCCTCTACCAAGAAGTGATCTCCATATACATTCTCGGTTAACTCGGTCAAAGGCCTTCTCAAAATCTACAAACATGAGATTTAGCGGTGTTTGAAATTCTGCAGACTGCTCAAGAACAATGCGTAAGGTGTTGATATGGTCAACGCACGACCGACCGCTTCGGAAGCCAGCCTGATGCCTCTTGAGTGTAGTCTCAATTCTAGCCTTTATCCGTTCGAGGATTAGAGTTGCCATTAGCTTTGGAAAAACGGACAAAACGGTTATACCACGCCAGTTGTTGCAGTTCTTGAGATCACCTTTTTTTGGCAACTTAACAATGACTCCATCCTTCCAATCCCTGGGATAGGTTTCGTTTTCCCAAACAGCTTGTATAAGCGGATGCAAGATACTAGCTGCTGTGGCGGGATCAGCTTTCAGGAATTCCGCTGGTACTCCTTTAAGTCCCGCTGCTTTGTTGTTTTTGAGGAGATTAATCGATGTTTCAATTTCCGCTTCTGAAGGGGGTTCGATGTCAATACCCCTGCAGGATCTGCGCATCTCGTTGAGTTGGGGCACTTCAGCACTCTGTTCAACGGAACCATTTAACAGGGCACAAAAATGATCCTTCCACCTGCGAAGCTGATCTTCAATCGATACCAATAGTGTTCCATCCACATCCATTACAGGATGATTGCTGTTACTTTTTTTCCCGACAACTTCTTTGGCTATTTGGTACAATTCTCGTATATCTCCTCTTCTTGCAGCGTTTTCAGCATTTTCAGCGAGTCCATCTATCCGCACCCTCCTGTCACGTCTCACACAACGATAGACCATCTTATGTGCAGTCCGATATTCGCTTCGCAATTCAGCCTTTCGTTGAGCGTCTGTCTCGGCGATTATTTGAAGCTTCAACGATTTACGAAGCTCAATTTTTTCCCAGGTGTCTTGGGATATCCAAGAGTCGCTAACTCTCGTACGCCTAGGTACAGTCTCGGATCCAGCCTCCATAAAAACACTTTTTATTTCACCCCACATCTCATCAACATCTGAGTCAGCACTCACATTTAATGACGAAGCTCTGTAGTTAAGGGTGTTGATATAGCTACGACTTATGTTGGGATCACTTAAAGCATTCGTATTGAATTTTGGATTTCTTGCTGCATTCTGCGATTGTCTTAATACAGCCGCGGTTCTTAGTTTGAGACTCATGACAACCAAATGGTGGTCGCTTCCCACATCGGCACTACTTATACTTCGGACATCACACATAGACTTCCTCCATCGCTGCTGAATCATGATGTGATCAATTTGGTTTTCGGTTTGACCATCTGGGTGCACCCAGGTGACTTTGTTGCACGTCTTATGTTTAAATACAGTCCCACCAATTACAAGACGATTTGCGTTACAAAAGTCGACGAGCATGTCACCGTTTTCATTTCGCGACCCCAAGCCATTTTTTCCCATAACTCGTTCCAGACCGTAATTGTCTGCACCGACTTGAGCGTTGAGGTCTCCCATGACGATTATGATGTCGCCTCTCGGAACACTGCTGTAAACCGAGTTAAGGTGAGAGTAGAACGCGGTTTTGTCTTCTTCGGCCGCTTCATTTGTGGGGGCGTAACACTGAACGATTGTGATGTTGCGAATTTTTGACCGGAACCTTGCAGTCATTATTCTTTCAGATATTGGCGCCCAGGAAATAAGACTGCGCCTAGCTACTTCGTTCAACATAATTCCAACACCATGCAGCCTTTGGCCATCCTCTCTTTCATCCTCTCCGGAATACAGCATTCTCGTTTGTCCAGTGTCAGATCTGTATTCAGCTCTTCCTCTCCACTTTGTTTCACTTATGCCCAGGATACAGATCTTAAGACGAAGCATGTAAAGTTTACACAACCGATTTTTTTCTGCTTTAGGTAGGTGAGAAATCATTGGGTATGATATTCGATCGTATGATGGCGTTCCTTTCAGTGTTTTGAGTGTGAATTCAAACTCATTTAATATAATAGGCGTTTCAATTTTTAAGGCGCTGCAAGAAGGAACTTTAAGATTTGGTAAGGTGGTAGCAATTTCATTCTTGTTTAGCAGGAATCTTAGGTGATAATTTGAGTCGCATGAGTAATTGGATCAGGACTGCCCAAATAGTTCAGCCATGGCTTTGGAGTCAGATATGAAACATTTGATTCAATAACTCTGATAATATTGCCCTGGCAGGCGCTTGATATGCACCTTCCGTTGTTCCAGATTTTTTTTGTGTTGGCGTAAGAGGGTTGATAACTGAGGTCAGGTTTTCGTAGGCTATTGTTTTTGCTTTTCTGCAGTTGAGCTTGAAACGGGCTCTCAATTTCTTATAGGTCAAGGGTAGGGTTTCGTTTGAGATTGTCTAGTTGTTGGTTGTTTAAATTTAAAAAATTTTCCCAATTCGCGTATTTAATTTTGAATTTAGGGGTGAATTTGCCTCCAATATATTTATTTCAGTAATTATTGGGAAATGGTCACTGGAATAATCTTCATTCAAGGCGTACCAACCACAGAAGGATGACAGGTATGGTGAGCACAATGTGAGATCTATGTGTGTGAGGGTACCGTGTGTGGAGAAGTGGGTGGGAGATCCATCATTCAGTAGGGTAGTGTTGGAGTTTACTATAAAATGTTCTACTTATTTTCCCCTGGTGTTGTCCTTCGATGAACGCATTGAAATCCCCCAAAACAATTACTTCGCCTGATAGGTTTTTTATCAGATTAGATAGTATTTGGGAGGTTACTGTGTCTTTGTCGTGTAGATACGTGTTTATAATGGTAAATTTTTTCAAGGTGTATTTCAGCAGCTGTGCCCAACAGATTGATGTTTATATTTACGTATTTATGTGATATCTATTTTTTGATTAACAGAGCAACTCCGTTTTTTTTTTGGATGTGATGGAGTTGTGGTTCTTAAACTGAGCGCTAAATGCTTTGAGGCATTGCGGAGTGATTCCGAATGTGCAACGCGTCTCTTGTATTGCAATAATATCTGGTTTGATTTTATTAATGGTTAATTGTAGATCGGTATATGTAGTTGTTCTGGTAGCTTTGCGAATTCCACTGGAGAATTTTAAGGACCATTGTGGTAGATGTATTGTGTGTGGTCGCGTTTCTTGTATTGCAATAATATCTGGTTTGATTTTATTAGTGATTAATTGTAGATCGGTATATGTAGTTGTTCTGGTAGCCTTGCGAATTCCACTGGAGAATTTTAAGGACCATTGTGGTAGATGTTTAAAGGAAAATTCACTCACTTAAGTTTGTAAGATGAACTTAAGGAGTGTTCAAGTGTTTTTTTTTTAAGTTTTGCTTTTATTTTCTATAGTATTTGCTGTATAATTGACGGGGTTAATTGTATGTACTTGACTGTTTATGCTTGTTGGTGTGGTTGGGAGAGAAATTTTGTTTTTGGTGTTTATTAGAGCGGAGGGGTTTTCTTTATCGGTGGGCATTGATGTTGTGCTTTTGTTTTTTTGAGAGATCAAGTTATGACTCGATGACGTTTTAATTTCGTCATCGATGATCATTTGGGAGTTGTTTTGCGTTGGTGTGGGTTGGTTTTTATTTTGAATAGCGCGTTTTTTTCTTTCTATTACTTCTGAGAGAGTTTCTTTTGGGATATTTGCGATCGAGGGCTCGGGGTAGAGGCTTGGATTTTCTTGGATGTGTTTATATGCTAAATAGTGTTTAAAGTTCTCAAATAAGTTCTAACAAAGTCTGGGGACTATTGGTTTAAAATTACTCTTTCGGTTACTGTGTTGTAAGGCCTCAAATCTGCCATTTCCTTGATTTCTTGACATTTTAAGTTAAAATCAGTTCGGAAAAACATTTTAATTTTACCTTCTTTGTCATTGCCTACAACTACCACCGTCAACTAGCCGAAAGTCTCTTAAATCATGTCGGCTCCCAACCTACGAACAAGAACGAACTCTTCAAAAGGCCTGCCATGAACGCCCACTCAACCTATACAATCAGCTCCATCAACATGTAAACAGCTGAGTGACTGTAATGCTCCCCTCACCGCCAAAACTCTGGAGGAACATCTCAAAAGACAGGCTGATACATTATGAATGAGTTTTTACACAAAATAGAAGAAGTGAATGCACTTTGGAATCAACGCTTCGATGAAATTAAAAAAAAATATCATAGAGCGAATTGATATTCTTAAAAATGACATCAACACAGCAATACAGGCGCAAAACGCTGAAATTATTGCTCTTCAACGACGTTGCAATGCTTTGGAAAGGAGAGAAGTTGCTTGTGATGCAGTGCTCTTTGGAGTACCTACACATCGAAATAAGAACCTAGAAAAATTATTTGTTGAACTCTGTCACACTATTGAATGTAAGCCGCCAACCTTACAAAATATTTTTCGTACCAAAAAACGAAATAGCAACAACAGCACCGCTGCATCTCCCATCATAATAAAATTCAACAGCACTCTTGAGCGAAATGCCGTTCTCTCATCAGTTTTCAACTACCGAAAGAAAAATGCTACTAAGCTACGTCTGCTGACATGAGCAAAGGTGACGCAAAGTTACTTACGGACTTCTTCACAGGACACTGCTCTCTCAAGTATCATCTTAAAAACATGGGCATCAGCCAAGATGACACCTGTCGTCTCTGTCTTGAGGACATAGAAACAGCTGAACATATTTTATGTGAATGCCCTGCATTAGCTAGATCCAGGCTTAATATATTCAATAAAGGGTTCCCCTGTCCCCTTGATATCAGAAACACTTCTTCCTCGAAGATTCTTAGGTTCTTACATGACCTCAGCTTCGAATGAACAAACCTATACACTATGTGTTTTTAAACCTAAGGGAACAGCACAAAAGATCTTTCAGGTCGACGTGCTTGTAAAGGTAATTCTCACCTTCACCCTATATAATTTAAAAAAAAAAAAGCTACGTCTGCAACATCGGAAAAAAGCTGTTATCTCAACGAGAGCTTAACAAAACAATCTCGCTTTCTCTTAAACAGTGCTCTCAGCCTCAGACGAAAGAAACAACTTTTTTCAGTCTACACGATGCATGAACTTGTATATGTAAGGAAATTGGCGAATAGTTAAAGCACTGAAGATCTACTTGCTGCTACGGCGTCATAGTAAATGAAAATATTGTTCTTGGACCTGTAGTACAGTCATTTGGTAGGAAAATTAGCGGTTACCTGGAAAGTTTTCCGGGAGTTTTGAAAATTGGCAATTTTATAGATTCTTATGTGCTCTTTCCGAATATCAACTTTGCCACCTCGTACTTTTGCCGCTCGCACCGCCATATCGTAAAAATGGCGCCTAATGGCGGATTTTAGGGAATATCTCCCTCCCGACTCATTTTACGATAAAAACATTTTATACAAAATAAAACAAGAGAAAATTTCCTACAATTTATGTGTTAATACTTTTTTTCATAAGGTCAATAGTTTTTGCGCACGAGCGCCACAAAGTGTACTCCAACACGCGTTTTGGTCATTACTCGTTATATATCCAACCCGTGGCATTTATTTTAACTGTTTCTATTTGTAAATTAAAAAATTAATTTAAATCTAAAAACTGCGAAGCATCTGCTGGTAGAGCTCAATAGAAATATTTAGTCGGAGTCATCAGTACACGTTTATCGTTTTACAGTCATTTACATTTATACAGCCATGAGCCATGGCTTCCAATGAAGTAAACTGTTTTATTTATGATAATCCATTGCAATAAAGGGAAT
This sequence comes from Melanostoma scalare, assembly GCA_949752695.1. NCBI lineage: Eukaryota > Metazoa > Arthropoda > Insecta > Diptera > Syrphidae > Melanostoma > Melanostoma scalare. Next base: position 104,081,016 of record OX456984.1, on the reverse strand, counting down.
TGATAGAAGTAAAAGAAAGAGGATTGGAGACTTTTCATAAGTAAAGTATTAAAATAATGGACGACGAGAATCAAATTTTGTGGGACTGAGTTCGATAGTGGTTCACGATGCAGTGCACTAAGCCCCGCGGCAATAAGACCCGTGGGCCTTATTGCCCAAAAAAGTGGAAATAACACCCACGGGCTTTGTTTCCACTTTGAAGAGGCAATAAGACCTACCAAAGAAAAGAATTGAGGCCCATGTCTTTTGCTGCTATTTTGAAGCAGCATTTTTATGAGTCTGATGTACATGGGATCTTAAAACTGGTTTTCCTTCTTAGAAAGAATTAAGACGCTAAATGCATATATTCTAGTTTCTTTTTATTTGAAGGAAAAAACATTTTGAGGTACCGAAGAACAAAGCTCCAAAATTTGGGCACTGATTTCAGCTTTCCATGGATTCATAGCTCACGTTGTCTACCACTTCGTGACAAAGGATGATGGAAACTCTGTTCACTTTCATTTGCGCACATAATAACTAAATCTACTTTCTTAATGTTTGTTTTGCTCATAGCTACTTTCTCCTGGTCTGTTCGTGTGAATTTTTTATGTTCAACCACAAGCCCATACCCGAAGGGAAATTTCGTACGCTTCGATTCGCTTTTTACTCACGGATAGAAAAACGAAGCTAAAAGCGAAGCGGAAAAATTATCGCAGGGGAGTATGGATGTGTGTTGTAAAAATAAAAATTCGGCAGCAGCAATCGCTATAGAGGATATTCGCTCTAGAGTCTACGAGACAAAACATTATCCTCCACTACAGACAATGAATTCTCAACACCTTGTCCATCAAGTACAGCGAAGCGAAGGAGAATGAAACGCGCCGCTTACTCTACCTCAAGGTGGTGTAGAAATGAGTTTTTTGGCCAAAACGCGTGTTGGAGTACACTTTGTGCTTAAGCTTAAGATATGTAAATTCCCAACAGTGTGCAAATATACTTCAGTACATCTTTATGCAGACGATGTCCAACTACATCTAGCAAAAGCTTCAGGTAACCTTAATGAACTTGTTTTTCTCATGAATGAAGACTTAAAACATATTACAACCTAGGCTGAAAATAATGGGCTTCTTCTCAATCCATCAAAATCCCAGATAATGCCCATCTCAAAAAACAATTTTGACCTTTGTCTCCAACCTGATGTTTACCTTAATAATAATAAATTTAAAGCAGTGGAATCAGTCACTAGTCTAGGTTATGTAATCAACCGTAACTTGTCTGGTTACAATCACTTAAACGTTGTCGTGGGTCGTATTTACGGATGTCTTCGTAAATTGTGGATTAGTGCTTATTTTACACCTCAAGAAACAAGACGAAAGCTGGTACTGTCTCTAGTCTTACCCCTTATAACATATATGCTGAGGTGGTCTACAGTAGTCTTGACTCTTCGTCCCAGCGAAAACTGCAAGTTGCGTTCAATGATGCTGTGCGTTATATTTATGGTATACGTAGATATGACCATATTTCTGTGTTTGCTACGGGTTTGCTTGGATGTACTCTGGAACAATATATCAACGCTAGGAATTGTATGTTTTTGCACAAAATAATTATAACTCGAAACCCGCCTTACTTATATAACAGACTTAATTGTACTCGCTCCTCAAGAACCATCAACCTCATTCCCTACCGTTACAATTACCTTGACTCATCACGCTTATTTTTTTTCCATACTGTAAGACTTTGGAACTCTTTGCCCTCTCAATTGAAGAATATTTCAAATCCCAACAATTTTAAAAGTGCAATTTTTCAACATTTCTCCTTCTCATCCATTTAAATTATTTCCCTCATTACCCACTACCTTTCTTTCCTCTATCCTATCTCTCACTCCATAGATTTAGATAAATATTGTTATTAGATTTAAGTATTTGAAATTATTATAACTGATAAGGAAACACCATGTACTATAAAAGATCATGTCTTAATGTACAAACCATATGTTATATAAATAAATTGAAATTGAAATTGATGTGTTAAGAGTGGGATGCAAAGAAACTTCTATTTCGCAAAGGTCTGACAATTTGTGTTTTCTCAGAAGAAGGTAAGCTTGCTGCGTGGTTTTTGTCAGAATCAGAATGCAACCGTCAGCTATAAATTTAATACTAAGTGGGTCAGTAATAAGGCCGGAGATGGCTTTTGTGACCAAGAAAATATTGAATTCACTGAGTTTTTTTGCAGGATCTTTATTTTTAACTAGAAGGAATTACGGGCATTCCTTGCTTTGGTTTGACCTGACTGTGATGATTAAAAGTGGGAAAATCTTTTTTTGTTGTTCAAGTTCGGTTTCTTTCTTATTGGACTGATGGGATCGGGATCAAGCGAAGCCCAAAAGTTTTGGCGGGAAACCTCGCCGGGATCTGTTGCCATTAAAAAGCTGATCTTATCTAGATTAAATAATTAATTTTAATTAACTTACAGAAAAATCAGGTAATTTATTGTATTTTGATCGAAATATATATATGATCAAGAACGTTTTGGTAAATCGCGCACTGTGAATCTTATGTGTTTGTTATCACTACAAAAAGAATGTGATGATGAAGCATTATATCGGATACCGAAGTATGGTCGATTGTTCGATAACAAAATAGAGCTTAATAAATCGTATAAATAGGGAATTAATTTACAAATAAAATGTCAATAGTGATCGTGGACTCGATCTAGAACAATAATTGGTTTTTGTTTATACAGGGTGTTCCGATATTCGTGTATTATCCATTGGGGTGTGATTCTTGGTGATATTCTAAGAAAAAATTGTTTTACAGTAAAGTCCCTTTCTCAACTTTGACATCACTTTTTGACAATTTAAAAAAAGGATAACTTTGGTGTACCCTGACCTGTGTTAAATTCGTTTTCTCTGTCAATGCTAATGGTAGAGACATAACTATAGACTAAATTTTTTGTAGAAATAATAATTTTTAAAATTTTATTTAAGTTGGGCTCGTATATGCTTAGGGTTGCTACACTTTCTATTTTAAATGGTGTTCAAATTTTCTTCCCCAAGCAAAGTTTTGACTTTTAGGTAATTTTTTCAGAAAATGCCTGTTAAACATAGTTTCTTTATGTTTTACAGATGAAAAAAATAATAATAAAAACCAAACTCATTAATAAGTGCACTCGAAAGCCCATACATTTTATCATACTTGGAAAAATACAAAATGCGTAAAATTAAAAACAAAAAAATTATAATCTTTGAGGTTTGTTTGAATAAAACAATAATATGGGCTTTTTAGTAGTTTTTTATGTATTTTATACAAATACAACTGTAACAAGTGCTCAAAGTGCCCTCCTTTGTTTTGAATGCATGCCCGTTTTTGGATTTCATTGTGGATGTTTGCTCATGATAACTCCTGTCTTACTTGTAGTCTTGTAACCTATGTAACTGTATTTAAATTGGACTCGATGTGCTCTTCTTGAATTTCCATTGCAAAACCCATAAACGAATAAAATGTCTGCCTATTCTTCTTTCGTAAATGAAGGCATTTCAAAAAGCTCTTTCATCAAACTGCAATCATGACTTATTTTGAAAAACTGATGAACAAATTTGTTTTCTTATTCTTTTATACGACTTATTTACCTATTGAACATTCATACCCCAAACTTAAAGCAAATACCCTCAAAAAATCCAAAAACGGGCTCTGGCTTGCATTCAAAACGAAGGAGTGCACTTTGAGCACTTGTTATAATTGTATTTTTATAAAATACATAGAAACAACTACTAAAAGTGCCCCTATTATTGTTTTATTCAAACAAACCTCAAAACAGAAATTTTTTTTTTTTAATTTGATCCATTTTGTATTCTTTCAAGTATCATAAAATGTATGGGTTTTTGAGTGCACTTATTAAAAGTTTTTTATTATTATTGTTTCGTTCATCTGCAAAAAATAAAGAAACTCTATGTTTACCAGGCATTTTCTGAAAAAAATGACCTCAAAGTCAAAACTTTGTTTCGGGAAGAAAATTTGAGCACCATTTAAAATTGAAAATCTGACAACCCTAAACCTATGGAAGCTCAACTTAAATATAGTCTTAAAGGTTGTTTTAGTCTAAAATTAGGTCTTTATCATCAGTATTGACAGAGATATCGAATTTAACACAGGTCAGGGTACACCAAAGTTTGCCTTTTTTTAAATTGTCAAAAAGTGATGTCAATGTTGACAAACATACTTTACTGCAAAACAATTTTTTCTTAGAATATGACCAAAAATCACATCCCAAAGTATGTAACACGAATTACGGGACACCTTGCACATATATATTATCACACAGTACGTTTTCAAGGTCTCTAGCAATGTATGGTCAAACATATTCAAAGTGCTTTGTGTATCTTGACCACCTTATAGTATTCGGGAAAAGTTTAGAACACCACAATAAAAAATTTATTGAAGTATTCGAAAGATTGAGAGAATTAAATCTCAAACTGCATCCAATCAAAGTAAATATGCTTTCCTTAGAAAAGAGGTTCTATATCATATAATATCAGACAAATTATATTATAAAAAAATTATCATTATACCAGATCCATCAAAATCAATAGTAATGAAAAACTATCCAGTCCCACGAAATGCAGACGAAGTAAGGAGATTTGTAGCATTTGCTAGCTTCTATAGAAAGTTCATACCAAATTTAGCAACACTAGCAATTTAAATTTTCCGAAGATTGCAATACCCCATTTAATTTGCTGAAAGAATTTCTAGGAAGCCCAAATATTTTACAGTTTCCAAATTTTGAAAAAGAATTCATACTTCGAACAGAGGCCTCTGGATTTCCCTTAGGTGCTGTTATATCAAATTTTGATGATAAACCCATCGCATACGCAAGTAAATCATTAAATAAGGCCGAAAAGAATTACAGTACTATAGAAAAAGAATTCCTTGCAATAATATGGGCAGTTAAACATTTCAGACCTTATCTTTTCGGAAGACGTTTCAAAATACTAACGGACCATAGACCACTAGTATATCTGTTCTCACTTAAAAGGACCTTCAACTAGATTAACAAAATTTAGGCCAATATTAGAGAAATATAACTATACTGTGTAGTATTCACGCAAAAACAACTGCACGCAGAATATAGGATGCACTAAATAGAATACAATTGAAGTCAGAAGATTAAAAAAATTTATTCGTGTGTGTCACAACAAGAAAAACTTACAGATACAAATTATACTTCTTATGAAAGCCAGAAATCTTCACTTTGTAATAAGTTTTAAATGAAGTGGTTTCAATTTATAGTCTTTGAAATAACTGACTTCAAAGTCAAAATTTACGAAAAAAAAAAAATAAAAAAAATCACGTCGAGTATTATTATTTTAATTTTATTTTATTTCATGAATGCTTAACAACTGTAAGATATAATATCTTATAAGCTAGTCATAAGCTAATTTAACAAACTAAAGAGCAAGATAAAGAGAAGTTAGTAAAATTGGAGCAAATTATGAAACAGATTTAAATTGAAATTTTTAGTTATTTACATTTATATTAGTACGAAAGTGGTTTATTAATAGTCTTTTAATTCTTGTTGCGTTTTGAATTTCCTTAATATGTCGTGGTAATGGGTTCCAAAGACGGACGGAATTTACGAAAAATTGACGCTGAGATCTTAAACACGAACAAAGAGGATGAATCAATTGACGAGACCTTGTCGAGACCGCGAATGTAATTTTCTCAAAGCAGTATTGTGGTTGGCGAGAAATCATAATGTCAGAGAGCAAAACTAGACACCTAAGTTCAAGAAACTTTTCGAAGGTCATACCCAGCAAGTGTTAAGAAAAAAACGGGCTAATCTATCACACCTACTCAAACCATAGACATAACGTAAGGTACTATTGAAGACGACATTGAGTTTACGCATGCTAGCAAATCTGCATTTACAAAATATTTCACAGCCGTATGTCAGAATGGGAATTATCAGAGTCTTAGCAAGAAGAAAACGAGATTTAAGTGGTGTGAAGCTCTTACTTAACCCATAAAGTACGTAAGACCCCATACACTTTGCCAGCAATAACATTAATGTGTTTGTCCCAGGTCAATGAGCGGTTAAAAATTACTCCAAGATTTTTCGCAGTATCCACAAAGTCGATTTGGGCATCAACATAATCGGAGAAAAATAATCAAGATTTAGGGTTTTCCTCGATATAACGATACATTTTGATTTCTTTGGGTTTAAGATAAGGCCGTTTAACTCTGACCATTTTGAGATTTTTTCTAGGTCTTTGTTGACACAAAAGACTCCATGCTCTATGAGCCCAAGAGGGCAGCTAAAGTACAATTGAACATCGTCATCATATAAAAGCATCGTCAGCATATATAGCTCTCTAAAGTACTGGAGAGCTCTAGGAAACGCCACTTCGGTGCTCAGTGAAAGGAAAATCCCTATGTGCACCTCTCGCGGTAGAGAGCGGGTAACGCTAACGCACAAGGGGACCGAATGGATGCCGGTATAAGCAGACAACCCAGCAATGCTGGACAGGGCACGGACTTGTCCTTGGGTTGAAGAAAAACTCCCTAAAGGCGGAAGAACTGCAGATTGTGGTCAACGGCATGGAAGTCTGGTGACGGATGAGTCTATTTAAGAAGGCCAACGGTAGCAGCATGTAGCGTCTGTACCCATATTAGGCGACTACAAAAGGCGTCTGTTTTCCCACAGTGGGCGGCCTTGTTTTTGTATGTGTTCGATCATCCAAAGGGCTGGTGGTGCCTGTCGAACTCTTGGCTTAAGTGTGTTATATACCTTATCCAGGAAAACACCAAGCGGCGGAACGAGAATATACTTTTTACATGAAAAATGACATCGAACGGAAATGATTCCCCAAGGGGTAGCCATACTTTGGTGAATCCTCTTATGGCCCCAGCTGTAGTAAACCGCACATCGGATTCAATAATGAATCAGCAACAAGATCAAGAAATCCTTCAGATTCAACAAGACGGACTTTTGGCTACAAAACACGAACGAAGATTGGGGCATGGAACGTCTGTTCCCTGTACGCATCAGGAAGGTACGAGCAGGTAGAACGAGAAATGCTTCGGCATAACATCAGCATTCTCGGAGTGAGTGAAACTAAATGGAGAGGAAGAGCTGAATATTCTGACAGAGGTCCAAGACTCAATGGTGTAGGCATCATGCTGAATAAGGAAGCAACCAAAAGTCTAATATCCTGGAAACCGATTTCGGCGAGGCTTATGACGTCGAGGTTTAGCTCCAAAATTCGAAAAGTCACCATTATTCAGTGTTACGTTCCAACGAATGATGCATTAGTGGACGATAAGACCTCTTTTTATACTCATCTGAACTCGGTGTACAACAGTGTTCCATGGGGTGACATCATTTTCATCATGGGGGACTTTAATGCCAAAATTGGCTCGAATAACGAAGGTCTCGAACGCGTTATGGGTAAACATGGCTTAGGTCAACGAAACGAAAATGGTGACATGCTTGTCGACTTCTGCAACGCTCGTCAACTTGTTATTGGGGGTTCTTTATTTCCGCACAAGACCTGCCACAAAATCACCTGGGAATCTCCTGATGGTCGAATTAAAAATCAAATCAACCACTTCATTATACAGCAGAAATGGAGGAAGTCACTGTGCGATGTTCGCAAAGAAAGAAAGGCGGACGTAGGTAGCGACCATCACCTGCTACTGGGTTTGCTTCGCTTACGAACAGCTGCTGTTCAGCGTCGCGCAGAGGGTATAGCAAGGAGACCAAGATTCAAAACTAGCGTCTTAAATGACCCTAACTTATGTCGTAATTTCGCCACCACACTTGACGCCAAAGCGTCAAACTTACAAAACGCTGGCTTACCGATAGAGGCTATGTGGGGTCAAATTAAGAGCGCTTTCATGGAAACTGGATCTGAAACTGTATTAAGACTGACAAGAGCGAGAGATTCCTGGATATTTCAAGATACATGGGACAAAATTACACATCGAAGATCACTTAAAATAAGGATAAATTCAAAAAGTGATGCTCAACGCAAATTGATTCTACGGAACGAGTACAGAGCATCTCATAAGACAGTGCAACGGTGTGTGAGACGTGATAAGAAGGCAAGGGTGGACCAACTTGCGCTGAACATGCTGCATGAAGCGGAACATGCTGCAGGAAGAGGGGACGCAAGGGAGCTGTATAAAATCACTAAGGACATTGTCGGACAGCGTAGTAGCACTAACACTAGCCATCCCGTTTTGGATCTGAACGGCAACCTTTTAGTGACGATAGAAGATCAGCTGCAAAGATGGAAGGAAAACTTTTGTGTGCTGCTAAATGACGACAACAATGCAGACATGAATCGGGTTGGGTTCGATATCCCGTATTTTATAATCCTGCTTTTTATTTTCCCGCATTTGAAATCCCATTTTTTTAAGCCCGTTTTGTTATTATCCCGCTTTTTTAAAACCCCGTTTTTAAGATCCCGTTTGTTGAAATCCCATTTATTAAAATCCAGTTTTTATAAGCCCGCTTTTGTAATGAACACCAGTGCCCTATTTCACCAACTCACAAATTTGTAATTACAAGCGTTTTTTAAAAAAGTTTGTGGGTTTTTGTAAAAATGTTGTTTCACCAAACTTTGTTAATTACAATATTGCAGTTGTATTTTACAAAAGGAAATTTGTGGAAAAATTTCCTTTTCGGTTTCACCAATACAAAATTAAAGTTGTACTTTACAAGTAACAAACTTGTTTATATAACACTAATTTGTGAGTTTTCATTTCACCAAAGAAAATAGACTTACAAAATTTGTTAGGTTTGTAAGAATATTCTACAGGTGAAGGTAGACGTGTAATTTTTGTTACAAATTTGTAATTCCTTACTTTCATTACAAAAATTTCTTTGCGACGAAGGCATAGAGTAGCAATAACAGCCAAAGTGATGATATTTTGATAGTGAAAAAAGAATTTATCGGCCGCGTATAAATTATGATATATTTAAGTTATTTCATTTTAATGAAAAATTTCGTATGAGTCGATGTAAAGCAGAGGATATAATTTCAATTATTGGACCGCAAAAAACCACTCGAGTGATTTCTAAGTCAACAGTTTGCGGATGCGTACATAGAGTTTGCACCGCAGTCGTCAGTTTAATATTCGAAAACATAATATGCTGGCCTAACAAACATCAATATTTCCAGTCTTTATTGATGATTGAGACTGCAAAAAATTAAGAATGTTTTTCCATTCTCTTACTTTGTCTGAATGTATCAAGTAATCGGAAAACGTTCCGAACAATATATCTTTTTTATCTCTGATCAAAGAGGCTGCAAATATTATATTTTCCTTGTTAGTTTTGATATCTACGCAGCACAACGTTCAACTATATTGTGAAAAAACTGTTATAAATAACAAGTTATTTTTGATGCCGGTGCAACAGGAATTTTGATCACTTGTGACCTACAATTCATTTTTCTACAGCTTTATTAGAATCAATCACAAGTTTGTGAAATAAGATCTTGCAATTGGTGAAACAAGAAACGGGTTTACAAATTTGTAATTGTAGATTACAACTACAAATTTGTGGTTGTAACTTTCATTTTGGTGAAATAGGGCACAGGGCCTTCGTCGCAAAGACATTTTTGTAATAAAAGTAGGGAGTTACAAATTTGTAACAAAATTTACACGTCTACCTTCACTTGTAGAATATTCATACAAACCTAACAAATTTTGTAATTTTTTTTTCTTTGGTGAAATGAAAACTCACGAATTAGTGTTATATCAACAAGTTTGTTACTTGTAAAGTACAAATTTAATTTTGTATTGGTGAAACCGAAAAGGAAATTTTTCCACAAATTTCCTTTTGTAAAATACAACTGCAATGTTGTAATTATCAAAGTTTGGTGAAGCAATAATTTTACAAAAACTCACAAACTTTGTTAAAAAGCGCTTGTAACTACAAATTTGTGAGTTGGTGAAATAGGGCACTGGTGTTCATTACAAAAGCGGGATTAAATATAAAAAAGAAGAATATTTGGTGTAGATAATTTTATTGCAAACATTATTATTGTTTCAAAAGAAAAGAACATAATACATAACAAAAATGTAATTCCAAAAAAGATCACAACAAAAAATAACAAAAAATGATTACAGTTGAATATTGTGAGCTATACGACGCAAATATTCAGTTTTACTCAACGTCTAGTTTCCATAATTTTGGATATTGCTCTTGATTTACAAACATTTTTTTTTTTTGAAAAACTTTTCTGCCAAATTCTTAATTTTTTATATATCAGTTTTGACAACAATGGTTTCCCAGTTTCTCTGTATAATGGTATTAATAAAAAAATGTTCAGACAACAAAACTTTCAACATTTGAGAACTGATATGTAGTGTTTAAATGAACAATATTGAATAATACTTACTTACTTATACGAACGGGATTTTAACAAAACGGTATTTAAGAAGACGGGATTATAAACTTTTTTTTGTCGGGATTTTAAAACACGTGATTTTAAAAAGCGGCATTCCGATACGCTCCCAACTCGGACAACCAATGCAGTTGGTCAGCAAAAATATGATTTTGTAAAGTATGAACACACTCCCGCCCGATGATCTCTGCTCAATTAAAAATAACCGAGTTCGTTGTACTTCCTTTGTTTGATTACCTAATGATCTAATGACAATACTGGATATTTAAGCACCTAAGTAACAAGTATACTTATTAGACTGGTTCAAAAAAGTGACTTCTTTTCTGGAAACAATTCCATTTATACCTTTCGGAATTTTATACTTCGCTCTAGCAAAGTGCCGGGATGAGCGATCCATAAGTTAATATTTAATTTCTGACAAAATGTTAAAACTTATCACTTAAAATCATTAAATCATTCATGAAATTAGTTGCTCTACAAAAAAGGTTTCTTATCATTTTTCGACAAATTCACTCCTTAAAAAATTATTCAAGGCTAAAGTTTTGTTATAAATCAAGAAAAAAAATTAAATTTACTCTAAATTAAATGAGTTTTGTAGTTGAGATAATCCACGTGTTTTTTATCTAATAAATGAAAAGATCAGTAAAGTTTTTAACTGTTAAAACACTTTTAATCTGAGGAAATATAAAAAGTGTTTTAACAGTTAAGATCTTTAGGGTAACGTGGTCATAGATGCACCACCCTCTTTTCAAATGATCATAACTTTTTTAAAATTAGTCGTTTCTGGTTGGCTTTTTGATATCTTTTTGATAGATTAGTTCTGAAAATATTTACAAAATTCATCTGTCGATATGATCTGAAAATTTGAAGTAAATATAAATTGTCCGAAAAATGGCAAATGGTGCATAGAGCACCATGGTTGGTACTAAATGCACCAGTCATATGTCCACAATGAACCAGTGTGCTTAATGCACCACAAATTGGTTTAAAGCATTACTATTTTTTATTAAAACAAAAGTAAACAGAAAAACAATAAATAAAAATAAACAGAAAGACTTCATATCACACAAAAAATTAACAAAAATAAATTATTCTCAAAAAAAAAAGAAACAAAACTAAATAACAAATAATAATTCCTTTCAACGAATATTTAGTGAACCCAGGGACTCGGAAAATTTATATAAGGAGTGCTGCCGTTTGGTAGGTCCCGATACAGTAAGTTCATTGAGTGTGCAATGAGCACTATGCTTGTGTGGTGCATTTTGCACCACCATGGAATTTTTGATACAAATTATAGCTGTTCAAAAAGAACGTAGCAAAACTACGCACTCTTCACATGAAAATAAGAACAAAAGTCCAAGCAAATCTTTTAGTACTTTCAAATGAACTAACACTGGAATTTTATGGAAATATTACAAAAATTAACTCACCCTCTTTTTTTCGTTTTTCGCTGTGAAAATAAAAAAATCTCCGCACACGAGCGACAGCTAAGAGAAACACTACCAGACTGAACTCTACCGTGGTTACTGGAAGTAACGGATACATTTGAGTGAGCCATACGCCAGTACAGTGGCGTATTTGGCAAATATAGCTATGGTGCATCTTGCACCACTGGTGCATTTATGACCACATCACCCTACTAATCTTTTCATTTGTCTAAATTAAACTTAAGCCTTGAATAACTTTTGAAAGAGTGAATTTGTCGAAAAATTATACAAACCTTTTTTTTAAAGTAACTAAATTTCTATGACATGAGTTATTTTATGATTTTAGGTGATAAGTTTTTACATTTTGTCAGAAATCAAGAAAAAAAAATTAAAATTAAACTGTAGCCTTGAAACTTGAATAACTTTTGAAGGAGTGATTACGTTGAAAAATAATAAAAAACCTTTTTTGTAGAGCAACTAATTTCATGAATGATTTTATGATTTAAAGTGATAAGTTTTTGTAGAACAACTAATTTTATGTAACAATATGTATCGCTCATCCCGACTCTTTGCTTCTAGAGCGAAATATAAAATTCCAAAATTTATAAGTTTTTTTCCCATACAATTTGTATGGGAAATAGAAATCTGCGATGAGCGACCTCGAAATATTAATATTAAGAGCTCTCCTTTTAACAGGCATCTTTTTACACCTCCTCGAAGGTATAAATGGTATTGTTTCGAGAAAAAAAGAATATTCACTTTTATTGAACCAGTCTAATATATATATGTATATACTTTTTTTTTGTAAATAACACTTTTTATGTATCAGTGACAACAAAATCTTACTGTTGAGTATGCTGACGCGGTGCTGGATAATTATATTGCTGACCTTAGATAGTGTTGTAACTTCGTTTTTTCTTGTAAACGACCAGTATGATGATTCCAATTCAGAAAACTGTGCCAATGACTAGAATGAAGATCTTAAAAGAATTTTGGAATGGTCGTCTAGTAATGGTCTCTCCCTCAATCCTATAAAATGTAAATGCTTGGTTATCTCCAAAAAGAAACTAGATCTTTCTTATTTTCCCTCGATCATGCTGCATTGCTCAGCAGTTAAATTTGTAGAAAGTTCTAAGAACTTTCGATTTGTGTTCAATAGAACAGATACATGGAACAATCATATAAATGGAGTGGTGGGTAAGATATGGAGTTCTTCGAACTTTATGGGCCACTCAAAAGCTTACGCCAAAAAACGAAATTGATGCTCGCTGAGACTTTATTTATCCCTGTTCTTACATATGGTTGTGAGTTATTTTACAATTTTGATACTGTGTGCAAAAGAAAGCTACAGGTAGCATTCAATAGTACTCTTCGGTATATTTAGTCTTAGAAGATTTGACCATATTTCACATTTGGAAAACAACTTAGTAGATATGTCTTTTTTCAATTAAATAAAGTTTCGCACCCTTCTTTTATAGTTTTCTTAAAACACAGCAACCAACGTATCTTTACAAAAAAAAATTCGGTTTTCGACATCCAACAAGCTGCTTGTTTAATATTACCAAGTTTCAACTGCCTAACATCTGAAAGACAATTTTTTATTTCTGCTATTCGCCTTTGGAATGAACTTCCGCGCAACTTGAGAGAGCTATATATAAACCCCTCCTCTTCTCTCCCTCAATTCAAATTTTTAAGGTTTTTACTCTTTTTCGGGAATTAATTCTGAATATAAAGAACTATCATTGATATTTTTCATAATTTCATTTTACATACATTCGATTTCAATCTTCTCTAGTTTTTGTTTTTAATATTATTCTTACTCTTTTTTAAAGATTATACTTTTCTTTTTTTATGTCAGTTTATTGATCCACTTTGTAAGATATGTACTGCAAACTTTTCACAGACTTAAAAGTATACCCCTTCCCGACGATCAGTCACCTTGTCGCGGTGGGGGGGGGGGGGGGGGGGGGGGGGGCTTTATTTGAACCGAGCTCGATGCCGAAAGGTGGTCGAAGGATGGGGAAAATGAATGAAAACCAAGAATTGATCAAAAAACAGTATGGAAGATAACCCAAAGGATTTTTATTCTCCAGGTGGCAATCGTAAAAGCGAAAATCCACCCGTATCCACGAAAATCAATCCTTCACTACGGCAGGGGCACGGATTCTGGATCCGGTGTGCGTTTGTATCTAACATACAAACGCACACCTTAACTGGTGGCTACACGCGAGTCGAAGGTACCGTAACCGATGACTCCTGCAGTTCTCTCCACGAAGCTCTTCGTGGTCTGAGCTGGAAAGATGAAGAAGGCAGCTCGGAGGTATTACCTCCAAAGCTAATCTCTCATCCGGGCTTAGCTGTTGGCCAGAGCGGTGCTATCACCGGACTAAGTGAAGCTGAACAAGTGGATCCCACTCCAACGATGGCATCCTCTGGAGAACAGCTTTCCAAGCGCCAACAGAAGCTGGAGAGAAGGCAAGCGGCAAAGGCTCAGTGCAAAGAGGACACCAGGGTGGCCGAAGGCACTGAATTAAGTTGCAAACCTTTGGTGACGGCGGCGAAAAGGGACAGGTCGGAAAAGGTCTCACCCACCAATTCAGGACGGTCTCCTGTAACCGTCACCCAAACTTCTGCAAACGCGAACAGGGTCAAAAGGAAGAAGGTTTCCGGAAGCTCTGCAAATCTTCCTGTTGGTCTAACTGGAAAGTCGGTGAATGAAACTGAAGGAACAGGTCGAAAGGCTTGCGAATTCGGTACACGGACACTGGCTGGAAGGGACGAAGCCGGCATTGTTAAGACTCCTGGAGGTCCAACCGGAACGTTGGTGAATGAAATCATGACCTCCTTTTCACTACAATCGACTTTGATTTAGACAATAATAACTTGCAGCGCAGTTATCAATATCGGGACTTTCGAAATATTGATATACAAAGTTTATTTTTTGAATGTTCAGTTGTGACTGTTGAGGGGTGCACACTCATAGCGAATCTTTTTTTCTTTTCTTCTCAAATATAGAAAAGCTTAATAAACGTTTAATTAAAGATTTATATAATGTCTTGCCCCTGTGATCGGAAGGTGGATCGACGTGATGATAGTGTTCAATGCAACAATTGTCAAGTGTTGTTTCATTTAATTTGCATCAAACTAAAACCGTCTGATTGCACATTCATGAAAAAAAACAATATTCCATTTCTCTGTGCGACTTGTACCAGAAAAAAACGTAATTCACTTCGCTCCCCACCACGCTCTGCACAAGTAGAAATCAACACCAAGGCTTCTACTAATGATTCATCTTTTAACAACTTGCCATCCAAACCACCGTTTGCTGCTCTACCATCGACACTGCTACCATCGTCTGATGATATTGATGTATTGCCTGCGTTCGATCTAGGCGAAATAAATAATGCTGCTCCCGTCCCCATCACGCTAGAAGACCTATACCAAGAGATCATTTCTATAAAGAAAATGCATGCCGATGCATTACTGTTCATAAGTACATTGCAATTGGAAAAAAAAAATCTTCAGGCCAAGGTGTATGACCTGCAACAAACAGTCAACACTCTACAACAAAATCCGTTCCGCAAATGCATTGACATCGTTGGTATACCTAATGTGAAGAATGAGAATGCATTGGAGGCTGCTCTGAAGGTATTTGCTGCTGGACTAGGAGAAAATGTAAGCGAGAATGATATTAAATCATGTTATGTAAAAACTATTCCGATGAAGTTGAATACTACATCTCACTCAGCATTATCTATCGAGAATAAATTAAAAATCGTGACAGTAAAATTCAAAACAATTGATTGTAAGCAGAATATCATCGCTGCAAAAAGAAAGAAGAAAATAACATCAGGGTTATTTGGGGGTAATATTAGCAATAAGCCTATTTACATTAATGAGAGTTTATCTCACTTGAATAGATCTCTTTTAAATAAAGCTAAGAAAGTTAAGGTAGAAAAAAATTTTAAATATGTTTGGGTAAATAATGGTTCGGTTTTGATGAGAAAAAAAGAAGGGGAAAAAATTATTCGAGTATCTTGTTTTGAAGTTTTTGATACTCTTACTTAATATATTTCTCATTTATTGTATCTTGTTTTTTATTAAATAAAATACTCATGAAAAACAACCTACGCTCAAAATGTATTAAGGAACCTAACAACTTAGATTTAAAAAAGGCTTATAAGGAAATCTGTAAGGAAGTTGCAATCGAAGTTTCCCTATGTAAAGAAAATTATTATGTTAATAAATTTAGCAGTGTTAAAGGAAATATAAAAAAGGAATGGGGGATCGTAAACGAAGTATTTTCAAGACATGCGTCATTGGATACAATATCATCCATCAACCACAATAATATGAAAATTGACTCTCCTTTTGAAATGGCTAATTTATTTAATAATTTTTTTACGAGTGTTGCTAAGAATACTGTTACGAATGCTGGTTTTACAGACAATGCTGATAACTATTGTTCAGAACGTTGTTTTAGCAATGAAAGTATGAATGCAAACAGTTTCTTCTTTGAGCCAATTTCTTCATTTGAACTGTATCGTTGTATCTTGTCTTTAGACAATTCTAATTCGGTGACCCAAAACAGCTTTTCAAATAATTTTATAAAAAGAATCTCGTTTAATATTGTGGATGTTTTAGCTCACATTTTCAACAAAAGTATTATGTGTGGAATATTCCCAAGTAGTTTGAAAACAGCAGAAGTGATACCTATTCACAAAAAAGGTGATAAAAGTAGCTTAAATAATTACAGACAAATATCAATTCTTTCCGTCTTTTCTAAACTTTTTGAAAAAATGATGAAGGTCAGAATAGTCTCTTTTCTGGATAGCAGTTCCTTTTTTAGTGAGTTCCAATATGGGTTTCGAGCGGGCAGATCAACGGAAAAAGCACTCTTAGATTTTTGTAGCAACATATATGAAAGTCTCAATAAAAACAATTATACTGCTGCTCTTTTTATAGACATCACTAAGGCATTTGATACAGTGGACCACTCACTTTTGTTGACTAAATTGGAAAAATCTGGTTTCAGAGGTTTCATGCTAAAATGGTTTTCCTCTTATCTTTCAGATAGAAAACAAAGGGTTAAAATTAAGAATGTTTTCAGTGACTGTCAGTATATTAAAATTGGTGTTCCGCAAGGATCGGTACTAGGTCCCATTTTGTTCTTAATTTTTATCAACTCCTTATTTTGCCTTGATTTGAAAGGTAAACAAACTGGATTTGCTGATGATGTTGGCTGTGTATATGCTAATAAATCTTCGCTGGATTTAATAGTTGACATAAACCATGATTTGGAACTCTAAAGACATTGGTTTGGGATGCACAAACTTGTCATTAGTGACAAAACGAAAATAATGCACTTTAATGTATCTTCACTTATTAATGACTTACCTAACTTTATTTTCCATAGTACTGATTGTAAATGTGTGCTTATAAATGCAATTTGTTGCTCTGCGACCAAAGACAAGACAACTTATCATGCTGGTGTATGTTGTTCCTCTAAATGTTTTACTATAGATAATGTACCTGATTTTAAATATCTGGGTTTGTATATAGATAGTGACCTAAACTGGAGTATTCACACCTCTCATTTGAAAAAGTATCTTCAATCTACAACATATATATTGTATCACCTAAGACAGCTCTGCTCGCAGAAATTTCTTGAATTAGTCTATTATGGTTTGGTACAGTCAAAAATTCAATATGGTCTCGTCTGCTGGGGAGGTACGTTTAACAAAAACTTGCAACCTATATTACTTGTTCAAAAACATGTACTTCGAATAATTTGGAAAAAAAGACGTCGTGACCACAGCTTCGATCTTTTTCGTAAGTCTAAAATTCTTCCACTAAAACATCTTTACTTTTACAAAGTCCTAAAAATTTTTTATTTGAGAAGTGGTAATTTTTTTAATTCAAGTTCCTGTGCCTATAGCCTTCGTAGTAATGAAAGATTTCTTGCACCTATTCCATCGCACAACAATCAAAAATATCTGAACTTTTACACTTGCGTAGCACCAAGATTATTCAACCGTTTACCGTTTGAGCTTCGATGTACTCGTAGACCTTTTGTTTTCCTAAAGAAGGTTAAATTATGGTTGTTTGGCAATGATTTTATTGAAATAAATAATATAATTCGAATAATAACTTAAATTTATATTGTATCTGATTGATAAATTAAATATACATGCACACTCCCCTCTATGAGTTTTCTATGTTTGCTTTATGAATCTCTGAACTCGATACATCCGCCACTAGTTTTGTAACTAAAGGATGTACCTGATTTATTATTTTCATAACTAAATTTATATCTTATTCAATAAATGTTAGAGTTACTTATTATATGATATGATGTAAATCTAGTTCTTATTTAATGAATCAGTGAAAAAAAAAAAAAAAAAAAAAAAAAAAAAAAAAAATGCGACAATCTGCCGTGGCATGACATTTACTCAACACCTTATGTCGACGATCAGGTTCACATATTAAATGCTAATATTTCTTACTTGTTTGATAAGTATGTTCCAATTAGAACTAAAGCAGTTTTAAATAAAGAGTGTCCTTGGATGACAGCTGAAGTTATCAGTGCCATGTCCCTACGCGATACTCTTTTTTGTCGTTGGAAAAGATTTGAGTGCGATGAAATGCTGTCTGCTTTCAAAATAGCTAGAAACAAGGTATCCAGCATGATTAAACGTAAAAAATATCTCCATTATTCCCAAAAATTCTGTACGAACCGGTCTTCCAAATTTCTGTGGAAGCAAGTGAAAAATATTGGAGTTGGTAAAAAATCACCATTGATAGATGAAAACATTAACATCGAAGAAATCAATTACAAATTCGCAAATCCATCTCTAGTCATTCAAAACAGCTCTTTACAGCTCTTTTCAAACTCATCCCATGATGCGTTCTCACTTTCGGCCGTAGATATATTCACTGTTGGTAACGCTTTATTCTCAATAAAATCAAAGTGTGTTGGACTAGATGATATTCACCCAGATTTTGTAAAAATACTTATTCCTAAAATTCTCCAATACATTACACATGTTTTTAATACCATCCTTACCACCTCCGTCTATCCAACCATATGGAAAAGGGCTAAGATAGTTCCAATACCAAAGAACTCAAGATCTGTTAATGATTACCGTCCAATATCAATTTTGTGCTACTTGTCAAAAGTCTTTGAGGTAATAGTACGTAAACAAATCAAGGAGCACATTGAAAGTTTAAAGCTGTTAAACCCTTTTCAATCTGGGTTTAGATCTGGTCACAGCTGCACAACAGCCTTGTTGAAGGTCTCGGATGACATTCGAGTTTTGATTCCGTGGAACCGACTATCTTATGCAACAAACTATCCACTCTGTATAATTTTGCGAAAAGTGCTACCCAATTGATCTTTTGTTATTTGAATAATCGCGTTCAGACTGTTTCATATAATAATAGCCTTTCCTCATACTTACCATTAAGAAGAGGGGTACCACAAGGCTCAGTTCTTGGTCCTCTCTCTTTTCCCTATTTATAAATGACCTGCCATCGGTTGTTAATTATTGCAAATACCACATATATGCAGACGATGTTCAGCTGTATTTTAGTTTTTCTACTGATCTTGTTGATGATGCCATTGCAAAAATTAACGATGATTTAGTATCGATAGTTAAATGGACAGTTCAAAACCAGTTACTATTGAATCCAGATAAAACAAAATGTTTACCTATTGGAAGGCACCTACCTAATTTTTCTAATTTCCCGCCCATCTTGTTAAACGGGTCCCAGGTTGAAATGGTTTCGAAAATAAAAAACCTATTAATAATCTTTAATAGTACGCTGTCCTGGAACGACCATATCAATAGCCTTGCTGCTAAAGTTTATGGCTAACTACGCAGTCTTTCTACCACTGGGCCAATCCTACCCGTAAAGGTCAAAGCTAAATTATTAAAAGCATTAGTTATACCCATTTTCAGCTATGGGTGCGAAATTTTTGCAGACTTAGATTCAGCCTCGTTACGCAAGTTGCAATTGGCTTTTAATTCCATGACAAGGTTTGTTTTTGGCCTCCGGAGGTTGGATCATATTTCAGAATACTCACGAAAAATCCTTGGATGTACTTTACATTGCTTTCTTCGTTTTAAATGCATAGCCTTTCTCGTCAATATTATAAAAAGAAAAATACCGACTTATCTTTTTGACAAATTAACTTTTTCACAATCAACTCGAGGTACGAACTTAAGATCTAGTACGTACACATGTCTGACAACACGTCGTAAATTTTTCGTTCACTCTATTAAACTTTGGAATCACCTCCCACACTCTGTTAGGAACAAAATAGAACAAAATAGAAGATGGAAAAGTTTACGCAGTGGTTTTGCCAGCGTAGAAGAACACCTCTTCAGAATAACGGCGGGGATACCATCTGGACCAGCGGATTTATGTATGTTGAGATCTTTGAGGACTCTCGCAACCGAGCGAGTTCGAAAAAATATCTGCTTCAGCACAGAATCTACAGACTCAAGCTCAGGTGGAGCCAATACGCTATAAGGAAGTGTCGAGTTGGCAGCAAATTGAGCTGCCAGCAGATTGGCTTTGTCGATGGAGCTGACATACGGAGAGTCATTGAAGACGAGCGTTGGGACCGATGACGTGGTCGAGTTCTTAATGTTCTTGACAAAAGACCAAAAGTTTTTACTTCCTTTTGGACACAATAGTATTTTTTGCCTTACTTTTTGGTCATGCAAAAACTTAGCCTTATGCATGTGAGCATTACAGAGATTTCTGGCCCGTTTGAACAAATTTCGGTTTTCTACAGTCGGGTTGTCTTTAAATTTTCGAAAACTACTTTCTCGATCCCTAATCGCCTCTTTACAGCTTAAATCGAACCACGAATTTTCTTTGGGGATGATACTTTTTGTTCTATGAAGAACAAAATTTCTCATGCCGTTGAGAATTACGTTAGATATCATATCAGCTGATGCATCAACGTTTCCGTCGAGAAAGCACAATGACCAATTAAAATTTCGAAAGAAATTATTCAGGCCGTCCCAATTGGCTTTCTCATATTGCGACACAGTTCTTTTGGGGACTTTATCTTTTTTTACCGTGACGGAAGTAGAAAAATCTACCGATATGACACAATGGTCCGATTTGCCTAAAGGAGATGATACTATAACCCTATATTTTTCGGGATGAGACGTTAGAAATAGGTCAAGAGTGTTGGCCGCATGGCCTTCAATATCTGGAACCCGAGTGGGCTCATCAACAAGTTGAGTTAATTCGTTAAACTCGGCGAAGATCTCAACACATTTTCCTTCGGGTGTTGTCTGGCCAGAATGTCGAAGCCAATCAGAATTGTGTACATTGAAATCGCCCGCAATTGCGATTTCAGTGTGAGGATATTGGGAAATAATTCTTATTATGGAGTCAGATAGCGCATCAAACTCGTTAGAGGTTGACTTGCTATCTAAATTGGGACTTCTATAGATAAAACAATAATGAATGATATGCTTACGGACAGTGAATTTTAACCACATGAAATTAAAGTTCGTATTAGAACAGAGGCCGTATTGTGGTAGAATCTGGTAAGCAATATCATTCCGAATATAAACGGCGAGGCCATGAGAAGAAAAGAATAATGGCACTAAGCTATATCCAGGCAGGTTGAACTCTGTGGGATCAGAATCAACACCCACCTGTGTTTCACTTAGTGCCAAAACAGCTGGCCTGCATTTTGCAGTGTGAGCGTACACAGCAAAGAAATTCGATCGCAACCCCCTAATGTTGCTAAAACTAACAGGTGGGAGTAGATCAAGCTTCTGTGGCTATCATCAAGGCTAGGTACGACTCCCGTCTGCATTTTCATCTTGGAAGGATTTATTTCCAACTTAATTCCAATCGGTGAAAGTGATGGATGGATTACTAGTATTTATCAATGATAATAACTCAGATAAACCTTCAACATTCTAAGGCTGCTACTGCACTCTTATGTAGCAGGCTTTCTGTGTTGAATACAAAAACTCACCTCGTAGCAATCCAAGAGCCATGGGCCTGGAAGGGCCGAGTTCTTGGTCTTGGAGCGCTAAGAGGGTTCAATATTCTCAATGACGAACGGTCTGACTTACCCCGGACCTGTCTCATCATACCATGCTCTTTTGCAGCAACTAAACTTGATCACTTCTATGGTCAAGACCCGGTTGCGGCTATGATAAACTACGAAACGAACGGTGAGTGGAAAACTTTCGTCGTTGCGTCAGTTTACTTTCCCTGGAACTCCATTTTACCCCCTCCCTCAAGACAGGTTTTGGATTTGGTGGGGTTTTGTGAAAACCGGAAGTTGGGGCTTATCATGTGCTGTGATGTTAACGCTCAAAACATAGTTTGGGGCAGCGTCAAATGCAACATGAGAGGCAACCATCTTCTTAATTACAATCTGTCTTCTGACTAAGACATTAACAATGTTGGTAATACGCCAAATTTTCTTACGGCTATACGACAGGACGAAATTGACTTGACACTATTTAACAGATATGCCAAGGAGATTACCAACAGGAAAGTGTTGCTGGACGTGTACCTCTCCGACCACAGATACATTCAATTCCATGTAGCAAATGTGATTCCCACTCCTTTAGTTAGAAGAAATCCTAGAAAAACTAAATGGACACTTTTCAACGATGAGCTCGGTAATTTCGTCAAAACTCTACCTAAGCTCTCAACATCACAAAAAGTGGAAGATGCAGTTCTAGAAGTGAATTGTGCCCTTACAAGTAGCTTCGAGCTGGCATGTCCAGCTAGACAATTACCTAGTAGATCTATGGTTCCGTGGTGGAACAATGAACTACAGAAACAGGGAAACCAGAAGTATTCTGAATAGGTCCCTCAAGACCAAATCAGATGTCGACTGGAACCTGTATCGATCTAAACAGAAGGACTTTAAAAGGTTAATTCGAAGATCAAGGAATGCCACTTACAAAGAATTCTGCGAAAGTATAGAAACATTCAGTGAAACTAGTCGACTTACTAAAGCCCTTAAAAGGAGCAAGGTAAACAAACTAGAAACGCTCAGGAAATCAGACGGTTCCTATAAAGAGTCCAAAGCAGAGACACTCAGTCTTATGCTGGAAACTCATTTTCCAGGAAACCAAATATCAATCGGACCACAGCAGGTGAATCCCTTAGATCAGGTGAATCCGATAAATCCACTCGACTTAGCTGGTACACGTCATCGTTAGTTGTTACCGACGAAGCCATCAAATATGCCGTGGCATCTTTTGACAATTTCAAGTCACCTGGCACTTACGGTGTTAATTGCATCTCAGAGACTAAGTCGCACGAAGCTTAGAGCAAGCTCATTTGTACGTACTTATCTACGCTCTTCATCATAAAATCGTTTACCCAGCTATGTTGCAGGAAAGTATAAACCTTTTGCTTCCTACTTTGAAAAATATTTTCACTGGTAGTTTAGCCCTAGCGTATATACCAACTCCATGGCAGAGTGTTAGAGTCGCCTTCATACCAAAAATTGGTAAACAAGACTACTCACTCGCCAAGAGCTTTAAACCCATTAGTCTTACCTTCTTTCTGCTTAGGACGCTGGAAAGAACGGTTGAGATTTACATTCGTAAGACCTCACTCCAATTACACCCTCTGTCTCAGATGCAACATGCTTACCAAAGAGGAAAATCTTGCGAGACCGCACTTCAAAATTTTGTTAGCAGGATTGAATGCACGCTTGACAGGAAAGAATTTGCGGTAGGCATTTTCATCGACATTCAAGGTGCTTTTGACAATGCTAGATTCGATGGTATGTGCAATGCTGCCCGAGAACACGGTGTCGACGAGTCGTTAGTGTTGTGGATTAATGCAATGCTAATGAAGAGAACCGTAATCGCTGAGGCGGACTGTGGACAATATGTTGCAACGGGAGTAAATAAGGGCTGTCCACAAGGTGGCGTTTTATCTCCTCTTCTGTGGTGCATGTTGATCGACTCTCTACTTGTAATGCTCAATGGTTCTAACGTTCATGCCCAAGTATATGCAGACGACGTCACCGTGTTCTCGGTTGGCTCCAGCCTCCAAGCTGTCTGCTCCCGAGCACAGGCTGCGCTTTGTATGATTGACACCTGGTGTGTTAGAAACGGTCTCTCCGTCAATCCTCTTAAAACCTTCACGAGACGTAGAAAATTGACTGGTCTGACCCAACTTACGCTTAAAGGCGTCAACATTCCCTTTTCAAATAAAGTCAAGCATCTTGGAGTAATCCTGGATAACAAACTTCTTTGGTCGAAACATGTCGAGTCTAAAACTACTAAAGCACTGTCAGTTTTCTGGCAATGTAAAGGAGCATTTGGCAAGACATAGGGTCTTTCACCGAAAAGGGTCCTTTGGATCTATACGGCTATGATAAGACCAATCATCTCCTATGCGTCAGTTGTTTGGTGGAATAAGCTCTCGCGTAAATACGTTATTGCCTCGTTTGCCAAACATCAAAGAACAACTTGTCTGGGTGTTACGGGGGCCTTCCCCAGCACACCGGGAGCTCCTCTCGAAGCACTGTTGAATCTTCCTCCCCTTGATACCTACATCATGGGGTGTACTCTCAAAACCATTTCTCGTTTAAAGCGATGTGGTCTCTGGCACAATTCGCACTGGAGCTTTGAGGAACTCGCAAGCAGCATATCTTTTGACTCACGTCTAACGGATATGCCGTCTGACACGATGATCCCAAGGCTCAAAATGCGTCAAAATTACTCAGTCAGCTTTACTTCGGTTCAGGACTGGTTCGCTCCAGAATCTGAGCCGGGAAAGAACTGTTATTGTATCTTCACAGATGGCTCCAAAACCGACGAGGGTTCTGGTGCTTTGTTGAGAACGACGACATACGACTGCACTCATCTTTGGGATCATACGCATCCGTTTTCCGAGCGGCGGCTTATGCTATCCTAATGGCCTTGAGCCACGTAACGAACAATGGATGGACGGGGAGAAGTATCTTTGTTTGCAGCGACAGCCAAGCTGTGCTTAAGGCTTTTCTCAACCCTCTAATTACTTAGAAAGTGAACCAGGAATGCAAGAGCTCTCTGAATGCGATCGGAAGATTAAATTCATTGAGTCTCATTTGGGTTCCGGGCCATCACGGCATAACTGGAAATGAGATCGCCGATGAACTCGCTAGGCAGGGATCTCAGACAGATTTCTCAGGACCTGAACCGTCGCTAGGTTTGCCAGCGTCCTTATTGAGGGCTTCAATCAACGATTGGATCTGCGAAGAGCAAAACCGTAGATGGCATGCCTCCATTGGATGTAAAAAAAACAATTTTACACAGTATTCATTCATTTTCTTACAACAAACTTTTTATCCATGGTAGAACTACCTTGGTCTTAACTATATACTTTTCGACAGGAAAAAGACTTGTTGTTGCTCACCAACTCTTATACTGTATTTCCTTTATACTTGTTTAAAAAATGCTAATATAACATAAAAAAACAAATTTCTTTTGTCAGTTTTAACCAATGAGAAACCAAATTATAGAGTTTCTTTATGATTTTGACATAAGGTATGAATTTTTTTTTTTTTTTTTTATAATTGGCGTGCACATCAAGGGGTTATGACTACCCTTATAATGTTACAAAAACACAGTGCGAGCATTTAGGAAAGTAGGAGAGGATTTGAAAGGAGACACCGATGAACGTTGCTTTTGAATCTTTGTAAATCGTAATGCAGGGGAAACACAGAGCCAGGTAAAGCATTCCACATTCGGGTGGTGCGACTAAAATAAGAATCTCTATACTTGACTGTACGCCCGAAGTTGGGCTCAAGACAGAACTGATGAGCATTCCTAGCGAGGCGGGTGTTGCGGCTAAATTGTTTCAAGGGGGGAATGCAGCTGGCTATTTCACTAGAGCACTGTTTGTGGAAAAAGCGATAAAAGAGAGAGAGACAGGTGACGTTTCGACGATGTCCAAGAGAATCAATCGACTCTACGATTGAACTATCACCTATCAATCTTAACGCTCTGTTTTGTACCCTATCAAGTAGGAGCAAAGATGTTTGAGAAGCACCTGACCAGATATGAGAGTTATACTCCAGTTTTGGGCGGATGAAGGCCTTATAAATTGTAGCCAGATCAGAAGGGGTGAAGAACTTCCTGCATCGTCTCAAGAAACCTAAGCATTTAGCAGCGTTTTTGGCGACTTCAAATATGTGGTCGTTCCAACGAAGATCTTCGTTTACAGACATACCAAGTACTGACAGCTTTTCGGTTTCTTCGATGCAGGTACCATTCATGGATAATGGCAATGGGGGAATGTTAAGCTTCAACGACAAGAGACAGCATTGAGTTTTCGAAGCATTGAATTCTACTCGGTTCATAAGACCCCATGCAACAATGCTGTCAAGGTCAGAATTCAATGAGCTTATCATACGCAACCGTTCCAGTTCCACATCCGAAGAGCAGGGACGTGAATTTGGAAACGAATATGAAAAGCTGAGGGTCGAGTCGTCAGCAAAACAGTTAAGCGGATTAGAAGTTTCAGACAAGAGATCATTAATGAAAATGAGGAAAAGAGTCGGAGACAAAACGGAGCCCTGGGGTACACCAGCATTTATTGAGTGGGTATCAGACTTGAAGCCATCCAACACAACTTGTATTGAACGGTCAGAAAGGTAATTTCTAATCCAACGAAGAAGAGACTCATCGATACCAAAAGCACGCATTTTCGATAAAAGAGCCTGATGCCAAACTCTATCAAATGCTTTAGAAATATCAAGCGCAATAATCTTACTTTCTCCAAAACAATGTAAAGATTGGTTCCACTTTTCGGTGAGATAAGCCATCAAATCACCAGTGGACCGTTTGCTACGAAAGCCGTACTGACGGTCATTAAGAAGCTTTCGTTCTTCAATATATTTCATAAGTTGACGGTTTATCAACGTTTCCATGACCTTGGAAAGAAGGGACGTTATTGCAATTGGACGGTAATTGGAAGGGGAGGAAGATTCGCCTTTTTTAGGGACGGGCTGGACAAATGCAGTTTTCCATCTGCTCGGAAAAATCCCAGCAGAATAGGAAAGATGGAAAAGTTTACGCAGTGGTTTTGCCAGCGTAGAAGAACACCTCTTCAGAATAACGGCGGGGATACCATCTGGACCAGCGGATTTATGTATGTTGAGATCTTTGAGGACTCTCGCAACCGAGCGAGTTCGAAAAAATATCTGCTTCATCAGAGAATTTGCAGACTCGAGCTCAGGCGGAGCCAATATGCTATGAGGAAGTGTCGAGTTGGCAGCAAATTGAGCTGCTAGCAAATTGGCTTTGTCGATGGAACTGACATACGGAGAGTCATTGAAGACGAGCGTTGGGACCGATGACGTGGTCGAGTTCTTAATGTTCTTGACAAAAGACCAAAAGTTTTTACTTCCTTTTGGACACAATAGTATTTTTTGCCTTACTTTTTGGTCATGTAAAAACTTAGCCCTTTGTATTTGAGCATTACAGATATTTCTAGCCCGTTTGAACAAATTTCGGTTTTCTACAGTCGGGTTGTCTTTAAATTTTCGAAAACTACTTTCCCAATTACTAATCGCCTCCTTACAGCTTGAATCAAACCACGAATTCTCTTTGGGGATGATACTTTTTAATCTGTGAGGAACAAAATTTCTCATGCCGTTGAGAATTACGTTAGATATCATATCAGCTGATGCATCAACGTTTCCGTCGAGAAAGCACAATGACCAATTAAAATTTCGAAAGAAATTATTCAGGCCGTCCCAATTGGCTTTCTCGTATTGCCACACAGTTCTTTTTGGGACTTTATCTTTTTTTACCGTGACGGAAAGCGAAAAATCTACCGATATGACACAATGGTCCGATTTGCCTAAAGGAGATGATACTATAACCCTATATTTTTCGGGATGAGAAGTGAGAAATAAGTCAAGAGTGTTGGCCGCATGGCCTTCAATATCTGGAACCCGAGTGGGCTCATCAACAAGTTGAGTTAATTCGTTAAACTCAGCGAAGATCTCAACATATTTTCCTTCGGGTGTTGTCTGGCCAGAATGTCGAAGCCAACCAGAATTGTGTACATTGAAATCGCCCGCAATTGCGATTTCAGTGTGAGGATAAAGGGAG
Organism: Melanostoma scalare; assembly: GCA_949752695.1. Taxonomy (NCBI): domain Eukaryota; kingdom Metazoa; phylum Arthropoda; class Insecta; order Diptera; family Syrphidae; genus Melanostoma; species Melanostoma scalare. Next base: position 104,053,081 of record OX456984.1, on the reverse strand, counting down.
ATAATTCTTATTATGGACTCAGATAGCGCATCAAACTCGTTAGAGGTTGACTTGCTATCTAAATTGGGACTTCTATAAATAAAACAATAATGAATGATATGCTTACGGACGGTGAATTTTAACCACATGAAATTAAAGTTCGTATTGGAACAAAGGCCGTATTGTGGTAGAAGCTGGTAAGCAATATCATTTCGAACATAAACGGCGAGGCCATGGGAGGAAAAGAATAGTGGCACTAAGCTATATCCAGGCAGGTTGAATTCTGAGGGATCAGAACCAACACCCACCTGTGTTTCACTTAGTGCCAAAACAGCTGGCCTGCATTTTGCAGTGTGAGCGTACACAGCAAAGAAATTCGATCGCAACCCCCTAATGTTGCTAAAATCGACCCGAAATTTACCCGACATTACAATTCACAAAAACACATAAAACAAAATATCAAACGCAGACGCTACCTAAGTCGAACCAACAAGTATAGATCTCTGAATAACTATAATGGGTGATGAAAAGGATTATAAATAAGGATTTTTATTCACTGAATAAAGTTTTAATAAGTTCTTATTCACTGGATAACTATTAAGCCTTGCGCAAACCAATGCGGTGAGTGCGTGCGATGCGATTGTGATAAAACAAATCCCTATGCATTAAGTCAAACGTCCATAAGATTACATAGGGATTTGACTTATCGCAATCGCATCGCACGCACTCACCGCATTGGTTTGCGCAAGGCTTTATGCGTTTTAAGCGTGTTATAGCGAAATCTAATGAATACGGCTGTTTGATTCTTAAAATTATTTTTGTTGTTTTTACGCGAAGGTTTTTATTAGTGAGTTCAGTTTGTACTAGTTTTAATTCAAGCTCTGCTGAAATTGCATACTATTTTCAATTTTGAAAAGAATAAGTAGATCTTCAAACTTGGCAGATACTATCAGCAATTTCTTTTTTTTTTTGTACATTTTAGAAAAAGTTTTTTGCAAGAGAACAAAGGCTGCTGCAATAACAAGGAATGTGATAGGAATATCACACAAGGAGGAGTTAGTTGACAAATTAAAAAACACCAAGTTCAGTGTCATGATTGACGAATCAACTGACGTGACTTCAAACAAAGCCACCTGTATTGTGGTTAAATTCTATGATCCAGCCCAACTCAAAATTGTCAGTTCGTTTTTCGACTTGGTGGATTTGTACCAGGGAGATAACGACAAAGCCACGGCAAAAGTCATCTACGAAGCAGTTGAAGAAGCGATACAAAAATGTCAGACACCTATGGATAATGTAATTGGGTTCGGATCGGATGGTTGCAATACAATGATGGGTGATAATAATTCAGTTAAAACGAGATTTGAGGAAAAGTGTAAAGGCATTTATGTCTCTAAATGCGTTTGTCACTCTTGCGCAATTTGCGCAAGTGAGGCGTCAAAAATGTTACCACGTAGATGTGAAAACCTTCCTAGACACATATATAGCTTCTTTAAGAATAGTGCTAAAAGAAAAGCAACTTTTCTTAAATTTCAGAAACTGATCGAATTAAAACCACACGTAATATTGAGACCATCACAAACCCGGTGGCTATCTTTACACCAAGTAGTTAACAGAATATTGGAACAGTGGGAAGCGCTTTTGCTTTCTTTTAGAGATTAATAAAGAAAACGTTTTAAATGCAGACAGAGTCTTGCAGTATTTGCAAGATCCTCAAGTAAAACTATTTTTCTTATTTTTGGATTGGGTTTTCCCGAAATTTAATTCCCTAAATGCTTTTTTTTTCAATCCGAAAAATGTATTATTACTACTGCGCATGAAAATATGTGTTCAGTGTTCAAACAACTTCTGTCAGCTTTTTTGGAAAGTCGGCTTAATCAAAACAAAATTAAGGAATACTTTAAGCAATTATTCGGTTACAACACTTACTTGGGGTGAAGAATTTCACCCCAAGGTTCACATGAAGTCTTGTGGCGGTTGCAATAAGTTTAAACCTAGTCTATCAATGCTAAAAAAATTGACTTGAAACAAATATGTTGTTGTTTTTTCTAACTTTGCGACTCTTTCTTTTTTAATAGGGGTAAGTGAAATATGAAGTTCTATGATTTTTCAGGTCGGTCTACTTTCAAGTTTTAGAAACCATTTCAATGCTTTTCAGTAATGTCTTTTTATCTTTACGGTACTAATTTGAAGCAAAAAACTGAAAAAATCATTTTTTTAATTATATTTTTTTAAACTTATGTAAAACGAGTGCGACGTTAAACGCGTATGATAATTCGCCCTCTGGTATGATAATTTCAAACCAATTGTATGATAAATCATTCGCTCAAATCGGGTAGCACTGTTACAGATACTCGGCGCAGACATGGTGGAGGTGGTAACTTAGGCTCCTTATCATGGCAGCGTCTTTTGGCTCTTCTCCGAACATCTGGAAAGCTATAACAAATAGAAGGTAGCTATCTGGTAGTACTATGGACCGGTATTTAGGTCTGAGTGCTCCAGCTAGTATTTTAAAAACCTCCAACAAAAAAAAAAAAACTCTTATTTTAAATTGTAATACTCATCAAACAAATAAACAAATAAAATAAAAGCAAAAATAAAAGCTGCGTTGATACTTTGCGTTCTTGAGTTTTGATAGAAATTCGATCAATATCTACTTGTGTGTGTACATAATATAGTCTATTGATTATGTCATTTCTTAGGGAACTCGACATTGAATGGACTTTTATTGCATGAATCGATTAATGGGTTAATTTTAGAGAAAAAACCCAAAGTGCTATTAAATTTGAGGGTGCAAATCGGTGATATGGGTTCTAAGCCATCTTCATTCGTTTTTTCAATATATCTCAAGAACGAAGCAAAATTTAGATGCAATTCCAGGACGTTTTTTGTAGAAATCAGATTTTCCCATCGAAATGTATCTTTTAAAAAATTATAAAAAAATATTTTTTATCCAAAATAGTAATAAATAAAATGCTATACCAAAAAACTTTCTATGTTTGAAATTCACCGAAATATTGTGACTTGAACATAGACATTTATCGTTGATTTTCATCCTTTTTATATTGATAGTATTTATTTTTATTTTGTTAAAAAAAAAACATTTTTTACTCAATGGAAAGGTATTTAGGTTGATAGTAAGTAAAATAATTTACTTGAATACAACTTTTTATAAATATGTATAAAATATAATATTATTTTAAAAATGATTTGAAGAACATTATTAAAACAGCTATCTAAAGTTGACCCACTAAGGTCAAACCGTCAAAGTAATCGTAAATTCATCAAATACTTTTCTGTAGATGTAGACCTCATTCTCATTATTTTATCACTTTTGCCGGAACAATACCAAAACTAGTATCTTTAAAACCAAGTTTAGGAAAAATAATCGCAAAATGGTACTGTCGAAAGGTTTTAATTTTCCTCATCTCCAAAAGTATCTTAGATTTATTCATGGCAAAAAAAAAATTCGTGAAATTTATAAATAAAAATTATAAACAGCTACAAACACACATGGACTGCTAAAGAAGACATCCTTGTATGGAACAAAGTTGAACCAGATCCTAAGCAACTGTCGTTTCCAATATTTTTGCAAATTTATCAAAAAGTGTAAATTTTTCGCTTGCACAAATACCACCAACACGCGATACCATCAAACATCATAGCCTAAGAACTTTTCTTCAAATACAACAATGACACGGAAACCCCTTAAATCCTCTGAACTGGGGTTGGGAAAATTCTAAATGTGGATTGATTACGATTCGCACAATTTCACCTCCTGCACCAGAGATATTGCTTAAAAAAATGGCTTCTGGTTGCACTACAGGTTGCCATGGAAGCTGTGGGTGCAGAAAACTGAAAATTGCTTGTTCAATATTTTGCAAAGAATGTATGGGAGTCAATTGCGATAGTATGCAAGTAACCGATATTGGAGAAGAAGACATTTTTGGAGATGTAAATGTTGATGTCGATATCGAGCTTCAAAATGTTATTGAAGAATCATAATAGTACCAGAACTATACACTTATATTTTTGAGCAAAAAAAACCAAAAATAAATATATAAAATATTTTTTTTATAACAAAAACCTTTCCATTGAGTAAAAAATGTTTTTTTTTTTTTCAACAAAATGAAAATAAATACAGTCAGTATAAAAAGGATAAAAAACAACGATAAATGTCTATGTTCAAGTGGCAATATTTCGGTGAATTTCAAACATAGAAAGTTTTCTGATATAACACTTTATAGGAAATTTTATTTACTTTTTTTATGAAGCATTGCCTATACCTATCTGCAACCAGAAAGAAAAACCATTAAAAAAACTAACAAAACTGAAAAATTTGAAAAATTTGACTTTTTTTATAATTTTTTAAAAAAAACAGATGGGAAAAATTGATTTCTATAAAAAACGTCCTGGAATTGCATCTAAATTTTGCTTCGTTCTTGAGATATATTGAAAAAACGAATGAAGATGGTTTAGAACCCATATCTCCGATTCGCACCCTCAAATTTAATAGCACTTTCGGTTTTTTCTCTAAAATTAACCCATTAATCGATTCATGCAATAAAAGTACATTCAATGTCGAGTTGCTTTATATGCTCTTTTTTACGACATAATCAACAGACTAATAGTTTGTCTTGAAGGTTGGATATGTTTTTTATTTGATCTGCGTAAGCTGGGAAATAAAGTTCTCCGAATGGTGTTTCTTTTGGTTCGGCAATGTCACTTATGTTTGCTATTGGTGTGTATGTCGATTGAATCGATGTGAAATAAGCTAGATCCCTTTGAATGATGATTGACTTGTGCTTGAGCGAGCAATCTTGATGGATTTTAAGGATTCCTGAGCCATTCAAGTCGAACGGTGAGTACTGGAGCCTTTGATGTAAGTACTCAGGCGGGATCGCAGCGTAGACAATGTGCCACTAGTATCTAACTTTTTGGAAGCCATTTTCTCAATGAGTTCCGTCTTCTTCAGCAGGTAGATGGACGCAAGATTTTCTTCGACGTCCATGTAATTGATTAAGTTGTTGACCACACACAGCGTAATACGAGTGGTGTTCATCCATTGGCTGTTATGCTCTAGTTCAATTAACGGTGAGATGTCAGTTAGAGCTGTCTTATGACAGTTCCTTTGAGTGTTGTTATTGAGGAGAGACATTTCACATGCGCATTTGTCGGCATCCGCATTGAATTTAGACTGCATATGCGGGCATAAAAATGTATTCCCCTTAATTACTGTACAGGATCTCCATTGAGTTTCGGATAATGGACAATACGAAATATTGATCTATAAAATTGTTCTTTACCTGGGTTTCATTTTGTTCAAATATGTTGAAGGTTGCATCAATATTTTTGATTTTGATTTTTTAGAAGCTGCTGAAGCTGGTTTTCATTTTCATTGAGAGCGTTTATGGTATTTGACATGTCTTCTGCATAGGTACTTAGAGTCTGAGACACCAAAAAGCGAAGAAGCAATATTGCCGACGATGTTCATGGCGCTACACTTGACTCGTGTTCGGTCACCGACCGAAAACTCATAGCACGCAGAATGCTGACGAAGCAACATAGAATCGTCAGCCACCCAAGCCAACCATCTACACCAGCCAACCTCACCGCCTACATATCGACATACTTACTAGCCAGCCACCTCAGATGACAACACACGATGACCGATCGTGAACATTCACCCTAGTCGCAGCATATACACACAACCGAACTCAAACTGTGAAAACCAATGAACGCGTTCAGCGTATTTCATTGTAATGCCGTCAGCCATTTAGAAAATAATAATAACAAAAAATTAAGTAAAAATAACTTGTCCTTAAAAATAATTTCTTTTAATATAGCAGGTTTATGTAGCAAACTATTTTTTAATGATTTTCTTGAATTAGTAAGCAATTATGATGTTTTTATGTTATTCGAAACGTTTATAGAAAAAGATATGGAAAGATACGAGAAATACTTTGTGCACCACGAACTACTTTGGATTCCAGCAGTAAGGACGTTTACACGAGGGAGAGCCAGTGGGGGTGCTTTATATGGAATAAAGAAAGAGCTGAAAAATATATTGAACTTTGTAAAAGAACTCAACCGTGATTTGATCGAAATGGTAATAGGAAATGAAAAACTGTACGTTATTTCAGTAAACATTAACTGTAACAAATCGATGGAAGACTTCTCAAGCCTACATTACTTTTTAACAGATTTTGGAAAGGATGATATAATTCTCATGGGTGATTTTAATGGAAGAGTGGGTGATGCCCAGATAATAAATGAAATCCCAGAAACCCTCCCGGAAACATTGAATAAAACGCGAGTTTCATTCGACAAAAAAACTGACAGCAACGGAAAAAAACTTATCGAACTGTGCGAAACAATGGGGCTCACACTCTTAAATGGGAGATCAGCAGATGATGAAAAAGGCCACTTAACCTTTGTGAGGGGCACAGCATCGTCAAAAATTGACTATTGTTTCACCAAAGGAAAACCAATCAACTGGATTAGTGGTTTCGAGGTACTGGGAAAAAATCACTCAGATCATATGCCAATCTCTCTCGGAATGTATGTGACTGGTCAGAAATACACCTCCGCACCCCATAAGAATCTGTTGCCGAAACTCAAATGGAAAGAGGAAAAAGCCGAATCGTTTAAGTTGAATCTGAATCATCAGCTTTCGCAATTAGATACAAACGAATTTGCATCCATGAGAGGGACTGATATTCTCACGAATTGTATACTCGAAGCAGCAAAACCCTTCCAAGGTGAAAAAAGTCAGAAAGGAAAACAACCTTGGTTTGACTGGGACTGTAAAAAAGCCAGAAAAAAATCGTATGCTTTTTTGAGGCTCCTGAGAAACAAAAACAACGTCTATTCGAAGCAATTGTACCAAAATGCTAACAAATGATATAAAAACATTTGCATACAAAAACGGAAAGCTTATACAATAAGAATAGCATCAAAACTTGCGAATGCAAACGATAGTAGAACGTTTTGGAAAGTGGCCAAGGCAATAAATGGCGCTGCTCTTGGACATACCATCAAAGTTGAAGCTACTGTCTTAGCAACTTACTTTGAATCTCTCTTAAATGAAACACTAAGCTGATAATCTTATTTTCCTTCGGCTTGAATGGTCACAATGTTTTTAACAATGAAACAATTAAGTTAACATTGGTTTTTCCCGACGTTTCGGCAAGGTTTGTTGCCTTCTTCAGGGGAACTTTTTATTGAACAAACGAAAGATTTTTTGTAAATTAGATTTACAGTGTATGATCAACTTCAAAGTGAAGTACACTGTAAATCTAATTTACAAAAAATCTTTTTGTTTCTTCTGTAAACTGTAAGTTTATTGTATTATTTTTGAAAAGTTGTCACATAATTGTTATTTAATAATTTTTATTTCTATTTTGTTCAATAAAAAGTTCCCCTGAAGAAGGCAACAAACCTTGCCGAAACGTCGGGAAAAACCAATGTTAACTTAATTGTTTCATTGTTAAAAACATTGTGACCATTCAAGCCGAAGGAAAATAAGATTATCATCTTATCCACAAACTACTATACAACTCCATTGGTCAATAAATCATCCTTGAAACACTAAGCGGAAACACTTTTCATTATACACTGCCCCTGCAAGAAGTCATTCTCTTGGACCGAAATGTCACCCTGGAAGACGTTAGCGGAATCATTAGCCGTTGTGTCCAAAACAAAGCTCCAGGAGAAGATCGGATTCCCTACGAATTTTTCAAAGGAGCAACGGAAGACTTCCTGATCAATATGACCAAAACTTTCAACTTCATATTCTCTACGGGTGACATCCCGAACGGCTTTAAAAATAGTATCTTATTCCCCATATTTAAAAAAGGAAACCCAAGAGAACCTTGCAATTATAGAGGAATATCCTTTCTAAACGCAATAGCAAAAATATTCACTGGGATCATTCGGGATAGGCTTACATAGCGGATAGAGGAAAATAATATATTGAGCGAATTCCAAGCTGGGTTTAGGAAAGGGTACTCCACTGTGAACAATATATTTTGCCTCACAATCATTGCCAAGTACTATCCTGAAAAAGGAAAGAAACTTTATGCTTTTTTTGTAGACTTTAAAGCAAACGCTGCTTCAGAAAGGCATTAATATACAAATTATGTAGCATTGGGATGTCTACGAAAATACTGAAAGTCCTGCAAAACCTCTATCAAGGAAATCGAACAGCAGTATGGGATTGAAACAGACTATCAGATTGGTTCGAACCAAAAATAGGAGTCAAGCAGGGATGTCTTTTAAGTCCGTTACTTTTTTCTATCTTCCTAGACGATATAGTTCAATTTCTACCGGGAGGAATAATTTTTGGTGGGCTCAGGTCTTAATGTATGCAGACGACATTGTCATTCTTGCAGAAACATCAAACATGATGCAAATGATGATAAACAAGCTGGAACAATATTGTTCTCATTGGACTCTGGAGGTTAATACCACGAAATCCAAAATAATGGTATTCAGAAACGGAAATGGGCGATATGCAAGAAACGAGAGATGGACGTGGCTAGGCGAAGAGCTTGAAAACGTCAACGAGTACACATGGCTAGTGTAACAGAAGCGTATAAGTTGCAGAAGCTTAGGGCGGCGATCGACTGCCAGGCTGTGGGCTTGGTGGGAAGTGTATACGGCGGAAGATACAATCAGCTGTGGGAAGAGCTGAAGACCCGCTTCGACAACCCGAGAAAGCTTTCCAACGCTCACATCAGAAGAATCATGGACATGCGACCCGAGCTGGTCGAAACAGAAGCGGAGCTTCTACGTATAGTCGATACTATGCGAGGCACATATAGAGCCCTCAAAGTGATGAAGATACCGGTCGACACCTGGGATGTCGTGACGACGGCGTTAGTGGAACCAAACCTACCCAAGGCCACAGCAGAGCACTGGCCTTGGAACAGCGACCCAAGAGACCTGCCCAACGTAGAGGCGCTCCTCCAGCACTTGGAACACCGAGCAGCCAGCCTGACTGGACAGGTTCCAGCAGCCCCAACAACAACAACAACTAAGAAGAGAGATTGGCCTGTACAGCCTACAACCCGTAGGGTCTCTGTGGTCCGCAGCCACGACGCCGTAACTGCCATTGGACGAGGGGGTTGCTCCTGCTGTAAGGGACCCCACACCATTACTCACTGCCGCCACTTCGGAGCCATGACGGTCATGGAACGCCTGAACGAAACCCGGGACAAGCGAGCCTGCTTCAACTGCTTCCACCCGGTTCACAACGCTAACGACTGCCCATCGAAGTCTTCCTGCCAGAACTGCAACGGGAGACACCACACGATGTTGTGCAAGAAAAAGTCCTCCGCCGGACCTAGCCACGCGAGGAATGCATCAGTGAACACCGCTGCAGTGGAGTTACCAGAGCCGAGCACTGCTCCCTGCAGATACCAAGCCGGGCGGCATGGGCCGCCAGAACTGTATACAGCAGAAGAAGATCGGATGGATGGATTGACTTGTCAATCCCAACACCACCGTATTCCTAGCCGCAGCCCTCGCTTACGTGTACGGTGACATCAAGCACCAGTTTTTTGTTCGCGCACTATGCGATCCTGGATCGCAGGTAAGTTTTGTGACACAAAATATAGTTCACAGGCTACGCCTCCCACAAACCCGGGTAGAAGTCGCCATCCAGGGCATTGGCACTTCTACGAAGATGATGACCCAAGGCCAAGTGACGCTGTCACTTCGGTCCACCCGCTCCAACTTTTGCATCCCGCTGAATGTACTGGTCCTGCCGACCATCACCGCAAATCTTCACGGAGCACAGCTTGACACAGCGCAATGGAAGCATTTGGCCGGCCTTGCCTTGGCCGACCGACATTATGGAACTCCTGGCGCCATCGATATGTTGTCGGCGCCGACGTCTGGGGTTCCCTGGTACGAGGAGAGGTGATACATGGAAAACCTCACGAGCCCCACGCTCAACAAACGCACCTGGGCTGGGTGGTATTTGGTCCAGCCACCCTGACGCAGTCAACCCAACCAATGCGAGCGTTACACTGCCAACTGGCAGCGGAAGACTTCCCTAACCGCACTCTAGATGAGTTGGTCCAGAAGTTTTGGCACTTGGAAGAAGTGCCCATCGATGAGACCCGAGAAGCCCCCCTCTTGGAGACTCTTATCGCTCGGCACTTCGACAGTTGTACAGCCTAGAACGACGGCTACAAACCAATCCAGAAATCCGCACGAAGTACATAGACTTCATGCGGGAGTACGAGAGTCTTGGACACATGGAACGGGTTGGTCAACATGGCGACCACCATAACTGCTACTACACTACTACATCCCACACCACGCCGTCACAGCTAAATTCCGCGTGGTGTTCAACGCCTCAGCCAAGACGACCAGTGGTGTCTCGCTCAATGACACTCAGCTGGTTGGTCCGACAAGCCAGGACTCACTCGTGAATGTGATCCTGCGATTTCGTCGCTATATGATAGCGCTAACAGACGACATAGAGAAGATGTTCCGGCAAATCCTGGTGAATCCTAAGCATCGGGACTATCAGCGGATTCTTTGGCGTGAATCCCCTACAGACGACCTGGAGGTGTACCAACACACAACGGTCACCTATGGCATGGCATCGAGTCCCTACACATCCGTTCGCTCCATGGTGCAATGTGCAGAGGACAACTACCATATCGTCCCAAATACGGCCTGCGGGCAAGTGGCCAAAGAGACCATCGAGAAGGCCTTTTATGTGGACGACCTTCTCACAAGCTGCAACAGCATCGAAGAGACCGTGGCCTTGGCCAAAGACGTGGACAAAGTGCTCAAGAGTGGGCATTTTACATTGCTCAAACGGAACTCTAATCGCGCAGAGGTAACCACTTTACTCACTAACAATGTTTCCAATCCTTCTCTTTCCACAGAGTTCGTTATAAAATGCCCGACCGCCACAGTTCTTGGTTTGCGGTGGGATCCAATACTGACGAGCTCTTCTTCTTGGTGACCCTGGACCCTCCTAAGTCGATACCCACCAAGCGGTGTGTGCTTAGCGAAATAGCACAATTGTTCGACCCCACGGGACTGCTTGCTCCTGTAGTCATTGTCGGAAAGATAATCATCTAAACACTGTGGACATCCGGTATCACTTGGGATACCCCCTTGCCAGATGCTCTCCTCAAAACCTGGACCGCGTACCGAGACGCACTCACGACACTCAACCATGTTCATGTTCCCCGGTGGCTGGGCATGCACAGCCAGCATGTCACCACTCTGCAAGGGTTCTGTGATGCCAGTGCCCGTGTCTACGCAGCAGTCACCTTCCTAGTGACCATAGAAGCAGGAAATCGGGTACACGTCTCCTTACTGACTGCCCGCACCAGGGTAGCTCCAAGCTCGAGCTTTGTGCAGCTCACCTCTTGGCCCACACATACGACATCACCTGTCGTGCTTTAGGACTTCGGAAGTCGCCATACTATCTCTGGTCAGATTCCAGCATTGTCTTGTGCTGGTTGCGAAAAAAGCACTCTACGCTCAAACCCTATGTTGCTAATAGGGTCCGACAGATCTTGGACATCACTCCTCCCGAGCATTGGAACCATGTTCGCACCGTGCAGAACCCCGTCGACTGCGCCAGTCGGGGTGTCACTGCAACCGAACTCATACAACATCCGTTATGGTGGCAGGGTCCCACTTGGTTGACGACTGGCCAACTTGCCCTCAGCCCAGCCGGGCAGCTGCGGGACCGAGACCTGACGCAGGTCTCTTCTGAGATGAAACCAATCCTCTTCACTGGCATGGCTATTCGATGCCCAGAACTCACAACTCGTCGTCGATATGGCGTTCAGATTTCTCTTGTGGAACGCTTCAGTTCACTCAATCGACTACTACACACCTTGGCCTATCTTCCGATGGCGGAATCGACAGGCACGGACTAATCCTGTGGTGACAGCGGATAAGCTTCACCAGGCTAAGCAACGACTCATCATCTTGGAGTAAGCAAGTGCCTTTCCAGACGAAATACGCGCAGTGCGGACTCCGGCCACCCTGGCCAGCCACAGTCCACTGCTATCGCTCAACCCATACTTGGACCCCAGTGGCATTCTTCGGGTCGGTGGACGACTCACTCATGCAGAGCTCCCTCACGAGCAGAATTTCCCGGTGGTACTCCCCAAAGCCAGTGCGTTGGTCTGGCTACTGATCATGGATACCCACCTCAAGACAATACATGGTGGTGTACAACTCATGCTGCAGACGTTGCGAGGCTGCAGATGGAATTATTCGGGACGAACAATCTTAAGGAGGGGGCAGTGTAATGAACACCCAACATTTATACCAATTTCCTAATCGAAAGCGTTTAACCGAAAACACAACTGGCAACACTATAATGGAATGGTATAAATGACAGGCATTGCTTGTAAGCCAGTGTGTGTGAGTGTAGAGATGCTTGACAGCAAATGTGGAAACCATGGAGAAGAAACTGGAACGCTCTAGATGAGTGTTATTCTATATAAATAGGCCGCTGACAACGAGCAGTCAGTTTTGATTATAGAGTGATAAAGTTAAGAGTGAAATGTTGTTAACCAGTGATAGTCAAATAGTCAAGTTGAGATCGAATAAAGTATAGATACTCAATAAAAGTGGTAGAAATAAATTGAAAAGTGAAGTTTTATTTTGCGAGCTAAGCGCACGTTACAATATATTTATTATTCAATTTTATTCGTTTTATGTGTGATTTTGTTGTTGTTTGTTTAATATTGTGCATATTGTTAAATTTTTTTTTAATTTTAATTTCGATTTTTGTTTAGCGTGGGTAGATTTGTATGTATGTGTGTGTGTGGCCTTGTGCAAGAGCAAGTTTTACAATTTAATTCGCGGATTTCGTTTTCGTAGTCGCGCGTAGTGGGTTATTTTATTTCAATATATATGAATATTGCGTGTGTGCGTGTGAATGGGTAAGCGTAATGTGCTAGAATGTTTGCACAATAGTAATGGCCAATTTAACGTGACCATTGCCATCTTTCTCTATCTTAGTTGGAAAACTAGAATTGTTGTTTACATTTTGATTGTAAACAAACCGCGATTTATTTCGGAAATGTCTCGCGAGTTTTATAAGTTTGATTAAGTTGTAGGTGTGTTTTGAATTAAATGAAAATCATTAAGTGCGCTTTTATTCAGTGGACTGTATAATTTTGGTGATCTTTAAATATGAATCAGATCTGTAGTGCAAAATGGTCATTGGCATTTGACATTTCGCGTCTTTCATTTTTCGAGGTGGATCGTGTTTCTTATTTTTTTGTTTTTAAAATGGCAGTGCTTGTATTTTATGCCGGTGATAATTTATTAATTTGTTAGCTTTGAGCGTTATTTCAGCATGTTAACATCAAATTATATTGTGTATGCGTTTGTTGCAGTGCACATAATTTTTATTTTTTTTTTATTATTAAAATGTGTCTTGTCGACGACGATTTTTTTTTTGTTTTGTTTTGCCGACGGGAAATCGACTTCGACGTGCGGTGTTTCTCTGTTTTCGATGTTCTCCTTGCAGAGATTTTAAAAATAATGTATTTTAAGATTTGTGTTGTAGATTAAGTCTTTTAGAATAAGTTGTGTATAGTTCCTTTTAGATTTTAAGTTTGATTTTGTGTGTGCGTCGATGCAGCACAGTATTAAAGATGAACTGCTTGATTGTCTTTCGTGCAATTTTGTAGATTATTATGTCTTTCAATAAAGATGATTTTTTTTTTTAAAGAGTTCTTGTTTGATTTTTTTTTCTTCCCTTTGAACAGCTTTCAGGATATTTAAAGATGTGTTTGAACAGATTTGCAGATGTTTTTTCAAGATGTGTTGATTGATGAGTTGTGTGATGATGATTAGATTTAAATATATGGTACAGATGTGTTGATTGTTGTATTGACTGATGAGTTGTATAAATTTTAATTAGAATTTAAATTGTTTCGTGGTTTTGAAAACCAGCGTATACTCCTTTTGTTGTTGATTTAGAGTTTTGTGCTTTTGAAAACAGCATAGGTACTCCTTTTGTTGTTGATTTAGAGTTTTGTGCTTTTGAAAACAGCATAGGTACTCCTTTTGTTTGTCGATGTTTCGGTAAACAGCTTATGTTTTAGGAATTAATTTTTATATTAACGCCGATTGTTCCTGGTGTTTGTTAGATGGTAAATAACAAATTTTCGCGATGGGTCGTTTGAAGTTTCCGTTTTGTGTTTTAACCGTGACAACGCGTACAAGTCCATCCGTTCCCGCGTGAGTGTCCTCGATTCGGGCAAGACTCCAGTAAGTTGGTGCAAGCCGCTCATCCTTGAGTAAGACTAGGTCTCCTTTTTTGGGAGCTTCTTGAACTTGAGTCCTTTTCGGACGTTGCTGCAACCGTGCAAGGTATTCGGAACTCCACCTTTTCCAAAACCCTTCCGCCAGCGCTTGTACTCTTTTCCATCGGTCGATATAAGTAATGTTGTTGTTGAGTTCGAGCATGTAAAGATTCGCCTACGAGAAAATGCGCAGGAGTTAGCGCATTCAAATCATCTAAGCTGTCGGAGAGCGGGCATAAGGGTCTCGAATTCAAGCACGCTTCTACCTGAGCTAGAAGCGTTGTGAGCTCCTCAAAAGTAAGCCTTTCGGTTCCAACAACTCGCTTCAAATGGTATTTCACCGATTTACTCCCGCTTCCCATAATCCACCAAAGTGTGGAGAAGCTGGGGGAATAAAGTGCCAATTTGTTCCATGATTTGCAATGTTTTCGGCAATTTCCTTCCATTCGTGCTTCGCGTCCTTCAACATTTTGGCTAATTCGTTATTAGCGCCGACGAAATTTGTTCCACAATCGCTGTAGATTTGTTTGCAGCTCCCTCTCCTGGCCGTAAACCGTCGAAATGCTGCTAAAAATGCATGGAAGGTCAGGTCCGACACGACTTCCAAGTGAATGGCAGATAAATACCGCAAAATACCCCTTTAGTATTTTAGCACCTCGAGCTTTCCAGCTTTTTATTTCGAAGGGTCCTGCGTAGTCAACTCCAGTATGACTGAACGGTCGTGACATCTGAACTCTCGGTGCAGGTAGATTTGCCATCAACTGCTGCATTTCCTTTGCCTTTTGCCGGTAGCAATAAGTGCATCTATGAAGCTGGTATTTCACGCTTCTTCGTATCTGGCCAATCCAGTACTTTTAACGGATGTAATTGATCATCTGTTGGATGCCGCCATGCAAGGTGTTCTTATGGGCATCTCTGACAACCAGGTTGGTAAAATGGTTACTGTTTCGAAGAAGTATCGGATGTTGCGCGTCGTAGGAGAGGAGAGAATTCTCTAAGCGTCCTCCAACTCTCAAAAGTCCTTCAGCATCAACGAATGCGTTCAACGTCTTGAGTGACTTGGGCATTTTCGATGTTTCCACGATTTGTTGAAGCTCTGTTTTGAACATCTCCTTCTGTGCGGCCTTCACGACGATGATACGCGCTGCTTCCAATTCGTTTGGACTAAACGGCCATCAGAAACTGCTTTTCGTCGACATTTTGTTGCGAAATGACAACATGTGGCGATAACTCGAATCACCTTCAACAAATTCGAACAGTCGCAGATGGTTTGAAGCATGCGATCATCCTGACTGACTTGAGCACTTAGTACCTTAACCGTACGTCGTTCCTCGTCAGTTTCGATGTCAACAGGTTGATGCGGAACATCGAACGCCCATTGAGTGCGTAAAAATTCAGGACCAATCCACCAAGTCTGCAAAGACGTCAGTTCTCCTGGATGCACACCTCTAGACGCCAGATCGGATGGGTTGTGAAGCGTTGCAACATGTCCCCAGCAACCGATCCCCACTAGCCGCTGAATTTCGGATACTCTGTTGGCAACGAACGTAGTCCATTTAGCGGGAGTGGCTCGTATACACGCCATCGCGATGGTTGAGTCGGTCCAAGTAAACATCTTGATGTCGGGAACAGCCAAAACGTCCTTCGTATACTGCATAAACTGCGCTAACACTACTGCTCCACAAAGTTCCAATCGTGGAAGCGTGATCGTACGCTGACTTGGAGCTACTTTCGTTTTTGCCAGGAGCAAGTTAACATGGATATTCCCATCACTGTCAAGTACACGAACGTATACTACGGCACCGTATGCTTTCATAGACGCGTCACAGAATCCATGTAATTCTGTATCCTTGTTGGTCTTGCTGATATAAGTCCAGCGTGGTATTCGAAGTGTCTCGATCATAGGAAGTTCTCGATGAAAAGCATCCCAATCCTTCTTCAAAACAGCTGGAACCGGATCATCCCAATCACAACTTAGTTCCCAAAGCCGCTGCATCATTAATTTTGCCGTGATGACGCATGGTGATATTCAGCCAAGTGGATCGAACAGTTTGGCTATGGATTGACCTTTTTGTTGTTGCTTCTGATGACTGCTGCACATTCTGATACGAAAAGTAGTCGTCTATCGGGAACCATTTGATGCCAAGGGTTTTGACATGATTTGATATGTTGAACGGCACCTAAAAGTCTAACTCTCGATCTGCTGCTGGTATGTCTACGACGAGTTCTTTCTCGTTGCTGGTCCATTTTCGTAAATTGAAGCCCGCGGACGCCAGAAGTTGATTCGCTTGGTCGCGTTTTGTTCGTGCTTCTTCCACAGTATCGGCACCACTGATGAGATCGTCCACATACATGTCCTCTCGGACAACCTTCGCGACCTCCGGCAGGTTCGATTCTTCATCTTCGGCTACCCGCTTCAAAATTTTGATGGCAAGATACGGTGCACTTGCTGTGCCAAACGTTACCGTTTTAAGCCGAAACATCTTGATTGGAGATGAACGATCGTTTCTCCACAGGATCAACTGATAGTAAGTATCAGGTGTATCCACTAACACCTGCCTATACATCTTTACGATGTCAGCCATAAATGTTATTCTGTGGGTTCGCCATCGAAGAACCAGATCGATAATGCTCGACTGTAATTTTGGGCCCACCAAAAGTCGATCGTTGAGCGAACTCCCATCCAGAGTCTTCGCTGTTGCGTCGAACACGACCCTAAGTTTCGTGGTGGAACTCGATTCCTTGAAAACTGCATGGTGAGGCAAAAAATAGTGGTATGGGGTTGCCAACACCGAGTCGCCGACGTGAATTTCTTCCATATGCCTTAGGGTTGCATATTCCTGTATGCATTTGGCATAATCTCCCCGAAGAGTTGGGTTTGCCTCCAGCCTCTTCTCCAAGTGCAGGAATCGTCGGACCGCGCTCTGCTTACTGGATCCCATCGCTGGAAGACATCCACCTTTGAACGGCAGCTTCACTTCATAACGCCCGTCAGGAAGGCGTCTCGTATGTTCATCGAAATGCGCGTCGCATGCGATGTTCTCCTCAGTTTCATGTGTCTGGAACGGCAATTCTTCCATCTCCCAGAATCTCTGCAGCTGAGATTTCAGATCAGCAGTTTGCACAAAACTGCGTATTTGCCGGGGATGTTCCGCTTGAACTCTCCCTAACATATTCCACCCTAACTGCGTCTTCTGAGCGGTTGGTCCGACTCCATCTGCAGGTCTTCTCACTTCTGGAAGGAGTATATCGGCATATACGTCGCTACCAAGAAGTATATTAATAGGTCCAGGAACGTGGAGATTTGGATCTGCCAACGTTAACCCTTTAAGATGTTGCCATTTGTCAGGTACCATTTGCTGGGCTGGGAGATGGCCAGTCAGTGATTTGAAGACCAGTGCCCGCACCGCGCCTCCATAAGTTGAGTTGCATGACGCAAGCTCAATATCCACGCATGTTGGCGTTGTGCCACTGCTGACTAACCCTAACCCTGACACCTCGACAAAGGTACGTCGCTTTTTTAGCTTCAGTTGTTGTGCTGCATCTTCAGTCATGAAGCATGCTTCCGATCCTGGGTTGATCAAAGCTCGAAGATGGTGCTGACGACCATCGGTTTCTCGCACCTTCACAATTGCTGTCGCTAAAAGCACCTGGTGCGTTCTGCTACCATGAGACGTGTGGTAATTTAAAACTTGACCACTTGTAGAAACTTGTACTTCTCGTGGTTCAAACTCCAGCGCGTTTGCGTTGAATGATGTAGGAGCTACATTGTGACCTCTTGAAGTTGTTGTTCTTGACGGTGTCGTGCTATTTGCACGCACAGCTGCATGTTGGGCCACGTTTGCATGCAAAAGCATGTGGTGACGCTGTTGACAGAAGTAGCAGCAGCCAGGTGAGGGGCAATCCGGCGCAAAATGCCCTGAAGAAAGGCAGTTATCGCAAACTCTCAGGCGTCGAGCAGTCTGCTTCCTTTCCGCTGTGTCCATGTTCAGGAACCTCTGACACTTCCTTATGGAATGCTGTTGCAGATTGCATAAACTGCACATTCCCGACTCCCTATCAAAAGTTGGCCGAACTCCTGGCCTACCTACTTGCCTACTGTTTGGCTTACCTGTTGGCTTAGATGCTGGCGTCGCAAACATCACCTTCGTGCTCTGAAAGCGAGAATGGTTGTTGGCGTGTGTCTCAGCTTTCATTTTTGACGCGGAGCACATTTTCTGCTGGTCAACGACCTAAAAAGTGCGGAAACGAGTGTCTAAAAAGTCCGAAAACTCCACGAATTTCGGGAAATCTTTCCTTTTTCCTTTCTTTTCTTCCCACAGCTTCTGCGTAGAAGACGGCAACTTCTGGTGCAGGAACCAAATGAGCACCGTGTCCCACTGATCCACCGGAACGTCCATGTTCTCCAGCGCTGACATACACTCCCGTGTAGTGAACAACAACTCCTTTAAACCTGTTGCAGTTTCCCGGGCCATAGGAGACTGCCCAAACAAAGCCTGCATCTGTAAATGCACCAGAATGCGTTTATGATTGTAGCGCTCCTTCAGCAAATCCCACGCCTTTTCATAATTTGCCGCCTCGACCGACAAGTTCTGCAGAAAGCGCTCGGCGTCACCAACCAAACACGATTGCAGAAAGTGCAGCTTGTCTATATCGGCCAGACTGTCGTTGTTGTGCACCAACGCTCCAAAACGATCGTGGAATGCTCGCCAGCTGGCCAGCACCATCAAACTTGGGCAAGTCGATGCGAGGGAGCCGTATCTCCGACCGAGATGACGACTGTTGAGACGTTGCGTCCAAAGATGCTGCCTTGTCGTCCCCTGTGGGCACAGGTTTGTGTTTGTCTAACGCATCCATTAGTACAACACGGTAATCTAACGAAATATCCATTATCTGGTCGTACACCTCTAACAGATTTTCTTTTTTCATTGTAGATTCCAGATGCTCTCCTCCGATGATAGCCTCGTTATAGACTTTTGAAGTGGCGACGTCCTCCTCCAACTTAGCCAGCCTTGCAGCTACGTACGAGCGGGTCAGGCGCTCTTTTGGGGATTTTTTAAAGTTAGTGAGGTCTCTTTTTATGGTCGTAAGTAAACCACTTTGAAGCTCACCGTACTTATATGTTATTTTATATATTTATATATTTGTTTTTTTTTTTCAGATAAAGAAACAATCAAAAAAATGTGCAAACTCACATGCAATCAGCTGCAGCTGCCGTCAAAATCCTGTATCTTCTTGGTGATGATTATTTGTAGCGCGACGCGACGTTGCTTTCGGTTTATGTAACGCGAAATTATAGTCTTTGCAAGTAATTAGTTGTTAAATTACTAAAGGATTTTTGTAAAAAAAAATGCACTTTTGTATATATGTATGTACATATATGTATTCAATTAACTATTTAAGTTTTCACTTTATTGTCTAAAGTTTTAGTTCTTACACCCACACACACTTTTGTTAACGATAGTTAAATAATAGTTTTTGTAAGATGGCTCGAAGGACCAAATGATTCTGACTAGGTTTATTTAATATAAAAAACTAGGAAAAAAAGATTAAAAAACTTTCCAAGAAAAGTAAAAGAAACACGTCCAATTCCTTATCGTTATAAATCGGTTTGTGGATTTTATTTGAAATTTAATAATTGTTCGATTAATTATTCTGATTAACATTTCATTTAAACATTTTTAATTTTAAAATATGTAAGAAACATTGTACATTCGTACAATCTTTGAAGCTATTTAATATTTTCAACTCGACTATTTTTAGCCCCTTTTCTGGCGGTTTAAGAAGTTCACTTATTATTTTTTCCTCTCTCTAATTTACTTGTTGTTGGGTTTTCTTCTTTTAAATTTGAATTTCTAGCTTGTGCTCTTGTGGTGACACACACAAATAAATTCTGTAAGTCCTCTGACTTTAGTTGTATTCTACTTAATGCATCCGCAGTGCAGTTGTCTTTGCCTGGTGAATACTCCACAGTAAAGTTATATTACTTTAATATTAGCCTAAATTTCGTTAATCTACTTGAAGGTTCTTTTAGTGAGAACAGATATACTAGTGGTCTATGGTCCGTTAGTATTTTGAAACGTCTTCCGAAAAGATAAGGTCTGAAATGTTTTACTGCCCATACTATAGCGAGTAATTCTTTTTCTATAGTACTGTAATTCTTTTCGGCCTTATTTAATGATTTACTTGCGTATGCGATGGGTTTATCATCAAAAAACAGCACCTTAGGCAAATCCAGAGGCGTCTGTTCGGAGTATGAATTCTTTTTCAAAATTTGGAAACTGTAAAATATTTGGGCTTATTAGGAATTCTTTTAGCAAATTAAATGAGGTATTGCAATCTTCGGAAAATTTAAACTCTACGTTTTTTCTTAATAAACGGTTTAAGGGAATTGCTAGTGTTGCAAAATTTGGTATGAACTTTCTATAGTAGTTAGCAAATGCTACAAATCTCCTTACTTCGTCTGCATTTTGTGGGATTGGATAATTTTTCATTACTATGGATTTTGATGGATCTGGTATAATACCTTTGTCTGATATTATATGACCTACATATAAAACTTCTTTTCTAAGCAAAGCACATTTACTTGGATGTAGTTTGAGATTTACTTCTCTCAATCTTTCGAATACTTCAATTAAATTTTTATTGTGGTGTTCTAAATTTTTATTTTTTGAATACTATAAGATCGTCAAGATGCACAAAGCATTTTAAATATGTTAGACCCGATATTGATGGAAACCTTGAAAACGATAGAAACCAGGAAAAAACTGTGTGACAATATATATATATATATTATATATGTATATGAAATAGGTAATGGAAATTTTTCATATTTGATAATTTTGCAATGTTTCTTGTGTTTTTCTTTTCGTTAACATAAAAAAAATATACTATTTTCTAAAAAAACTAATTTTAAATGTAGTAGTAGTAGCACTGTAGTACATAATTTAATCAATTTGGAGACAAATCCGCTTTTTCCTGTGGAACTCTTTGCGATGATGGAAGCAATGTAGTGTTCGGTAAAAATTTAGAACGTACTCTGTACTTGTATGTACAGAGGATACGGGCCAATAGTTTTGTCGTTGTTGTTTGTTCTGAGTTCTTGTTAAATTTTAAGCAGAAGTTGCGCCTCTGCGAGGTGGTCTGCGGCCGCTATTAGGTCGCTCCGGGTTGTCATGAAAAAAAAATCTATTTTTCTCTGTTTTTTTATTACCGACAGTGCGGGAAAAAGATTTTTTTTATGACTTTGAAACTACTTTTGTGAACGAAAAAGACTTTGTCTACTTTTATAATTTACTCCTAGTACTCTTTGAACAACTCCTGGCACTCTTTCGAACAACTCCTGGCAGGATCGCCATGTAATGTTCCCTGGTTCCCAAACTACCAACTCGCCAAGCATTCACTGCTGTAGGCTCAAACCTTCGCACTAACTGCAAAGTTGAGGTATGGTAGTGGAAACACTTAGAACTATCCAGGAATTGTTGTCGGCTCAATGTCTTATATTAACTAAAACCAGGGAGTATGTTCGATCGAGTCCACGATCACTAATGATAATTTATTCTCAGATTCATACCCTATTTATACAACGTTGTTATGCTCCAATTCTGGTTATCGAACAATCGACCACACTTCGATATCCGATTAAAACGCTTCATCATCACATTCTTTTGGGTGAGCGCCAATGACCTATATCATAAGCAAATGCTCATACCCAAAGACTATTGCTGTGACATAAACAGTGCGCATGCAATCAAAGCAATATGATCCCTTATTACTTCTTCTGTTCTGGCAGTGGTCTGCCGTTGGGAATCATATTGTTCCGAGTACAATGCACTCCATGGATACTAGGGCGGGTCAAAAAAATCAAATTTTTTTTTTTTTATCCGACACACGAAAACTTGTTCTTTGGTACCTCTAGAAAATACTTACAAAATTTGAGCTTTTAATATTAACGGGAATGTGATGCTCATCGCAGTTTTCCATTTTCAGTTTAGTATCATATAAAAATGGTCATATCTTTTTAAAAATAGATTGTTCAACCAGTCGCAAAAACAGTATTTATAGGATATTGAACGGTCTACAAAAATGGTCTCTCATACTTTTTTCATTAATCTAACCATTTAAAAGATATTGCAGATATGGCAGTTCCATTGCTATGCATGGAGCTGATCCTGGACCGAGCAGCAATGTTCGGGTCAGAGCTATACGGATTCCGGGGGCTAGCAAAGTAATGCGACGAGTTGGACGAAAATTTAGAGTCTCGAGTTGGAACGTTGGAAGTATGACTGGTTGAAGTCTTGAACTCGAAGAGATGATGAGAAGGAGGCGAGTGGACATCTTGTGTGTTCAGGAAACGAAATGGCGAAACACAGCAAACAAAGCCCGTTTCTTAGATGTAAAGACCAAGGCTTACAAGATGTTCTACTATGGAACAGAACAAGGTAGGAACGGAGTCGGTATCATCCTTGACCAAAGTTTATATAACAGCGTGTTGACCATTTTGAAGTCCAGTGACCGTTTGATGTCTCTTAAATTGGTGATGGAAGGAAAGGTCTGGAATATCATCAGTGCATATGCTCCCCAAATAGGGTGTGAGCAGGAGGAAAAAGATGCATTCTGGCTTGATTTTCATAACCTACTTAAGAACATCCCAAAAGAAGAGTATTTGTTTATTATAGGAGATTTGAATGGACATGTCGGGAAGACAAACGAGGATTATGAAGACTGCCATGGAGGTTTTGGATTCGGCACCAGGAACACTCCTGGTGAAGATATTCTAAATATGTGCAAGTCATACGGTCTAATCGTACTAAATACCATGTTCATCAAACAAGACCGACACCTTATCACTTACAGCAGTGGAGGAAATGAAACCCAGATTGATTACCATTTGGTAACCAATTACATGAAATCTCGGGTGAAAGACTGCAAAGTGATACTAGGAGAAGCTGCCGCTCAACAACACCATCTTCTTTTAACAGAATATTTTACGGATGCGGTGAAGGAAGTCAAACAAACAAAGGCTCCTAGGAGAATCAAGTGGTACAATCTGGAGAAAACCAAAGGACAGCAATTCATTTCGTATATGCGAAGTCAGCTGTGTAATACCATCGACGCAGTTTCAAATACAATGACTGCACAAAATATGTGGGATCGCCTACAACGAACCTGCTTAGAGAGAGCCAAATCACTGTTAGGAGTCTCAAAAGGACACCACCAACAAGCTAAAGAAACCTGGTGGTGGGATGATGAAGCTAAAGCAGTGATTAGAAAGAAGAAAGCAGCTTTCCAAGCTTGGTCGAAGTGCCCCTCAAGAAATACAAATGAAAAAGCGCGTCTCAAAATGGAATACAAGAGCTGCAGAAAAGAAGCGAAGAAAAAGTGCGCCCAACTTCAAGCAAAAAGCACGGAGGGCCTGTATCGAGAGCTGGAAGAGATTTCTGCCAAAATTCTTCACAGGTGGCGACAGTATTGTGATGATCTTTTGAATGAACAGTTTCCTCGGCGCCACTTTCCAACAGCTGCACCTAACTTTACGGAAGTATCCGACGTCTTAGTCGAAGAAGTTAGGGAGGCAGTTAAGAACTCCAAAAAAGGCAAAGCGATTGGGCCAGACGAGGTACCATATGAGTTTTGGAAAAATATGGGAGACATCGGGTTGAGATGGCTCACGATTCTCACCTCCAAACTTATAAGAGGTGACAGTTTGCCTAATCAATGGAGGGAAAGTTTTCTTCTTCCAATGTACAAGGGAAAGAGAGATACCAGAAGCTGTGACAACTATCGTTCGATCAAGTTGATGTCCCACACTATGAAGATCGTTGAGCGGGTTTTGGATAGCCGACTGCGGAAAATAATAAGGCTGTCTGATGACCAATGCGGGTTTGTCGCGGGTAAGTCAACTACAGACGCAATCCAAAGTATAAGGATCATTATGGAAAACCACCGAGATGCCTTAGAGGATTTGCATATTGTGTTGGTTGACTTCGAAAAAGCATTCGATTGACAACCGCGAGATCTGATATGGGTGGCCCTCAGACACCGAGGAGTTCCTGAAGCCTATGGGCGAATAATTATGGACATGTACGAGGGAGCAGTTACAAAAGTGAGATGCCCAGCTGGAGTCACCGAAGAATTCCAAATAACGGTAGGTGTACATCAGGGAAGTGTCTTGAGTCCACTGCTCTTTATTGCTGTTCTGGATTATTTGCTCGAAGGAAAAGTAACGGACAATAAAGTAAAACAATTATTCTTTGCTGACGATGGAGCCATCATAAGCGAGGATCCTACATCACTGCAACGAGCACTTGACGTTTGGATTGATATTCTGGAAGGAAATGGGTACCGTATTAGCGCTAAAAAGACTGAATACCTGTGCTGCCCTTTTTCTGATCCAGACAAGCCTATTCCAGACATTTATTTGAATGGAAATGTGCTTCCCAAGTGTGAAAAGTTTAAATATCTGGGATCTATGATCAATAGTGAAGCAACTTGTGATGACGACATCAATCATCGAATAAGCGTAGGGTGGATGAAGTGGCGAGAAAACTCCGCTACCTTCTGTGATCGAAAAATGCCCCCTAAGCTGAAGGGAAGACTCTACACAGCAGTTGTCCGTCCAGCTCTGACATACGGTTCACAATGTTGGACAATGTACAAAAAGTATGAGAGCAAATTGACGGCAGCCGAAATGAAGATGCTACGGATGACAGCAGGAGTAACAAAGCTTGATCGAATTAGAAGTACTAAGATCCGTGGAAGCCTTCATGTCGAAAGTACCATCTTGGACAAAATTCAGCACGACCGGCTCAGTTGGTATTGTCATGTTCAAAGGAGAGATCCGCAGAACCCTGTCCAAAAGGCAATATCGTACAACGTTTCAACAAATTCGCGACGAAAAAGAAAAGGCAGGCCAAAACACTCCTGGTACAAGCAAATGCAAAAACAGCAGCATTTGGATGGCCTCAGACATGGAACAATCCAAAACCGGGAGGCTTGCCGACGCTTTCTGAGTCAACGCGGCGTACCCCACAGGCGGATCACTAGTGTGAAGCAGAAAAGTGGGAGAGTTGTGATCGCTTCAAAATCACTACTCGTAACGCCGGAAATGGAAATGGATGTCAGTATCTAAGCTCTGACAACGCTTTTTTCACTATTGTAACTTTTTTTTTTTTACTTTGTCAGTATCTAAGCTCTGACAACGCTTTTTTCACTATTGTAACTTTGTTTTAACTTTTTATCAGTATTTGTAGCTCTGACAACGCTGTCTTGATTCAGTTCGTGTTTTAAAATCTCTTACCACTGGCGGGGGAGAATTTTAGAGGCTCGAAGGACCAAATGTTTAGTAGTCGTACGCGTATAAATTCGTATAACTACAAATAGAATGAAAACCACTCGCTGTGTACGTTCGAATGATAATAATTTTATTTTTACATATTCACTGCCTTAAATACTAGTTTAACATTTCCTTAAATCTATTCCTATTTCTACCTTTAACACAGCCGTCAGTGCGCATTTATGACGGTCTGCGATAAAACAGCCGTCCGTGTATATTTATGACGGTCTGCAATAAAGCCGTCCGTGTGTTTATGACGGTCTGCACTAATTCTATATATTTTTTTGTTATCTTTAGGCAGCCGTCTGTACGTGATTAGGATATCTGAGATAACACTAATTACCGCGCACATTTTGCTGCCTGCAGATTTTATGTTCATGTTTGAACACCATAATTGTTTCTATCTTAATTTAATTTTCAGCGTCTTACGAAGGGTTATTGAGCAAATAATCGTCTTACACTTGAAATGTGTGTTTGTTTTTATGTCATCTTAGTTGTGTGTAAATACCAGCCTTGCTAAAATGAGGTGAATGGGCACTTATTTTTTACAACTTCAAGCCCTAATCTTAAGGCCTCATGGACGGAACCGGAGTGTAAGACGGACACTTTTACACTTGTCGGGCCTAAATCTTTCTATGCGCAAAGTTTGAGCCTTGCTAAAATGAGGTGAGCAAATCGGTCACTAGCTCTCCGGCTATTGGGTATCTTGCCCCACTGTGCGACGCCGACGGTTGAGTATGACAGTGACCACTATGGACTCGCCGTCGTCATACTGCTTCCGAACGGCCTTGTGGAACTGGAGGAGTACGTGCCGAGGCATTCTTACAACTACGGTTAGGCACGTTGGCCGCGCTTTTCCAGTGCCGTCTCAAGGGAGCATCGTTCGAACGGCATTGCGCCGCCATGCAACAGGAATCTGTTGAACATTGAGATCGATGGATACCGGCAAAGTATGGAGGATGCAATCCGTAGTACAATGGACAGGACAATTCCTAAGTATAAGCAAAACGATCAAACGAACATGTCCAGAAACGCGACAATAGACGCACTCTACAAACAAAAAAGGAGACTCCTGTTGAGACTCAAACTCTTGCACATTAGAACTCTGAGGCCACAGATCAAATCTGCAACAGCTCATTAAAGAAAATTATAAAATTTTCATTTGTTTCTGGAACAATGAAATTCGGACTGTACTGTACAGTCCAACAACCCGAGTATGTTTCCGGAAATAAACAAAATCTTTAGGAGAAAAGATCAAAAAGACCTTCAGAATATTAAACTCCAAAGGACGACAGAGAACGAAAACCTACTGTTTTCGAGAAAGTAAACAAGGTGAATGAGTGCATTCGCCCGAATTACGACCTTCAGAATAGAGCTTTCGTCGGACACTTCTATCTTAGAGACGAGATCTCGCATTGGCGATCTGAGAAACCTGGTTTCACTAAGTTCAATGACGACCGACTTGCAAATACAGTCATCGCCGAGCGAAACGGGCATAACACCTTGTTCGTTTTTAAGATGGAACTCGAAGATATCTTCACAAAATAAGGAAAAAGAAATCAGCAGGAGTCGCATACTGTGCTGTGAGGCCTCCATTCGGAAGCGGTGGACATATACACCACGTTGTTCAACAATGCGCTGAATAATGCATATTATCCAGTGCTTTGGAAGACGGCAGTGGTCCATCCTCTCCATAAAAAAGGGGAGGATGGTTCCAATCCAGAAAATCTTCGCTCAATTAGTCTTCTTCCGAGTATCAGCAAGGTATTCGAGAAAGTTCTCAATAGAGCACTGTCCACATGGGCTGAGGACAAAAATATTATTACAGATAAACAGTTCGGTTTTAAGGCGGGTCATGAACTAGTATCTTTAATGGCGCGTCTAAACTAGTATCTGATATTCAATGGAACAAAGCTAAAAAGCAGTGTAGGGGTGCGTGTCTGGTTGATTTGGAGAAGGCATTCGATACCGTTTGGTTAGACGATCTTTTCTGTAAGTAGAGCAGGTATGGCATGAGTAAACCACTGCTATATATATTCTTACTGACATGCTCATAGTAGAACGCTTGTTGTGAAAAGTTGCAATATAACTGCTACCAGAACTTTAGAAATACAGAACGGTCTACAACAGGGGGCGGTGAATTCACCTATTTTATTTAGCATTTTCACCGGCGATCTAATTGGTTCTCTTCACAATGCTATATATGTATAGCGTACGCCGACGACCTTATTGCGTACAGAGCAGGTCTAAAGATCGAAGTCATCCGAATACTTTAGCAGCGTGACTTCGATAAGATCCAGAAATAATGCGATGGCTGGAAGTTGAAAATCAACTTCCAGAAATCGGAAACAATTGCGCTTAGAACCCCGTTGGCTCGGGCCTCATGGGATACGAGAAATAACTGGCGAAAGCTGGTGATCGTTGATCTGCATGGTTACCCCTTTGCTAAGCAAAGTAGTAGTCAAGTATTTATATATATATTAGTATATATTTTAACAAACATATGCATGCTGCTCTGGCCAGGGATAGAGGAGCTTTTGCTCTGACGAGGCGACTGTTTCACAGCAGGCAACTTGATAGCAGAGTGAAGGTGATTTGCTACATGGCCCTCATAAGGCCAATGATTGTCCCTGTGTGGATCAACGTTACAGCGGCAGCGTCTCAAATAGAAAAGGTTCGATGTTTGAGAGACAGTGTCTGCGTACCTGTCTTGGATTGCACAGAACACCAGATTCGGAGTACAAAAAATATTATCCCAATGAGGTCATTTATAATGGGGCTCAAATAAACAGGATCGACAACTTCATTATAACACAGAATCGTAGTCACACTGCAAGAGTGATGACCTCGACCATTGGCCTGATATTGGAGGCATATTACCCCAACACTGAATATATGGAGAAAACGCGCTTAAGTGGATTTGTCCAACCGGAGGCTTTCCTCTATTTTGATATGGTAGGGATTCGGGATGGATTGGCGGTTCCGCTAATCTACCACTGTAACGTCGTCTGCCTCACCTACTGAGCTATGGGGGATATTGAATGGCTTCCCCAAGCCGAATAAGGTTGATGGCTAGGAAGCCTATCTGTTTGAAATAAAATCGAGGCTGAAGAGCCAAAGTGTACTTTTCTACTTCCAAACTTAAAGTGAGTTTATTCGACTGAACTTAAGCTATTTATACAAAATAATCAACTTACACACTAACATCTTAACCCTATATCAAATATACATATTATAACTTAAACATAGAAGTATTTGGTATTCCGAATTCTGTGGGAAATGAACGAACAACGGAACCAGGCAGCATACTTGCTATGTCATCAAATTAATGGCCGATGCCAATATGCAAAGCCCTTCTAACACAATGCACAAATGTATCCAAATACATCCAGCCATATGCACTACACAGTATGCAGTGCATTGAACCTTAGCGAGTAGGTAGATACACTTGACCAAAGTAATCTGAAGCGTCGCGTCTCGTCATCGTCAGTGGCATTGAAATTATTACTTAATAATTTAGTGCATGAGGTTGATACTCATGACCATGAATGAAATACGAGTTCAAGGTCGGCTATCGTGAAGCGTAAAGTGGATTAACGTCAATGACCGGAATTAATGTATAATGAAGTGGTCGCTAGTGTGATCCCTTTACACCACCCTTCCTGGGGAAAAGGAGAAATCATGACATATCTTGATTTCTTCTTTTAAGCGACACTAACTTGCACAATAGGAATATATTTTTTTTCGGAATAACAATATTTTTTTTTTTTTTTAACATTATTTTCTTTTATATTGACTGTAATATGTAGTACATACTTAGTGTGTATCATTACTTACGCATATAATATAATATAATTTTTTTTTTTCATTCATTCATACAAGTAAATTATTCTTCTTATATTCTAGTTGTGTACACAACAATATAATTTACTTTTATTAAAAATTAAGTTAATTAATTAAATGAAGTAGTTATCTTTATGTGCATATAATATTATTTACATTCTCTTCCCCCTTTTTTTTTTTTTTTTATTTAATTAGCGATTATATGATGGTTAAATACATGTAAAATGGTTTTAGTCTATTCTTGTGTACTGTCATTCTTTTGCTATCGTATTTGATATCACAATTCACACCATTTTGAGACAAAACTTCGTATGGTCCTATAAATATTGGATCTAATTTTTTTCTGGCTTCGTTTCTTAATAAAACTAAACTTCCTTTTTCAAAACTACTACTCTTTGTTTGTCCCTCTTTATCATATCTATCTTTCCTAACATTTTTCTTCTTTATAAGCGTTTCTCGGGCATCTCTATGGGCAACTTGTAATTTATGTTTAAGGTCAATTACGTAATTGTCATAGTTGTACACCGGTTCCATTTGTTTTGTCAGATTGTTGGGTAAGCTACATTGCTTTCCGAATATCAACTCGAATGGTGTGTAACCCGTTTCTGAGTGTACGGAAGTGTTATAACAGAAAACGTAATATGGCAACCAAGTGCTCCAGTCCGTGTGTTTTTCTGAGACGTAACTTCTAAGATATGTTCCTAAAACCTTATGTGAATTTTCTAAAGCTCCTATGCTCTCATGATGGTACGCTGTAGATTGTAATTGTTCTATTCTCAAAAGCTTACAGATACTTTTGAAAACCTGGTTTAGAAATTCGGTTCCCTGATCAGATGCTATTGTATGTGGTACTCCGTACCTTAGAATAAAACCTTCTACTAGAGCTTTAGCTACCGTGCCTGATTCTTTATTTGGGAGTGGTATAGCTTCGATAAACTTGGTAAGCTCATCTTGAATGGTGAGTATGTATTTAGATCCTTCTTCTGATTCTTCTAAAGGTCCTACTAGATCTATAAATATTTTGTCAAAACCTGATTCGGCTGTTGATGTGATAGTCATTGGTTGTTTCTTCGGTTGGTTATATTTGTTTCGTTGGCATACTGGGCAGTGCTTAACGAATGTCGTCACATCGTTTTGCATTCCTGTCCAAAAGTATTTTTTCTTTATATTTTGAATCATACGGTTTATACCTGCATGTCCACTGGTTGGAAGTATGTGAAAGTCGTTTAGTATTAATTTCTTCTTACAAGGATCGGTAATTTCAATAACATTATCTATGAGGTATACCTTTATATTACTTTCTTTAAACATTTCTCCTAATATATTTTTTAATTCATTAATTTTATATTCTCGACGGCCGTCCGAGAGTTTCTTTATTTCATTTTTAGTAATATATATTCTCTTAATTGATTTGGGCCCGCAGAATTTTTGCACATCCCTCGACAATATTTTGCCAAATAATGTCGATTGGGTTGTAGTGCTGTCCTTGGGCTTCTTTAGGAGTAAACTATTCCCTTTTGGAATATACGCCAAAACTTTGTTTGGTCCTATAATTATGTCGTCCTTGAAATTAACTAAATCTTCCGTAAAATTGTCAACGATTTTTAATTCAATAATTTTTAGTCCACTTTCGGGTGGTTTCAGAAGTTCTGTTATCATTTGTTCATTGGTTTGTATCTTATTATCTTTAGGTGTATTTTTATCTTTATTATCTACTTTCGACTGGGCTCTTGTTACTACACAGATATATAATTGTTTTAATTGTTCAGACTCTACTTTAATGCGACTAAGCGCGTCGCTGTACAGTTGTCTTTACCGGGTGAATATTCTACGTAAAAATTGTATTCTTCTAATAATAGTCTGAATTTAGTTAGTCTACTACTAGGTTCTTTTAGTGAGAACAAGTATACTAGGGGTCTGTGGTCTGTCAAGATTTTGAACTTTCTTCCGAACAAGTATGGTCGATAGTGTTTTACTGCCCAAACTATAGCAAGTAATTCTTTCTCAATGGTACTATAGTTTTTCTCTGCCTTATTAAAAGTTTTGCTTGCGTAAGCAATTGGCCTGTCATCGGAATTAGACAAAACAGCTCCTAAAGCGAAACCTGAGGCGTCTGTACGTAGAATGAATTCTTCACTAAAATTTGGAAATTGGAGAATTGTAGGACTTATAAGGATTTCTTTAAGCAAATTGAATGATTTTTCGCAATCCTTATTAAAATTGAATTCAACATCCTTTTTCAATAACCGATTTAATGGGATGCAAATGGTAGCAAAATTTTTAATGAATTTTCGATAATAATTTGCGAATGCTACGAACCTTCTTACTTCATCCGGGTTCGTAGGAGTTGGATAATTTTTCATAGCGGCAGATTTGGTGGGGTCAGGTAAAATTCTTTTGTCCGATATAAGGTGTCCGAGGTATAATACTTCTTTTCGCAAGAAAGAACATTTTCTCGGGTGTATTTTGAGATTTACTTCTTTCAGACGTTCAAAGACTTGGATCAAGTTTTGGTTGTGGTCCATTAAATTTTTACCAAAAATTATAAGATCGTCAAGATAGACGAAACATCGTGAACATGTTAGTCCCGACATGGCCATAGACATCATTCTTGAAAACTTACTGGGTGAGATCTTTAAACCCATTGGTAAACGTTTTAACTGGTAGTGACCATCCTCTGTTGAGAATGCCGTTATTGGTCTACTATTGGTATCTAGCTCCATTTGGTAATATCCTTGACTTAGATCTATACATGAGAAGTAAGTTGCTCCTCCGATCATATCATAGATGTCCGTTATGTTTGGCAGTGGAAATTTATCATCTTCGATTCGATCGTTAACGTGACGATAGTCGATCACCACTCGGAATTTCTGTAGACCGGTAACTGGGTCTTTCTTTTTCGGCACAATAAGTATTGGAGAATTCCAAGGGGAGATGGATGGTTCTATTATTTCATCTGACAACATTTTTTTTATTTCCTCCTTTATATCTTCCTTCTGAGTATGTGGTAATCGATACGGCTTGGTATATTTCGGTGAAGATTCATTTTTAAGTTTAATGTCTGCCTTTCCAATATGGGTATACGTGAGTTTGTCAACATCTACGTGAAAAATATCTAGGAATTTTGTACATATTGCTTCGATCTCGGTTGTTTCTTCGCTATTTAATGTTTCAAAATTTATTTCATTTAGAATTTCCTGAACTCGTTTGTTTATTGATTTATCTATATGATTATAATGTAAAATAAAATGTTCTGAAGGAGAGAATGATATGGGTTCAATCCATTTTAGAGTTACAGCTGAATCACGGGTATTCAGAATTTTCACGGGTATTTTTCCCTCTTTAACAGTTGATAGTGAACCTGCCATGAAAACATTTTCACATAATTCTTGTGGATAAAATATTCGAGAATCAGAATGTTTTGTAGTCATCCAATAAGTTGCTTCACACCGTGGAGGTAAGGAAACAGCATGTATGTTTTGTTGAGTATATACACTCATGGTCACACAATTAAGTCATTTTTATAAAAATAGGTTTACATATCAATATATTAAGTACAAATTGCAACGAAAGCAAAATTTGTTCAAATTCTAAATATTTACAATCACAATCATTAAAAAAAACCAAAGAAAATAAATTCCACTATAACAATAGTCATTTCTTTAACAAATAATCAATAATATATAAAATAAGTGTGGCCATATAATTAGGTCACATGAAAAAAATAAGCAAAATATGATAAAAAACATAGTTTTTTTAACCGCACAGTTGATATTTCGTAGGATAGCCTTTCTGTTTCGATACGGCGGATATTCTCCTTGGCATGGAGTCCACCAAACCTTTCCATTGCTCTACGCTACTATTTTTCCACTTTTTCTGCAAAATACTCCAGAGAGTAGTCTTGCTGGTTGGTTTTTTTTCCGCAACTTTTTTTTTTTTAGAATGTCCCCAAATTTCCAATAGGGTTTAAGTTCGGTGACATTGCTGGCCACCCCAAAACATTCACTTTACGCTCTTCAAGGAAAGATTTCACAACTCTTTACTTGTGTTTGGGGTCATTGTCGGGCTGAAAGATCCATCATTGGGGTAATTGGTTCTGGGAGTCGCCGAGAAGATTTGTGTCCAGTATGTCTCGGTAGTCAATACCTGTCATTTTACCGTTTATTTGACACAGCGGACCGACACACCATGGCTTGTGAAGCACGCCCAAACCATTATAGAATCGCCGCCATGCCTTATGGTCTTTTTGGTGTATTTTGGGTTCAGCTCAGCATTTCTCATCAACAAATATTGTGTGAGGTTAAGGTCAACATTATGGAAATGATGGCAAACCGTATGTTAGACGTCCCAGAAATGCTGAGCTGAACCCAAGATACACCAAAAAGACCTTTAGGCATGGCGGCAATTCTATAATGGTTTGGGCGTGCTTCACAAGCCATGGTGTGTCGGTCCGCTGTGTCAAATAAACGGTAAAATGATAGGTATTGACTACCGAGACATACTGGACACAAATCTTCTCGGCGACTCCCAGAACCAATTACCCCAATGATGGATCTTTCAGCCCGACAATGACCCCAAACACAAGTAAAGAGTTGTGAAATCTTTCCTTGAAGAGCGTAAAGTGAATGTTTTGGGGTGGCCAGCAATGTCACCGAACTTAAACCCTATTGGAAATTTGGGGACATTCTAAAAAAAAAAAGTTGCGGAAAAAAAACCAACCAGCAAGACTACTCTCTGGAGTATTTTGCAGAAAAAGTGGAAAAATAGTAGCGTAGAGCAATGGAAAGGTTTGGTGGACTCCATGCCAAGGAGAATATCCGCCGTATCGAAACAGAAAGGCTATCCTACGAAATATCAACTGTGCGGTTAAAAAAACTATGTTTTTTATCATATTTTGCTTATTTTTTTCATGTGACTTAAATATATGGCCACACTTATTTTATATATTATTGATTATTTGTTAAAGAAATGACTATTGTTATAGTGGAATTTATTTTCTTTGGTTTTTTTTAATGATTGTGATTGTAAATATTTAGAATTAGAACAAATTTTGCTTTCGTTGTAATTTGTACTTAATATATGGATATGTAAACCTAATTTTGTAAAAATGACTTAATTGTGTGACCATGAGTGTATATGTAGGTAGAATGACTGGTTGGTTATCTACTTTTAACTCAAACGAAAATTTCTCCAGATTTATAATGGCACTGAATTCTGTTAGGAAATTCTCTCCGATTATACCATCCATTGGGATCGGAAAAGAATCACTTACTACATGAAATTCATATGGAATGGAAAATTCTCCTAGTTGTAATACGTAGATACATGTCCCTAAAGTTTCTAGATTTCCTGAGATCCCTAATACTTTTGTCTTTTTTCTTTCATCAATATCAATGTTTTTAGTTAGTGAAAATTTTTTTATAACGCATATTGAGGCTCCTGTGTCTAGTAAGAATTGTTTGTTTATGTTGTTTTTTAATGGGATCTGTATGTAAATGCCGTTTGATATTCCAACAGTACAAATGGCATCTGTTGTCTGTGGATTAAATAAATTCCCTCCGATGGGTCGGCTTCCCTTTCGGTGGGTTGCTCGTTTCCCATTACCAACACCTGATTATGATTTCTATTATTATTAGGTTGACTTACCTTATTCGACCTATTGGTATTATTATTGTTGTTACTATGATTATTACTGTTATTATTAGTATATCTTTGTCTATCATTATTGCTTGTATATTTGGACCTGTTGTCGTTGTTATAATAGTTATTGTTATTATTTCTATAGTTATTAAAATTCCTAGAGTTTTGTTGGTTCTGATATGAATGCCTAGTTGAGTTGTTATTCTGTGGGTGCGAATTTCTAGCTTGGTTATTGGAATTAGTATGCGAGAATCTAGCTCGAGAGTTGTTAGAATTATTATGTTGTAACGATGCATTTTATACATCGATACATGCTTAAGCCACCACCACTCCATAATACCTTGTGCGCTGAAAACGCACATCACACGCCATCCAGTAGCAAGAGCTACGCAACCAGTGCCTGAAGCACGAACCGGAACCAGAAAACTAAACACCCGAGACATCAACCGGAACCAGGAAATGCACACCAAACACTATCAGAGGCACAAACCACACCCCAACCGCAGGCTGAAAAATAAGTAGCATACGCACAGGCGCAGCAGTGTAGAATGTAGAACATATGTTTCTCCAACAGCGGAGAATACAACACACACGATGCACAGGCCAAAGCACAGCAGCACACGACCACCGTGTGTTTCGTGGAGACATTAGCAACAGAGTACATTGGGTGTGCTATGGATAAGCACAACAGCAGTGGAGACGTAAGCAAACCAATTATATATGATAGGAGGCAACAACAAAGTATGTGGAAAAGCACGCCGGAGAAGTATAAATAGGGCGAGCTGAGCCAAGAAAAATCGGTCAGCCGGCACCGGTGCAACGGTGCACATCTCCTGGTAGAGTGAGTATTCTTGTAAAAATTATATTGTTTGAAAATATAATATTTCGTGCCACACAGGGCCGTACCAAATACTTGTGATCTGTCAGACCTAAAAGTCTTGGCCTTCGTTGCTGGCAGGGGCATTAAATAATACCTGTCATTAATAAAAGAAAACGTTCTTTTCAGCTGGCTGCTCGTTGCCTAGAGCATATTGTTTAGCTTGTATATACATTATTTAAAACAAGTCTATCCCGCAGATTCCGACGCCGTAGCAACCAGAGCAATACCGCTCGGAGAACCACCCTATTGTTCTCCAATACCGGAAGCCAGCATTACCGCAACTACCGCCGCCGAACTACCAGAAGCGTATCTAGAGGTATCTTCACACAGGCCCCGAAGGGTACTTGTGATCTTTGCCGTAGGGCATATAATAATACTCGACCGCTAACCCGTGAGGGAAAGTTGGGATCTTACCGCACAGGGTCAGTAAAGCGCCTGTGATCTCTGCCGGAGGGCATATAATAATACTCAACCGCTAACCCGTGAGGGGCAGTTGGGATCTCCACACAGAGCCGAAGGGCACTTGTGATCTCTGCCGGAGGGCGTATAATAATACTCAACCGCTGACCCGCTGAGGGGAAGTTGGGATCTTACCGCACAGGGTCAGTTAAGCGCCTGTGATCTTTGCCGGAGGGCATATAATAATACTCGACCGCTAACCCGTGAGGGAAAGTTGGGATCTCCACACAGGGCCGAAGGGCGCTTGTGATCTTTGCCGGAGGGCATATAATAATACTCAACCGCTAACCCGCTGAGGGGATGTTGGGATCTTACCGCACAGGGACAGTAAAGCGCCTGTGATCATTGCCGGAGGGCATATAATAATACTCAACCGCTAATCCCGTTTCTCTACTATAGGTACACCACCGAATTGCCGATAGCCGAACTAGAGGAGCCAAAGAGCGTTCTTGCTGCCGACGCTGACTTACAGCTGCGTTTTTGGAATAAGGCGTATAAGAGCCATAAAAATAAACATTGTAATTTGAAATTGTAAATAAGCTATAAAAAGAGAAGTTTGCACGAATAAAGAGTTTCTGAACTTCTATGCGAAGTTTTAGTGGTTTCATTCGCGACCCTGGACAGCCGTGAGTCATACCTCGGCTGGGAAATAAAAATCACATCACAATTTGGCGCCCGAGCAGGGACCAATTAGGTCCATTCCCCGAGAAACAGAAACTCTTTATCGAACTATAAACAGAAAACTGAAATAAACCAATTATGTCAGACACCGAAGAAAGCTTCGATGTTTACGCGAGCATCGGAGCAATTTACTTGCTGAGTAAGGAAGAGCTTAAAGCCCGAATGAGTCAACAGGGACTCGATACCGAAGGGACGATAGCCGCTCTTCGAACTAGATTCAGCGCTCATATTAAAGGAGCCAGAATGAGAAAGTCGATGCAAAGTCTTTGTGAAGACTTGGAGAAGGTCGCTACCGCCAGAGAGTATGACGACACTCCAGCACCAGAAATTGATACCGAACCAGCACCGAAATCACCGGGCTATACAGAAGTACTGTTCGAAGTACCGCCGTATATTCCGCCAATGCCATTACACGCGCCTACCAGCGTTACCGAGGCAACCCGAGGTTGCCTACCTACCGAAAACCGACCCGACCAAGCGAGTACCTCACGTGGGTTTACCCGCTCGGACACCAGAACTACAGTCCGAACCACCGGTAGAATTGTGCTCAGCTATGAAGCTGAAGTAATGAATACAGTTCGAAAGTGGGGATTAAGATTTGACTCGTCTGGTAACGCCCCAGAATTCTTACACCGTCTCGAAGAATTGACTACGTGTTACGACCTGAGACCAGACGACGTAGTCAAAGCATTGCCAGAACTCTTACGTGGCACCGCCCTAGAGTGGTATCGCATTAATCGCGACCATGTCAAGGTATGGATTGAATTTCGTAGCGCCTTTCTCGAACACTTTTTGCCCGCCCGTTACTTATGCAAATTAGAGGATGAAATCATGCGAAGGAAGCAAGGCCCCCGTGAGAAGGCAAAAGATTTCATCCGGGGCACGCAATACCTGATTCACCGCCATCCCCGCATAAGTCTAACGGACAATATTGATCGCATTTATGACAGCTTGCGAGCAGAGTATCAACTGTACATAAAGAGGCGTGATTTTAATACGCTCGAAGAGCTTATGACATTGGCAGAGGAGTACGAACACATTCAAGGGGAAGATCGTAACTCGCGCCACGCGCTAATTCGTCCAGCGCCAGCTCTGAACCGCAATGCACCACCGTACCGCCCGCTACCTGACAACCGACCGGGGTTCCCAGTTCCACGTCCCGATATTATTCGCCCTAATTTCAATAGACCGATACCACCCGCTAGCCAGTACGACCGGTCCACGCACTGCTGGAATTGTAAGCAGCGTGGACACAGTAAAAGCAACTGCCTGAGGCCCTTCCGACTCTTTTGTTCCTACTGCGTTGAGGACGGGATATTAACCGAGGATTGTGGATGCCATCCACACAGGGCTGCAGTTATGGCCAGTCAAGTTAACCGTTGCTGTTCAACCCGGAAAAACTGGTACCGAAACCCAGGTAACTCGAGCGCCCTCAATTCAAGCGCCTTGACCCCGACAGCAACTAAGCCGACCCCGGCGAACCAAGTAAGACGTGATAGACGGCTTACACGAACACACCAGAACCAGCAAAACAGCTGTAGGAAATACCAGCCACCGCCAGAAACGAAATCAACGGAATTTGACCCACGTTGTTTCGTGACGGTACAGGTTCATGGTCAACCTATAAAGGCTTTGATAGATACAAGAGCCACCATGGCATTTATTAATGAAAACACGCGTCAGTTGCTACGCAGAGCGAAGATACCCGCCCACTACTACCGCCATCTCACTTACCTCGCCAACGGAGACGTGGTTGTCAGCCGAGAGCACTATTCACTCACGATGTCTATCGCTGACCAAGGCATTCATGGGATAGTGACGTATATGCACCAACTAGCGTATGACATGGTCATCGGTGTAGATCTATTGCGCAAGGCTGATCTCCGTATGACTATGCGAGGTCATGAAATCCATTGGTCTGACAGTAGCTCTGAAGAACCAAGAGACCGACTGTTTGGTAGAAACAATGTGTTAGCGCTGTCATGTGGTATGCATAAAGCAACCGCAACGCCTTCCGTTCGGAGCGAAAGATTGAAAATATTGTACTCTCAGGATGCTGCTCTAAGGCGGACACGTAACCATAATCTACGAAGGACAGCGTGGCGACCCAGTATTGGCGATCACGTCTACAAAAAAGCAAGAGTACTCTCATCCGCCGCCAAACACGTCGTAGAAAAATTGGCACCTCGATACGAAGGGCCTTACGAAGTAGTCCGTTATATTTCCCCAGTAATTGCTGTACTAAGACGGGTAGTGCAACAAAAAAATTACCAAGGACAACAAAAAAGTAATATGATACGATCTCACATAAGGGATCTCAAAGGGTTCGCATCACTAGGATGCAGTATAAAAGCAAGGGCTGAATCGAATATTTGCCATTCAGTCAGCGACCGCCAAAGGACCAACATGAATTCCTGTGAAGAGGAAAAAGAAATGGCGCAACCATGGAAAAGACAGGGGACCATACCCTCTCGTTTAGAACCCGGCCAACGACAAACGATTTTTCTGCCTAAATTACCGCGTCCCGAACCCCGCGCCCAGACAACCGACGAAACCGCCGCAACCCAGAAAAAGCGCACGGCGCACACCCCAAAGGATCCACAGGTCAGGCAACTGGCTAGACCAGCCGCAGTATATACATCAACCAGCCGTGGAACTGCGGGAAGAAAGGTCGCTGCATCGGACCTAAAGGCGGCCCAGACAAAAGCAACCCGAGCTGTGGATCTACGGACAAGGCTGCTAAAATTCGTGCGCGGCCTTATGCGACGAAGCACTAGCATGCTTCCGTCATTTCGCGACGCGGCTATGGTCTCATTGACGCACAACGTGACGAAACCCTCCGTGCCTAACACACGCCCGTCAGCCCAGAGACGGCCGACTTCCAATCAACCGGATCCTTTTAAGGGAGTCGAGGTAACCAAGCACGCGTTATATAATCCGCACCGCCGACGACAGCGTTTCTTCTTCCGGCGAAGAAAAGGTAGGGTGATCGCTAATATCGTGCGACGGGGGTTCGCAATTTTAACGCACGAGCCCACCGGTGCAAGGAAGGAGGTGGTATTCGACCCGTGAAGCGACCGAAAATACCCGAAGATGTATTGGAAGGAGCGCATCGTAATTATTTTTTTTTTTGTTTTGTGCAAGGAGCACCTTAAGTTGCCGTTTTACTTTCTTCTTTTTTTTTTTGCAAGAATTAGTTATGGTTTTTGTTATTAAGCTTGTCCTAATTAAGATTGTTAAAGAAAAAAAAAAAAAATTTAATTTAAAAATAAAATGCATTTTATACATCGATACATGCTTAAGCCACCACCACTCCATAATACCTTGTGCGCTGAAAACGCACATCACACGCCATCCAGTAGCAAGAGCTACGCAACCAGTGCCTGAAGCACGAACCGGAACCAGAAAACTAAACACCCGAGACATCAACCGGAACCAGGAAATGCACACCAAACACTATCAGAGGCACAAACCACACCCCAACCGCAGGCTGAAAAATAAGTAGCATACGCACAGGCGCAGCAGTGTAGAATGTAGAACAAATGTTTCTCCAACAGCGGAGAATACAACACACACGATGCACAGGCCAAAGCACAGCAGCACACGACCACCGTGTGTTTCGTGGAGACATTAGCAACAGAGTACATTGGGTGTGCTATGGATAAGCACAACAGCAGTGGAGACGTAAGCAAACCAATTATATATGATAGGAGGCAACAACAAAGTATGTGGAAAAGCGCACGCCGGAGAAGTATAAATAGGGCGAGCTGAGCCAAGAAAAATCGGTCAGCCGCCACCGGTGCAACGGTGCACATCTCCTGGTAGAGTGAGTATTCTTGTAAAAATTATATTGTTTGAAAATATAATATTTCGTGCCACACAGGGCCGTACCAAATACTTGTGATCTGTCAGACCTAAAAGTCTTGGCCT
Organism: Melanostoma scalare; assembly: GCA_949752695.1. Taxonomy (NCBI): domain Eukaryota; kingdom Metazoa; phylum Arthropoda; class Insecta; order Diptera; family Syrphidae; genus Melanostoma; species Melanostoma scalare. Next base: position 104,012,025 of record OX456984.1, on the reverse strand, counting down.
TCGTTGCTGGCAGGGGCATTAAATAATACCTGTCATTAATAAAAGAAAACGTTCTTTTCAGCTGGCTGCTCTTTGCCTAGAGCATATTGTTTAGCTTGTATATACATTATTTAAAACAAGTCTATCCCGCAGATTCCGACGCCGTAGCAACCAGAGCAATACCGCTCGGAGAACCACCCTATTTTTCTCCAATACCGGAAGCCAGCATTACCGCAACTACCGCCGCCGAACTACCAGAAGCGTATCTAGAGGTATCTTCACACAGGCCCCGAAGGGTACTTGTGATCTTTGCCGTAGGGCATATAATAATACTCGACCGCTAACCCGTGAGGGAAAGTTGGGATCTTACCGCACAGGGTCAGTAAAGCGCCTGTGATCTCTGCCGGAGGGCAAATAATAATACTCAACCGCTAACCCGTGAGGGGCAGTTGGGATCTCCACACAGAGCCGAAGGGCACTTGTGATCTCTGCCGGAGGGCGTATAATAATACTCAACCGCTGACCCGCTGAGGGGAAGTTGGGATCTTACCGCACAGGGTCAGTTAAGCGCCTGTGATCTTTGCCGGAGGGCATATAATAATACTCGACCGCTAACCCGTGAGGGAAAGTTGGGATCTCCACCCAGGGCCGAAGGGCGCTTGTGATCTTTGCCGGAGGGCATATAATAATACTCAACCGCTAACCCGCTGAGGGGAAGTTGGGATCTTACCGCACAGGGACAGTAAAGCGCCTGTGATCATTGCCGGAGGGCATATAATAATACTCAACCGCTAATCCCGTTTCTCTACTATAGGTACACCACCGAATTGCCGATAGCCGAACTAGAGGAGCCAAAGAGCGTTCTTGCTGCCGACGCTGACTTACAGCTGCGTTTTTGGAATAAGGCGTATAAGAGCCATAAAAATAAACATTGTAATTTGAAATTGTAAATAAGCTATAAAAAGAGAAGTTTGCACGAATAAAGAGTTTCTGAACTTCTATGCGAAGTTTTAGTGGTTTCATTCGCCGACCCTGGACAGCCGTGAGTCATACCTCGGCTGGGAAATAAAAATCACATCACAATGTCCATGATAGTTTCTACCTCTATTATTCATGAGCCTATCTAATACTATTTTTAACCTATCGTTTACCCCCTTTTTTAGAAATGCTAAACCTCTTCTCTCATTAGCTTTTGTTAGGATTTCCCTTGCTTCTTCACCATGGCAAGAAATTTCTAGTTCTGTCATTTTTGTAATAAGTGTTTCGATGTCTGTTACGAATTCTCGCACAGATCGATTACCCTGATATGTCTTACTGAGTTTGGTTTGTATCGTTTCTATTGTATCTTTTGGTCCACATTTTTCTATTAAAATTTTTTTTAATGAAACAAAATTCTCTGGTTTTTGATTACCTGGTTCAGTAAGAGCTTTACCTTGAATTTTGCATTTTAATATAAATTTTATTAGTGTGGGTTTTGAGGTCTCATTAAGGGTGTCATGGTAGAATTCTACGCTGTTTATAAAATCCCTAATGTGTTCAGTTCTCTAGGCCTCCTCATCACAGTTGAGGGTAGGCAATTTCTGAGCTATACTGAAACTGAATATTTCTGCCATGTTTTCAACTACTTCTAACTCTTTGGCTTCTTTATCTTGATGAGTTTTTTAGTTGAGATATTCCACGTGTTTTTTAATCTAATAAATGAAAAGATTAGTAAAGTTTTTAACAGTTAAAACACTTATTTTATTTCCTCAGATGTACATTTCAGAAGCAATGCTTCCATCGTCAGTGAGATGGAAGCATTGCTTCTGAAATGTACATCTGAGGAAATAAAATAAGTGTTTTAACTGTTAAAAACTTTACTAATCTTTTCATTTATTCTTTATCTTCTTCTCCTTTTATGTTTTCTTCGCCTAGTAATTTCTCTTCGACTTCTTTATCTTCTTCTTCTCCTATGTTTTCTTCGCCTAGCAATTTAGTTTTTTCCTCTAATATTTGATTCAGTTTGACTAATAAGTTATCTATAATTGTTTTTAAAGTTTTTTTGTTTGTATCCTTTTCTAATTTTTCATATTTTTCATTAAACTCTTTTTCTAATTTAAATATTTCTTGTCTTTTTTCAGTAATATAGTTTTCGGAATATTTTCTTTTTGGGGTTTTATTGAAGTTTGCAAGTATTTCTTTTAGTGTTTTTATTATGTTTAACATATTTTTAATTATTTATTTATATATATATTTTTTTTTACATTGTTTATACATTGAAAAAAAAATTGTTTGTTTGTAAAAATTTTAAACTGCTACATTTTTAATTTCATTAGTAATAATTTTCTGGGCATTTTGTTTAAAATAAAATTTTAAAATTTTTGTGGCTAAATAAACTATAAAGATTATCAAAATTATGATGACAATGTCCATGATCACAAGATTTGAAGTTAACACATTATTATTATTGTTATTATTGGTTACAACATAATGCTGTGTAAATCGTTCATTTCCAGTGAACGAATCAATCATCAATCGTTCAATGGAAAGATTCGGTCATTTCAATCAATCATTCAATCACTTGAACTGGCCGAGGCGATCGACCGAAACTGAAACCAATAGACCCACGAGAACGAGGAACGACCGAAATTGAAACCAATCATTTGCAGTGCAGCGTTGTATTTTTTAATTTGTATTACTCTCTGTTTGCGCTTCGTGTCTACCTACATACATATCTACATAGGTGCAGTCGAGTCAACATCGAAACAGAAACGTAGGCAAGAACCAATAGTATGGTACTGAGTTGTAGTTGGGGGATTTTTTTCTTTATAAGATGTGCATATACATACACACATTACATTCATTTTACATTTTCAGTGAGAATCGCCTTAAAAAATTTGAAGTAGAAATCTTTCCATATCGCTTTAAAACAAGGACTAGAAAAGTTCTAAATCTATGAAATTCTAAAAGCTGAAAATATAAAACAAACTTAAGTATGTATACATAATGTGCTTCATCTGAAATGAAAAACTTTGCCCACCTACTCAGCAATAGCACCATTCTATGAGCATCAAAGTAGAGAGTAGACAGAGTACTGTAGTACTTGTTTGATTGGTTTGAGTTTCGGCTTCGGTCAATCGTTTCGGGTCTCGTTCAAACGATTGGTTTCAGTTTCGGTCGTTCGTTTGGTTCAAGTGATTGGTGATTGGTTTCAGTCTCGTTCGTTCGTTTCGTTCAAACGATTGGTTTCAATCTCGGTCGGTCGTTTGGTTCAAGTGATTGGTGATTGGTTTCAGTCTCGGTCGTTCATTTCGTTCAAACGATTGGTTTCAATTTCGGTCGTTCGCCTATCGTTCAAGGTTCAACCTTCAACGTTCAAATGATTGGTTTCATTTTCAGACGTTCGGCTCGTACAAATGATTGGTTTCGGTTTCGGTCGTTCGTTTCTATCAAATCATTGGTTTCGGTTTCGGACGTCTTCACCCATCTCATACAAATACAGCATATAATAGTAAAATACTGAGTTCCTTTCAGTGGCGTTCTATGGAAATGATTGAAATGGTGATTGATTGTTTTAGTTTTGTATGATTGCAATCATCAATCATTTCCAGTGAACGGGTCAAAAAGACCGAATCAATCACGATTGACACAGCTCTATTACAACAACCTCTTCTTTGGAGGATTTTCCTCCCATTATAAAATTTTTTTTTTTTGAATGAAACTAAAAATTAATCTACTTTTTACAGTTATTTTCTTTTTGTAAATTTTTTGCTTGTTGCAAAAAATTTTTCTTTGTACTCCCACTGCTTAGACTTGCTAATCTGTATAGGTTGCCGATTTCTTGCCTTAGTTTAACCTTTCTTCCAGCACGTTTCCTTTTAATTGTTTGTGATGGTACTTGCTGTTGTTGTATCGGTTTTTTCCTTTTCAGATACTCCTCGATAGTTAGAGGCTTAGGTCCAGCGGTTTTTGGTGTGGGCACGTATATGTGTGCCTCATTTGTTGGTTGTCCAGGATTATAGGGACTATTCAATGCTTCGAAGAGTTCGTCTAAAGCTTCCTTTTGATATGGCATTGGTGTTGGTACGTCTACGTCCAAACGTGGCACCTTGTTTTTATCGAATTTAAGAATTTCAGCCAACTGCTTAACTAGCTGTTAACTGGCAGGATCGCCATGTAACGTCGTCTACCTCACCTACTGAGCTATGGGGGATATTGAATGGCTTCCCCAAGCCGAATAAGGTTGATGGCTAGGAAGCCTATCTGTTTGAAATAAAATCGAGGCTGAAGAGCCAAAGTGTACTTTTCTACTTCCAAACTTAAAGTGAGTTTATTCGACTGAACTTAAGCTATTTATACAAAATAATCAACTTACACACTAACATCTTAACCCTATATCAAATATACATATTATAACTTAAACATAGAAGTATTTGGTATTCCGAATTCTGTGGGAAATGAACGAACAACGGAACCAGGCAGCATACTTGCTATGTCATCAAATTAATAGCCGATGCCAATATGCAAAGCCCTTCTAATACAATGCACAAATGTATCCAAATACATCCAGCCATATGCACTACACAGTATGCAGTGCATTGAACCTTAGTGAGTAGGTAGATACACTTGACTAAAGTAATCTGAAGCGTCGCGTCCCGTCGTCGTCAGTGGCATTGAAATTATTACTTAATAATTTAGTGCATGAGGTTGATACTCATGACCATGAATGAAATACGAGTTCAAGGTCGGCTATCGTGAAGCGTAAAGTGGATTAACGTCAATGACCGGAATGAATGTATAATGAAGTGGTCGCTAGTGTGATCCCTTCACACCACGTCTGCCGTAAGTTCGTGGAACGACGGCTTCTTTATGACCGAGACGTCACCGCAGTAGGCTGAGGCGTTTAAGAGCTCCTTCGGTTCAGTAGGGCGGTCTCAGATCGCGATCGTCGTGACGTTGTTAAAATGTCAGATGTGTTCTGGTGGTTGTCCGAGCAACAAATTGATACTGATGATGAGATTAGTCGCCAACGACTGGCTTATAAAGGTTAAGCTTGTAAGTTTTAAGATAGGGAGTGGGCACAGTGGCAAAAAGACTTTCAGGTCCCCTTTTATTTTTATTATTTATTGATGATATTACTTCTGTCATAAAATATTGTGAATGTCTGATTAGAAGTTGTTTCTAAAAACTGGCAATTTCAATGATTTTTGTTAGTCAAGTTTGACCTCAATTCCTTGTCAAAGTGTTGCTCTAATAATGAATTAAATCTAAATATTAGTAAGTGCAATACAGTTTTTTTTCTAAGGAAAAATAATTGTCATTCGTTTGATTACCATATAGACTTAGGCATTATACTTAACCCCTGTCTATTGTACAAAAACCATTTTGATTATTTGCTTGCCAAAGATTTTAGAGACCCCTCATCTTTTTGACTTTGTATAATTTTCTTGTGAGATCGATTTTGGAGTAAGCTGATGTCTTCTCGAGCCCTGCCATCACTTCTCATTCTGGTTGATTAGAAAGTATACAAAGACGATTTACAAAATTTTTATACACTACTCGCAAAAATTAAAGGATATTAAAAAAATTCCAAATTTTAGGGTAATTTTCAACAAGTGAAAACTCAGATCGTACAAAAAAGTTAAAAAAAGGAATTTGTAGCTCTGATAATACAATTTTCATATCTGAACAGTAAATTTTTTTTTCGTCGGCCGTTCTCAAGTAATAATCCGAAAACCAACAAAAAAATATTGTTAAAAATGTTTGCTCGTCTTTAAAATGGTCTGTGGATTCAAAAAAAAAATATATAGCTCGATCATCGCGTACGGTAGTGATTCGTCCTTGACCTGCTTGTCGAACGTATGTGTGACTCTCATTGAATCAATATTGTAAGAAGCGTAAATCCGACCGTGCTACCTCCACGTGGAAAAAAACTCTTTTTTCGAAAAATTTGTTTATTTTTTACATTTACATTTACGTGAAACCTACTCCACACATAAATCAGCGGAGTAGGGGGTTGCAGCCGGGCGACAAAGACCATTTGGCTATAGACCATAAGACTAACTACACAAATACTACATAGAACAAATAACACATGACAACAACACGCAGTAGTACAGGACGGTCCCCATCTTGTCACTAACAGCGCTCATTCCGATTTAATTACGGTGTTCTAATGGGAACCGACTCTAGTTTTAGTTTTCAATGAATGTTTTATTGTTTCTCACTTATAACTACTTACTTGCTAACAAAAATTTTTAACTAGCTTACATAATAACTTAATTAACTTACTGACCCTAGGCGGGTACTCTAAATAACTCAATAATTTATTTTCTAATGTCTTTCGGCCTAAAGATACAATATATATATTTCAACTTAGAACTAATACTAAGAACTAAGAAAATTTAAAAAACATAGTTTTATGGGAACCGACTCTTTTCGGTTGACAAGGCCGTTGCCATGTTTATTATTTTTTTTTTTTTTTCATTATTGATGCCATTGAGTAAGGAAATTACTAATTACTGATATAAAAAACATTTTGAACTTAAGAAATTCATTAAAATAAAAAAATTACGTTTTTCGGTGATTTTTGACAAAAACGATAGATTTAAACCTTCGGGGCATAGAAAAAAAATTGCAGCGCTTTGCAATTTTCAGGGAACTTTACGGACGTTTTGATGTTGGAAAATTGCCGACGATATCTTTCGTTCATGCGTTATATCCAAAGTTATAACAAATTTTAAGAACAGTCCTTAATTTGTCAATTTAAGCTTTTTTCAGTCAACATTATGACATCGAAATTTTTAATCAATAGTCACTGATTGCATATCATAGAGAATGTTTTGCAGTTTCCGAAACCTTACATTTATTTATTGTACGATTATTAGTCTCCGAGTAATTAACTGTCAAAGTTAAAATATTACTACGATTAAATCATAAGAGTACCTATATGCGAATAGTGTAACATTAATAAAAGACTTCCTATGCAACCATATAAAATAGGATTGGTGACCTTTGCCCCAAAACATAAGCTCCAAACGGAAATCCCCAAATTAAAATCTCCAGCCGTGAAATATCCTAAAACGAAATCTACAAACCGAATATCCCCAAAACAAATATTTTCAAGTAGTGAATCATGCGATAAAATCGCGCGCACGATTTCATCGCATGATTCACTACTTGAACATATTTGTTTTGGGGATGTTTGCAGGAAATGTAATATAAAGAGTAAACATAAAATTCTTTATATTGTTTTTAATGTTTAATGAAATGAAAATACGTTTTCAAAATTTGTAAGCTAATAAAAATTATTCAAAAACGTTATATGTTACAATTGTGCGAACAAAATAAGGTCCCTTTCAAGGTCTTAAATGAAACGAAAAGAAAAAATTCAAAAAAAAGTTTCTCTTTATTCTCAATGTTTTACAATGAAAAAAAAAAATTATGTTACTGTAATAGTTTACAGTTACATACTGTTCACACGACTCTGAATTGGTGTGCCAGTGTGAGCAGTGCCACTCCCCAGCTAAATCTAAAATCTAGTCTTTTTACCATTCACGGTTCGTTCTCTTGTATCAATTGATCAATAGTTACTTTTTTAAAACTAGTACTTTTTTTTCTCTCACAGTCGTTCGTCGTATAGCGACGACCATTCGTATTTCATCAGCCAACCAGCCAGCATCTTTAATTTAATTTTTTACGCTTGGGCCTTCTGCCATCTTTCTTTTGTTTCTTGTGCTGAATTTTCATTTAAGAAAGTGTGCAATTGGCAGCACAAAACAATTTTATAATTTTATACATACATATATTAAAGAAAACAAAACAAAGTAAAATAAAATTACGAAACAATCCTACGTGCTGAAACAATAAATAAAAAACAAAAATACAAAAGAAGGCGTTTGTTCTGGAAGGAAAAGGCGTTTATTACAAAGGTGGAAATTTTTGGTGGTGCACGTGTGGTTGCCGAAGCATTTACTCTTACAGTGTGGTCTCCTTCAACATTTGGTCCATCGGGCGGATTATTGGACGCCATCGCTTCAGACCACGCTGTGTGCAATCTTTGTCTGGCGCCCCAGACCACGCTGCGCACAATTTTTGCCTGATGCTTCAGACCACGCTGCGCACAATCTTTGCGCGCCAGACCACGCTGCGCGCAATCTTTGCCTGGCGCTCCAGACCACGCTGCGCACAAACTTTGCGCTCCAGACCACGCTACGCGCAATCTTTGCCTGGCGCTCCAGACCACGCTGCGCACAATTTTTGCCTGGCGCTCCAGACCACGCGGCGCACAATCTTTTGCCTGGCGCTCCAGAATACGCTGCGCACAATCTTTTGCCTGGCGCTCCAGACCACGCTGCGCACAATCTTTTGCCAGGCGCTCCAAGCACGCTGCCAAAAGGAGGTACAACCGTTGACCACTCTGCAAAAAAAGGGCACAATCTTTTGTCTGCGACGCTGTGGAATATTGCATAGTGGAAGTGTGCCTATCGTGGGACCAACCTGGAGCGGAGTTTTCCTGTTTTTTGCATCTTAACATCTAAAATTATAAAGGGTAAGTGAGAGTTTTTAATTGGCAATTTTTAGTTACATAAAAAAAAAATTATTTTTTTTTCTCTCTTTGTGTTGCGCCCTGACCAACAAACGCGCCATTGTTCCGTTGTTTGATATCGGTATATGCATATATATTTTTTTTTTGTGTGGTTAAAGCGGTTCCTGGACAGTCGGTTTCCATCGCTTCGATATACGCGGTTTTTTTGTTTTGTTCCCCAGCCTATTTTTTGGGGATTTCAAAATTTAATCCAAGCCGAGGTGGTTGGTCCCCAGTAGAATCTTTCAAGCCTATTGAAGATTCTAGTGCTTTAAAATTTTGATTTTTTTTGAAATTTTTAGAATCCTTCAAGCATTTTGAAGATTCTAGTGCTTTAAATTTAGATTTTTTTTTTAAATTTAATAGACTACCCTCTTTCGTCTTTAAAGGAGTCTGCGTTTTTTATCGCGCTTTACTTTTTTCTAGTTTGTGCCGCTCACACCGTTAGTAACGGTGTATCCAAGCCGGGGTGGTTGGCCCCCAGTAGAATCTTTCAAGCCTATTGAAGATTCTAGTGCTTTAAATTTCTATTTTTTTTTAATTTTTTTTTTCTTGTGCACACACCGTTCGTAACGGTCAAAACTTTCATGACGGTGCAGAAACCCCCCAGAAAATATTGCTTGCAACGGCACAAGTTTGCATTGTCGGCAAAGAATCCAAACACATAGTTCGCGTTCTTATCGACCCTGGTTCCGAAATATCCTTTATCTCAGAGGCAGTACAAAAACGTTTGAACTTGCCCGTAACCGATAAGAATACAACCATTTCCGGAATCAGTGGTAATCTCGCCATAACGTCGAAAAAACTCTGTTCGTTTGCAATCACGTGCTTAGATGAAACCCAGATCACCATTTCCGCTCAGACCATTGTGCTTAGATCATTGACAAACAACCTGCCAAGTTCATCGTTTAGTGTCATCGATCCCAACCATTTTGGCGGCCTCAAACTGGTTGATCCCACGTGACGAACAATACAAAAACACAACTTCAAGACGTTCGGATGGGAGGTACATATGTTGTTCGTCTGCCGTTCAAGGCACAATCGTCAAAGGGCAAGTTAGGGTCCTCTAGGCACATCGCATTAAGGCAGTTCTCTAGAGTCGAAAGATCGTTAGCCATGAAGGCGGATCTCAAGACTCAATATTCAAGCGTTATTTCTGAATCGAATATAAAATATATATAAAATATATATGAATATTTCTCGATCGAAAAGATTGCTAAAGGTCAAGTAAACTCGTTCTATCTGCCACATCATGCGGTCATAAAGCCTGAAAGCAGGACAACCAAAGTGAGGGTTGTTTTTAATGCGTCTCAATCGTCATCGAATGGGGTAATTTTAAACGATTTGTTGTATCCAGGGCCCATATTGCAGCAAGATTTACTATCACTCATTCTCCGCTGGAGATTTTATAAATTTGTCTTTAATGCGGACATTGAGAAAATGTACCGCCAAATCCTGGTCGACCCTAGGGACACTCCATATCAACGAATCCTCTTTCGCAGCTCCCCAGAGTCCAAAATCGAAGTGTGAAGGGATCACACTAGAGACCACGTCATTATACATTTAATTCCGGTCATTGACGTTAATCCGCATTACGCTTCACGATAGCCAACCTTGAACTCGTATTTCATTCATGGTCATGAATCAACCTCATGCACTAAATTATTAAGTAATAATTTCAATGCCACTGACGACGACGGGACGCGACGCTTCAGATTACTTTTGTCAAGTGTATCTACCTACTCACTAAGGTTCAATGCACTGCATACTGTGTAGTGCATATGGCTGGACGTATTTGGATACATTTGTGCATTGTATTAGACGGGCTATGCATATTGGCATCGGCTATTAATTTGATGACATAGCAAGTATGCTACCTGGTTCCGTTGTTCGTTTATTTCCCACAGAATTCGGAATACCAAATATTTTTATGTGTAAGTTATAATATGTATATTTGATATTGGTTTAAGATGTTAGTGTGTAAGTTGATTATTTTGTATAAATAGCTTAAGTTCAGTCTAATAAATTCACTTTTAAGTTTGAAGTAGAACAGAACACTTTGGCTCTTCAGCCTCTATTCTTATTTCCAACAGATAGGCTCTCTAGCCATCAACACAATTCGGCTTGGGGAAGCCATCTAATATCCTCCATAGCTCAGTAGGTGAGGTAGTACGTAGGCCCCTCGTTACATGGCGATCCTGCCAGGCTCGAATGGGTGTTGTTGGATGTGTCTCCCACAAGATGATTGAACCATTTCAAGTGTTATATGAAAAACCAAGTGAATATGTGGCTCAACTTAAACACACTGTCCTGCTAATGCCAAACGGTGTCAACTTGGTCACTGGTATCCCATTCGCCGAGGAGAACTTTGCCAGCGAGCACAGTATAGCTCAACCTGAACTAAAGGAACTTGTTAGCAATCCAATCAACCCCACGAAAAGTGCCAAGAAGGGAAAGGGTTCCAAGAAGAAGACAGCCAGCGAAACAGAACCAGCAGCTAAAGTAGAATCAACGCCAGCAGCCGTTGACACAAAAGCATAAATGTGTTTAACACTATTTTGTATAACGAAATTGTTTCTTTCTTATCTTTTTCGCGGATGAACGATTTTTAAGTTTTTTTTTTCTTCTTTTTTCCCCTTCAAACAATTTTTTCAACAAACAAATTCCCCGAATTAAAAAAAATTAAGCCAGCGACGATAAGTTTAAAACTTTTATAAGATTATTCGAAATAATAAGTGCAGCCTGCTAAAATAAATTGTTTATATAAAATCAAGTTACATATTTGAAATAATAACAAAAATCAATCCTTAATAATAAAAAGAGAACAAAAAACAAAAAAAAAAAAAAAAATTTACAAAATAACTGTAAAAAGTAGATTAAATCTTTATTTCATTCAAAAAAAAATTTTTAAAATGGGAGGAAAATCTTCCAAAGAAGAAGTTGTGGTAACAAATAATAATAATAATAATAATAATAATGTATTAAGTTCAAACCTTGTTATCATGGACATTGTCATTATAATTTTGATAATATGTATAGTTTATTTAGCAACAAAAATTTTAAAATTTTACTTCAAACAAAATGTCCAAAAGATTATTAGTAATGAAATTAAAAATGTAGCAGTTTAAAATTCTTACTAACAAAAAAAAAAAATTTTTTTTCAATGTATAAACAATGTAAAAAAAAAAAAAATTTTATATATGAATAAATAATTGAAAATATGCTAAACATAATAAAAACATTAAAGGAAATACTTGAAAACTTCAATAAAACCCCAAAAAGAAAATATTCCGAAAATTATATTACTGGAAAGAGACAAGAAATACTTAAATTAGAAAAAGAGTTCAATGAAAAATTAGAAAAGGTTACAAATCAACAAACTTTAAAAAAAATTATAGATAGCTTATTAGTCAAACTAAATAAAATATTAGACGAAAAAACTAAATTGCTAGGCGAAGAAAACATAGGAGAAGAAGAAGATAAAGAAGTCAAAGAGAAATTGTTAGGCGAAGAAAACATAGGAGAAGAAGAAGATAAAGAAGCCAAAGAGTTAGAAGTAGTTGAAAACATGGCAGAAATATTCAGTTTCAGTATAGCTCAGAAATTGCCTACCCTCAACTGTGATGAGGAGGCCAAGAGAACTGAACACATTAGGGATTTTATAAACAGCGTAGAATTCTACCATGACACCCTTAATGAGACCTCAAAACCCACACTAATAAAATTTATATTAAAATGCAAAATTCAAGGTAAAGCTCTTACTGAACTAGGTAATCAAAAACCAGAGAATTTTGTTTCATTAAAAAAAATTTTAATAGAAAAATGTGGACCAAAAGATACAATAAAAACGATACAAACCAAACTTAGTAAGACATATCAGGGTAATCGATCTGTGCGAGAATTCGTAACAGACATCGAAACACTTATTACAAAAATGACAGAACTAGAAGTTTCTTGCCATAGTGAAGAAGCAAGGGAAATCTTAACAAAAGCTAATGAGAGAAGAGGTTTAGCATTTCTAAAAAAGGGGGTAAACGATAGGTTAAAAATAGTATTAGATAGCGCCAGACACACTAATCTTCAAGACGCTATCCGGCATATAGTGGAATTAGATAAAACCTCTACATCCACATCAAACACTGTTAGGTTCATGAATAATAGTGGTAGATACTATCATGGACATAATAATTCTAACAACTCTCGAGCTAGAAAAAACAAAACTCTAGGAATCGTTATAAATATAGAAATAATAATAATAACTATTATAACAACGACAACAGGTCCATATTTACTAGCAATAATGATAGACAAAGATATACTAATAATAACAGTAATAATCACAGTAACAACAACAATAATACCAATAGGTCGAATAATGTAAGTCAACCTAATAATAATCATAATCAGGTGTTCATAATGGGAAACGAGCAACCCACCGAAGGGGAAGCCGACCCATCGGAGGGAATTTATTAAATCCACAGACAACAGATGCCATTTGTAATGTTGGAATATCAAACGGCATTTACATACAGATCCCATTAAAAAACAACATAAACAAACAATTCTTACTAGACACAGGAGCCTCAATATGCGTTATCAAAAAATGTTCACTTACTAAAAATATTAATATTGATGAAAGAAAAAAGACAAAAGTATTAGGGATCTCAGGAAATCTAGAAACTTTAGGGACATGTATCTACGTATTACAACTAGGAGAATTTGCCATTCAATATGAATTTCACGTAGTAAGTGATTCTTTTCCGATCCCAGTGGATGGTATAATCGGAGAGAATTTCCTAACAGAATTCAGAGCCATTATAAATCTGGAGAAATTTTCGTTTGAGTAAAAAGTAGATAATCAACCCGTCATTCTACCTATATATACTCAACAAAACATACATGTTGTTTCCTTACCTCCACGGTGTGAAGCAACTTATTGGATGACTACAAAACATTCTGATTCTCGAATATTTTATCCACAAGAATTATGTGAAAATGTTTTCATGGCAGGTTCACTATCAACTGTTAAAGAGGGAAAAATACCCGTGAAAATTCTGAATACCCGTGATTCAGCTGTAACTCTAAAATGGATTGAACCCATATCATTCTCTCCTTCAGAACATTTTATTTTACATTATAATCATATAGATAAATCAATAAACAAACGAGTTCAGGAAATTCTAAATGAAATAAATTTTGAAACATTAAATAGCGAAGAAAAAAACCAGATTCAAGCAATATGTACAAAATTTCAAGATATTTTTCACGCAGATGGTGACAAACTCACGTATACCCATATTGGAAAGGCAGACATTAAACTTAAAAATGAATCTTCACCAAAATATACCAAGCCGTATCGACTACCTTACACTCAGAAGGAAGATATAAAGGAGGAAATAAAAAAAATGTTGTCAGATGACATAATAGAACCATCCGTCTCCCCTTGGAATTCTCCAATACTTATTGTGCCGAAAAAGAAAGACCCAGTTACCGGTCTTCAGAAATTCCGAGTGGTGATCGACTATCGTCACGTTAACGATCGAATCGAAGATGATAAATTTCCACTGCCAAACATAACGGACATCTATGATATGATCGGAGGAGCAACTTACTTCTCATGTATAGATCTAAGTCAAGGGTATTACCAAATGGAGCTAGATGCCAATAGTAAACCAATAACGGCATTCTCAACAGAGGATGTTCACTACCAGTTAAAACGTTTACCAATGGGTTTAAAGATCTCACCCAGTAAGTTTTCAAGAATGATGTCTATAGCCATGTCGGGACTAACATGTTCACGATGTTTCGTCTATCTTGACGATCTTATAATTTTTGGTAAAAATTTAATGGACCACAACAAAAACTTGATCCAAGTCTTTGAACGTCTGAAAGAAGTAAATCTCAAAATACACCCGAGAAAATGTTCTTTCTTGCGAAAAGAAGTATTATACCTCGGACACCTTATATCGGACAAAGGAATTTTACCTGACCCCACTAAATCTGCCGCAATGAAAAATTATCCATCTCCTACTAACGCGGATGAAGTAAGAAGATTCGTAGCATTCGCAAATTATTATCGAAAATTTATTAAAAATTTTGCTACCATTTGCATCCCATTAAATCGGTTATTGAAAAAGGATGTTGAATTCAATTTTAATAAAGATTGCGAAAAATCATTCAATTTGCTTAAAGAATACCTTATAAGTCCTACAATTCTCCAATTTCCAAATTTTAGTGAAGAATTCATTCTGCGTACAGACGCCTCAGGTTTCGCTTTAGGAGCTGTTTTGTCTAATTCCGATGACAGGCCAATTGCTTACGCAAGCAAAACTCTTAATAAGGCAGAGAAAAACTATAGTACTATTGAGAAAGAATTACTTGCTATAGTTTGGGCAGTAAAACACTATCGGCCATACTTGTTCGGAAGAAAGTTCAAAATCTTGACAGACCACAGACCCCTAGTATACTTGTTCTCACTAAAAGAACCTAGTAGTAGACTAACTAAATTCAGACTATTATTAGAAGAATACAATTTTTACGTAGAATATTCACCCGGTAAAGACAACTGTACAGCGACGCGCTTAGTCGCATTAAAGTAGAGTCTGAAGAATTAAAACAATTAAATATTTGTGTAGTAACAAGAGCCCAGTCGAAAGTAGATAATAAAGATAAAAATACACCTAAAGATAATAAGATACAAACCAATGAACAAATGATAACAGAACTTCTGAAACCACCCGAAAGTGGACTAAAAGTTATTGAATTAAAAATCGTTGACAATTTTACGGAAGATTTAGTTAATTTCAAGGACGACATAATTATAGGACCAAACAAAGTTTTGGCGTATATTCCAAAAGGGAATAGTTTACTCCTAAAGAAGCCCAAGGACAGCACTACAACCCAATCGACATTATTTGGCAAAATATTGTCGAGGGATGTGCAAAAATTCTGCGGGCCCAAATCAATTAAGAGAACATATATTACTAAAAATGGAATAAAGAAACTCTCGGACGGCCGTCGAGAATATAAAATTAGTGAATTAAAAAATATATTAGGAGAAATGTTTAAAGAAAGTAATATAAAGGTATACCTCATAGATAATGTTATTGAAATTACCGATCCTTGTAAGAAGAAATTAATACTAAACGACTTTCACATACTTCCAACCAGTGGACATGCAGGTATAAACCGTATGATCCAAAATATAAAGAAAAAATACTTTTGGACAGGAATGCAAAACGATGTGACGACATTCGTTAAGCACTGCCCAGTATGCCAACGAAACAAATATAACCAACCGAAGAAACAACCAATGACTATCACATCAACAGCCGAGTCAGGTTTTGACAAAATATTTATAGAACTAGTAGGACCTTTAGAAGAATCTGAAGATGGATCTAAATACATACTCACCATTCAAGATGAGCTTACCAAGTTTATCGAAGCTATACCACTCCCAAATAGAGAATCAGGCACAGTAGCTAAAGCTCTAGTAGAAGGTTTTATTCTAAGGTACGGAGTACCACATACAATAGCATCTGATCAGGGAACCCAATTTCTAAACCAGGTTTTCAAAAGTATCTGTAAGCTTTTGAGAATAGAACAATTACAGTCTACAGCGTATCATCATGAGAGCATAGGAGCTTTAGAAAATTCACATAAGGTTTTAGGAGCATATCTTAGAAGTTACGTCTCAGAAAAACACACGGACTGGAGCACTTGGTTGCCATATTACGTTTTCTGTTATAACACTTCCGTACACTCAGAAACGGGTTACACTCCATTCGAATTGATATTCGGAAAGCAATGTAGCTTACCCAACCATCTGACGAAACAAATGGAATCGGTGTACAACTATGACAATTACGTAATTGACCTTAAACATAAATTACAAGTTGCCCATAGAGATGCCCGAGAAACGCTTATAAAGAAGAAAAATGTTAGGAAAGATAGGTATGATAAAGAGGGACAAACAAAAAGTAGTAGTTTTGAAAAAGGAAGTTTAGTTTTATTAAGAAACGAAGCCAGAAAAAAATTAGATCCAATATTTATAGGACCATACGAAGTTTTGTCTCAAAATGGTGTGAATTGTGATATCAAATACGATAACAAAACAATGACAGTACACAAAAATAGACTAAAACCATTTTACATGTACTTAACTATTATATAATCGCTAATTAAACCAAAATTAAAAAGAAAAGGGGGAAGAGAATGTAAATAATATTCATATGCACATATATACATACAAGATAACTACTTCATTTAATTGATTAACTTAGTTTTTAATAAGAGTAAATTATACTGTTGTGCACAACTAGAATATAAGAAAAATAAGTAACTATAAGTTACTTGTATGAATGAAAAAAAAAATTATATTATATTATATGCGTAAGTTATGATACACACTAAGTATGTGCTATTACCATAAATATAAAAGAAAATAATGTTTAAAAAAAATAAAAAATATTGGGATTCCGAAAAAAAATATATATATTCCTTTTGTACAAGTTAGTGTCGCTTAAAAGAAGAAATCAAGATATGTCATGATTTCTCCTTTTCCCCAGGAAGGGTGGTGTGAAGGGATCACACTAGAGACCACGTCATTATACATTTAATTCCGGTCATTGACGTTAATCCGCATTACGCTTCACGATAGCCAACCTTGAACTCGTATTTCATTCATGGTCACGAATCAACCTCATGCACTAAATTATTAAGTAATAATTTCAATGCCACTGACGACGACGGGACGCGACGCTTCAGATTACTTTTGTCAAGTGTATCTACCTACTCACTAAGGTTCAATGCACTGCATACTGTGTAGTGCATATGGCTGGACGTATTTGGATACATTTGTGCATTGTATTAGACGGGCTATGCATATTGGCATCGGCTATTAATTTGATGACATAGCAAGTATGCTACCTGGTTCCGTTGTTCGTTTATTTCCCACAGAATTCGGAATACCAAATATTTTTATGTGTAAGTTGATTATTTTGTATAAATAGCTTAAGTTCAGTCTAATAAATTCACTTTTAAGTTTGAAGTAGAACAGAACACTTTGGCTCTTCAGCCTCTATTCTTATTTCCAACAGATAGGCTCTCTAGCCATCAACACAATTCGGCTTGGTTAAGCCATCTAATATCCCCCATAGCTCAGTAGGTGAGGTAGTACGTAGGCCCCTCGTTACAGAAGATTCGAACTTCAAACCGTGGTGTAAAGTGTGCAACATATTTGGCCATCCGCACCCTCTTGCAACTGGCAAAAGAAGGCAGAACCATGTACCCCCTAGCGTCTAGAATCATACAATCGGAGTTCTAAGTCGACTCAGTTCGGCTAAACAGGCACAGATCGAACTTTTAGCGTTGCTTAACTCAGCTGAGTTTCCACTACGTAAGTGGACCGCAAATTCGTCTAGCTTACTTAACCATTTGCCACCAGAACATGTGCTGAACGAAAGTTTCCTGAAGCTCGATGCTGACAGCACCACAAAAACATTAGGGGTACGATGGAATGTCAATGGAGACAATTTTTACTTCACCACACAACGCATTCCACTGTCGACAAATCCAACCAAAAGAGAGGTCTTCTCTCAAATTGCTCGTCTTTTCGATCCTGCGGGGTGGTTGGCCCCCGTAGTGATAATTGCCAAAACGTTGATGCAACGCATTTGAGCGGAGCACACTGAATGGGACGAGCGTATTAGCCCTGAATAATTTGCCACTTGGAAAGAGTTTGCAGAGTCGTTACCTGAAATACAGGTTATAGAAATCCCACGTTGGTTTGATTACTCCCCCACTGTGGAGATTCAGTTTCATGGTTTCTGTGACTCATCCGAGAAAGCATATGAGGCAGCGCTTTATATACGCGCAAGTCACCCTAATGGAGAAGCAACCTCCTACTTGATGTGTGCGAAGTCCAAAGTTGCTCCTTTAAAGTCGATCTCTTTACCGCGGCTTGAGCTGTGTGGAGCACTTTTGCTTTCAAAACTGATCAAATTTTACTTGCCCAATTTTCCAGTCCATGATTATCAAAACTTTTTATATACGGACTCATCCATAGTCTTGGCCTGGCTCAAAAAACCTAAGTTTTTTAAAACCGTTGTTGCAAACCGTACCAGTGAAATACACGACAATGTCGGCAATGCAGTATGGAAGCTAGAGTGGCGCAAAATAGTTCCATAGCCGGACCGAACATGGAAAGGTTCTTTTTTCAATCGGAACTAGTTCCGGGAACTATGTCCGCGGAACTATTAAGGTTTTGAATAGAGTTGATATAAATGAACTCGTCTTTGTACTAAAACAAACTGAAAACGACATAAGAAACCGTTCTGAGTTAAGAAAAAACAAAAATGTATACCAAAGTCCACTTATATAAATAAATATTATTCCGAAATCACAAATCGAATTACAATAATTTACAACAGCAAATCAATTAAAAACGTTCAAGAGATAAACTGTCCACATCGGTCAGTAATATTACCTACCTATCAACCTGCATTATGATTCCAAAGTTTCAAATCAATTCAAATCACATATGTATCACAATTCTCAACAGCAAAACTACTTAAAAAACATACAAAATCCAAACCTGTACCTACCTTATAGTCTTATTTGAATCTGACAATAACAAATGTGCTAACTAAACCAACCCTCATATCCTAGTAATTATGATACATACATAACAATAAGAAAGTTCAAAGGAACTATGAGTGTGGTCGGACCGATTTACATTCATCCGGACATGAAGGAACTAGTTGCACACTTCGGACCGATCGGACCGATTTACATTCATCCGGACATGAAGGAACTAGTCGCACACATCGGACCGATCGGACCAATTTACATTCAGCCGGACATGAATGAACTAGGAACTACAACAAATCCACTATACCCCACGGCTAACAATATGTGTGCAACTCATAATGTCCGGTCCGATCGGTCCGATGTGTGCAACTAGTTCCTTCATGTCCGGCTGAATGTAAATCGGTCCGACCGTACTCATAACGAAGAAATGTAATAGACAATGTGAGATATGCAACTTTTTCGTTCGTGTATGCTTCTATGCTATGAGGATTGTGCTTGGTTTAGATTTGTATGGAGCTCAACACTCTACTCGTTCTTTTTCTTATTGGATTGTTTTCGTATTGGCTTTGGTTGGGAATTTCGCAACAGAAACACAATACACATGTGTGTAGTGTGTGTTTGATTATTTCATTTATTTGTAACTCAACTAAGCAGACATGTTCGCTCTCCTTTATTATCTCGTTCTTTTGTGTATCGTTGTCGGAACTATGGACATGTTTGCATTCTGTTTGTGGAACGAAAGAAAATGTTTCCGTGTAAGGATATAGTTCCTGGAACTATATAGGCCCGAACCGACTCAACTCTACTACGGGGGTGTATGTGGTGGCTATATTCAGTGGTACTTTTGGTAAATATTTAGAAGTGGGGCTCCAGCCCAAATCGGTCCAAAAAAATTTTCTAACAATTCTGGATTATTTTATAGTATAAAAATAGATGTTTTGAAGTGGGGGAAGACATTTTGCTTACAGAAAACAATTGCTATTTCCATATTTAGCATGAGCAGCTTAACCCTGCGGAAAAAGGGTTTAAATAATGAGCCCCGCGAAGCGGGCCATGAGGAAAGCTGTTGCATACGGAAATTATTCGCTATTTTCATATTTAGCATGAGCAGCCTAACCCTGCGGAAACAGGGTTCAAATAATGAGCCCCGCGAAGCGGGCCATGCGGAAAGCAGGGTTAGGCTGCTCATGCTAAATATGAAAATAGCAAATAATTTCCGTATGCAACAGCTTTCCGCATGGCCCGCTTCGCGGGGCTCATTATTTGAACCCTGTTTCCGCAGGGTTAGGCTGCTCATGCTTAATATGAAAATAGCAAAAAATTTCCGTATGCAACAGCTTTTCGCATGGCCCGCTTCGCGGGGCTCATTATTTGAACCCAGTTTCCGCAGGGTTAGGCTGCTCATGCTAAATATGAAAATAGCAAATAATTTCCGTATGCAACAGCTTTCCGCATGGCCCGCTTCGCGGGGCTCATTATTTGAACCCTGTTTCCGCAGAATTAGGCTGCTCATGCTAAATATGGAAATAGCAATTGTTTTCTGTAAGCAAAATGTCTTCCCCCACTTAAAAACATCTATTTTTATACTATAAAATAATCCAGAATTGTTAGAAAATTTTTTTGGACCGATTTGGGCTGGAGCCCCACTTCTAAATATTTACCGTACTTTTAACCATCGAGGTGCTCTCGCCTCTCCTTCAGGATTCAATTGACTCCGAGCGTGTGGTGACTTTGAACTCACGTAAACACAAATAAAGACAACACTAACACAAACTAACTAACTTTACCACTGTATCACGAAACAATGATATGAGTAGACAACACTTATCTTACGGGCCACTGCCTCACGATACTATATTCGAAAAAAAGGAAAGGAAAAAAAGTGGGAAAATGACTGCTCCTGCTGTCTTCATCTACGCATCCGTCGCGATTCACTATGGTACGGCAGTTGCTTTCCAAGTAAAGACATACGGATTTGGTAATGCTTACAGAAACAGTCCACAAAGACTAAGTTATGGACTTAAAGTCCCCGAAAATAGATTGGAAAAATCTCGTATATTGGACGATTACCGCTGCTTTCGTTCATCCAGATATCCGTCGTAGTTTGACCTGGTACGCCTTTGGCCTTCCAGGCAAGGACATACGGACCTGGGATCTAGACGTCAACATCAGTTATTTGTTCAGTAAATAAATGAAAAGAAAACGAATTATTACAAACATAAGGACCTCGTCTCCGAACCTATGAATGATCAGTCCGTTAGGGATTTGGCTGGCGTTGGAACCGTCATTGGACGAAGGCTAGAACGCACAGGATAAGAAAAGGCAAATGAAGTAATAGTGCAGTATTTGATTGCAAACGAGTGAAACAAATTTTTTCTTTCGAAAAATATTTCCATTTCATTACACTCACATATATGAACTCTGTTTGCGGCAAAAGCTTTGCATTTATAATAAAATACAAAAAAAACAGAGTAAAACCATAAGACAAAACACTAAACGACTACAAAAAAATACGTTGGGCGCCAAATTCGATGGAGGTCAGGACTAGGAAACACCAGTAATTGGAAAAGGAAACTCACAGGAGCGGAAACGACGAAATGGAATGGGAGCTGTGAGAAACAGGAGGATCTGCACCGACAGGAAATGGGACGCTCGCGAAGCTCGGCTAAGCTCGCCGGATGTGGAGGGGATCATTCCTCTCAATTCAGAAGATGCCTACAACAAATCACATCAATTTTGCCAAAACAAAACATACATTGGTTTCTCACCACCTGAGTTCAACTCACCACACGCTTGGGCTGCAGATAGAGAGCAGCATGGCCTGGTTCGCCCGCCCTACCTAGGAGTTCTGTGGCCAGTGTTCAGAACTCCCCCTTCTTCGTTGTATCCTGAAAAAAAACTTAAACCCCCTTCACTGAAGGGCATCTTCGGTCCACCATCTTCTACCCTCTCGGTATCTCCTCAGCACGTCATGTAGCTTCTTTCAGGCATTTCATTGCACTTTATGTTTCCCTTCACAGGACGTGATTCACAATACTATTTACTTTATTTAGGCAAGTTCCGAAAACCTCTATACATATATGGAAAAACAATGGGCTGCCGAGCCTAAACTACGACAAAAGAGAAACTTAAATACACTTAAACAAATAAACTAATTAATCCCTACATTAATTAAGGTTAAACAAATAACAAGAAAATTAAAGAAAATAATCTAAAAATATGATATTATTCTGAAGAATAATTCGCTTTAATTGTTAATTTACTTTATTTACACCTTATATTTACAGCGACAACCCTTGAATTTGACAAGGCGTAATACTAGCTTATTTCTCCTTTTTTTTTTGTTACTATTGTAATATTAGCCGAAAATCCCGCGGACTTGGCCACTCGAGGTGTAATGCCTTCCGATCTGAACCAGAATCGTATGTGGTGGCGGGGCCCATCATGGCTCTGTGAACCAGCCTCTCAATGGCCGGCGGCTTTACCAGACGCTCCACGCACTGAAGATCTCGAACAGAAAGAGGTTTCCTCGTTAGTGGTCCAGCCAATTTTTCAGAGCCCTCTAGTGGGACTAACAAAGCTAATTTTTCTACAGAATATTCTCTGCTTGCAGCTGGCAAGTCAGTTTCAAAGAACAGTTCTATTTTGTCATTCAATCCATTTTTGGATTCAAACAAGCTTCTTAGAGTCAATGGACGACTCTCGAACTCAAACATTTCGTACAATGAACGTCACCCTATAATACTACCCTTTAAATCCCGTTTTGCTTGTCTCCTGGTTCAATTCATTCATGAGATTTCAATGCACGGTGGCAACTCTTTAATGGTGCGATTAACGAGACAATGTTTCTGGGTACCAAAACTCCAAATTGTGGTTAAGTCTTGCATTCGACGACATCTTGCAAGCAGATGATGGCTGCTCTACCTCCAGAAAGAGTTACATTTTCTCCACCGTTCACATTCACTGGAATCGACTTCGCGGGTCCCTTCATAATCAAGAGTTTCAATGCACGAAATGACCAAAGGGTATGCATGCGTGTTTGTCTGCTTTTCCAATAAGGCAATTCACCTCGAAGCTGCAAGTGATTTGTCGTCTGAAGCGTTCCTCGCGGCCTTTGCCAGGTTCACCTCAAGACGAGGCTTACCTAAAGAAGTGTTTTCAGACAATGAAACGAACTTTACGGGTGCCGATGCAATTTTACGCAAGGAGTTTAAGAAATTTGTAGCCACCATTCCCAAAGCGATGAGCGTTAAGTATGGCGTTCAGAGTTTGAAATGGAATTTTATTCCGCCAGGGGCACCTCACATAGGAGGTTTATGGGAATCTCGGCATGAAAAGTTCCAAAGGCCATTTAAGAAGGCTGGGGACCAAGACCAAGTTCACGTTCGAAGAATTTGCAACGGTTCTAGCACGTATCGAAGCGTGTTTGAACTCGCGTCCAATATCGTCCATGTCCACAGATCCTTCTGAACTGTTGGCATTGATGCCGGGGCATTTTTTACGCGGCGGTCCGCTTTTATCTTTTCCGGAACCGAATCTGGCTGACGCAAATTTATCGTCCATTTACACTCACTTGTAAAAATTTATCAATAGTTAGTTTCTTTAAATCTAGTACTTTTTTCTCTCACAGTCGTTCGTCGCATAGCGACGACCATTCGTATTTCATCAGCCAACCAGCCACCATCTTTAATTTAATTTTTTACGCTTGGGCCTTCTGCCATTTTTCTTTTGTTTCTTGTGCTGAATTTTCATTTAAGAAAGTGTGCAATTGGCAGCACAAAACAATTTTATAATTTTATACATATAGTAAAGAAAACAAAACAAAGTAAAATAAAATTACGAAACAATCCGACGTGCTGAAACAATAAATAAAAAACAAAAATACAAAAGAAGGCGTTTGTTCTGGAAGGAAAAGGCGTTTACTGCAAAGGTGGAAATTTTTGGTGGTGCACGTGTGCTTGTCGAAGCATTTACTCCGTGGTCTCCTTCAACACATACTATAATTTAACAAAAAGATATGTTATATTTTTTTTTTTTTTTTTATAATTAACGCGCACATCAAGGGGTTATGAATACCCTTATAATGTTATAGAACACAGTGCGAGCATTTAGGAAAATAGGAGAGGATTTGAAAGGAGACACCGATGCACGTTGCTTTTGAACCTTTGTGAATCGTAATGAAGGGGAAATACAGAGCCAGGTAAAGCATTCCACATTCGGGTGGTGCGACTGAAATACGAATCTCTATACTTGACTGTACGTCCGAAGTTGGGCTCAAGGTAAAACTGATGAGCATTCCTAGCGAGGCGGGTGTTGCGGCTAAATTGTTTCAGGGGAGGAATGCAACTGGCTATTTCACTAGAGCACTGTTTGTAAAAAAAGCGATAAAAGAGAGTGAGACAGGTAACGTTTCGTCGATGTTCAAGAGAATCAATCGATTCTACGATTGAACTATCACCTATCAATCTTAACGCTCTTTTTTGTACCCTATCAAGCAGATGCAAAGATGTTTGAGCGGCACCTGACCAGATATGGGAGTTATACTCCAGTTTTGGGCGGATGAAGGCCTTATAAATTGTAGCCAGATCAGAAGGGGTGAAGAACTTCCTGCATCGTCTCAAGAAACCTAAGCATTTAGCAGCGTTTTTGGCGACTTCAAATAAGTGGTCGTTCCAACGAAGATCATCGTTTACACACATACCAAGTACTGACAGCTTTTCGGTTTCTTCGATGCAGGTACCATTCATGGATAATGGCAATGGGGGAACGTTAAGCTTCAACGACAAGAGACAGCATTGAGTTTTCGAAGCATTGAATTCTACTCGGTTCATAAGACCCCATGCAACAATGCTGTCAAGGTCAGAATTCAATGAGCTTATCATACGCAACCGTTCCAGTTCCACATCCGAAGAGCAGGGACGTGAATTTGGAAACGAATATGAAAAGCTGAGGGTCGAGTCGTCAGCAAAACAGTTAAGTGGATTAGAAGTTTCAGACAAGAGATCATTAATGAAAATGAGGAAGAGAGTCGGAGACAAAACGGAGCCCTGGGGCACACCAGCATTTATTAAGTGGGTATCAGACTTGAAGCCATCCAACACAACTTGTATTGAACGGTCGGAAAGGTAATTTCTAATCCAACGAAGAAGAGACTCATCGATACCAAAAGCACGCATTTTCGATAAAAGAGCCTGATGCCAAACTCTATCAAATGCTTTAGAAATATCAAGCGCAATAATCTTACTTTCTCCAAAACAATGTAAAGATTGGTTCCACTTTTCGGTGAGATAAGCCATCAAATCACCAGTGGACCGTTTGCTACGAAAGCCGTACTGACGGTCATTAAGAAGCTTTCGTTCTTCAAGATATTTCATAAGTTGACGGTTTATCAACGTTTCCATGACCTTGGAAAGAAGGGACGTTAGTGCAATTGGACGGTAATTGGAAGGGGAGGAAGATTCGCCTTTTTTAGGGACGGGCTGGACAAATGCAGTTTTCCATCTGCTCGGAAAAATCCCAGCAGAATAGGAAAGATGGAAAAGTTTACGCAGTGGTTTTGCCAGCGTAGAAGAACACCTCTTCAGAATAACGGCGGGGATACCATCTGGACCAGCGGATTTATGTATGTTGAGATCTTTAAGGACTCTCGCAACCAAGCGAGTTCGAAAAAATATCTGCTGCATCAAAGAATTTGCAGACTCGAGCTCAGGTGGAGCCACTATGCTATAAGGAAGTGTCGAGTTGGCAGCAAATTGAGCTGCCAGCAAATTGGCTTTGTCGATGGAGCTGACATACGGAGAGTCATTGAAGACGAGCGTTGGGACCGATGACGTGGTCGAGTTCAATGTTCTTCACAAAAGACCAAAAGTTTTTACTTCCTTTTGGACACAATAGTATTTTTTGCCTTACTTTTTGGTCATGTAAAAACTTAGCCCTTTGTATCTGAGCATTACAGCTATTTCTGGCCCGTTTGAACAAATTTCGGTTTTCTACAGTGGGGTTATCTTTAAATTTGCGAAAACTACTTTCTCGATCCCTAATCGCCTCTTTACAGCACGAATTTTCTTTGGGGATGATACTTTTTATTCTGTGAGGAACAAAATTTCTCATGCCGTTGAGAATTACGTTAGATATCATATCAGCTGATGCATCAACGTTTCCGTCGAGAAAGCACAATGACCAATTAAAATTTCGAAAGAAATTATTCAGTCCGTCCCAATTGGCTTTCTCGTATTGCCACACAGTTCTTTTGGGGACTTTATCTTTTTTTACCGTGACGGAAGACGAAAAATCTACCGATATGACACAATGGTCCGATTTGCCTAAAGGAGATGATACTATAACCCTATATTTTTCGGGATGAGAAGTGAGAAATAAGTCTAGAGTGTTGGCCGCATGGCCTTCAATATCTGGAACCCTAGTGGGCTCATCAACAAGTTGAGTTAATTCGTTAAACTCAGCGAAGATCTCAACATATTTTCCTTCGGGTGTTGTCTGGCCAGAATGTCGAAGCCAACCTGAATTGTGTACATTGAAATCGCCCGCAATTGCGATTTCAGTGTGAGGATAAAGGGAAACAATTCTTATTATGGATTCAGATAGCGCATCAAACTCGTTAGAGGTTGAATTACTATCCAAATTGGGGCTTCTGTACATAAAACAATAGTGAATGATATGCTTACGGACAGTGAATTTTAACCACATGAAATTAAAGTTCGTATTAGAACAGAGGCCGTATTGTGGTAGAAGTTGGTAAGCAATATCATTCCGAACATATACGGCGAGGCCATGGGAAGAAAAGAATAATGGCACTAAGCTATATCCAGGTAGGTTGAACTCTGAGGGATCAGAATCAACACCCACCTGTGTTTCACTCAGTGCCAAAACAGCTGGCCTGCATTTTGCAGTGTGTGCGTACACAGCAAAGAAATTCGATCGCAACCCCCTAATGTTACTAAAATCGACCCGAAATTTACCCGACATTACAATTCACAAAAACACACAAAACAAAATATCGAACGCAGACGCTATCTAAGTATAATCAACAAGTGCATATCTCGATAGAAAACCAAACCAAATTACTAGCGGTGTTATGCCCAGCCAGCAACTTGATTTGATTCACCAACGGGATCAACACCGTTGATCAACTATCCGCCTAGCAAACCCACAGCCTCATTGCCTGCACACACTGCCTCGATGCGATAAGGAAATATCGATTAGAAGAAATGTGTGCAGCCAACAAGACTATGCGAGTGGTGTGGGGGAGGAGAAGATAAGAAGGTGGGCACTAGTGTTTGGTCTATTGCAGGTTCTTTTTTTTTTTTTTTTTTGGATTAATTTTCACAGCACAGGCACATCGCACTGAATAGTTTTTGCACGAGAGTTTTTTTTTTTTTTTTTTTTGCGGCGGCACGGAAGGAAAAATTAATAGATTTGTATATGCTATTCCTTTCAAAAAGCCGTTAATCGTTAACACTTATTAAGTAGTATGACAATGAGATAATTTCATGAGAAAACTGAAAACTAAATGCACATAATTTAGATGTACCTACAGAACACTGGGTATTCGGAGATTTCGTGGGGATTTTGGCACAAAAGACTGTTTAGGTGTGGATTTCATCCATGTGCATTATGTCTGTTTGGATTTTAGCTAGTTGGATTTTAATTTAAATATCCTACGCTACTTCCTTTCAGAGCTGCAAATGATGAAAAAGACTTATCTTTTGAATATTTTGACTTCATGTTGTTAGTACTTAGCTTTAATCGAAAATTCCCAGTTGATTTTGAAGTCTTTAGTAAACCAATCGTCTAGAGCAGTCAAAAGACTTCAAGTCAAAAGAATGCAATACTTTGTAACTGGTTGCAATCTTGGAAGTCACTCAAAAGTCTTTAACATTCTTTGCTATCATGAAGTTCTTTTGCAGCTCTGTTAGCTTTAGTTTAGTATTTATGTCCCACCAAAGTTTTAGAGAACGAGAAATGTTTTGATAGAAAAAATGCACAGGGTCATATATGGGAGAAATGAAATTATATCTAGATCTGATAAGCATTTCGTTGAAACTTGTTTAAATATTAATATCTTCTGTCTGAATTATGAAAAATTTAAAAAAGAAGTACAATACTTCTTGTAGTGTATGTGAGTACAAAGATTATCTTGCACTTGCTAATCCGATCGTTGATCACCATCACCATCTCGAGCACATGCACACGCACACACGGGATTAAGTCTCAGTCGGTGGCTGGACCTTGAGGTGTGCGGGTGCGTGTGTTGGCGAGCCGGTGAATATTACAAGTGGCGACGAGGATAAGAATCCAAAGTTAAATAAAATAATATAATGTGAGTTATTTTATAAAAGCAATACAATATTATGTGTTGTGGATTATATAATACATATATAAAAAAAAAAGTGATTTAATGTCCAATAGTTGTCGGGTTATTTTTAAATGGAAATTAAGTTCATGGACAGTTGTATGTACATACATACAGTACCTCACACTCAAAGTGGGACACCTAAGAAATAAAATCTTCAATAAACTTCTTTACGAAAAAAAATGCAGAGTTGCTCACTTTTTTAAATAATTTTTATTTTTATTGCTTAATATTGACCTCAAATTATTGTAAAATAAAAAAATATATCAAAAAACAACCCCGATTTGTTTAAAAAAAAAGATGAAAATGATCTGTCTAGTATTTTTTTTTAATGCAGGTCACACTCAAAGTGGGACACCTGCTGTTCTCTAAGAAAACTAACTGTAATTGCCACGTTATCTATATTACTTAGTTGCAGTTTTTGTAGAGCTTTCTTTGTGATAGCATTAAAAAAAAATCGAAATGTCAAGGCAAACAACCTTTGAAGCAAGGCAAATTGTGATTTTCAATTACCAAAAAGGAAAATCCATTCGCAAAATAAGTGAAATTGTTAAAAAAGTAAATCTATGGTGTTTAATGTAATAAAACGGTTTCGGAAGGTCGAATAGGAAATAAACCAAAAAATGTTGAAAGTGCAAAAAAAAAATTTGCGATAGAGGTGGGTGGTTTCTTTTAAGAAAAATAAGAAGTTATCCCTTTCTGTCCGCCATTGACCTTTAAAAAATGTTAAAGGACACTGAAAATGTTGATTTATGTGCAGAAACAGTTTGCCCGTTTCTAAGGAGAAACGAATTGAGCGGCTGAGTTGCGTCCAAAAAACTGTTAGTATAAGAAAAGAATCGTCGTTTAAGAATGCAATTGTCCAAAGAAATATCAGAAAAGAATAGTCTTTTAAGAATGCAATTCGCCAAAGAAAATGTGACAAAGGATATGAGTTTCTGGTCAAAGGTAAGTCACATTTTGTTATCCAACTTCAATCATAATTCGGTCAATTCATTAAAAGTCCTTTTAACGGACGAAACCAAAACTAATCTCTTTGATTCTGATGTCACATGCTCTTTGGCGAATTGCATTCTTAAACGACTATTCTTTTCTGACATTAAAGGCTTTTTGTGCGCAACTCCGCCACTCAATTCGTTTCTCCTAACAAACCGGCGAACTCTTTCTGCCCTTAAGTCAACATCTTAAGTGTCCTTTAACATTTTTTAAAGGCCAAGGGCGGACAGCAAAGAATCACTTCTTATTTTTCTTAAAGAAACCGCACATTTCTATCGCAAATTTTTGTATTGCTTTCAACACCTTTTGGTTTATTTTTTATTCGAACTTCCCGGAACCGTTTTATTACACTAAACACCATAGATTTACTTTTTTAACAACTTCACTTATTTTGCGAACGGATTTTCCTTTATCGTAATTGAAAATCTCAATTTGCCTTCCTTCAAAGGTTGTTTGCCTTGACATTTCGATTTTTTTTTTAATGCTATCACAATGAAAGCTCTACAAAAAATGCAACTAAATAATATAGATAACGTGGCAATTACAGTTAGTTTTCTTAGAAAACAGCAGGTGTCCCACTTTGAGTGTGACCTGCATTAAAAAAAAATTACTAGACAGATCACTTTCATCTTTTTTTAAAACAAATTGATATTTTTTTTTTATTTTATAATAATTTGAGGTCAATATTAAGCAATAAAAACAAAAATTATTGAAAAATGTGAGCAACTCTGCATTTTTTTCCGTAAAGAAGTTTATTGAAGATTTTATTGCTTAGGTGTCCCACTTTGAGTGTGAGTGACTATATGTGCGTTTGTAGCAAAATTGAAATTAATAAGTAAATAATAAACTAGTTAGTTAAATTAATTGAATGGAAATTAATAAAAACAAGAAGAAGAAGAGTTATAAATGAAAAATCATTAAAAGCATGGGAATTGTTGTTTGGTATGCATGGTGACTTGTATTGGAAGACCTTCATTAAATTTAAAAATTATTTAAAAAATAGAAATTGGAATGTGAAACCTAAGTATTCATAATTACTAATTCACATATGTAGAGAATTAAATTATGGTTTCTCATTGGATTCTGGATTGAGAACGTTGAAAGACCAAACAAAATTTGGTAGGTAGTACTTACATTAAGAAAGTACCTATGGTTAATACTAATATACCTTCATTAAATTAAAAAGCATCGGCATTGTATGAATTTGGTCTCTGAAACCTACCAACATTTAATTGTAAAATGAATAAGAATAAACAATTTGGGCGGGACGCATCAGGTTGTAAATCTGCCGTCATTCAATTGAAAACAGAAATAACTCAAATCATTGGAGTAAAGAAAAAAAAATATATTGCATGAAAGCTTGCTTAGATTAGCGCTAGAACTGTACTGCGTTCTTTTTTTCTTGGATGTTACGCGATGTAACATCGGGTAACATTATGTCGTTCTTAAATGCAAAAAAGTTACGATATGTAACATCGTGTCGTTCCTAAATGCAATGTTGAACTGTCAGAATGTTACGTTTCGTAACTTTTTCCAACTCATCTCTGGGACTTGAGTTTCGATGTTGACCTGTCAAACCCCTTTAAAATTGTTGTTGGTCAGAATTGTTTTGGTTTTTTTTTTTTTTCATTAATCTTCCAAATTCTGTGAACAGTTATTGATTTTCAATCTTGTTCATTTCAGAATTCATTTTTCTTCATCAATAACGAGTTTCCTTTAGCTGGGTTCGTATTTTAAGAAATACTCTATTCATATTTTTGACAGACCAGCAAAGTGTAACATCGAGTCGTTCCTAAATGCAATCATGATTTTGTAACAAAGTCAAACATACACAACAACAACGATGATTTTGACACTACAGCATCGCGTAACATCGAAGGATAAAAAGAACGCCCTACTGGTTTAGAGTAGCAAATGCGTAGATTAGAGAAAGAGCATGGTGAAAGAAAATATAAAAAAGAGTTTTGCGAGTTCATTCATAAGACTTGTTATTGCTTTTCCAGTGGCTCCCACAAATTTTTTCTAGAAATGGCAAGCACTTTACCGAATTTGGAAGTGTTCTCTTTACAAGGAGAATCAACATCAGTTGGACTGAGATGGGAGAGATGGAAGCGAGCCCTTACAATTTACCTTGAGGCAGCATTAATAGACTCTCCTACAAAAAAGAGAGCGACACTTTTACATTTCGGGGGATTAGAACTTCAAGAGATTTTCTACGATCTTCCAGGAGCAAATGTTGAAAGCTCTGAAGAGAATGATGTTTTTACTATTGCAATTAAGAAACTCGACGAATACTTTGCACCTTAACAGAGTAAGGTCTACGAGAGACATATTTTCAGATTAATGAAGCAAGAAGAAGGGGAAAAGTTTGAAAAATTTTTGTTACGGTTAAGAAATCAGGCACGAAAATGCGAATTTATAGACTTAGACAACAACTTAATTGATCAAATAACCGAAAAATGCGTTTCCGATGACCTTAGAAAAAAAATATTAACTACTGGGGATAGCATTACTTTGGATAACATTTTGATGGAGGCAAATACGCAAGAAGCCGTTGAACATCAACTAGAAGGATATGGAAAGAAATTTAAAACAGAACATGTCAGCGAGATTTCGAATAAAAAAAAATATGAATCTGTCAATCGCCGAAAATACGACAGTAACAATATAAAAACAAAAAGCTCTTCATTTGGTTCATGTGGTAGATGTGGAAATAAAAGGCATTCCTCTTCTGATACAATGTGTCCAGCTAGGGACAAAAAGTGTCACACTTGTGGTCGAATTGGTCATTTTCGACAGTACTGTAAAACAAAAAAACGTACTGCAAGTAATTTGCCTAGCGAAGATGATGGTCCAAGGCTTAAAAGGTTTAAAAGAAAAAATGACCAGATTGATTACGTTGAAGATGATAAAAACGAAATTGACTGTGTTTTCCACATTGACGATGACGCTAGTATTGACTGCCTTATAGGGGGGATTAAGATTAAGATGCTCGTAGATTCAGGGTGTAAATTTAATCTGTTAACGGATAAATCTTGGGAGAATTTAAAAGGAAAAAAAAATTAAGGTATACAATCAAATTAAAAATCCTAACAAAACTTTCTTGGCATACGGTAGTCAAAACCCCTTAGACGTGATTGGATCCTTTGAATCAGAAATAAAAGCTGATGCGAAAATACTTAAAGCTACGTTTTATGTTATAAAGGGGGGAACAAAAGATCTGCTTGGCAAAATAACTGCGACTTCCCTAGGAGTCTTAAAGATAGGAATTGGTATTAATCAAATCGACACTATCAAAGCTTTCCCAAAGTTTAAAGATGTACTTATAAACATCCCAATCGATAACTCTGTACACCCTGTCTCACAACCATGTAGGAGAATTCCTATTACATTGGAAGCCTTGGTGGAGAATAAACTGCAAGAACTACTAGAGTCTGATATTATCTAGGAAGTTCACGAACCATCGAAATGGGTTTCACCAATCGTTCCAATCCTTAAAAAAAATGGAGAATTGCGACTTTGTGTGGACATGAGAAGGGCTAATGCCGCTATTATGAGAGAAAATCATCCTCTGCCCACAATGACTCAAATGTTGCCTAAGTTTCGAGAAGCTTGTGTATTTAGTTAATTGGATATCAAAAACACCTTTCACCAATTAGAAATCCACCCAAAATCCAGATACATAACAACCTTCATAAATATGAAAGGGTTGTTTCGGTATAAAAGGCTTATGTTTGGCATAAACTGCACCCCCGAAATTTTTCAAAAAACTCTAGAAAAAACGTTACTTGGATGTGAAGGCGTAATCAGTTTTATAGATGATATTCTCATATTTGGAGCTAGTGAAGACCAACATGACATGCGACTGAAACTTCTTCTTCTTTTCATTTCCGGCGTTACGAGTAGTGATCTTGAAGCGATCACAACTCTCCCACTTTTCTGCTTCACACTAGTGATCCGCCTGTGGGGTACGCCGCGTTGACCTCAGAAAGCGTCGGCAAGCCTCCCGGTTTTGGATTGTTCCATGTCTGAGGCCATCCAAATGCTGCTGTTTTTGCATTTGCTTGTACCAGGAGTGTTTTGGCCTGCCTTTTCTTTTTCGTCGCGAATTTGTTGAAACGTTGTACGATATTGCCTTTTGGACGGGGTTCTGCGGATCTCTCCTTTGAACATGACAATACCAACTGAGCCGGTCGTGCTGAATTTTGTCCAAGATGGTACTTTCGACATGAAGGCTTCCACGGATCTTAGTACTTCTAATTCGATCAAGCTTTGTTACTCCTGCTGTCATCCGAAGCATCTTCATTTCGGCTGCCGTCAATTTGCTCTCATACTTTTTGTACATTGTCCAACATTGTGAACCGTATGTCAGAGCTGGACGGACAACTGCTGTGTAGAGTCTTCCCTTCAGCTTAGGGGGCATTTTTCGATCACAGAAGGTAGCGGAGTTTTCTCGCCACTTCATCCACCCTACGCTTACTCGATGATTGATGTCGTCATCACAAGTTGCTTCACTATTGATCATAGATATCAGATATTTAAACTTTTCACACTTGGGAAGCACATTTCCATTCAAATAAATGTCTGGAATAGGCTTGTCTGGATCAGAAAAAGGGCAGCACAGGTATTCAGTCTTTTTAGCGCTAATACGGTACCCATTTCCTTCCAGAATATCAATCCAAACGTCAAGTGCTCGTTGCAGTGATGTAGGATCCTCGCTTATGATGGCTCCATCGTCAGCAAAGAATAATTGTTGTACTTTATTGTCCGTTACTTTTCCTTCGAGCAAATAATCCAGAACAGCAATAAAGAGCAGTGGACTCAAGACACTTCCCTGATGTACACCTACTGTTATTTGGAATTCTTCGGTGACTCCAGCTGGGCATCTCACTTTTGTAACTGCTCCCTCGTACATGTCCATAATTATTCGCCCATAGGCTTCAGGAACTTCTCGGTGTCTGAGGGCCACCCATATCAGATCTCGCGGTTGTCGATCGAATGCTTTTTCGAAGTCAACCAACACAATATGCAAATCCTCTAAGGCATCTCGGTGGTTTTCCATAATGATCCTTATACTTTGGATTGCGTCTGTAGTTGACTTACCCGCGGCAAACCCGCACTGGTCATCAGACAGCCTTATTATTTTCCGCAGTCGGCTATCCAAAACCCGCTCAACGATCTTCATAGTGTGGGACATCAACTTGATCGAACGATAGTTGTCACAGCTTCTGGTATCTCCCTTTCCCTTTTACATTGGAAGAAGAAAACTTTCCCTCCATTGATTAGGCAAACTGTCACCTCTTATAAGTTTGGAGATGAGAATCGTGAGCCATCTCAACCCGATGTCTCCCATATTTTTCCAAAACTCATATGGTACTTCGTCTGGCCCAATCGCTTTGCCTTTTTTGGAGTTCTTAACCGCCTCCCTAACTTCTTCGACTGTGACGTCGGATACTTCCGTAAAGTTAGGTGCAGCTGTTGGAAAGTGGCACCGAGGAAACTGTTCATTCAAAAGATCATCACAATACTGTCGCCACCTGTGAAGAATTTTGTCGTCATCCACAAGTAGCAGTCCTTGAGAATCATTTATGAACTTCCGCGAACGAATCTCCTGCGCATTTCTCCTTCTCTGAGCGGCTATTTTGAAAATGGTTGCTCCCTTATTCAAGTTGCTTTGTCTTAGCTCTTGGATTGCCTGATTTGCTTCAGCAGCTGGGGAAGAAATCTCTTCCAGCTCTCGATACAGGCCCTCCGTGCTTTTTGCTTGAAGTTGGGCGCACTTTTTCTTCGCTTCTTTTCTGCAGCTCTTGTATTCCATTTTGAAACGCGCTTTGTCATTTGTATTTCTTGAGGGGCACTTCGACCAAACTTGGAAAGCTGCTTTCTTCTTTCTAATCGCTGCTTTAGCTTCATCATCCCACCACCAAGTTTCTTTAGCTTGTTGGTGGTGTCCTTTTGAAACTCCTTACAGTGATTTGGCTCTCTCTAAGCAGGTTCGTTGTAGGCGATCCCACATATTTTGTGCCGTGATTGCATTTGAAACTGCGTCGATGGTATTACACAGCTGACTTTGCATATACGAAATGAATTGCTGTCCTTTGGTTTTCTCTAGATTGTACCACTTGATTCTCCTAGGAGCCTTTGTTTGTTTAACTGCCTTCACCGCATCCGTAAAAAATTCTGTTAAAAGAAGACGGTGTTGTTGAGCGGCAGCTTCTCCTAGTATCACTTTGCAGTCTTTCACCCGAGATTTCATGTAATTGGTTACCAAATGGTAATCAATCTGGGTTTCATTTCCTCCACTGCTGTAAGTGATAAGGTGTCGGTCTTGTTTGATGAACATGGTATTTAGTACGATTAGACCGTATGACTTGCACATATTTAGAATATCTTTACCAGGAGTGTTCCTGGTGCCGAATCCCAAACCTCCATGGCAGTCTTCATAATCCTCGTTTGTCTTCCCGACATGTCCATTCAAATAACCTCCAACAAACAAATACTCTTCTTTTGGGATGTTCTTAAGTAGGTTATGAAAATCAAGCCAGAATGCATCTTTTTCCTCCTGCTCACACTCTATTTGGGGAGCATATGCACTGATTATATGATTATATTCCAGATTTTTCCTTCCATCACCAATTTAAGAGACATCAAACGGTCACTGGACTTCAAAATGGCCAACACGCTGTTACATAAACTTTGGTTAAGGATGATACCGACTCCGTTCCTACCTTGTTCAGTTTCATAGTAGAACATCTTGTAAGTCTTGGTCTTTGCATCTAAGAAACGGGCTTTGTTTGCAGTGTTTCGCCATTTCGTTTCCTGAACACACAAGATGTCCACTCGCCTCCTTCTCATCATCTCTTAGAGTTCGAGACTTCTACCAGTCATACTTCCAACGTTCCAACTCGCGACTCTAAATTTTCGTCCAACTCGTCGCATTACTTTGCTAGCCCCCGGAATCCGTATAGCTCTGACCCGAACATTGCTGCTCGGTCCAGGATCAGCTCCATGCATAGCAATGGAACTGCCTGGCGGGGTAGTGCTTCTTATGTTTGCAAGTACTTCCATAATGCTCAAAATTTTTAAAAAATTTTCCTTTCATCCTTTTCGACACATGCATGCTCCATTTAATGAGTTTGATTTCCCTTTTAATACACCGGTGATCTCCAGTCGTGTTAACCCCGGGATCTGCATGCATACTTGGGGAGAGTTTTTAGGTGGTAAGTGTGTCGCTAGACTCACTTTGATGTTAGTCGTCAAGATATGATTGCTCCTTTAGTCGCCTTTTACGACAAGCGGGGAGGGGCTGCAGTGCTATTCTA
This sequence comes from Melanostoma scalare, assembly GCA_949752695.1. Lineage (NCBI taxonomy): Eukaryota > Metazoa > Arthropoda > Insecta > Diptera > Syrphidae > Melanostoma > Melanostoma scalare. The sequence goes on along the minus strand of OX456984.1, from coordinate 103,975,202 downwards.
ACCCGACACTGCACGGGAACCCCCCATGCGACTGAAATATGTGCTAAAAATCCTTGAAGATAATAGGGTGTTACTAAATGAAGACAAATGTATTTTCAAAGTTAAAAACATTCAGTTTTTGGGTCATGAGCTCACACCAAAGGGTGTAAAGCCTCAAAACAAATACGTTGATAGTATCACACAGTTTAGAACCCCGAAAATACTGGAGGAGCTTCAGAGTTTCTTGGGCCTAGTAAACTATATTGGTAAGTGGATACCAAATCTTGCAACACTGACCGAACCTTTGAAACAGCTTTTGAGGCATAAATTGGGAAAAAATACATCTATAGAGAAATTTTGGGGCAAAGAGCAAGAAACAGCATTTATGCATTTAAAAACAACTTTGAGTAAAATTTAGTCCTTAGGTTATTATAATGTGAACGATAGAACACAGGTTATCGCAGATGCTAGCCCAGTTGGATTAGGTGCTGTTTTAACGCAAATAAATTCCAAGGGTCCTAAAATCATCGCGTTTAGAAATCGAACACTATCTGATTGTGAGCGTCGTTACAGCCAGACGGAAAAAGAAGCCCTCGCGTTGGTTTGGGCCATAGAACATTTTGATATTTATCTCTTTGGAAAAGAGTTTGACCTTATCACTGATCACAAGCCGCTGGAAATGATATTTGGACCCAAATCAAAGCCATGTGCTCGCATCGAAAGATGGGTTTTGCGACTTCAAGCATATACTTTTAAGACCATCTACAAGCCAGGCAAAATGAATATTGCTGACCCTCTTTCTCGTTTGTGTGTTTACTCTACTTCTGAACCGTCCGGAGGAGATTCTCATGTGCACCAAATAGTAGAGCATTCGAGACCCCTTGCGATTTCGTTAAACGAGATAAGAAAGAATTCCAACATCGATTCCGAGATACAATTAGTAAGAAAAGGCATTTATGAAAACGAATGGGTCGACTCTGTTAATGAAAGGTCGATTAAGAGCAAAAGTTTGGTGGCCTCGTATCGATAAAGATGTCGGAAATCTAGTGAAATCGTGTAAAGGATGCACTTTGGTGGGTATGCCAACCCACCCCTTTCCCTTAAAGAGAAGAGAACTCCCTACTGCACCGTGGGTTGATGTGGCCGTAGATTTCTTAGGACCGCTTTCTAGTGGAGAATATCTATTTGTGTTGATAGTGCCCAAACAATAAAAATGTTGAAAGAAATTTTCAGTCGATTAGGCTTTCCCATTTCTATTACCGCTGACAATGGTAGGCAATTTATCAGCCAAGAATTTAGGTCCTTTTGCGCTGAATGTAATATAAAATTGTACAACACGATTCCTTATTGGCCGCAACAGAACGGGGAAGTCGAAAGACAAAATCGAGATATACTAAAACGACTACGAATCTGCAAAGTAGAGGGTAAAGACATGAAAGATAGTTTATACGAGTATCTTATGATGTACAACAGCACACCTCATTCTACGACAGGAAGTTCACCATCTGAACTCTTCTTTAGGAGACAAAATCGAGATAAAATTCCATCAATAGAAGCAATAACGGCGAAATCATGGATTCAGATATTATAAGAGATACCGATAAAACTAATAAACATAAAGGCAAAGAATATGCCGACAAAAAAAGAAAGGCTTCTGAAAACATTATTGCCAGGGTGATAAAGTATATTTAAAAAACATGGAAAAACCAAACAAACTTTGTGCAAACTTCGACTCAACACCTCATACTGTAGAAGCAACAAAAGGAGGAGAAGTTATGGTGAGAAATGATAAAACCGGTCAAGTTTTGAGAAAAAACATTGTGCATTTAAAAAAAGTAGAAGGTCAAAGGACAGTTCAAAATAAGGAAAGCCAGATAATAGATGATGACTCTGAAGAAATCGTATCCTAATTTCTTAGATGAAATCGTTTTTCATACAACTTTTACCTATTTACATTTCTTATTTTTGTTAAAGAAGATTATTTTTGTTTTTGTTGACTTTCATCAAATATGTATATTGTATATTATTATTAATTAAAAAAAAAAAAAAAGGAAAATGACTAAAGATAAGGAACTAATAAAAGGAAGCAACGTGTTATAAAGCAATTAGTTATAATTGTATAATTTACTGACAACACTACGGGTATGAAATTAATACATTTTATAAAATACGGAAGAGATGTAGTGTATGTGAGTACAAAGATTATCTTGCACTTGCTAATCCGATCGTTGATCACCATCACCATCTCGAGCACATGCACACGCACACACGGGATTAAGTCTCAGTCGGTGGCTGGACCTTGAGGTGTGCGGGTGCGTGTGTTGGCGAGCCGGTGAATATTACACTTCTCATTCACATTTTAGTTATTATTTATCTTAGAGTTGCCGATGTTCAACAAGCTGCAGAAGAAAGTACACCAACTTACTCGAGTAGGAAGCAAACTGAAACAAAATACCCTGTCGAGATAAGAGAGTTGATATTGGAGAAAAGAAGAGCTCGAAGAAAATGGCAAAATACTAGATTTCCAGACGACAAAACAGCGTTTCACCGGCTAAGCAACGAACTGAAAAAACAAATCTGCGAATTCAAAAATGATTCATTAAGTAGATTCCTGAAAAATTTAACGACTGATGCTTTAACCGATTATTCGCTCTGGAAAGGAGCTAAGCGCCTGAAAAGACCGCAGTTACAAAACCCGCCAATAAAATCCCTAAACGGGAATTGGATCTGAAATCCGAAAGAAAAAGCTAACCTGTTTGCAGAACATCTTGCGAATGTTTTTAAACCATTCCCAGCAAATACATCTGAAAACAGCTTACAGTTTATTGATAAAGTCGATGAAGTTGACATACCAATTGTCACACTCAAAGAAATAAAAAGTATGTGTCGAAATCAACTATCGAACAAAAAATCACCTGGGTACGATCTAATAACTGCTCAGATTATGAAAGAAATGCCATCAAAAGCCTTCATAAAACTCCAATTCATAATAAATGCATGCCTAGAACCCCAATATGTCCCACATCATTGGAAAATTGCTGAAGTAACTGTTATACCAAAGCAAGGTAAGCCACCAACAGAAGTGACGTCTTACAGACCAATATCGCTTATACCAATAATGGTAAAAGTCTTTGAAAAATTGCTACTGAAAAGACTAGGCAAAGTCATAGAAGAAAGAAATCTAATCCCAAATCATCAGTGTGGATTTAGAAATAGACATTCCACGATAGATCAAGTTCATAGAATAACGGATGCAGTTGAAAAAGCATTAGAAGAAAAACAAGTATGTTCGGCTATATTTTTAGATGTTGCTCAAGCATTCGACAAGGTATGGCATGAGGGGCTAGAGTATAAACTGCAAAGGGACCTACCCAGGCAGTACTACGAAATACTAAAATCTTATATCTCAAACCGGCTCTTCAGAGTACGGTATGATCAAGAATATTCAAAGCTATGTAAAATACAAGCCGGTGATCCACAAGGAAGCGTCCTAGGACCTGACCTGTATTTGCTATATACAAGGGATATTCCAGTGGATAACAACACCATTATGGCTACTTTTGCAGATGATACTGCAATTTTGGCATCCAGTAAGTGCGTCGTCAAGGCTGCTGAGAAATTGCAAAATGCCGTCGACACCGTTAGTGATTGGACCAAAAAATGGCGTATCAAGCTCAATGAAGCTAAATCTGCACATATAAACTTTACAAATAAAAAGTTAAGCTACGTACAAATATTCATCAACAATCAAGCTGTACCTTACGCCAACACGGCCAAATACCTTGGGATGAATTTGGATGCAAAGCTAAAATGGAAAGAGCATATCAAAAAGAAAAGGGAAGAGCTCAACTTGAAGTATAGAAAAATGTACTGGTTACTCGGTAGAAATTCTGACCTATCTGTCGAAAATAAAATAATGCTTTATAAACAAGTACTTAGACCTGTTTGGACCTATGGAATCCAATTATGGGGCTGTACAAAGAAAACAAAATTCCAAAACAAAGTCCTTCGTGGAATAGTAAATGCACCATGGTATTTAAGAAATAGCGATTTACATCGTGACCTACAAATAGAAACGGTTACAGAAGTTGTAAGAAAACATGCTGTATCACACAATCAGCGACTGCATAGTCATATCAACTCTAAAATGGAGTCCGTATTAAATACGAGAGGCAATGTTCGGAGATTAAGAAGAACCAAGCCACACGAGCTAATGGTCTAAAAGTAATGGGAAGCATTAAAAGCTTAAGCTTCCCTTAAAGCGATTATATTATTGAGAAAGAAAAATCTGTTGTCGATCGTTCATAGATTGGTTCTGATTACGAGGAGTTTTTAGTGAGGTAAGAGTCCCACACTACTTGGTATCGAATACTGCCAAGTGTCTTTTGAAGATTTCCTCCTGACAAAAAAAAAAAAAAAAAAATTTATCTTGGAGTGCAATTATCATTTATCTGATAGCTGTAAAATTGCTTGTAGATTAAATAAATAAATAAATAAAAAGATTCAAATTTTGCAGTTTCACTTACAGTCTGTCTTTGGTAACATTGTGTAACCAAACTCCAATCCAACCAAACAATCATTGTAGATTGTTATTTTTTTTAATGAAGAAGGCAGGAATCCTTGTTTAGTGAATAAATAAATAAAAAGTGTGGCACAATACAGCTATACAAGCTTAGAGGCCTAACCCATTTCAAGGACCAACAATTTTATGCTGACTCCGAACGACTAAATGAAATAGCTCTTTTGTTAGCAGTGTTATTACTCTCGGAGGAATCGTCAATAGCTACTTCCCGAAAAAACCTTGTAAGCAGGTTATGTAATAAGTTTCAACTTGGTCAAAGTATTCACAGTAAAACAAATTTAGAATATTAGTCAAACTTACCGCCATTATCATGCAGAAGTTATCCAAAAATCCAAATACAACAAACGGGACGGCATTCACAAAGAAAACTGAACAAAAATTTTTTTTTCTAAATGCATAGACAAAAAATAAGGTTCTTTAAACTCACTTTTGTATAAATCGGAAGATGTTGGAGGCTGTGTTTTTTCTTCTACACAAAGAAATAAGAAAGCAAAAAAGTTATGTTAATTTAACATGTTCTCATAAAATACAATTAAAAAAACCACAACATCCAATTTCTCAAAAGGAGGCTAATTGTTTTATAATCGTGCGAAAAGTAAAACTAAGATAAAGGATATTTATTTTTGTTTTCCTTTAATTAAATAGTTATTTTTTCAAAGTAAAACAATTTATAAGTAAGGGTGATTCAACGGTTTTTTATTTTTTATTTTTTTATTGCTTAAACATTTCAAGGAATCTTTGAATGAAAACAATGCTTGAGTACATGTCTACATGACCCTTTTTTCATGAATTTACATCTTAGGGGCCGTTCATAAATTACGTAAGGGATTTTGAGGAATGATTTGGCCCCCTCCCCCCCCCCCACTGTAAGACATCATAAGATTGAAACTACTCCCCCCTCCCCCTTAGTAAGAATTTTCGTAAGAAAAATTGATTAAAACTCCGATTATTACAAAAATATTTTTTATTACATTTTTTTTTACACCAAGTATCATGTATTACAAAGGTATCATTACTTACTGCAATAACAGAAAGAGTCAGTCATTCCAGTAATTGAATCAATATCAGACTTATTAATCTATCACAGTTTTGACTAGAATCAGTTAAGTTGAATAGGATAGGAAATGAATCAAAACTCCAACTTTTTACCTACGGGCTGACTAACCAGTCTGATATTGATTCAATCAATGGAAGGACTGACTCTTTTTGTTCCTCTAGAGACTTTCCTAACTTTTCGATGTCAATTTCTTCATCGTCGTACCATTCTACATCATGAGTTTCATTGTAAAATTTTAAATTTAATATCTTACGTAATGACCCCCCCCCCCCCCCCCCCCTAAACGCCTTACATAATTTATGAACGGCCCCTTAGGCGACTAGGAAAATTCTGTGGAGGAGCGACCGAATATCCTAAACGATTCGGTTGCCCATTCACTGAATTTATCAAGCCATGACTGATATTACAGTGATGGCCACACAATTAGAAACGGCACCCATATAGTAATATAAGTATGCATAACTTTCTTAAAAGACAAACATAAACAGTTGAAAAGAGGTTTAATTTGTAGCCTATGAATAAGAGAGTACACATTAATTAATACGAGAAAAAAGCTAGACAATATCAAATACCAAAAAAATAAACATGTATTTAACTCAAATTGTGTGTTGCCATACAATTAGAAACAGAACATAAAAAATGGTGTCTGTCAAAAGTATTGTCAGCATATGATAAAAGTATTGTCAGCAATACTTCAATTGTGGGAACAGTTCAATAAATTCAGGTTCACGCATATTAGTGCAGTCAATGAAGCGAAAAATAGGGCCCAACCTCCGAATTTTTTTACTGTGAACCGATTTGCATGAAATTTTGGAATTAGGCTCATCTTACCCTTAAATTCAAAAGTGAAAATGATTTGCACACCGCCACCACCCTGGGGGTGGTTGCCACCCCTTCTCGGGGGTGAACTTTTTTTTTTTTGAAATAACATCAGATATCGATAGAAAGCCTAATTTTAAGCAAAAAAACAAATATAAAGTTTTTTGTTAAGTCCAATACTTTTCGAGTTATTGGCAATTGAAAATTCGCAATTTGTTAACGTTTTTCATCTATTTATTGCATATATCTCCAAAACTATACGTTTTATCGAAAATTTTATTAAGAACAAAATTGTAGCAGGTAAAACAATGAACAATTTGGTTTTTTATAAAGTATTCTAAGAACAATATTAAGCTATATCGTGTATCCATTTAATATCAATTTTAAGTGTCATGTCCCACAGTTGAGGTATTGCACGCGCAACACAGTTTTGCATGCTTGCAATTCTTGTGTATTGCCAAAACTCAAATGTATAGACAATCGAAAAATTAAATGTGTTGACTGATTAAGTCGTTATTAAACCGTCGCGTCGTTGCGTTCGTAATTGATTCCTCTTTCTACACCGTCGTTGTGTTCGTACTTGCTTCCTTCTTTTTACATTTTGGCGACCGTGACAGGACACTTAACTAAAAAAGTTTAGTTGCCTGCTTTATTTTGTTTTGCTTAAAATAATTGTAGTTTCAAGTGATTTTTTTTTGATGTTTGCGTGGTTGTGTCGTGTGAACTAAAGAGCTAAAAAAAAATAAAAATAAAAATTAGTCAAGCAGAAAGTGTTTGTGTAATGGACTTGGAGTATTACTTTGAAAACCAGGAAAGGTTGGGGGAAGAAATTTGCCGTAATTATGCAAAGGATTCCGAAACAAGGAAAACCTTAAGCTATTTGTTGGGCGTCGGGCCAATTTAGAAGCAAATGGGCAGAGCTTCGATGAGACGGATAGCATTATCCGGGATAAATTCGCTGAACAGCTTGACCTTCAGTACTTCAAAAAAGACTATTACGAAGCAATACGAAAGATCAAAGAGCAAATGTTAAGTGATCTAAACATTCGCATAGACGGAATGGATAACGGACTGCAGGAAACTTCTGCGGCAACAAATAATCACATAACAACCACCAAGGAGATCTTTCTATTACTCGTAAGACACTTGGAGAAGACGCTGGAGAGAATTTCCACCGCGCTGGCTCTGGGACAAAGCGAGGCTTACTGCAAGATAAGGTGCAGGTCAATTGAGCGGAGTTGGAGCGATGTTGCGGAACTATTCAGGAGACTTGGCCAAAACTTATTCATTCACGAGGTCGAACGCTATTTCAACGTGCAAGACCGAGTTGAGCTGGTGTTGGTGGAGCTGTGTGATCTAATAGATAGTCCCAAACCTATTGAGAAGCCATCACAGTCACCAGTCGCTCCAACTATAAAACTGCCCAAAATTGAGCTGCCAAAGTTCGATGGGAACTATCTCAACTGGCGGCAATTTTATGATCTATTCAAACAACTTATACATGACCAACCGATTCCTGCTGCGCAAAAGCTGTATTTCCTACGTGCGAATGTGACAGGAGAAGCACACAGCTTAATACAGCATTTCCAGCCCACTGACAAAAATTATGAAGTGGCATGGAATACTCTGGTTGATCGGTTTGATAATAGAAGGTTGCTGTTGACAGCTCAATTGTCGAAATTGCTGTCCCAATCACCAGCAATTGGGACAGCTTCCAGTCTGAGACGATTGCATGATGCCACAAAGGAGGGAATGCAGGCAATATCCAATTTTGGATACGAAGTTACCAATTGGGACCCTATAGTGGTCTATCTAATGCTCCAAAAGTTAGACAAGGAGAGCAGAACGCTGTTTGAGCAAACCTTAGAGAATCCCAGAAGCAGTCCCAGTTTAGATGCTTTCTTCAAATTTGTGGAATCACGCTTCCAAACATTGGAAACAATTTGCAGTCGTGAAGAGAGAAAAAAAACATCAGCGTTAGTCGCTGCCACTAGTGCCAATAGTATCGATTGCGCTATGTGCAGTTCAAGTAAGCATGGTATATACAATTGCACTAATTTTTTGTCTCTTACAGGTCCGGAACCAGGAAAAGCAGTGTTCAAGCTGATGCTGTGCAAAAATTGTCTAAAGAAAGGACATTTCGCCCAATCATGCGAAGGAAGACACAACATACTTCTTCATCAACAGCAGACTAAGCAAAACAACACTTCAAATAGGCAGATCAACAAACCAGAAAACTCAACAAATGTTGGTAAGCGTTATAAAAATTTCCTAAATTCAAAATCTGCAAATACTGCATCAGGGCTAGAAAGAGTGCGTCAGGTATATCTCGCCACAGCGGTTATAAACTGCATTTCATCCAACGGAACGAGCATCCCTTGCCGTGCAATGCTAGATTCAGGCTCACAATTACATTTCTTAACGCAATCCCTTGCCACTGAGTTGGGCCTCAAGCAACGTCGCAAGAGTGTGCCAATAACGGGAAAAGGGGGTAAAGAATGTAAGGCAGACTTCGTCACCAATGTAACGTTTGAGTCAAGAACATCCGGATTCCAGGCAACTATAGAAGCAAGCTTTATGCCTCGCATTAGTGACTATAATTCAAGTGCGCAAATTGACATGTCTCGCTGGAAAATTCCACCTAATATACGACTGGCAGATCCTTCAAGCTTCAAGAATCAACGTATAGACATGTTAATAGGGGCCGGCATATTTTTTGAGCTATTCTTGCCAAGAGAAGTCAAGATTTCAAATGATCTTCCTTTAAAAATGGGCCACTTTGAGCTAAGAAAATTTTGTTCTAATCATCCTGATATATTGCAGAACATTCCTGAAGAGCATAAAGAACAACTAGTTGCATTTCATCTATCTGAAGTGATCAAAACGTTGGGACTGATTTGGGATCCCTCCTTGGATGCATTCAAATTTAAATTTGACTGTGATGAATTTAATCAATACGAGAAAGTATGCAAACGAACCGTACTAGCCAATCTTGCGAGGTTATTTGATCCCTTGGGACTACTAGGACCGGTAATAGTTCTGGGAAAACTATTCTTGCAGGAGCTATGGAAAACAGATTAATCATGGGATGACCACGTCCCTGAAGATCAAGCAAACAAGTGTATCGTTATTTGAAAAGTTTTTCGATGTTGAAAGAATTAAGCTTACCAAGATATGTCTCTTGTCCAAGCAGTGAAAGAAACATCCAACTGCACAGACAGACAGCAGTCTAAACGCCTATGGGTCTTGAGTGTATTTAAGATCTGTAGAGGACAATGGAACTATTCATTCACAATTGTTATGTTCAAAATCAAGGGTTGGTTCTCTGAAGGCAACGACTATTGCTAGGTTGGAGCTACAAGGAGCTGTTCTCGTGGTTGAACTAGTAGCGAAGTTGCTCCCACTACTATCTGATCAAATAAAAGAGGTATGTTACTATACTGATTCAACCACGGTACTAGCATGGATAAGATCGCCTTCCTACACATGGGACAATTACGTTGCGAACAGGGTGGCCAAAATTCAAGCGAACACAGAGATACAACAATGGCATTTTGTTAAGGGAAGTATCAACCCGGCCGATATTGTATCTAGAGGGCTCGATCTACAAACACTTCTCAATACACCAACTTGGTTTAGCGGCCCAGATTTTCTTTCAATGGATGAGATATTGTTGGAAACAAGGCCTTCATTGGCTCCAGAAGACATTCCAAAACGCAGAAAGGTGAAGTCTGTATTAACAGTGTCAGCAAATACCGATAATGATATCCAAATAGAGCGTATCAATCATAAAAATTGCTTTCGAAAATTGCAAAACATATTTGCATACTGCTGTCGTTTTTACAGTAACTGCAGAAAGCAAAAATCATTCAGAAATGGTGGTCAGCTAACCGTAGATGAGCTGCAGCATGGTAGTCGAATGATTTGGGTATATGTTCAAAAGAGAGAATTTCCAGACGACTACCGTTTTCTTCAAAGAGGTTTAAATGTGCATAAAGGATCCAGCATAGCATCTTTAGCTCCATTTTTTGATGAAAAAACAAAGCTAATTAAAGTTGGTGGAAGACTTAAAAACGCATCAATTATGGTGGATGAAAAGCATCAAATCTTATTGCCAAACAATCATTGGATAAAAAAGCTGTTTCTAGTAAATTTGCATAAAACTCATATGCACGTAGCACCTAGAGCGCTCATAGCAATTTCCAGGCAAAATTATTGGATTTCAAGTGTTGGCAGAATGGCACGAGAGACAGTTTTCAAGTGTGTTGAATGTTGTCGTTCCAATCCAAAACCTATAGCGCAAATCATGGGCAATTTACCGAAAGAAAGAGTCACACCATCCCGTCCTTTTTATTACTGCGGGGTTGATTTTTGAGGGCCTATTAAAACGCACTACAACATTAGAGGAAAAGGTCCAACAAAATCTTATTTGGCGGTATTTGTGTGTTTCTCAACAAAAGCAGTTCACATTGAAGTGGTGGGAAATCTATCGTCAGAGTCATTTATCTATGCACTAAAGCGATTTATTGGTAGAAGAGGCATGTGTCATACAATCTTTTGCGATAATGCAACTAATTTTGTCGGCGCAAAAAATGAGCTGATGGAGTTAAAAATGGCATTCGAAGCTCAAAACAATCAAGCGGCTATATACTCGATGTGCTTGGAGAATGGCATCAATTGGAAATATATACCACCTCGTTCACCACATTTCGGAGGGCTTTGGGAGGCTGCTGTTAAGTCTGCAAAGAGTCTTCTAGTGCGCTACCTTCGGGAAGCGTCGCTTACTTTTGAAGAGTTGGGGACAGTGGTAATACAAATAGAAACAATTTTAAACTCAAGGCCGATTACTCCTATGTCATCAGATGCAAATGACCTAGAAGCCCTTACACCAGGTCATTTTTTGATTGGAGTCCCAATCACAACTTTACCAGAACCAGATATTGGCGATTGCAATCTCAGCAGCCTTAAAAGGTTCCGGCAAACAAAATATATTCAGCAGCACTTTTGGAAAAGATGGTCAACTGAATATCTTCACCTATTACAACAGAGATCTAAATGAACCCATGAATCAGTCAACTTGCTTCCTGGTGCAATGGTTGTAATAAAAGAACCAAATGTTGCTCCAATGAAATGGAAGTTAGGTCGTGTAGAGGAAGTTATAAAAGGCAATGATGACCTCGTACGCGTTGCAACTGTTAAGACGCAGAATGGGACATTCAAGCGTGCAATTCACAATTTATGCCCATTGCCCATGGAAGATGAAACTCCAGCAGATGAAGCTCAAGAGACTCTACAAAGCAATCAGCGATGTAAGACAAATAATGTCAAAAAATTCCGAAATCACTTCTTTCCGTGGTCCTCATGGTTTTATCAATCTTCCCTCTATCAATGTCTCAAAAAATTGAACGTGTAAGCATAACTCAATTGGATAATGCAACTGGCATATATTTTGAGGACATTGGGAAAATACAAACCATTAACAGCAATTGGAATATTTATGTGTACTATAATCTAACTACTTATGTTCATGAATTAAATCAGATAAAATCATACCTTCACCATATTGAAGAACTTTGTGGACAAGAAGTAACTTAACATGTATACTGCCAACCAATTACAGAGCAAGTCCGACATAGACTTACAATAATAGAGTACAATAACGAGCTCCTCGACAATTACAACATGGGAAAAAATTCAAGAACCAGATCACGCAGATCTCCTCTGGACATTGTAGGAAAGTTGGCAAGTAGTCTATTTGGTGTTCTTGATCAGGATGATGCTAAGCACATTGAAGATCAGATAAACATCGTAAATCAACACGAACATCATCTGAGAACTCTAATTCGAAAGCAGACTTCCATTGCAGATTCTACAGCAAATCTTTTAAAACGCAATACGCTCCAAATAACTCAACAGTTTCAAGCCTTAAATGTCTACTTATCGAGCATCACAAACGCAATAAAAGAAAAACAAAACCTTAATGAGGTTAAGCAAAACATTGCTTCGTTGACTTCGTACTTGATTTTGATTATTTCGAACTATGAAAAGGTTCAGGATGTTCTTCTAGATGTGCTGCTGGATCTAAATCATGCAATGATAAACCCACAAATAATAAACCCAAATCAACTGACCGAACAAATTATGGTAATTAAGGCACACCTTCCATCAACATTGACACTGGCTAAGGGATCAACAATGGACTTGTATAAGATGATGTCTGTAAAAGGGAGAGTTCTTAAAGAAACAGTAGTTTTTGAAATACGACTACCACTGGTAGATACCACTGAGTTCCAGTTGTTTAATGTACATCCGATCCCTATTTTAAAAGAGTCCTCAAGCTTTTTAGTTGAAGTTACATCCCAATTTCTTGCAATTTCATTGACAAGGGATGTATTTTTCCCGCTGTCCGAGCTAGAACTTAGTCAATGCCGCATTCTATCACCTCTACAGTTTCTCTGCAAAAAATTGCACCCTACATACACAAAGCAAGCTGTTACGAGTAGTTGTGAAATAGCCTTGCTAAACCACAAAAATAATGCGTTGCACGAATGCAGGTTAAACAAAATACCTGTCACATATTAATGGAAGGCACTTCAAAACTCCAACTCTTGGATATTTTCTACAGTTTCAAATACAACTGGGCATCTTGTATGCGAAGATTCTACTGAAAGCCTTTCAGTATGCCTTACTCGAATTTAAGGAATCTTGCTTGCTGAAAATGCCATCTTTGACTATTAAAGGGGAACGGGAATACAAAAATAACATCGCCATTAAAAATTCCTTTATTCCAAAAACAAACATACACGCTTGGATTACAAATCGCACAGAATCTAACATCAACAGTCCTCCGCAAATAAAGGAAATGGAAAAAATAGATATTTCGAAGCTGAAAGACCAAATAGACAGTGTGATGCAGCAATCAGAAGACGCCACATCGAAATTCAACGATCACGATTACCATCATTACGGGCTTGGCTACTTGTTATTGGCTGGCATGATTGGGATTTGCATCGCTTACTGCTACCGACGAAGGCACCCAGTCGCTGCTCCCAGACGTGGTATTTCTAGATTTAATGTAAATATTTAAGCATTGAATGACCTTGCATTTTTATTGTTAATCTAATTTTTTTTGATTTATTTCTTTGAACATTATTTCATTTTGCATTTTACAAATTTTGTGTAAACAGTAAATTAATAGTGGTTACAATTGTTTTGTTTGTGTAAATTTTGTTTTTAGTTTTTTTTTGTTTGTTTTAATATAAGAACACAATATTGATAAAATTAAAATATTTAAAATATTCATTAGAAATTTAGTTTATTTAGAGAGTTAAAAACCCTCAAAGGGTTCCTCCCCATGTCAAAAGTATTGTCAGCATGTGATAAAAGTATTGTCAGCAATACTTCAATTGTGAGAACAGTTCAATAAATTCAGGTTCACGCATATCGTGTATCCATATAATATCAATTATAAGTGTCAGGTCTCACAGTTGAGGTATTGCACGCGCAACTCAGTTTTGCATGCTTGCAATTCTTGCGTATTGCTAAAACACAAATGTATAGACAATCGAAAAATAAAATGTGTTGACTGATTAAGTCGTTATTAAACCGTCGGCGTCGTTGCGTTCGTACTTGATTCCTCTTTCTACACCGTGGTTGTATTCGTACTTGCTTCCTTCTTTTTGCAGTGTCATCAAGCCTTTTTCACAAAAAATAATAATAAAAAATTAAACACTTTCCCCCGTATTAATAAACGCGGAATAGCTGGGTTATTATTATTCCATGGATTAAGTTACCATTATACCATTTTCCACTTAATTAATGCTACCTTCATACCATTTTGCACTTAATCCATGGAATAAGGCTTAACCCAGCTATTCTGCGTTTATTAATACGGCGGTTTACGAATAACAAAGTGGCAGCTCTAGTAGGGTCTAAGTGGTAACTTGTGCTTTTGCTTACAAATTTTTTGATCTAGTACAGACTTACGTCTCTTTTAAATTGAAAGGGCAATTCGATAAATTGAGGATAAGCAATCGACCAATAAAGATTGGGAGATAAAGGAGCGGCCAATGAAAGTTTGGAGGCAAAGAGAAAAAAGGAGAAGCCATCTTCTTTTTTACGTGAAGTCAAAAAGCGGCACTTTTCAAAAGAATTAGGTTTGGTTTCGCTGTGGCGGGCAGCATAGAATTTTGGTTGGTTGCAAAGATCAAAGAATAAAGTAAAGTCATTTAAATAGAATTAAATAGTTGATGCTAGGAAAAGTTACCAATTTGTAAGTAAAAATATTTTAAGATTTAATATGAAATAACATGTAATCTTAATAGGAAATAAAACCTTCGTTATTGAAACGAAAAAGTTTAAGGTTATTGTTTAATTGGATCTGGCAGCAAGAAAATTTTATTTCAAATTGTGGATATTTGATAATCATGGACCAGACACAGATACCACACAGTTGTGAGGCAAAAGTCTGTGACCAGCTTGACACAGACGAGATGGTTTCCTGCGAAAAGTGCAAGCGCTGGTTGCACTATTCCTGTGCGATCTTTATACGACTGACGATCCGTGGTATTGTGAAGAAAACGGATGCGTGTTAAGGGAGGAAGATCCCAAGGATGCTGAGTCAAGAAACGGCGCGTGAGAACTGAGCTAGACCAAGGTAAGAAAGTAGAAGTGGAGGTTGCCACAGCAGATTTATTGTTAGAGGCTGCGGCTGTAGCACAAGCGGCTGAACTTTTCTCATTGCGAAGTGAATAAGAGGAAGTAAAGCAGAAGTTGGTAGTCAATACAAATATGAATCAAAAACATTTAAAGGGTTTTCGAGGAAGAGTTAAGGGTTAAACAACCGGTCGCAAGGGTTTTTTCTGATGAAAGGCTGGAAATGATTAAGCAAATCCAAGCCCACCAAGAAAGTTTCCACGAGTCTTCAATTCAGCATACTGACATGGCTAGTCTGCTTACCATTTTAAATAGGAGTATTGTTCAAGAGCTACCAAGTTTTTCAGGGAGCAATAAAAGAGAATGGCATTACTTCGAACTTCGAAGAGGTATATAGAACGACGACCATAGAAGAAAAATATAGTGCTAGACAGCTAGAGGCATACTAGCTGGTCAGTGACCCTTTAAAGTATTCAACCGATGATGAAGCAATAATGAATTCTCTGCGTTCAATATTCGGCCGATCTGATGTGTTAGTGCACCGGTTAACAGCGGATCTTCTTAAACTTCCAGTGTTAAAATTGAAGTGCGATCCAAATATACAGTTGTGGGCTGTTAAAGTAAACGGCTTCGTAGGTGATTTGAAGTCGATGAACAGAAGCGAAGATCTCGTTAATGCATTTGTGTTGACCGACTTGTCGTGTAAACTGGGGGCAGGGCTTTATCAAGACTGGAGTAAAAGACAGCTAAACAGTACTCGAGCGTCAATAGAAGATCTTGCCAACTTTCTTACGCAGAAGGTGGCTGATTTGCCACCGGAATTAGTTAAGCCATTGGAGACGTGTGTTCTCAAAAAGTTTCAGCCAGTACAGAAGAATGCAAACAGGGTGTTAACGCATCAGCCACTTCCTACGTCAGCTTCGATGTTTTCTTGTGTTAGGTGCGATGGTAAGCATGCCCTCATTGATTGCGGCGAATTTAAATCGATATCGCCAGAATTAAGAACGCATTTTGCTCGTGAAAGAAAGATATGTTTTCGATGTTTTGGCCCTGACCAACATGATTGGAGGTCATGTACGAAGAAGAAGACCTGCGGAGTATCCGGATGTGTTGGACGACACCATCCCCTTTTGCATAGGGCAGCTGTTCCTCTGAATAAGAAATTAAATGTGACAGTTGTTCCTTACGTTCCTCAACCAAATTTCAATTCGTCCCATGTAAGTACCAAGTTGCCCATAATGTTTAAAGTCGTGCCTATACGAATGTATGGCAGTAATAAAAGGTTTGTTGACACCTTCCCATTTTTTGGACGACGGATCATCTTTGACTATGATGGTAAAAGACTTGTTTAATGAGCTTGGACTTGAGGGTCACCCAGAACATCTAACTCTTCAAATGACGAAAGGGGTGTCAAGAAGAGAGTCTATCAGGACGGAGTTAGAGGTATCGAGTGTCGGAAAGAAAAAACGTCATTTCTTGAAGAATGTATATACAGTAGAAGGGTTGGAGCTCCCAGTCCAATCAGTTGATGCAACTAAATTAAAAGAGCTTTACCCACATCTTCGAGGGCTTCCGCTTGTTGATCTTGTTGAGGCTAGGCCAAAAATATTGGTAGGTTTAGACCATGCAAAGTTTCTTTTAGGCCACGGCCAAAGGCATGGTATGGACGATGAGCGATGTTCACTGAAAACTCTTTTAGGTTGGGAAGTAAGCGCCAACGCCAACGGTCAGAGCGACTTGTGTGAACGTAGTCTCCAGGCCAGCAGTGCGAATGCTATTTCATGAAGCTATAAAGTTTGAAGATGAGCTTCACGAGTAAGTAAAGCGCCATTTCACAACTGAGGACTTTGGTGTTATGCCGCCTAAAGGTGATTTGGTGAGTAAGGAAGTGAGCAGAGCCCTGGACATCATGGAGAGAACATTAAAATTTAAAGATAACCGTTACGAAATAGGACTGTTGTGGAACCATGACAACGTTAAGCTTCCTGATAGCTACACAATGGCTATGAACCGACTAGTTTCATTGGAGAAGTCGCTAAAACAAGGCCACATCTTTTAGAATGGAGGAACAAGCACAAGTTGACCCTCTTATCAAAAGGATATGCAAGGATTGCTTTTGAAGAAGAGCTTAAGAAGGAATGGCCAAGAATATGGTATCCACCCACATTTGTTATTGGGAACCGGAACAAAATCTTGCCTAAACCTAGGGATGTAGCTGACTACGCACCTATTGAAAGGGCCATATAATTTGGTCCCTCTCCATGCCGGTAGTTTCAAGCTGCGAGAGTGAAAGAAAATATTTTTGTTTTTAAATTAATATTTTGAAGTACATAAATAACATTTTTAAGAAAATAGGTATCTTTGTAATAGTTCTTATTCAATTTCGCAGTTTGAATCAGATTCATCAGAATCGGAGTCCAATGAAGAAGCTTCTTGATCATCGTCTGAAAACAACAAATTGATGCACTATTATTGCTTCGAAATAATTTGAATTTTCAAATGTTACCATGGTCATAATTAGTATTTGGGTTGAATGAAGCCTCTTCAATCACATCACATTTTTTGGAAGCTGGTTTCCATCAAACCAATAGAAATCATATTCTTTGTCTTTAAGACTTCATCTCACTTTATATAATCCGAGGGCGAGTAATCCTGCAAGAAGTATGGCGGGAGGGATTCAACTGGGATGAACCAATTTCAAAGCATCTCAAGCTGCAATGGTCGGAATTCATCAAGGAGCTGATGAACATTGAAAAGCTGAAAATTCCGCGTTTATATGTCTCATGGTCACCTAACGATTCAGCTGTTAGCCTTATAGTTTTCGTGGATGCTTCAGTCTCATACTGGCAGTGGATGCTGCAGTCTCATGCTTACGTTTTCAAAAGAGAGATGTGGAGGTAGCATTGGTAATGGCAAAGGCTAAGGTTACACCAGTTAAGAAGCTTTCAATACCGCGTTTCGAGCTGCAAGCCGCTGTACTAGGCGTGCGTCTAGCTGCAACTATTAAATCTTCTCACTCTATTCCCATCCGAGAAGTGATATTCCTGTCTGATTCGAGAACTGTTCTTGCATGGATCAATACTAAAGATTTCAAATTTCCTTCGTTCTTCACTGTAAGAATCGGAGAGATATTAGATTCTTCATCTTCCCGACAATGGTATCACGTAGGCTCTCCGGATAACGTCGCCGATGATGTTACGAAATAGAGCGATTCCTTTATGAGAGATGCTGATACAAGGTGGTTCAAAGGGCCTGTTTTCCTCAAAGAACCTATTGAGCGCTGGCCTATCAAACCAAGCCAATCGGATGACTCGGGTACTATAATCAGTGAGTCAGAAGCTGGTCCATACTGGCCTATCAACAGTGTCTTTTGACATTTATAAAGAATTAAAGCCAAGGTTTCAAGCGAAGTGGGGCTCCTCTGTAAGGGTTATCGCATGGCTGCTTCGAGCTAAAGACATCTACTTGAAGAATTAAATACAAAAGAATCATTTCATAACACCAGCAGAATACGATCGAGCTGAGGATTGGATGTTCAGAAAGATTGAGCAGGCCACCTTCCCAGCTGAGCTTAATTCTCAGAGAGCAAATAACAAGGTAAAAAACTCTAGCGCACTCATTCGTAGATGGGGAAGGTACTATAAGCATGAGTTCGAGGGCACCAAAGGCACTTATATCATACGCCTCTCGCATTCCAGCTATTTTGCCAAAAAATCATCCCTTAGTTGACGTATTCATACAACATTATCACTATCGCAAACTTCACATCGGAACAGCTACTATCATTTCGGACATTCGCGAAAGGGATTGGGTGATAAGTGTAAGAACAATGTAAGTATGTAATTATATTTCATACTTAAAAGAGCTGAAAACTAGTTTTTAATCAGTAAATACATATCCAAATTGATAAAACATTTATAAAAGTGAACTTTTAAGGCCAAAAAACCTTTTTTCATTCCTTGGTTCGTTTTCTTGCTTACATTTTTCATTGCCAAAGTGTCATAAAATGTCAAACCAACAGCAAAAACTCAGCCGTGAAACGCGTAATACAAAGCCTACACATTCTCCCACTACTCGAGGACATATCAACGAAGATTCTGACATCAAATTTATTCTCTTGGGAATAAGAAATCAATATGATGATCTCAAAAGTCTGATCTCAGGAAATACTAGAACATTATCTGATAAACTCGACAAAATGGAAAATGATTTTTCACAACGAAATTGCAAGACTTGTATTGGCAAAGTCTTGCAATTTCGGAATTATCGTTTCGAGTAGATTCTCTCGAAAATGCATTTCACATGCATCTTCTATACCAGCTGATGTCACAAAACTTGCCGAGAGGATCGACTTTCTTGAAAGAGAAAAGGTTAACAATGTCACAATCCTACGTGGTGTCCCTGTGAAAGATGGCGACAATTTGTGCGAACTATTTCAAACCCTATGCAAATCAATTCAATGCGTACCGGCACCTTATCAACAACAAATTTATCGTGCAAAAACAAAAGATCGGAATTTCAAGGATACTGTGATTTTTACTTAAAAAACATAATGGACAAAAAATCAATCCTTACTTGCGTCAACTTATCAGTACCGGATTAACAAAAACAAAAACATATGTTTGAGTGACGTGGGAATTGATTCCGTTTGTCCAATATATTTAAATGAGGGCTTAACGCGATCAAACCATTTGATACTAAGAAAAGCTCTTCAATTTAAGAGACAAAAAAAGCTCTTCAATGTATTTACTCGAGATGGAATAGTATTCATCAAGATAACAGCTGCTGACAAAGCTCTTTTAATAACCACAGACGACAACTTGAATGCATTAACCGGCACAGATGATAACCGCAACAGAGATAAAGAAAAAAAATTCAACAAACATTCTTCCTGGAGAGTGGAGAGCCTAATCTGTAGAAGACTTTGTAGTTAGGTTTTTTTTCTCATTATTATTTTCTTGATTTTTTATCTTTGTTATTTTTTTTTTTTTTTTAACTATTTTGTTTTATATTTTCTTAATATTCATATCATCTCAATAAATGAAAAGATTAGTAAAGTTTTTAACAGTTAAAACACTTATTTTATTTCCTCAGATGTACATTTCAGAAGCAATGCTTCCATCGTCAGTGAGATTTATAAAATTAAATTAAATTAAATTATTTGTCAAAAAACTAATAATAAACAAAAATGTTTCTAAACAAAATTACAGTTGAGTTGAGTTGAATCTATTAAAATTTTTTTTGAATATTGAATCTTTGATTGGTCCATCATCACTATTCATTAGATTATTTTTGTTTTTAAATATGTAAAATGATTCAAAAGCATCTAATTCATAATTGCTATTTACATTTCTTATTAGTTTTAAATTTTGCAAACTAAAGCTATGACTATTTTCTAGCATATGTTCTGCAACACTTGACTTTTCTTTTTCATTATATTTAAGATGTGCAAAATGTTCTTTAAATCTTTTTAGAATAGGTCTCTTTTAAAAACAAAAATAATCTAATGAATAGTGATGATGGACCAATCAAAGATTCAATATTCAAAAAAATTTTTAATAGATTAAACTCAACTCAACTGTAATTTTGTTTAGAAACATTTTTGTTTATTATTAGTTTTTTGACAAATAATTTAATTTAATTTAATTTTATAAATCTCACTGACGATGGAAGCATTGCTTCTGAAATGTACATCTGAGGAAATAAAATAAGTGTTTTAACTGTTAAAAACTTTACTAATCTTTTCATTTATTAGATTAAAAAACACGTGGAATATCTCAACTAAAAAACTCATCATCTCAATACTTTATTGCTTTTATTTCTTTATCTTTTTTTTCTCTTTTTTGCATCACGAGCCAAGTTTTTCATTAATACTTATATCTTTCTTTTGGGTCCGCATAGTTTTTGTGTGTTTTGAGAGCATTTAGTTGGGATTTTCCGTACATCAGAACATGATGGAAGATAATGCGGATGCTCAGGTTGGTCGTTGGTGGAACGAGCGATAACTTGCAAGCCATGATAAGGTTTCTTGGAAAGCAGGCTCAGGGACTCAGTATTTGTCATATTAACGCGCAGAGTCTGTTTCCCAAGATAGATGGATTTCGGGAATTATTTGTGCTATCTAAAGTCGATATTGTTTGCGTATCAGAGACATGGTTTAACGAAAATGTTGGTGATGAAATTTATGCTCTAGGTGGCTACAAAATTTTTCGATGTGACAGACATGAAAGAATTGGTAGGGGAGTGGCGATTTATGTTTGTCTAGGGATTTACTGTCGGGTTAATGCTACTTCCACCCCATCGCAACAAATAGAATTCTGTTTTATTGAGATCACAAATTTTGAAAGCAAGACCTTAGTGGGAACGGTTTATCGACCAAACAGCTCCATAAATTTTGAACAACTTTATTCAGCTCTGGAAGTGTACTCCCCATCTTTTGCCAATATAATTATATGCGGTGATCTAAAATGCAATCACTTAAATTTGACTTGCTCTAATCTGTTTTTAGGGACCATGAGATCACTTAATTAACATCCTTTAAATACAGAGGTACCTACCCACTTCACAAATAGTTCTAACACTTTACTTGATGTATGTATTTTAAGTAAATAAAAAAGACAAAATTCTATTTTATGATTAGCTCTCTGCCCCAGCATTCTCGAGGCATGACTTGTTCTTTGCCATATTTCAAAGTAGCACTAGCAACGCAACACAATCATATTCTTTCAGGGACTTTAAAAATATTAATTTAAACAATCTGAAATATGATGTTATTAGTGTTGATGGGCAGCAGGTATTATACAGGGTGTTCCTTAATTCGTTTTACATACTTTGGGATATAATTCTTGGTCATATTCTAAGAAAAAAATTGTTCTACAGTAAAGTCCGTTTCTAAAGTTTGACATCACTTTTTGACAATTTAAAAAAGGCTAACTTTGGTGTACCCTGGCCTGTGTTAAATTCGATATCTCTGTCAATACTGATGATAGAAACCTAATCTTACTTAATTTTTTGTAGAAATAACAACCTTTAAGACTGTATTTAAGTTTACCTTTTATAGATTTAGGGTTGCCAGATTTTCAATTTTAAATGAAGTTCAAATTTTCTTCCTCAAGCAAAGTTTTGACTTTGAGGTTACTTTTTTTAAGAAAATGCCTGTAAACATAGAGATAATTTATTTTTTACAGATGCACAAAACAATAATAAAAAAATAGTTAGGTATAAGTGCACTCAAAAACCCATACATTTTATGATACTTGAAAAAATACAAAACGGGTAAAACTTGAAAAAAAAAAATTAAAAAAGTTTTAGCTGTGAGGTTTGTTTGAATAATACAATAATATGGGCACATTAAGTAGTTTTTTATGTATTTTATACAAATACAATTGTAATAAGTGCTCAAAGTGCCCTCCTTCGTTTTAAATGCGTGTCAGGGCCCGTTTTAGAATTGGCTCTGACATGCATTCAAAACGAAGGAGGGCCCTTTGAGCACTTGTTACAATTGTATTTGTATAAAATACGAGGGCAGTCCGATAAGTACTTAGCCTCTCCGCCCAATAGCGCCACTATCGCAAGAGAAACTTACTATACTGTAGTACATTTTTTTTAGAAGGCTACTGTCGAAATTTTAGCCAAATTGGACTCGTAGTTTTGTTTTGACCGTGTGTGGAAGCAAACGTGTCAGCGGATTTTAGAAAAATGGAAAAAGAGCAATAACGGTCAGTGATTCGATTCTTGTTTTTGGAAGGGAAATCACGCAGCGAAATCAAAGAGCGGTTGGATGCTATGTACGGTAAATCTTCTCCTTCGATGGCGACCGTCAAAAATTGGTTCAACGAGTTTCAACGTGGTCGCACGTCGGTTTTTGATGAGCAACGCCCAGGTGCCCCGAAAACGGCTACCGCAGAGGACAATGTGACAAAAATCCACGATCTCGTATTGGCAGACCGCCGATTGAAGGTGCGCGAGATAGCTGAGATAGTAGGCATCTTGAAAGACCGCATGGGTCATATCCTGCATGAAATTTTGGGCATGATAAAGCTGTCGGCGCGATGGATGCCGCGTTTGCTCACTCCAGACAACAAACGCAACTGTGTAACCACTTCAGAGCCGCGGCTAAATTGATCTAGTTGGGCTATGAACTATTGCCCCATCCACCGTATTCTCCAGATTTGGCCCCGTGCGACTTCTTTTTATTTCCAAACTTGAAAAAATCACTTGCCATGCAGAAATTTGTGTCGAAATTTGAGGTCATCATCGCCACGGAGGCCTAGTTTGCAGAACTCGAGAAAACGTATTTTTCAGATGGGTTAAAGAAGTTGGACCATCGCTGGGTTAAGTGTATCGAACTAAAAGAAGATTATATTGAAAAATAAATCAACACTTTTCCAAAATTTTGGTTTTTCTTTTGTAGGCTAAGTACTTATCGGACTGCCCTCGTACATAAGAAAACTACTAAATGTGCCCATATTATTGTATTATTCAAACAAACCTCACAGCTAAAATTTTTTTTTATTTTTTTTTTTTAAGTTTTACCCGTTTTTTATTTTTTCAAGTATAATAAAATTTATGGGTTTTTTGAGTAAACTTATACCAAACTTTTTTTTTAATATTGTTTTGTGCATCTGTAAAAAATAAATTATCTCTATGTTTAGTTGCCAGAAAATCTGGCAACCCTCAACCTATGGAAGGTAAACTTTAATACAGTCTTAAAGGTTGTTATTTCTTAAAAAAATTAAGTCTAAGATTAGGTCTCTATCATCAGTATTGACAGAGATATCGAATTTAATACAGGTCAGGGTACAGCAAAGTTAGCCTTTTTTTAAATTGTCAAAAAGTGATGTCAAACTTGAGAAACGGAGTTTACTGTATAACAATTTTTTTCTTACAATATGACCAAGAATCATATCCCATAAAACGAATTACGGGACACCCTGTATATGTCCTCTCCTGACCAGCAAATTACCTTTTTTCATAACAACATTCGAGATCTTTTCAATAAACACGTCCTCTTAAAACCAAAGTTGTTAATCACCGCGGTCCATGCTGGTTCTGTGCCGAAATCATTCGTCTGAAACAGAATCGTGATCAAGCTTTTAAACGTTGGAAACGATATAAAGTGCCTGAATTTTATGAGTCTTATCGCTCCATTCGAAATGAAGTTACATCGAAAATAAAATTAGCTAAACGTAATTACTACGATAAACATTTTAGTAGAATTCTCCCTACAAAAACCCTTTGGAGTAATCTGAAGGAAATTGGAATAGGGAAAAAAGCTAACCATGATTTGAATAATATTGAACCTAACGAGCATAATTGCGAATTCTTTGGAATGCAATCCACTCCAACATCTTCTTCTAGATTGTTTCCAAATAGCAACTTAACTTCAATAAGTAGTACTTCGAATCTCTTTAGTTTTTCTATATTTGATGAGACTGATAATGTTAGAGCCATCTTAAACATTAAATCGAGATCCATGGGCTTTGATGAAATTCATCCCAACTTTGTGAAAATCATTTTACCTTACATACTTAAATTTCTGAGCTTTATTCTTAACAATATATGTAGTTCAAACATGTAAATTTCCCCAAGCCTGGAAGTCAGCCAAAATTTTTCTTATTCAGAAAAATCAACGATCACGTCTGTCAAAACCGGAGTATAGGCCGATATCTATTTTGCCCTACTTGTCCAAGGTTTTCGAGAAACTTGCTCATCAACAAATTTCATTCTATATAAATAGAAGTATACTTCTAATTAATAATAAATCTGGATTTCATCCGAAGCATAGTTCAATAACTGCCCTTTTTAAAAGTAAGGGATGATATAAGAATGTCTATTGATAATGATGAAGTTACATTCCTGACCCTTCTAGACTTTTCGAAAGCCTTCGACACCGTCAATCATTCTTGCTTACTGCATAAGCCTAAACACTTTTATGGGTTTTCTTTGCCTTGCTTGATCTCTTCGTATCTTTATGAAAGAACTCAAGCAGTTGACATAAATGGAAGGAGGTCTGATTTCTTGAAAATTGTTTCAGGAGTCCCCCAAGGATCTATTTTGGGTCCTTTACTTTTCTCCATGTTCATTAATGATATTGGTGTTTGTGTCAAAGATTCTACCTATCATTTGTATGCCGACGACGTGCAAGTATACCTATCTTGTAAACTAGGACTTATTGAGCATGGAACTCATCTATTGAACAGCGATCTAAACCGAATACTCAATTGGGCTAAGTCAAATTTCTTGAAACTAAATCCTACCAAATCCAAGTGTCTTATAATCAATAGAAAAAAATTGGATCTGAGTTGTTTTCCGAAAATCTTCTTGGGAACATCCGAAAAAGAGTTTATCGAAAAAGGAAAAAATCTTGGAATCTGGTTTGACTGTGCGTTAAGCTGGGATGTTCACATTCAATCTGCTATTGGAAAAGTTTATGGATGCCTTAGAAATCTATCAGCATCGCAGGATTTTACACCCTTAAGAACGAGAAAGTTGTTAGTTAAATCATTGATTATTCAGTTAATAACATGCGGCTGTGAAATTTTCTCTTGCTTTTAACGAAAGAGCCAAAGTATCTCTTTGATAAATAAAGTTTTTGCAGATCTGTGAGGTCTGCTTCAATAGTTCAGCCTCGTTTTAATTATTTAGTATCTGAACGGCAATTTTTCGTTCATTCTATCCAACTATGGAATCGCTTGCCTCTTCCTTTACGAGTGCTGCACTCCAGAAACAATTTCAGCGACGAACTTCTGAAACACTTGGCCCATGTTTAATTATTTTTTATATTTTTTTATTTTTTATTTTTTCTAATAACTAATCTAAATAGTTGATACTTTTGTTTAATAATGTTAACGAACTTAATTATTATATAGCAATACTTGAAATGTTTACTGTCTTATCATAAACTTTTACTGCTAAAGATTGTTACGTCTATAGTAAAAGATATTCCTAATGAAATAAATTGAAATTGAAATTAATGAAAATTTAATATTTCACGGTCTTCAGCGTGCATTTTGGGTCTAATTCTTTTTTCTGAGGACGGCTAGCGTACACTTTACCGTCTGACCCAGACAAATTGAATTTAGATTTATCACTCCATACACAATGGTTTGGGGTGAATTTTCTTGGAGCGGTGTTGGTGTTGGGTAGTAAGGATAAACGGTCGAATAGATCAACATGTTTATAAAGGCATACTGGAGAACGTCATAGAGCCTTTTTCATTCCCACACATGCCCATCATGTTTTTCAGCAGCGCAACGACCCAAAAGATACTGCATACTTGTATAGCAGTGGTTTGCGGATACAAGAGTTTTGGATTGACCCGCGCAAAGTCCGAACCTGAATCCGATTGAGAACTTATGGGCAGACGTCAAGAGAGAGAGGGTTAAAGTCCAAAAAATCAAATTAAACCTCTTTTCAACCTGAAGAAATGTCTTTTAAGAAAGTTATGCATACTTATGTATATTATTATATGGGTGCCGTGCCGTTTCTAATTGTGTGGCCACCACTGTACGTAGTAAATAAAATAGCTTGCTATATTTAGAACTTCAAAGATTTATTTTCGGGTCTCTGTACATTAGAGTGTTAGTTTTTTCAGATTTAAATATCTCGTATTATTTGGTTTCCATAACGTACTTTCACTACCGAATCCACTTGATGTATTTTTCCTAGTTGGAAGTTGAAAGTGGTGAAAAAAAACATGCGTTCTTACAAGCGATGTTTTGCAGCTGCTTAATTAACTTACTTATAATTAAAAAAAAAACTTTTGCGACAACTGCAAATATTTTCATCATTGAAGAGCACGTACTGAATATTATTGAAAAAATTGTTAATATTAATAGGAATCTAAAAAATTAAGCCTTTATTGGCTTTATTTTAGTGCATGAAAACTGTACTGAAAATTCTTCTAATATTTCACTACTATTGTTTCTGTTCTGAAAATACTGATTTGTTGTTTTTAAAACATTTTGATAGACAAATATTATTTTCTGAATTAGTTTGTTCCCTACTGTCCACAGTTTTGCTATTTGACTCTTAGAAACCTACTTGCAAAAATACGAAATATATTGGAAACCAGTAAGATAATTTCCTTAAAAAAAGTGTGTCGGCTTGCGAGTTGAGAAATTCAAATGTCGAAAGCAAATATCCAACTCTCCACTAGCTACTTTCGAGGCTGTGTTCATTTGAGAATTTTCTCTCGAGAGTGTGTCAAAGAGGTATTCTCAGTGCCTTAGGTCTCGAATAGACACGCTCCTTTTGAGACCATGTATACTTGCTTTATATTCATTATGCCATACCGGTTATATCTAAATGAATTCGGAGAGAGTACAAAAACGAAATTACTTGTACTTTTACTGTGATTTTTAATTTAAAAAAACCATACTCTAGATTTTAGCTTTACCAAAAAAATAATTTTTTAATGCTTTTTAGGTTTAAAACGATATAAACAACAGGACCTGACAAACTTATTTTGAATTCTATAATTAGGAACTTCAAGAAAGGATCTGACAAGAAGTCTCGCCCAAGAGCCTGTACAGTCACAGTTATGGATGAAAAAAAATTATTTTTTGTGTAGTTGTAAAATTCCAAAATTTAGTGATGTAAATTTTTTCTTCCAAATTTGATGGTTTACAATGGTACCACAAATCTCTTTTTCTCTTTTTCATAAACAATGCCTCTCGATAGATTGAGAGAAATAATAACTTTCCTGTTTCTATAGTTTTGTAGGTAAAACATTTTTTTTTACATAAGTAATAAATATATAACATTTTATATCTTTTGCGATTTCTAACATGGAATTTAAAAAAAAATTTTTTAAGTTTGCACAATCAGCTACAATACATTATATTATATATATTAACTAGATGAACCACCCGGCGTTTCGCGGGTCCATTGCTTTTACTAAGGATAAGGATCCCGGTCTCGTCCTTAGTTTTTATATGGACTAAAGTAACATTCAGGAAAAATGCCATAACTCGGGAACGGGTCGACTGATTTCAGATTTTTTATAAAAACCATCTACCAACATCGCCTTAACTACCACAAAAATTTGGTTTCTTTCTGTCAAGCCGTTCTCAAGTGATGCGATCACAATCAACCGTACACTTCTTTTATATATTAAGATTATATATATAATAATATTACAGTATTGATTAATATAAAGGGTTTTCCAATAGGTGTGATATGATTTTGCAGTGGCGTTTCGGTCATTTGTAGTATGTCTTTATCTGCCACTTGTTTTTTATTGCATTCAAAAGTGTTTACAATTTCACCATTGGACCACCGTAAACGTCGTGAATTTTCTGATTTTGCCTGGGAACAACTTGTAAACGATAACGATTTTTTTAAGAAAATCATCTATTCCGATGAGGCTCATTTTCATTTGAATGGTGCAGTAAATAAACAAAACTGTCGATTCTGGTGCGATGAAAATCCACAAAATATTCATGTAAACCATTAAATCCACCAAAATTGACAGTTTGGTGTGGTTCTTGGGCTAGTGGAATCATCGGTCCGTACTTCTTTCAAAATGAATCTGGTAACACCATTACTGTCAATGGAGAGCGGTATAGATCGATGATAACCAACTTTTTAAGGCCGACATTGGAAGAAGTTGATCCTGACAACATTTGCTTTCAACAAAACGGGGCTACGTGCCACACACCAAATGCAATAATTGAATTATTGCGAGAAAAGTTAAGAGATTCGATTATTTCAAGAAATAGTGATATTGAATGGCCTCCAAGAAGTTGTGATTTAACACCATTAGACTATTTCTTAGGGGGTTGGTTGAAGTTATTAGTCTTTCAAAATAAACCAGATTCTCTTCAAGCTTTACAAGTCAATATTGAACGTTCCATTCATGATATACGAATTGATTAAGTGGATAAAGTGCTCGAAAATTGGGTTCATCGAATTTGTTGCTGCAGAAGAAGTCGTGGTGGCCATTTGAATGGCTTTTTATTTAAAACTTAATTTTATTGATTGAACTGCACATTTAATAAAAAATATTTGAATTTCCTTAACAAGTGTGTTTTTTTTTTTAAAAGAAATCATATCACTCTTATTGGAAAACACTTTAGATACATTATCATATAATGTGTAATGTATAATATGGTCTCAAGGGACCAATTTTTTTACCAACAAGTTTTACAATGTGAACCATGATATAACACTTTTTTTTATAGCTGTGCGCTTTACATCACTGATGAATAACCTTAACCTTTTGCTTCCGAAGGTGTAATTTCTTTTTTTCTTAAATTTTTGCATAGAAGTTTGAAAAAAATTTCATAAAGAAACATAGGAATATAGAGTAAAAATATTAAGTGTGTGGTTATCGCACAAAACCACTAGGAAAGGGTTAAAATGTTATGGAACACAGTGCGGGCATTTAAGCAAAAAAGAACGGTTTTAATAAGAGATACCGATGCACACTGTTTTTGAACTTTTGTGAATCCTAATGCATAGAAAAAATTAATCGTAATGCATGGAAAAAATAGAGTCTGACAAAGCATTCCACATTCGGGTGGTGTGACTAAAATATGAAACTCTATACTTGACTGTACGTCAGATCAGAGCGGGTAAAAAATTGTCTTAAGGGGTAACACCACTGTAACAGCCAATAAGGAAGGCCTTTTTTGTCATTTTTGTTTTTGGGTGAAAGGAAAGGTAATAAGGTCATAATATTGGAGGAAGTTATTTAGCGTATATTTGAGTAACAAAATAGGAAATACTTATAAAAAATTTTCACAAATGACGGCACCACAGCCATTTCCGCGAAGCACGTAGAATTTGAGGAGCTCTGCGGCAGGCAGTGTATCTGCCGCAAATTTGAAACTATATATATATATATATACATGCTTATAGGTAGAGAGATACGTAGGGGATTTTCAAAGTATTGATTTTTGTGTGATTGGCGAGTACTTGAATTAAATCGGTATATTTTTAACAGAAAAAAGGCTAATCATTTGCTAATAAATAATGATTAAATTAACTTATCAAAAATCCCCTACGTATTTCTCTTAAAAATCTTATTTTCAAGATATTGTAAAAAATTCGTATGAAAATAACGAAAACTGTTGGAGCTATGCTGCGTGCCGTTTCGAAAAGTCGTGTTTCGAGAAAAACTAATTTAAAGTTTTAAAATGCATTTCTGTTACAAGTACTATTGTTAAGAAATGCTTCTACCTGAATATAAATGTTAGACATCAGTTAGTGTATTTGAGAAAATAGAAATCAAAATGTAGGACATCTGACGCAAGTGTCGTTTCGGAGCAGTCAGACGCGCTTGGGGAAGAGCTCAAAATTACAAAAAAAAAAAAAATACTTTGAGGTTTGAAATATTTTTTCCTAAATACTAAATGGTTCAAAGTATTTCTTATGCCTATGAAACAAAAATCGATTTTTTGAAAGATTTACAGTGATGTTACCTCTTAAGAAGACGATTCCAAAAGTTTTTACACCACAGGTAGTGCATTAAACTCGTTAAAATCTGAATAGCCATCTAATAGCTGGAACTTACTCGAGCGCCACAGATTAATACTGTGCTGAAAAGGTAAAAGCTTTAAGTCGACTTAAGTGTTTTTAGCTATTTTTCATTTTCTTAAATACTGTTAACATAACCTAAGTTTTTATCTTACTCCTAATGACTTATCTTTACAAACAAGAAAGTTATGAGCATGTTTAAAATTGCCTAAGCTATATGTATATATATATGAGATTGAAAGTTAAGAACTCGTTTTCTGATAAACTTTGAAAATGAACTTATGAGCTTTTACCTTTTTAGCACAGACTGTGCTGAAAAGGTAAAAGCTCTTAAGTCCATTCTCAAAGTTTATCAGAAAACGACTTCTTAACTTTCAATCTCTATTTAAAAACATTGCTCAGGCAATTTTAAATACGGTCATAACTTTCAAGCTTGTAAAGATAAGTCATTATGAGAATATGAGTAAGATAAAAACATAGGTTTCGTTAAGAGTATTTGAGAAAATAAAAAATAGCTTAAAACACTTAAGTCGACCTAAAAGCTTTTACCTTTACTGCACAGAATTGGAGTATATATTATCGGCGTACCCCACAGGCGGATCACTAGTGTGAAGCAGAAAAGTGGGAGAGTTGTGATCGCTTCAAGATCACTACTCGTAACGCCGGAAATGAAGAAGAAGAAGAAGAAGAAGAAGAAGAATTGGAGTATATATTACATTTGGATAAGTGATTCCAACCAATGCCAATATGAGCCCTTGATATAAGGGAGTACGCTTAGGAGAACCCGTTAAATAAGTTAAATCGATCATCTGAAATACGCAAGCACATCAATTTAAGCCTAACCCAAGAGAGAGGGAAGGCAACAATGTTGAAAAAAAAACGATGTCTGGAGTTGCTCCAGTGCGGTCGGTTTTATTTCTTATTAAAGTGATAATAATACCAGAATAATAAAAATATATGGTTTGACGATACAAGCGTTACCCAAGGCGATGAAAGGATAGCAAAGTTTGAAAAAAAAAACTTTTTTTGAAGTTACTAGAGCCTGGCAGCTTTTATCTGAAATCTTTCAAAAGACTTTCATAGTTAAATATGCTTCTCATCATAATTACGAACGTTCATCGTAATTAGATTTTTAGATTAGATAATGATTTATTTAACACAATTTTTAATCATATTTCGTAACAATTTCATTTATATAGCATGGCCTACGCCGTCTGCCAGAGTAACAATACTATGTTTAAATAAGTAACTTATAGTTTAAGTTGAGAAATAAAATTTTGATAACTATTTTCTTCTATGTTATTTGATTTTGTTTTAATTTAAAAAAGTTCTTGAATAATATTCTGTCTATATCTTAACCCCCATTTTATGTACGCACTAAGCTTTTTCCAGTTTTCACCATTTAGAATACTCTCCATTTCAATATGGCTCAAACTATTTTTGTTAAAAACGAATCTACGGATTTCAGCTAGTATAGGACACGTTCCCAGGAAATGGAAAACATCTTCTCTCTCTCTTCTATTGCACAGACCACAAATGTCGAAACTCTCAGTTCTGTATGGGATAAAATTCAAC
This sequence comes from Melanostoma scalare, assembly GCA_949752695.1. NCBI lineage: Eukaryota > Metazoa > Arthropoda > Insecta > Diptera > Syrphidae > Melanostoma > Melanostoma scalare. The sequence continues at coordinate 103,943,052 of OX456984.1, read as the reverse complement.
GGAATAATTTCGGCTCTTGTTTTTATAATGCAGGATATTTCCTCAGCTGAGTTTGTCGAATTAAAGTAGTTCAGATGCATTAGGTTGTGATTGAGCTTAGCATATATAGTACGTTGCAAAGACGACCTGGCCTTTGTCTCAAAGTCACGCCTTTTCCTCATGTCAACTTCCTTAACAAGTTCGTATACATCGGATTTCAAAGCATTGATATTATTTGTTTGTATATTTATGTAATAAGTACAGTACTCAGCCAACCGCTTCCATTGAGCATACCACGCAATTTTATTTCTTATTATCAGCATACTGATCCTTTTTGGCAATAGTCTATCATCCATCCCCAGAGTTTTTAAAACGTAGTTTTTTAAGAGTTGTTATGGGGCAACTTAAAAATTCTCTTCAGGAAATATCTTAACGGTTGTTCTACTTCCTCATATTCGTTTTGGCCCCAGATTTTAGCACCGCAACACATAATGGACTTTGATGTTGCGTCAAATACCCGATATTTAGATTAATTTAATTTAGATTAATCGCAGCTTTAGATTTTAGGAGCTTGACTGGCATATGTTTTTTAAAATTGAGATTCCTCGTGATAAGCATGCCTAAGTAGGTGTATTCGTTTACAACTTCAATATCCTGGTTGTTAAATTTCCATGTTTCGTTTCGACAATTTCGTCCTCCTGCGTTGCGAAAAATCATAATTTTAGATTTGTCGAGGTTAACTAGAAGTCTCCACTTGTTGCAATGATCTGCTAGCCTGTTTATCATTAGTTGTAATCCGTGTGGAGATTCAGATAAGGCAACAATGTCATCGGCAAACATTAAATGACTTATGATCAGTGTTTCAGACAACTTTACTCCACCGTTCCAAATCTCATTTATATCATCTATAAATAATTAAAATGTTGACGAAATCAACAAATATGTCAGTACATTATTATTCAACAAATCAACAAATTAACAACAATCAACAAATAGCAATAAGTATTATTTAAGTCAATAGGTCATAAGAATGATTGACTTTGCATGTGAACGGACGTGTCGTGGGGTGCGCTCTTCTGTTTACAAGAAAAGTTTAGAATATATATTCTTGAAAATGTTCTGCCTAGTTTGTAATAAGAAGATTGACTGCAGTGTTGTCGAAAAAATTAAATGCAGTGATCGCGCTTTATATTCACACGGATAATGTGCTAAATTAACTTCCGCTGATCTAGATTATTTGCTTAAAACTAATGACTCTTTTTACCGATGTGATAAATGCTCCTCTCGCCGTCGGAAAACTCTACATACATGCGATACTACCATCACAGCCGCTGGCTCGAGATCAAATGAAGCCGACTAAGAAACCTTCATTTCCTTCTTATCAACAACAAATACAACAGCCAACGCTTGGTAATGAAGAAACACATCCAAATACAGATGGTGTCGTCGAGACAAGAGAACATGAGTCTACTTTCGCAAGACAGCAGCAGCAGCAGATTTCAACTCAAAAGCAACAACATCAATCCCCCCGTTAAAAAAGTCAATCACGTTAGATCTATTATATGATGAAATACTGTGCTTGAAAAAAATCAACAGTAACTTTCTCACCACACTACAACAACTCCAAGGTGAAAACAATTCTCTTAAGAAAAAAATCAACACTCTTGAGAGTAAAATTAATTCAAGAGAACAAAGAGGAATGGAGAATATCATCGAAATAATTGGAGTACCTGGTGCAAACAATAACAATGCAATTGATTGCGTCGAAAAAATTTTGCAATGCGGTTTGAATGTCTCTGTACCTACAACAGATATACAAAAATGCTATGTTAAGCGCATTAAGAATAAAAATAAAAGCTTACCGAAGATCACCGAAGTCATTCGTGTTCATATGGCCTCTCACCAAGCTAAACAAAACATTATGAAGAACAAGAGAACACAAAAAGGAAAGCTGAACTCATCGCTATACGTCGCCAATGGAAAACAACCCATATATATCAACGACTGTTTTACAAGTTACACACGGGCACTCTACAATGAAGCAAAAAAACTTAAGATTAATAATAACTACAAATACCTATGGTTTAATAGTTCAAAATTTTTCTGAAAAAAACAGATAATGGAAGTGTTGTTGTAATAAGATCGTTCGATGACTTATCACTAATTAAAGATTAAAATTAAATCTAAAATGTTAAATTCATTTATAAACATCGATCTTACAAATAGCAACCCTTCCATTACCACTATCAACTCCATAAGAGATGAAATTTTCTTTGATAATAATCTTGATGAAGTTAATATTCCATTCTTTATTGTTCAACAAAATATACGCAGTCTTCGATCAAATTTTGATTTGCTTGTATGCAATCTGGAAGTTCTTCCTTATTTACCGGATCTAATATTCTTAACTGAGATTTGGATTTTTAAGAACGAATGCGATAATTACTCGATTCCCGGTTATAACCTTCATTTAAATCCAAATGAAACGTATTCTGCAGGTGGAGTAGGAGTTTTTGTACGTGAGTCATTGATTTATCATGTTGTATGTCCTAGTTTGTCTTCTGTTGATGTTCTACACCTATGCTGTCATATATGTAATAAAGTCCTCAACTTTGTTTGTGTCTATAGATTACACTCGTTTAATGTGGAGATGTTTCTTAATGAATTTTCTTCGTTTTTGAGCAGTACTAAAGCACCCAATCTCATTGTTATTGGCGATTTCAATATAGATTTACTAGCAAAAAATTCTAATAGCGAGTCATACCTTGCTTTGATAGCAGAGCATGGGTTGTCCTCCTTTGTAAATGAACCTACTCGACCAATATCGCAGTCTTGTTTTGATCATGTTCTTGGTCGATTTAAAGACATATGTCTAGATCACTGTTGTGGCATCAATTTTGAGTTACATATTACCCATCATAACATGACTGGTATGCTGTTCAAATCCTTAAAAATCTTGGAACCTAAACAAAGTACATCTTCTTCATTTGTAAAAAAGATTAATTTTAATATTTTGAATAACGCCCTTCGCTTTGAGAACTGGGAAGCTGTGCCAGCAGAAAATAATGCTTCAAATGCGTATGACATATTTATCAAAACACTTCAATCTTACATTGATTGCTGCACTTATGAAAGACTGATTAAAAAAACCGATAAAAGACTAAAGCCGTGGATCAATCCAAAACTACTTAAGAAAATTAAACAAAAAAATAAAATACGTTTGAAATGTTATAAGCATCCTTCCAACATCGACCTGAAACGAAGATTTAAAACTATGTGTAGAAATATAAACATTGAAATCAAGTCATGTCGCGATAGTTATTATAATTCTCTGCTGATTAAGTCTATAGGTAACCCAAAAAATGAATGGAGAGCTATAAATAGTATAATTAATCCGAATTCTAAGAAAATTTCTAACCATATCGTACTTAATAGTAACGGCTTAGAAATCAATGATTCTACTACGGTTGCTAATACTCTTAACAACTTTTTTGGTTCAGTTGGTCAATTGGGCGAATCACACTCTTTTTGCAATGTGTGTAATGATGATTTGGGATCTATTGAACAAATATCTCAAGGAAGCTTCTACTTTGCTCCCATCAGTGGATCAGAGGTTTATTCTCTAATCAACACACTTAATAAGTCAAATGCATGTGGTGAAGATGGTTTATCGAATCTTATTTTAAAAATGATTGCAATTAATGTATCGGATATTCTATCTAATTTGTTTAATCAAAGTGTTGAAAATGGTATTTTCCCAACGTGCCTAAAAAGCGCTATTGTGATTCCGATCTTTAAGAAAGGCGATAATAAGGTAGCTAACAACTATCGACCAATTTCAATGCTCTCCTCGATTTCTAAAATCTTTGAAAAAGCCATAAAACACAGGATGTTGGGTTTTCTTAAAAAGAGTAATTTTTTTAGTCCTTCACAGTACGGTTTTAGAAGTGGGCTTTCTACAGAAGATGCTTTGCTTGAAGGGCTTGGACAGTAAAAAATTTTGTGCTGGTTTATTCGTAGACATAAGCAAAGCTTTTGATACTGTAGACCATGCCATACTCCTATATAAACTTCACGCTATTGGCTTTAGGGGCCAAGTCTACAAGTGGTTTAAGTGTTACCTTAAAAACAGGACTCAAAAGGTCAAAGTTGCAAATTGTTTAGTGATAATAGAATCTCTAACATTGGCGTACCACAAGGGTCTGTCCTGGGTCCCATCTTGTTTCTAATATACATCAACTCTTTATTTAGTCTACCATTTTCAGCTAAAATTACAGCTTTTGCAGACGATTTAGGCTTAGCTTACACTACATCTAGCGCTCTAGATCTTATGGCTGATTTGAACCGTGATGTACATTTATTGCGTATTTGGTTCGCTACTCATAAACTTTGTGTCAGCGACAAAACAAAAGTTATGTACTTTAGCTTAAAGACAAGAAATGATCCAGATTTGGATATCGTTTTTCACGCACCTAACTGCCAACAATATAAAATTTCTTACTGTGCATGCAATGCTGATAAGAACTTGTTGTCTTATGACATACACAAAAAATGTAGTAGTTGCTGTTTCAAAATCCAAGAAGTGAATGAGTTTAAATACCTTGGAGTTTCTTTCGATCCGATGATGAGTTGGATCAATCATGTAACGGTTCTTAAACAATATTTACGTTCATCAATTAGAAGCTTCTACCATCTCAGGAAATACTGCAGAAATAGTACTCTCAAAAAAATTTATTTTGGTATATTCCATTCTAAACTACAATATGGTTTAAGTTGTTGGGGTGGAGCTTATCAATCTAAAATAAATTCACTTCTCATCTTACAGAAATGTGCAATAAGGAAAATCTGTGGTGCGAATCGATTAACTCCGTCTATGATTCTATTTAGATCACTAAACATCTTACCCATATGGCATTTGTATTATTTTAAGACATCTAAAATATTTTTTATGAGGGGTGGTTATTTACAAAGTCCTATTTCTGATGTCCGTTCTATGAGTAGAAATCGTGATTGTCTTGTGACTGTACCATCGTTCCGCACCACTCATCTAAGAGATTTTTACTCCATTGTCTCCTGCAAGCTTTTTAATACGTTTCCATTAACTATTCGTTCTATTCGTGTAATGTCTTTATTCTTGAAAACAACTAAAGCATGGCTTCTGGAAAATGATCACAACCAAATCGAAATTTTATTGAATTATATCATGTAATCTGCACTTATTTAATTTATTTATTTATTTATTTTCTTCTTAAACTTCTTTGTTCTATATCTAATGAATTAACTTTTTCGTATTCTGGAATGTATCTTTAAAATAAGCAGAAGCACCCCACAATCTCTGTTATAATGATTATATAAAACTTTGTATTTAAATCGGCATTTACCACTATTTCAATCTGTAAATACAAAATGTCGCTAATTATATATACTAATAAAATAAAATTAGTGTCATAATCAGTGGCGGATCCCGGATTTGGGCATGGGGGGGGGGGGGTGTTCCATTACTCAAAATATTATTTATATATACGAGGTTTGGCAAATTCAATCAGAAATTTTTTACATGATGTTGGCGTTGATTATATGCATATGTATGGCCAAGGATTAGACGGAGCTCCGGCAACGAGTGCCAAATTCATTGGTGCACAGGCTCACCTGAGATCGTATTTCCCCCTGGCAATTTATGTACCTACATTGCACTGCACATAGCTTTAGTTTGGCAGTTAATGCAGCATGCGAAGTGTCAGGAATCAAAAATGCGTTAGGAACTATCGGAGCGACTGAAGCATTTTTTCACTGGCCTAAAAGACAAGACGTTCTACACCAAGAAATTTCAAAAACGACAAACAAAAGTGAGAAAAAAAACAAAAATTGAAGTCTGTTTGTCCTACCAGGTGGGCTCAGTCTCATGAAGCAGTTGGAACGTACGTTGAATTGCAACCGGCTTTTGATCGAGATACTTCACAAAATGCATTGCATCTTTTGACAGCGATTTCGACGGTTGAATTCCAAATCGCCTGTCACATTATGGAATCAGTTAATTCGATTGTTTTACGTTTGAGTCGAGAATTGCAATCTAAAAACCAAGATCTGGGTCAGGCTACTTAGCTGGCAGATGACGCTTTGAATGAATTTACGTACAAACGCGAAAACGCAGATTCTACTTTCCACGTTATTTATGAACATGTTGCTAGAATTTGTTCTGAATACGAAATCACAATGAAATTGCCACGCCGCCGCTCGCCGGCGCCGTTGCAATCAACAAAAAAATCGTTGCAACGTTCAAGCACAAAGTATTGAAGACTACTACAGAATTTCTTTCTACATTCCGTTTCTTTGATACGTTCATTTCTCAACTCAAAAGTAAGTTCTCGGAACACAAATCCATTTTCCAAAGTTTCGGGCAACTGTTTCTTAAACAAGAATTTAACGAAAAGATTTAACGAAGGATTGTTCGAAAGAAAATTTTCTGTCAGAAGTCAAGATGTGGAGACAGCGAATCCACGGCCAGAACATCCAAAATGCGCTTGATGCTTTACTGGTTAGTATCTTTCGATCAAAAATTTACATGCAAAAAAGTTATATGTGACGATCCGAGAAAAGGCACCTTTTAGGCAAAAGTAAAAGTTTACACGGCATGCTCTGAAAGGCGCTGATGTACCATTCAAACCCATCTAAAAAATCGTTTCTCTGAATTTTTATTTTGTGAAATAGTAGCGATGTTACAATTTCTGATGGCGCTTTATGAATATTCAGTAAAAAAACTTATGTAATCAATCATGATCCAACAACCGATTTTTTGCCTAGTTAGTCCCTTTTATCGGATCAAGTCACATATGCAAACATCAATCTGACGATATTTTTCAGGTTATCAATAGCAAGTCGTTCAAAAATGTCGATTATATTTTTATAATCAATAAAGTTCTTGAATTTTTTAAAATAACAATATTACTTCTCCTTTACTTTCTTGTCTTGTTCATGCTATATTTTTTTTGATAAATGTTACAAATAACATCTTTTATTTTCCCGATTGGGAGGGGTCCGGACCCGAAACCCCCCCCCCCCCCCCCCCCCGTGGATCCGCCTATGGTCATAATATAAGTCAGTTTAAGTTCATTTTAGATGTGTTCAATGGCTTTTTTTAGATCAGAACAGCACAGCACAGAAGCAGTGAAAAACGTCAGGCAAGTTAGAACAAGCAAACTTGTCAAAATAAGCAACAACAAAAACGAAAAAAAAAACAACCACCAAATTTTCTTTTTCTGACATAAACTTAATTTAGCGTATTTTTGTCACAAATAAGTAACTTTATTTTCAGCACAAGGTTAGGTGTTATTTTCCTGATTTTTTAAAATTTTTTTGAACTTTTCACAACAAATTAAAATTTCAATACGCTTAAAAAACTACGAGCAAAAAGTCAACAACTGCTTTTGACAGTTTTCACCAAACTTGCAGTTGTTCAAGAGGAAGTGCAGAAAATGCTGTGCTAAACTGTTCTAGAACAGCTCATTGAACACAAAAAAGATTAGAAAAGAACAGAAAATTTCTCATTGAACACCAAAAGCCTGATCTTTTCTGTCTGAAACTGTTCTAGAACAGGTCATTGAACAGTCTTTTTGTGTGTCACTAGTTTAAATAAAGCAAATATGCACTGTAGACAAAATGAGCTTGAACTGTATTGCTGCGAGCTGACTTAAGGTATGATATAAATAGAATAAGAGAATGAATAAATGTTATTTTTACTCATTCAACAAGACAGTGATAGTCATTATAAATCTCAACAGTAAGATTTTCATTGGTCCTTCGAGCCTTTAAGGACAAGGAAAGAAAATACAGTCTACTTAAATAAAAAAAAAAAAAAAAAAAGAGAGAAAACAATTCTTTTTCATCATGTCATTCAATGAGACAGCAGTGAAACAGGTCAAAATCGCCGAAGACATACAAAAACTCTGGGCGAACGTCAAGAAAGATGGAGAGTCTCGATACTCATTAGAGTATTTCACAAAGAGGCTTGATATTTTGGAAAAACATTGGATAGAGGTTCAAGCGAACAATGAGTACTTGGAAGTCATGCGGAAGACGTATCCAGAGCACGAATACTTTATAAAGAAGTATTTTACTCAACTTGAAACGAAGTATCTGGATATAAGATCTACCTTCAAGGAGAAGGTGAAACTTTACATAGAGGATGTAACCCAAACCCTTGGTGGCTCACAGGTACCACCAAAGCTACCGGTCAAGGGACCGGAGGAGAAGGTGCAACTTTACATAGAGGATGTAACCCAAACACCTGGTGGCTCAAAGGTACCACCAAAGCTACCGGTCAAGGGAAGGCAGCAGGAACTAGAAATAGATCCAAATCAACTTGATTTGGATCGCATTGTTTGCCAGCAACAGCAGTTATCAAAGAAACAGCTGACCACAACAGATGCAAACGAAAGCAACACATTACTAATTAAGAAAGCAGAGGGTATCAAGATCACCTTCAAGCGTTTGACTAGTAGCTTAGACCTAGATCAAAACGGTGTATATCTGGCGTTCAAACTTGAGGAACTAAAAGAATGCTGGGTAAAACTGATGGCTGTTGACGAGGAAATCATGTTGTCAGAGGATAGTAAACGCAGGCAGCAGCACGCAGACGACTACATAGAACTGGAACAAAAATAAGAAGAAGCATACATTCAGCTCAAAGAAGCGGAACGTAAACGGCAGCATCAAGACATCGTAGTCCCACAAACAAAAACCCATCGAAAAATTAAACTTCCAGCCATCTGTATACCATACTTCAGCGGCAAGTATGAAGAGTGGACTCCCGTCTGGCAATTGTTTGATCGTTTGGTTCATCAAAACGATGCATTGAGCGAAGTAGAACGGATTCAATACCTAAAAACGAATCTAAAAGGTGAAGCGGCAAGAATTATAAGCCATCTGTCACCTACAGCTTGCAACTATGAAACTGCTATAGAATTGCTTACAAGACGATTTCAAAATCCTGCGGTTTTAATCAGCAATTACATACAAAAGTTACTCACCTTGAAGTCAGTGCGAAATGAAAATGCATTTGACTTAAAAACCTTAATGGATACGTCAAGAGAAATCTTATACGGAATCAAAAATCTAGGGGTTGACGTAAGCTCCTGGGATCCAATCATAGTTCAGTTACTGTGCCCGAAGCTGGACCCTGAGTCAAGAAAACTCTACCAACAGTCCAGAGGAACATCTAAAGAAGTTCCTAAGCTGTGTGATTTGTTCGAATTCATTGAGGGAAGATTCCGAGGCCTGGAAAGTAGCCGTGAGGGAAACCGGAATCATCAGCATCAACCCTCAAGATATCCAACCTCATCCTCATCAGGAAACCATGATCATCAGCATCAACCCTCGAGATATCCAACCACAAAAAATCTTTTGACCACCCTAAGGCCGAGGCCACGCAGTCAGCGATAAGCGAGCGAGCGAGCGACTGAACGACATGAAAATATTAAAACAAATGAAATTGCATTGAACTGGCGACTGAACGACGTCGCTCTGTCACCAAACTTGTTCTAATTTTTAGTTTATCGCTTAGCGTCAAACTGAAAAATGAAAAAATGTGCCAAACAATTGTTCCACTCCAGCAGTACGTCGAAACAAAAAGAAGAAGAGATCAAATGGCGATGAAGAATTTTTAAATTTAGAGAGAGAAAAGCTGACACTTTTGAAAAGTGAAATGGCAAAGGACGAAGATGATGACGATTTGCAGTTTTTTAAAAGTTTATTGCCTGCTATAAAAACACCGACAGTAATAGAAAAATTTGAATTACGAGCAGATATACAGCAAATTGTATTGTCAAAAGTAAAATCTAAAGAAAATAAATAAAATTGCATATGTTTGTACTTACCTTAATAATATAACAAGCCTTTGTTCGGGACAAATTAACATATTTCTGTTTATAAATCTACGACGAACATTATTAAGAAGCACATCAAACGACTCTATAGTCATCCGAAGATATTGCCAGAATTTATCGGGAAATTGTCTTAGGTTTTTATATAAATGGTAAAATTCACCGTAATTACATCTCTTTTTATTAATTGGATGCATTCCAAATCTTCGTTTTCTCCTTAAAAATTGATACATAAAAACACGATTTTCCGACAACAAATATAAACGTAGTGCTCTTGACAACGGCATTTTAACAACTAATCGCTAAAGAAATGTCGCTCACGAAAAGGCCACTCGTCGCTCGACTTTGTCGCTTAATCGCTGATCGTTCAATCGCTCGCTCGCTTATCGCTGACTGCGTGGCCTTAGCCTAACAAAGCAAAAATGTGTTGTTTGCAGCGAAGCTCATCAACTGTATAATTGCAACAAGTTTGTGAGTATGAAGCCGCGTAACCGGTTGGACGTGGTGCAAGCATCAAAACTGTGTTTCAACTGTTTGGGAGGTGGACACAGAACAAAGGAATGTACGGTGAAGAGAGGCTGCAAAATATGTACACGACAACATAACACCCTACTTCATATTCCCCAAAGTGACAATGTTGCAGATCCAACAACAAACGCTACATCTACTAAAATTGCTACTGCCTGTCATAACAACAGGATGGTACTTTTAGCAACAGCTATGGTAAACTTGTGTTGGAGGGAAAAATACAACCGTACGCGCACTGACTGATCAAGAGTCTCAATCGTGTTTCATTACAGAAAAATTAGCTTACCAATTAAAAATTCCACTAACCAAATATGAGCCAAGAATCAAGGGTATTAACGGGCACTCAACAGAAATTATTGCATCATGTAACTTCAAGCTACAATCTATTCACAATGAAAAAATGTGTCTTGAAGTTGAAGCTCTCGTTATGCCAAACATTACGTCAAAGTTACCAGCACAAAATATAACAACCAACCATTGGCCACACATACAGGGATGGATGTTGGCGGACCCATGGTACCACCAACCAAAAGATATTGATGTACTGATTGGATCAGACATATTACCACAATTGCTTACCGATGGATTAATCAAGGGACCAAATAACACTCCTATGGCACAAAACTCAAGGTTTGGCTGGATATTGTCGGGACCAGTAGTGACAACCTCGACAAAAACAAGTTATAGTACACTAACTTCATGTATTAGTGTATGTTGTGAGGATGACGACTTGAAAAAATTTTGGGAACTAGAGGAAGTTCCCACAGCAAGAAATTAAATCCACAGAAGATGAAATGTGCGAAGACCACTTCAGACGTACTCACTATAGAGATGACACAGGACGTTGTGTTGTCAAATTACCACTGTTAAAAGACATCATAGTCTTGGGGGACTCACGCAAAACGGCGTTAAAAAGATTCTTTAATTTGGAGCAAAGATTGGCAAAAAATAAAAGTCTTCAACATGACTATGTAAAATTCATCAAGAAATATATAACTCTTGGCCATATGGAGGAGGCATCAGCCGCAAATACTGACAAAACGTATTATCTTCCACATCATGCAGTGATAAAAAATGACAGCAGTAGAACAAAACTAAGAGTTGTATTCGACGCTTCAGCAAGGACGACATCTGGACAATCTTTAAACAGCATCATGATGACGGGTCCTACACTTCAAAAGGATTTATTTTCGGTGATACTCCGATGGAGATCTTTTAAAATCGTCTTCACAGCTGATATCGAAAAAATGTATCGGCAGATTTTGGTTGACAGTAACGATCAAAATTTACAACGCATCCTGTGGAGAGAAAGTACCAATTATCCAATAAAGGAATACATTCTTAAGACCTTAAGAACATACGGTACCACAGCCGCTCCGTACTTAGCAATCAAGACCTTACATCAGTTAGCAGAAGATGAAAAACATTTGTACCCAAAGGCAAGCAAATTATTGCTCGAAGGATTCTATGTAGATGATTGCTTAGGAGGTGCAAATTCGATACAGGAATATATAAATCTCCAACAAGAACTGATTCCTCTACTTCAAAAAGGTGGATTCAACCTTCGTAAATGGACATCAAACAACTCAACCTTTATCAATAATTTGTCAAAAGACATTATAGAAATGGAGCCAGAACATGATTTTGACAATGATAGAACGTTTAAAATTTTGGGACTCACATGGTGCCCAACAACAGATGACTTTCAATTTAAACTTAATTTGGAGTTCAACTCAAAACGCACCAAAAGGGCAATATTGAGTGATGCTGGAAAAATTTTTGATCCATTTGGTTGGCTGTCACCAATAACAATCAAGGGAAAAATTCTTATTCAAAAAATATGGTTTTTGGGCATCGGTTGGGACGAAACGGTTCCAATAAATATACAAAATGAATGGAATGAATTCAAAACAAGGCTAGCATTATTATCGAAAGTAAGAATTTGACATAAGATAAATTCCACGGTGGACACAACAAACTAAAGGATCTCGTATAGAGCTCCACGGATTTGCAGATGCATCAGAAGCAGCGTATGCAGCGGTGGTATATCAAAAGGTTATAAATAATGGCATTATTACAGTAAATCTCATAGCATCTAAAACCAAAGTAGCTCCTGTGAAGCAAGTATCGTTGGCAAGGCTAGAACTATGTGCAGCAGCACTATTAACGAAGCTACTGAAGTACATCAGAGAAGAATCAGACACAAAATATGATAGAATTTTTGCATGGTCAGATTCAACAATAGTATTGAACTGGATGAAACAACATCCAGTGAAATGGAATACATTTGTTGCCAATCGGGTTCCTTATGTGCAACAAAATTTTGAGGGAAAATGGAGATTCGTGCCAGGTAAAGAGAATCCTGCTGACATTCCGTCTAGAGGAACATTTGGAGATGCACTAGCTGAAAACACAACATGGTGGCGTGGACCAGATTGGCTAAAGAGAAATGAACAATATTGGCCAGCTGATAATTCCCTAACAGAGATGCAAGATATACCAGTTCGCCAATCTCACGTCATATTGGCGAGACATCGTAATTGTCCAAATGGAGATGACATTTTTCTGAGATTCTCATCAATGTCCAAACTTCAACGTATTAGTGCATACTGTTTACGTTTTAAAAACAATTGGAAACGGAACATAAATAAGCAACCATTACTTTTTGGTCCATTAACGGTAAAAGAACTAAAGGAAGCAGAATTAGCAATGGTGCGAAGTGCTCAACAAGACTTTTCTGATGATATAAAAATTCTAAATACAGCAAGGGCTTGGACGTCAAAAAGCTGATTATCATCATTGAACCCATTTATCGATTCAAATGGAATACTGCGAGTTGGAGGTCGACTAAAACATGCCAACTTATCAATCAACCAGAAACATCCAATGATCCTATCACCGTCACATCCATTGACAAAATTGATCATCAATAAAACTAACATCGATACATTTCACGGCGGAGTCAAGCTGGTTCTTAACCATATTCGAAGGAAATTTTGGATCATACAAGGTACAAACACAGTTAAGGCACTAGTTAACCAATGTGTCCGGTGTTTCCGTTTTAAAGCCAGAGAATCAAGTCAACTTATGGGACAACTTCCAGAAGAACGTGTTAAGTTTTCACGTCCATTTACTCATTGTGGGGTTGATTATGCAGGCCCTATCAACATAAGATGTTCACAAAACAGAGGCGTGAAGTCGCACAAGGCCTATATAGTACTCTTCGTTTGCATGGCAGCAAAAGCAGTTCACATTGAGCTCACGTCGGATTTAACCACAGATGGGTTCATGGCTGCATTACGACGAATGACAAGCAGGAGGGGTTCCATACAACATATCTACAGCGACAATGGGACGAATTTTGTAGGAGCAAAAAATATTATTGAGGCAGTCCAAAACAAACTGGCAGAAAACGCCATCCAATGGCATTTCATTCCACCTGGAGCACCACACTTTGGCGGACTCTGGGAAGCAGGAGATAAATCGGTAAAATACCATCTAAACCGTATCATAGGTGAACAGAAACTCACCTACGAAGAGATGAATACCATCTTAGTGCAAATAGAAGGAGTATTAAACTCAAGACCTCTCTGTCCACTAACAGCAATTTTTTAATAAAATTCAAAAAGACGATGCGATGGTCATCTTTTACATCTTATTAAAAACCAAACATCAATAATTGACGCCACAATGAATATTCTTCAGCAGTCTCAACAAGAAACTACCAACAACTTTCTAGAAATAGACAAGGATCTTCAACATTTCGCTACACTTCTTGACGGAATCAGGCAGAAGTATCATGAGGACCAGTTACGGCAACTATTCAATGCAATTGCCGTGCAACTTATCCTTGCATTATCGCAAGTACAAAAGACCCAGACTGCCTTGATAGATGTTTTAATCGATGCTCAGCATGGCAAAATAAATCCTCAACTAATTTCTCCTGCCCAACTTCGACAAGAATTTCTCCACATAAAATCAAGCCTCCCATCAGCACTTCGACTTCCCGTCTCTCAAGACGAGGTTTTGACGCTTTACCATCTTATGAGGATCCACGACAGAGCACTTAAGGATCACATAATCTTCAAAATAACTTTACCATTGCTAAGTCTGGATGATTTTGAACTATTCAAGGTAACACCAGTGCCCGCACTCATAAATGGAACTTTCTTCACAATAAACCCATCTACAAGGTATATCATGGTTACCTTGCATCGAGATCAATACTATCCCCTATCCGAAGCCGAATTTCAACAATGTGTCTCTTATACCACAGAAAGGCATCTATGCAACCAGCATCATCCCATTTACAAGCAAGGAGCAGAAATCAGTGCATGCGAATTTGTTTATCTAAGTCAAGGATTGCAATCTCCGGACTGTCAACCTACCATAACCAGCAAGGGGCCCCACTGGATACAACTATGCAATCCTAACGAATGGATTTACGTGTTGAAGGAGCGGACGACCCTGAATATTATGTGCAATGGAACAGTTACACAAACGACACTAGAAAGGACAGGGAAAATACGTATCGATCCGACCTGCGTAATAAAGACCAATCTTATTACCTTACGTGGTCATTCCATCTACCCATCATTTTCCAGAATTTCCGTTTCCCCTCACACCAATCTATCTAACACACTTGTTCCAGATCATTTTGACAGATTAACACATAATCCGCTTTCAGTCAAAAACCATCTACAAGAACTAAATACGCTAAAACAGCAACTTCAGAACCTCACGATGGCCTTGCCTTCTAACGATCTTTCAACAAATGATGTTCATCAATTTGCGGTGGGCTACCTGGGATTACTAGGTTCCATCATCATTGTGATTCTCCTACTTCGAAGGTTATACACCAAAAGTTTCAAACCAAATACGAAACCAATCAAGACGTCCGAGAACACCGGTACTGCAGATCCAGGAAACATCACCTTCGAGTTGCTCCCGTAAGCGGAGGTGGCAAAATGTTGACGAAATCAACAAATATGTCAGTACATAATTATTCAACAAATCAACAAATTAACAACAATCAACAAATAACAATAAGTATTACTTAAGTCAATAGGTCATAAGAAATTAGTGTCATTATCATTATATAAGTCAGTTTATATGTCGTAAGCAAATTAGGCAAGCAATGCAGCCAAGTTCATTTTGTGTGTCACTAGTTTAAATAAAGCAAATATGCACTGTAGACAAAATGAGCTTGAACTGTATTGCTGCGAGCTGACTTACGGTATGATATAAATAGAATAAGAGAATGAATAAATGTATTACTCAGTCAACAAGACAGTGATAGTCATTATAAATCTCAACAGTAAGATTTTCAGAAAATAAAAGTGGATTTAGGTTGCAGCCTTGTCTGAGCCCAATTTCGACTTCAAACTCTTCTGATCTCTCGATTCCATTGACTATATTGTATGGGCATACAAACTCTCAATAATTCTTCCAAACTTAAATGACATTCCTTTAGTGTATAACTTCAGCATAAGGGCTTTTCTATCAATCGTATCGAAGGCTGCTTTGAAATCGATGAAAAATGCATAAAGTTTTTTTTTTCTTTTTTATAGCTATTTCCGCGGCACTGGTAAGAACATAAATTTGGTCAGCTGTGGAATAGCCACTTTGAAAACCTGCCTGGTTTTCACTTAAAAGATTGTTTTGCTGAATCCATATGTATAATCTTTTGCTCAGAATTCTTGTAAGTATCTTCATTGATGCATTCAGTACTGAGATACCTCTGTAATTTGATGGGTTGGTGCTTTCTCCTTTTTTATGGATTGGGTTTAGTAGGGGCTTATTAAAATATTCAGGAACCGTTCCTGATTAAAGCAATAGATTTAAAGCATCTGTAAGTCTATGTATAAACTGCGCAGTGTTGAATTTGAAAAACTTCATGGGAATACCATCGTACCCTGGCGCCTTATTATTTTTTGAGTCATTGACTGCCGCTTGTACTTCTGCAATCGTGAATGGTATATCCAATGCACTGTCTTGCATATACGGATAGGGATGTCAAAAATATATCGATATAAAAAATATCGATATATTTCGTTCGATATATCGATATATATCGACGATATTTTTTTCACCGATATATCGATATAACGATATAAATATTCATGTATCGAAAAGGTATAAAAAACGATACTTTTTTCGGGTACTAGAAACTAACCTGCAAACATACCAAATTTATTGCAAAAAAAACTTTTCTATACCTTTCACTATATTATCTTAGACAGGAAAATACCCATAAAATGTGTGCAACCTTTCATTGACCACTTAGCAAATCATTTTGTGAGTTTTGATAATTTCACAGTGTAAAGTAATAAACCAAAATATCGAACAAAAATAAAAAGGATTTGTAACCTAAGTGGTCAATGAATAGGTACATGAATTTTATGGGTCTTTTCCTGTATAATAAAACTAATATACCTTGCATACATTTCTCATAGTTGGAAAACTCTTTTTTATACCTGTCGCTGTTAGTTTTGTTGTACAGGAACAACCCATAAAGTTCATCAACGTTCATTGATCACTGGGCACTGGGGTTGAAAAATATTGGTTTAATTAATAAAAATACAGAAAAAAAAATTAATTCTTTATGTTTATTTTTCTTACTACATTTTTTTATTATTTTTTCTCATTTTTAAGGTCGCACATTTCATTATTTAAAATAAATCGATATATCGATATATCGATATTTTTCTGATTCGATATATCGATACTTTATATTTTTTTTATATATATATTTTTATATATATAAAATATATTATATATATTTTTGTATATCCTATATACGGAATGGCAAACTGATGTAGTTATCCATTCTTATTTCCCTGAAATAGTCTACAAGTGATCGAAGTTCTATTGGAATTGGGCTGTTTCTTTTATCATCGTTGTTAATCTTCCGCATCTTTCCAAAAATCGGATACATTTCTGCAATCGGTTATTGCTCTCGCTGCATCCATAGCATGATTTCTGCGCTTCATTTTATACATTTCCTTGTAATGACTGTTTGCCTCTAAGTGTTTTCGTCTCAAAAAGTGATTATGTGGATTTCTACGTACCACTCTCAGCCACGCAAAGGATTTTTTACGAAGTTCTGACAATTTTCTATCAAACCATTTTTCACGGTGAACAAAACCGGGTATATTTTTAGAAAGACATCCTCTGGAAATTGAATTAAGAACAATGTTGTTAAGTTCTTCAATCGGCAGGATTTCAGTACTATAAGCTGTACGATGCGCAAGATTATCAGTCAAGGACGTTTTGTATTCGGTAGCAAATTCAGCTTTCCATTTGTATTTGTTTTGATGAGTTGTTTCGTTTTCATGTTGTGGTTGGGGGTGAGTGTTCGAATAGTTATTTCGACTTGAAGATGGTCAGAGAAAATCTGAGTTTTTACGGCAAAATCGTTTATAAGTTCACACCAGTCGCCTCCTACCAGCTCATAGTCTATAACAGAGCTTCCTTGGTGGCTTACAAACGTCATATCTCCTTCTCTGTCACTGACAGAACATCCATTACATATACCCAAACCAAAAGAGTTGCAAAGGTCGATCAGTTTCCTTCCCTCCCGGTTGAATACAATATCCTTCGATTTGCGATCTTCTCCCCAAAGTTTGTTTTCGCTAGTTTCGGAACCCGTCCTGGCATTTAAATCACCGATAAGTAATATATTTGTGAATCCATTACTGTTTATTTTATCTATAAGTTGATTATATTGAGAGTCCCAGTTGCTACAATTTAAATACGTTGGAACTAATGTCAGTTTGTGGTGATTTAAGTTAATTTCCATGTAATCAAGGCCATAATTACATTTTAAGCTGCACTCCAGGTTTTTAAGGCTTGATTTGCATCCCATAAGGATTCCACCACTTGCCCGCCCCCTCATATTGGGTCTCTCTGCATAAGTCCATTTTAGTTTGAATTCATTAAAATACATATTAAAAATAATTTACTTGTTCTTCTATTACAAGAGTTTCAATTAATACAAAAATATCATACTTTTTAACAAATTTTATAAAATCTGGTACATTTACCTTATTTCCTAAACCAGTAATATTGTAACTTAGAATATATAAATTTTTAATACTTAGCATCTGACAGACGGCTTTTTCCTAATTGTTTTTAGCATTTCGTGTCACCCTACTCCCAATTACACTACCCCTTCCATCACAGCCAACGCCACCTATGGCTACATAGCTGCAACTAGCTCCAATTGCTCTATTTGACATTTGACAGTCTGACATTTGTTTTTGCTGATCTTTTCCACGTTTGCCTGGTCGGTTTTGCAGTAATATCTCGGACGAAAAAGTTTTCTTCTAGTTTATGAGATTTAGATACAATATTTAGTCCATTTTGATGTTCTGATACAAATCCAGATTTTTCGTCCCATCGTATTGAGATATCATCCACAAGTAGTTTATCATCGCGTAGAAAGGTTTTTGATTGTGGATTTTTAACACGAAGTTGTTTTCTCAGTTGCATGAGCCGCCCACGCCGCTGCCTTACTTCAAATGGGAAGTCTCTACTTTTTGATACTCAAGTTCCTTTTAGGCTTTTTGCCTCCTTGAGCTCTTGGAATGCTGAATTTTTCTATTAAATTTGGCTATAAAAGTTGACATTGCAGTGCTGTTGTTGCTAATTTGGTGAATTTGCTGGGATGTAATTATGTTTTGCGATTTAGTTAGGTTTTTGCAAATGTTTTCCACTTCAAGCGACTGGTCTCTGTTTGTTTTAGACATTTTGAAAATTAAATTGCATTCATTTGCTGAAATTTTAATACGTTCGATTTCGTTTTGAAGGAAATTGCACTTGTCACCTAATTCGTTGACCATCGCTTTCAGGTCTTGATTTTCCTTCTTTACATCTGCAAGATCTTCTCGAAGTTCATTCAAATCACTTTTTGTGGCTATATCTTTTATGTCGATTTCCTTTGCAAAAACAAAAGCACTCTAAAAAAGTGCTTTTATTTCGTGCTCACTGGAAACGAAAAGACAAAATTCTTTTTTTATCATTGTATGTGTGCAATTTTTGACAGCCAACTCTTCCCGTGTGTTTTTTTCTGCAATTTATATAGAAAGAATGTTTTCGCAACTTTATTAATAAATGCACTAGGAAGAAACCTCCTCATCCGAATAATTATACACAACACTTTCAACAAAATTATTCACAGAATGCCTTTCGTTTTGTCCAAGCAATTTTAGAACATCAAACACTTCTTCGTCAGAATCGGAACTAGACGACGACTGATTATATATATTTTGATAAATTGCAGCTAAAATTGAGCGATCCATTTTCACAAAATAATTTATTGTTTATTTTTATTATCTCTCTTTCACAGTCCTTTAACCAAAAATGCAAAATAATCAAACTGGTAAACGTCAAATGCTTTGTGTTGGGTGTGCGTGAAAGTGCGTGTAAATCTTGCCTCTGAATCGAGATTCGTAAAAGTGCTTTTCCGGGGAAAAAAAAGTGATCTAGTGCCTCAATGTAACATATTTCGAGCAAAAAAGCACTTTTAAAAGTGCTTTTGTGTACCACTGGAAATCGACATTAAATGCCTTGTTTGATAGTAAACTAATGTCGATTTCCAGTGGTACACAAAAGCTTTTTTGCTCGAAATATGTTACATTGAGGCACTAGATCACTTTTTTTTTGCCCCGAAAAAGCACTTTTACGAATCTCGATTCAGAGGCAAGATTTACACGCACTTTCACGCACACCAACACAAAGCATTTGACGTTTACCAGTTTGCAATTTGATTATTTTGCATTTTTGGTTAAAGGACTGTGAAAGAGAGATAATAAAAATAAACAATAAACTATTTTGTGAAAATGGATCGCCCAATTTTAGCTGCAATTTATCAAAATATATATAATCAGTCGTCTTCTAGTTCCGATTCTGACGAAGAAGTGTTTGATGTTCTAAAATTGCTTGGACAGAACGAAAGTCATTCTGTGAATAATTTTGTTGAAAGTGTTGTGTACAATTATTCGGATGAGTAGGTTTCTTCCTAGTGCATTTATTAATAAAGTTTCGAAAACATTCTTTCTATATAAATTGCAGAACAAAACAAACGGGAAGAGTTGGCTGTCAAAAATAGCACACATACAATGATAAAAAAAGAATTTTGTCTTTTCGTTTCCAGTGAGCACGAAAAAAAAGCACTTTTTTAGAGTGCTTTTGTTTTTGCAAAGGAAATCGACATAAGTCGTTTATAGACATGGAGCTTATTGGATTATCCATATTGATGTTTCTATTTTTTTTTTTCGAGGTAATTATGGCAGATTCGGGGGATGTCCATTTGTGCTTTCGCTTATTCATCCGGTGCCGTTGCTTTAGTTGTGGTAATTTTTGTTGGGTATAGGCTTATTCCAATTATTTACTTGAATAAAAGTTAATAAATTAAAGCAACTCACATGCGATTTTCAAGAAAGAAGGCCGTTTATATATTGTTTTTGATTTTTATCGATATTTAATATATATAAAAACAGAATATTTTACTGGAACTATAAATTTAGACTTTTAACATCGTAATTATGATGCTTATTACTTGGCGCTTTGCCAACCGGAACTGCGTTAGCATTTATTTTCAACAAAATATGTCCTTATTTAGAAATGTACATAATAAATGTACATATCAGTAACATGTCGCCAACAGGACAAATTTGGATGGGAAATATCAAGGCGTTATATATGTAGAGGTCGGTCAAAAAATCAAAAAAAAATTATTCTCTCATCTTAAGGTGTAGGTTCTTAAGAATGATATCCCAAATTTTTGTAGAGATACAACCAGAAGAAGAATTATAGCGTGCGCAGGATTTCGTTTCGTTGTATATGTATACTTGAATCTATTATCTCGAAATCATGTATTTCCACAAACGTCGTTTCGGTGACTTGGATTGCCGAAAAAGTTTTTGAACGATTTAAACAAATTTTTTTTTTACATTGCTCGCAATTTATTTGCCATGTCCTTGAACTATTCCATTTTTCGCTTAACTTCTGATATCAATCTTCTAAACTTTTTAATACATTTTTTCGGATGAAAAAAGTAACTTTAAAAAAAAGGTAGAATTTGTTTGGTTTAATGCTTTCAGCTGTTACATTTTCAAAAATTCATGTTCTTCTGTTTAACTACTTAAATGAACCTTCAGTATGACGCGCTCGAGCACTGTAAGATTTCGATTTTTTTTTTACATTATCAGAAATTCGCTGCGAGCTTGCATCACTTGCAAATCGTCAGTCTAAGTTCTCAGATATTGGAGCATCTGCAGAGTTCACTGAAAAAATAATTTCAAAAAAGAGCTGGGTAAATATGCAGGGTGTTCCGTACTTCGTGCATTATCCTTTGGGGTGTGATTCTTGGTCATATTTTAAGAAAAAAAATTGTTGTACAGTAAAGCTCGTTTCTCAACTTTGACATCACTTTCTGACAATTTAAAAAAAGGCTAACTTTGCTGTACCCTGACCTGTGTTATATTCGATATCTCTGTCAATACTGCTGATAGAGACCTAATCTTCAACTTAATTTTTTGTAGAAATAACAACCTTTAAGACTGTATTAAAGTTGAGCTTCCATAGGTTTACGGTTTCCAGATTTCCAGTGGTGTTCAAACTTTCTTTCAGAAACAAAGTTTTGACTTTGAGGTCATTTTTTTGCAGAAAATGCCTGATAAACATAGAGTTTCTTTATTTTTTATAGATGAACAAAACTCAGTAATAAGTGCACTCCAAAAACCCATACATTTTATGATACTTGAAAAAATACAAAACGGGTAAAATTTAAAAAAAACATAAAAAAATTTTTTAGCTTTGAGGTTTATTTGAGTAAAACAATAATACGGCCACTTTTAGTAATTTTTTTTTTATGTATTTCATACATGATGTCAATAACAACCGATGAAAGACATCCTAATTTGTTGCTGTTCTTGAACATTTTCTTAATTGCGTCGTCCTCATTTTTTGTAATCTTTGTTATGTGCTTCTTCAGAAAGCTGACCGATTGGTAGGACTTCAAAACGTTGAATTATAGCTTCACGGTGAATTAGTATTTTACGGACTGAAGATGGCATGTAGTACTATTTATATTTTTCAGCGTAAATGCGAGCTTTATTCAATGCATATTCACCAAATTTTGGAGCATCAATGTGCATATCAGATGTAAGTGTTTGGAGAATAACATAAAACATCTTGATAAGCTCGTGGTCAACTCCTCTTATATTAGCAGAACTTTGAAAATTTTTAAAGAATCTGGGAGCAGTGCTGCCATCGTTACTACTACCAGTACGTTGTCCAGGTTTATCTACATGTAAACTTAATCCAGCTCAAAAACGTTTTAGAACTAAATCTTTTTTTTCTTCTTTGCTTTTCTTATCATTAAGAGTTTTCGCAGACCACTTAACAAACGAAAGATTACACCGGCCAACAAAAAAAAATTATTTTGGGCATGGGTTTTAATTAATATATTTTGTTTATATAAGCAAATCTTTATAAAAAACTGCGATTACAGAAAGAAAATATTTGCTTTTTAAGAAGTTAAGGGGTTTCAAAGTATGAAAAAAGACTTTTTTGCGAATTTTTTCCTTAAATATGGATTGAGTAATTTTATTCGTACCTTTCGTACAGTATTGAGCATACTTTCGTAAATATAGGGTAATTTTCCAAACAGAAATATTGAAGCATAAACCGGTAACAGAGCTTCTCCCTTTTTTTTTTTTAATAAAAAATTTTTTTTTTTTCTTTGTTAAAATATTTTGTAATAATTCAATCAATTACAACTCCAGGACAAAACAAAAGCAATAACAAACACTTGTTTGCTATTTCTTCTTTTAATAAATTAATTCCAAACCAAGGAAACTTTTGTTTACTTTCTAAGTTTAATAATGCTTGTACATTTGCTTAGAAATAAAATTCACTGCATGTGAGTGCAGTGGATTTTATAAGTGTCGGTGTAATCCGAACGTAATTTGCGTCTTAGAAGGGTACGGCAAACATCTAACTGATGAGCCCGATTGCCGTGCCTGGGCGAAACGCATTATGGAGTTGAGGTGATCTTTTCAATCTTCAACATACATTTTTTTTTAATAAAAAAATTTTATTTTTTTTTTTTCTTTGTTAAAATATTTTGTAATAATTCAATCAATTACAACTCCAGGACAAAACAAAAACAATAACAAACACTTCGATCTTCAACATACATTTTTTTTTTAATAAAAAAAATTTTTTTTTTTTTCTTTGTTAAAATATTTTGTAATAATTCAATTTCTCCCAGAACGTCTTAAGAAAAAACTATTTGGGGTGGTTTTGGTTCAAAGGAAGGATACAAAGTGTTTTACTGTGACGCTTTGTTTAATAATTAAACCTACTGGTTCTTCTATGTTCTTTCCAACAATGATCTCCCGCAAGCTGCAGACTTTGATAAATTGACCTATAGCTCGATTGGGTTGGGTATCTGGCGCGTGCACCACACCGACTTTGGATTGGTAGTGAGTGCTCGAGCCAATAATTTAGTTGGGAGGCATCGTGAATCCGCAAATTTTTTTTTTCTCAAGACGTTCTGGGAGAAGCTCTGTGACCGGCTTATGCTTCAATATTTCTGCATGAAAAAATTACCCTATATTTACGAAAGTATGCTCAATAACTTACGAAAGGTACGAATAAAATAACTCAATCTATATTTAAGCACAAAATTCGAAAAAAAGTCTTTTTTCTTACTTTGAAACCTTAATTCCCCTCTTAACTTCTTAAAAAGCAAATATTTTCTTTCTGTAATCCCAAATTTTTATATAGATTTGCTTATATAATCAAAATATATTAGGTAAAACCTATGCGCAAAAATGCTGTTGACCGGTGTTATACGAAATATGTGAAATTAATTCCATACAACGAATCCATGCATGTAGAGTAGATAAGCCGAACTTAAATGCGCTTTCACTGTTAGGTTTGTCTTTCACCTTTATTAAGTCGTTAATTTCTTTGGGTTTTGCTCCAAACACTGTACCGGCGAACAAGAACTTGTGTTCGTTAAGACTTGTCCAACTTTTCCATCGATTACTGTTAAAAACAATTCATGATGTATTTGAACTACTTCTTCATTTTCGACAAACAGAGTATCTTGTAATTCATTAATTTGATTTTGTATGTCAATTATAACTTCTTTGGTTTTTTCGGGAGTTTCTTTTGAAAACTCAATCAAGATCGGCCGACAGTAACGGACAGAAGAGCAAGTTTGGTTTTGCCACCAAACTGTGTTTGCATTTTGCTCCACAAGTTTTATTGGACCAATTGAAGCAATAAACAGGTTAGCATCAGATGTAACTTCTTTTTCTCCTGATAACCTTTGCTTGTATTTGTACTCGCTTTGTTCTGAAGATCCGTCACAGCCATATTTTTTTTTTTTTTTTTGTTAAAAGCTTCAAACTCAGATATCCCGGTTTTTTAGCAGAATCAATTTGCAAAATACGTTTAGCAGTATGGTCTAATAAATTCTGTAATCTAACTTTAGCTCCAATTTCAGTAAATGTCATGCTGGAAGTTATTTTGCAGGTAGTTCTTGAGTTGAAATAAGTCTTGTCCGTTGTTAATAAAAAAATTACTCAAATCAACTTTTGAAATCAATAAGTTATCAATATTTTCCATTCGTACCTTATTTGTTTGCTTTTGAAAACACAATTTCAATTAACGCACTTGATTTTTTTAGTTGTATGTACTAACAACCTCGCTTTTGCTTTTTTTTATAAATAAATAAATAGGGTGGCGCAACAGAGCGAGGAGCCCCTGGGCCTAGCGCATTTCTCACAACCATGCCTTGTGAGGGAATGGAGGGGACCTACAATTTTCTGCCGGTTCCGAACGGCTAATCGAGAAAGCGCTTTTCATGGCAATGAATACTAACGGAGAACTTGCCAATTCCTCGCGAAAGGCGATACCCGTGGAAAAAACATTTTTGCCTCTGTTGGGATTCGAACTCGAACCTCTGGATTAACAGGCGGACATGCTATCCATCACACCACGGGTACCACATTGCTTTTTTTATACCTACCTATATATACATTAAGGATTGATAGTGGTACTTTTTTTAATGGGGGTCATTATTGAAAGTCATTTACTGAAAACAGTAAATTCATTTGAAGAACAAGCACATCTTATGAAAGTTTTCTTTCTAGTACTTCATGGGTTCATGTCATTATTCGAAAAAAGCACAATTGGACGGTATGGAGGGGGTTTATCTCCCTCCTTTTAGGCCAAGGGAACAATTTTATAAGATTACTAAATTTTTAAAAAATTATTAAAATCAAACGAAGCCACTTGCTACCTTATACAATCCATAGTGTTGTTGAAACCTTTTATTTTGTTATAATAAAATAATGTTTAAGTTTAAGTTGATTAAGTGAATGGTTTTTTAGTAATAAAATCTCAAAGTCAAAATTTTGAGAAAAAAAATGTTTTTCATAAAATTCTTGCATTATTTTCCCTCATTAAGGATATCTTATTTTTAATAATCAATGATCTTATTAGTCCCAAATTAATATGATTAAGGGAATGGATTTTGAGTAATCAAGTCTCAAAGATAAAATTTTGAAAAAAAAACTTTCTTCAAATATAATTTTTGCAATATTTTTCCTTATTAAGGGCAGTTTTTTTTAATAATCAATGCTTTTATTGGACGTGTATATATGCAATGCACCAATGGTGTAGTTGGTGTAGGTGGTCTTATGACTCATTTAAGAAAAAAAATCTCAGAGAGAACCAAATACTTTTCTGAAAAAATAGGGTGTATGTGGTGTAGGTTGGCGTTATACCGCATGTTTAAGAAACCTCTCAAAGAGAACAAATTACATTCTTTTCAGTTGAAAATCTGCCATTATTTTCATTTTATATTTGCACTTCAATGACAAAACTTATCACATCTTCAAATTCGCACGAGCTCTGGCAACGCCAGGGGTTTTTATACTGATTGGTTCTCTTTGAGTGATTTCTTAAAAATGCAGTGTAACACCACCTATACCAACTACACCTTGGGTGCATATGGACACGTCCGCCCTTATTAGCAAGTCAAACACAAAAACCAAACGTGAAACTCTTTCTTAATTTTTGAGAAATTTAAAATAATGCAAGGTTCTTTTTCCAAAAAATCTATCTTTGAAGGTTTGTGGACTTTGAGACTTAATTATTCAAAAACAATTACTTAAACCAACTTGGAATAAATTTTAATTAAAGTATGAACTTTCAAATACACTATAGTATATGGTAGTAGGTGGCTTATTCGATTTTAAATATTACTTTTAGAAAATTTAGTAAGACTTTTATAAAATTTCCTTCCCGCCTAAAGGGAGAGGTACTCTACTTTTTTGTATTTACCCAACCTATCAGTCCTGAGCTTTCGTCGCACCTTATGCAAAAAAAAACCTCACTTATGTGTGAAAAAAAAGCATGAATGAATACCTTCTTTAATAAAATCTCTCTAGAGTCAAACAGGCAAAAACTGGGAGCTGAATTTCTTTGTAAATGTTTCAGAAATAGTTAAGGATTAAATTTCAGTTCAGTTTAGAGCAATGATTCTTAAGGGACTTTTTATAAATGAACTTGAAATCAAAAAATTTAACCAAAACCAGCTTTCCGAATGTTGGAAAATTTGTGATTAAAAAAACAAAAACGAACAATGATCATAATTGTATTAGAAATGGTCACTTTTACAAACAAAAAAAAAAATACAATTTTAAAACAAGGTTTTTAGATTCTAACGCGGAATTTCTGAAAGTTTTCATAAACCACAATTTTGTTGTGTATTAAAAATAAGGAAACTTTGACTAACTGTGCCATCTGAATCCTTCTACCGATTCTATTCCTATTTTCGGTTTTTGAAGGTTAAAATATTTCCTAATCCAGTAAATTATTTAGTTTTTGATTTTAAGAACACACGAAAATTGTATTTTACAATCACTCTTGCAAAAAGCCTTAAAGTACGTCCCGTGTTTGCCCGTTCGATAGCAGATCTGCACTGCATTTTTATTTCATTAAATAACCCATCTATCGATTCCTGGAACATCACAACATAGTCTATAATCAATAATCAATTGTCAAAAACGAATTATGAAAATAACGACGAGCAGATAGACTAAAACGATTATCAAATTTCTATGAAAAAAGGGTTGCGCAGAAAAAGGTATATTTGTTCGATTATTTTTATCACGTGTTTTGCAATTATCAAATAGATAGGTTGTTTGCCTGTTCGTTTTATCTTCATCAAAAATTTAAAATTTCAATTTCTTGATTAATAACACAAATGTCTTCAGCATAACGTCGTGAAAATCGAGGTGTAGACAAGCACATACTGATATTTGAGAACTCAAGTAATATTATTTATACATATCTATCCGAAAAAATGAGACAAGAGAAAACTTATTACACTACACGACCACTCGATTTGGAATCACCCCCTTACAAATATATTATTTTATTTATTTAAGTAAAAATGTTTACCAGTTTTTCTTTTTAACCAATCCTCCGGAAATGTACAAAATGAACCCGTCGGGTCAACATTTGACAGCGGTGGTACCTTTGATAGACGTCCAAATTTCGTTCTCCATTGTGCTGCAGCAAGTTTGCCTGTTTTGTGTTTTTTGATTCTTTAAGTGTTTGTTACATAAAATTAAAATAATAATAATATTTGATTTTCTGAAACATAAAAAAAGTTGAATGAGTGCTTCGATTTGATGTGATGTTAGTGTATGCTGAATGAAATATGGTATGTATAGAAGCAATATATTAATATATATATATATTAGAGCGGTTCAAAAATAAATAAAAATTCTTCTAACAGGCTTAAAAGTCCTGATTTGGTGTGAGAATAGATCAGTAAAAATACATTTTATCACACGAAAACATTTTTGACGTATTTTTGCAGTGAACTGAACCCTTAACAATAAGGCTTTCTGACAATTTTTCATAACTTTTACCGTCAAGCATATATCGGAGGTTTAAGTGTATAAGAAGTTTGCATTGCAATGCGTACAGATCTTAATAGCTTTTTTAATAAATATTTTAAGTTTATCGATTTAACTCATTGAGATTCCAATACAAATATTTTTCAAACGGCTAGAATAATCGATTTGCCACAAAAGTAGAGCGTTTAGTTTCATACAAAAGTATATGTTGCGTAAAGGTTTCCACGCTATGAGCTGCAATATCTTCTAACACAAAGTGTTGCTCGATCAACAGCAAGTTTGTATCTTTTTCTCTTAGTTTTGAAAAGGTAAGTTTGAAAAAAGGTGCTACATAAAAAGCTTTCACTTTAAACCATGGAATAGTTTTTGGGTTTTGTTGTCCACAATTTGTGATATATTTTACATAAATACTATAATTTTTTTTAATTAAAAAAAAAAAAAAATTTTAGGATTAATTATTTGAGCTATTTTGCTAGATTTCACAAATTAATTCTTATTAGTGTAATTTTAAAAATCCAAAAAATTCTATTTGTTTTTTTTTTCTTAATTCAAAAAAATATATAGTATATATTATACTAAACCATTTATATATTTAAAAGAAATAAGCCAAACTAATTCGTTTGTTATTTTCTGAAAAGCTTTTTGGACGGGTACTATTGGGTAAGGCTCTGATTGGTGTCAACTTATGCTTACATGCCTCCACGCAGTAAAAACTAGGTACTGGTATATTCCTACCGGTGGTTATCTGCAAAAATAGTAAGTGCAAGTGTTTACAAAGGGACGCAGAAAAGATATATCGAAACTATAATGCTCTACGAGTAATGACTAACTGCCCGGACTTCAGTGGTCTACCAGAGCTTTATGGGAATGTTTCAGCAGATGAATTTGACTTACAGAATCAAGGGAAACAGAAACTTCTATATGAGCTACCCCGACATATTTGGTTTAAAAGTCTTTTAAGGTCTTTTAACACCAGGACAGGGTATTGAAAATGAGATGTTATCGTATGAGCTCTTGACGACCCAATCGCAGCCCTCACACCCCTTTAGCAGGGTATTGATGCTGGATTATACGACCCAAGGACCAAGGGCATCGCAAAGAACCCGCCCCTCCAGGTTGAGGATCGTACATAAAAATTATATGGTTCCAAAACAAACAAAAAACCCTCGGATAAAAAGAATTATTTTAACGTTGACAACCCAATCAATCGAAAAAAGGACAAATACCTCCATATCTGCAAGTGGAACGTAAGATCAACTACCGTATTAGGTGCAACCGGAGCATAAACGGGCGCCTTGGAGTGCTGCAAAACAGACATAACCACCATCCAAGAGGTGCGATGATATGGGCCAGGAATAAAGAAGATGAAAAACTGCGACATCTACTATGGCGACTACTACAAATAACAGAAACAACAAAAACAGGACTAAGTCAGTCAACGAAACTTCTGATGTACAAGCAACTGCTGAGACCCGTCATCAACTACGGCAGCCCAGCCTGGTTGCCATCTCCAAGACAGCGATGAAGGAGCTCCTACTTTTCGAAAGGAAAATTCTGAGACTCTGCACCGGCCTCACTTTCAACCACCAGCGCCAAAGACAATACAGCAACCAGCTTGTGTACGAGAAAGCCAAAGTGATGCCCTTAGATCAATACGTGTTATTGAAAGTAAGGAAAACGGCTGCGGATATCAACAACCACTCGAATCATTTGGTGAGAAGGATGACCAGTGAGGACCACCCCGATCCAAAATACCTAAGCGTGATGAACACTTCGAACGAAGAAATAATACCAGCCAACGATGAAGCCACCAATTTCTACGCTGACCTTGGGTCAGCATATTTCCGTGGCTAATGCCACCCCCTACCACCTCCCCATGCAGAGGAACGCCAGCGACAACCGGGACGAAACATCCCGAGATCACCCAAGTCAACCGACTTATAATTTAGATTTTTCTTTTCTTTTCAGTTATATAATATTAAGTTATTATTTCAATTCTAGACAATGTATTTGGTTAGGCCCCCTATGTGCCAACATTCTTACATTATCATTTTTAAATTCTAAAATTATCTAGTATAAGTATCAATTGTATATATATAACGTTCAATAAATAAAAAATAATTATATTTGTAACTCACACAAAAATGTGGTAACTCCAGATCTGGTGTGATATCCCATAAGAATATACACTACCACAACAGTTGGCATTAGGAGAAGCCAATAACAAATGCTACACAAAGAAATGAGAACAAATAAATTGGAAAATTGTATATGCAGAAGAAAAAAAATACAACACGAGCGCTGTATACAACTCATTGTTTCTTTAATCCTTTGGGGCCTATTTTGTGGTGAGTATAAATAAAGCGACGGACACCTGAGACTCCAAATGATTTCGCTTTGAGCTGCAGTAAGTACCGAGTATCTTTTTAATTTTTGCTCGTAGCTATCTTATAAAATCGAAATCAGTCAGCCCTCTATGAAAATCAAGCTTTTGTACTTATTCTTCTTTTACTTAAAAAAAAGATGAGAGGTGTCAAGGGACACCCGGATGGAACGAAGTTCCTTTCGATTAATTAGTGAAGGAATTGTAATAAATTCTTTTTTTTTTTTAAGTTATAATAATCGTCGCGACACCACACTGTTCAATGCGAAATAGAAATGAAAATATCTGGCCTGCTTTCTATAAGAGAGAGAGAGAGACAGAGAGAGAGACAGAGAGAGAGAGAGACAGACAGACAGAGAAACATGCGACGCCGCACAGCTTACAATAGCTAACTATAGCAAAAAGTGTCGTGACAACTTTTCGTAAAAATTTTTTCCGTCTAGCCCCCTTTCACAACGCGCGAAAGGAAGACTCAGCGATACTAACGCAAAACGAAGGAAAGAGGACAAAAAATTATACCACCATCTCTTGAGAGCTATGAAACAATTAAAACTTAACTATCAAAAAAAAAACAATGTGAATTCTTTTCTTATTCGCGAAAACAAGCAAGACCACTAAAGGTAATTTTGTCAGACCTTGACTTAACCGACGATAAACTTATTAAAGATGAACTCACATCTCTTGGCTTAAAATGTATCGATGTTAAAACGGTTCCCACCAAAGCTCAATACAAAAACTACATATATGTATATCGTGTACTTTGAATGAAATACCGTAAAATTAAATGAACTTAGGCGATGTTGCCAGAGCATATTCAACACTCTTGTTCACTGGGACTTTAAAAGGCATATTCCAGGGAAGGTTACACAGTGCCATAATTGACAGCTTTATGGGCATAGTTCTTTAAATTGTCACATAAAAAGTTTTTGTGCCAATTGCTTCGGCTGCCACAAAACTACTGAACAAACAGTATTTGGATATTCGCAACAAAATCTCTTCTCGCCGCCTAGTCAACAACCCTAAAGGCCCCGGCCCATAGAACGCGGTGCGTGCGGTAGAAGCGGCGCGGCAACTGATGCGGTGGGTTTTGCCGCGCGCAACTGATAGGGTTGACCCATAGAATCCGTTGCGGTGTTTTGACAGATAAATTTAGTCAAAATGGGGGCGTTCAAGAACCGTATCCGGATAGCTTGTTGTTGTTGTTTACGTGTGGGAAATCGAAAAAAATAAGTTATAATCGTCTAGCAATGATATTTTGAATGTTTTTCTGTTTTCAAAAGTCGAATTTTAATATTTCACAGCTGTTGTCTGTTGTCGATCGTTCAAAAAGGTATTTAGACACGGCTATCCAAGATAGGCTATCCGATAGGTTCTTGAACGCGCCCATTGTCATTTTTTCTAAATAAGAGAAAACTTCAAATTGGTTGTGACTGCGCATGTCTCTCTTCTGTCACCGCGTGAGAGCCGCGGCAAAATAGAAGTTCGGCTACTCGGCGCGTGCGGCGCGTTGCTCGCGGTGCTTATGGGTCACCTCTCATAAGAACGTGTGTATTTAATCGAGCTGTCAGTTGAAAGCGGTGCCACACGCACGCACCGCGTTCTATGGGCCGGGGCCTTAACAACATGAAAACACCTGTTACTCCGAAAAAGCAGCAACGTACTCCATACGATCGATTTTCTCTTTCCCTGCGTTGCCTTCACGTTCTAAACAGCTCTCTGCTGTTTTTATACCTACGTCATCATCGTTATCTATAACTAACACAAATCCAAAGATTCCTTTTGAAAACCCTTCATCCACTAATGCTAGTGATAACAACACATTGTTCTCTTTCGAAGAGATCAATTCACTATTAAATGAAGTCATGACGAAACTTAGCTCTTGTCGCACTAAATCTGACCAATTCAACGTAATCACATCTTTAGCTATTAAGTATGTCTATTCAAACTAATATGATGAATTCCTCTCTTAATATTATTACATGGAATGCAAGAAGCATAACAAAAAAAAGACTGAATTTTTTAATTTTATTATAAACATAAAATTTGATATTGCGTTAGCCACTGAGACATGGTTAAAAGTTGACAAATCATTTTCTCGTCCAAATTTTATTTGTTATCGTCTAGACAAGGGGCACTCAGATGGTGGAGGTGTCGCTGTTGTAATAAGAAAAGAAATTGAACACACACATTTACATTCTAACTTGAATCTACGGTGTATTGAGATAATAGGAGTAAATATAGTCTTAGGTGATAACTCCTGGTGGAAATAGAACTGCTGATAAAATTCACCTCTTTAAAAGTGATCTTCAAAAAATATTTAGACTTCGTAACAAAATTATGGTTGGGGGTGATTTAAACTGTCGGCATCAAACATGGAACTGCCTTCGTGCTAACTACTGGGGTAATTTGAAAAGTGAAAGTTTATCCAAGTTTTTCATTATTGTATCCACCTGATTATACTTATATTCCCACCGCTCGAGGTAAAAGTCCCTCAACCCATGACTTCTTTGTCATCAACATACCCAATTACTACAATAGGCCTTTTACATTTAATAAGCTTGGATCCGACCACCTTCCTGTAAATATTACTTTGAGCAACATAGCCCCTGTTAAGCAGACCAGCCTTTATTACAGCTATTCTGCTGCAAACTGGAAACTTTTTAAATCGTTTATCAACAAAAATTGCAATATGAATGATTTTGCACCCAATTTTACTATTAATTCGCAACAGATTGATTCTTTATGTGATAAGTTTAACTCATTAATTAACAGTGCTGCCGAAACTGCAATAGCCAAGCTTCCTATAACAACTAATAATCACATAATAAAACTACCTGATAACATATCGCTCTTAATTCGCTTGAGGAACTTTGAAAGACGTCAATGGCTCCGCTACCGTTACGACTTTTTTCTCGAAAATGTGAAATATTTAAACAAAATAATTGCGAAAGAGATTTCAGATTTCCGAAACCATCGATGGAATGGTTTATTTTGACAAATCTAGTAAACCATTCTGGGAAATTAGAAAGATAATAAAGAAAAGAGGTACTAGCATACCACCTATTAAAGCAGAAAACCGACTTTTAATAGACCCAAAAGAGAAAGTAGATCTTTTTGCAACATTAAAAAAAAAAAATAATATTACTGCTAACTTTAACGACACTAATACCTTAACAATGATTTAAAATTCTATAACTGCCATATCCCAATCTAATATCATTCTTCCTGAAAACTATTTTGTAAGTCCTGATCCTAACTTTCAATTCGGATTTAGGCGCAACCACAATACAATCCAACAAATTGCAAGGATCTAAAACATGTCTCACATAAGCTCTCCTCTAAGGAATCTACCGGTTTGATCCTGTTAGACATTGCTAAAGCTTTTGATACAGTCTGGCACAACGGCTTGATTCATAAGCTTTATATGTTAAACTTTTCTTTGCCAACAATAAAAATCATTCAAAGTTTTTAGTTAAAGTTCAAAATGGAACTTCTTCCGTTCAAACCATTGAATTTGGTGTGCCTCAAGATTCTGTACTTGGTCCCATCCTTTTTAATATCTACGTGTCCGACTTACCTGCCTTAAGTGAGGCCGTCAAAATAGTTATGTTTGCTGACGATACTGCTATCTTCTGTTCGCGGGTGACATATCTAGATGTTCACCGAAAGCTGCAATCTTCTCAAATTCTATTAGAAAATTATTTTTGCAAATGGAAAATTAAAATCAATCCTGATAAAACACAAGCAATTTGGTTCACTCGTCGCCGAAAAGCATGTTTTCTACAGGGAAATGTTCAACTCCAGGTAGGTTCTTTTAACATTGATTGGTCCGAGCATTGCAGATGTCTTGGCATCATGTTAGATAAAAAACTAAACTTTCAAAAACATATATCTTCCACTATTGATAAAATAAACATATACATCAGAATTCTTAATCCTTTAATTTATAGAGAATCTAAGCTCAGTAAAGATAACAAACTTCTTATGTTTAAAACAATTTTTCAAGCAATTCTCCTGTATGGTGCCCCTATTTGGTACGATTGTGCTAAAACACACAAATTTAAACTTCAAATATTGCAAAATAAAATACTTAAGACCATGCTTAATTTACCTCGATATTACTCAACTCAGAGACTACATGAATTAGCCAATATCAACTTTTTAAACACTCTCATTAATATTTCGAAACAAAAATTTTATCAAAATTGCATCTTATCTGACAATATACTTGAATGAAGTGAAGTGAATTTCAAAATTTCATATATTATCAAATGGTCAAAAGAAGTTTGTTATGGGAGTGTAGTGTAGCTTTCCCTTCACTTAAATTGTAATTAATCTAAAAAAAATTAAATCGTTGTACCTATTATTTGCTATAGTTGTAAAGGAATTGTATCTATCCTAAATCTCTAAAAAAAATATTGAATTGTACCTATAAGTTAACGTATGCTAATACCAAGAATTATTTAACAATTATTGCTGACTTAGATACCCAGAAAAGTATCTTATGAAATCGCGCAATGCTATCCACACACTTGCCATAGTGTTTACATGCCAACATCCGTTAAGAAGACGTCGATCGTCAACAGTCGTTGTTTACGCCAACATTTCCAAGAATCAATAGCTTAGGTTTTGCAGATGTTCAAATTGATCATCCACTGGATGAAATACTTTTTATCTTTCTTTATCTTTTTTGCACATGATTGGCTTCTGCAGGTATTGTAAGAATTAGATTAGTTTGGTAAGCCAGTTCTCAATTGTATCTAGTGTCGTGCGAAAATCCCCTTTGGATTGCCGAAGTTAAAATAAAAACTTTTTAAAAACTTAAATCATGTTAGAAATTTATTAACTTACATATATATTTGATTACTGCTACTCAATAAATTGAATTGAATTGAATTGAGGACATCTTCGGAAATACAATCGGTAAGCATAATTGCATGAAAAAGCCTGCGAACACGGACGAAGGCTAATCGATTTTGCAGCAGAAGATATTGACGTAATAGGAAGCAAGCGTGATTCTTCGAGCATTGAAACAGAAGCGGCATAAACTGGTTTGATGGTTAATGCGGTCAAAACAAAGTATTGTTGTAATCAAGCAAGGACAGACAACATCGATGAATTGGCAAAACCATCACAATAGGTAGACATAACTTCGAGGTTGTACAGGACTTCGTCTACCTAGGATCCTCTATAGCGGATCAAACGGAAAATAACTCTTGCCAACCGTTGCTTCTTTGGTTCAATTGAGAAACAAAACAATCTCTAAAAAATCTTCATTGGGTTTTTTACGGAATTGTATTGCAACAGCTTGCAAAAGGAGTAGTTTTCCAAGAATTGATTGTTTAAGGTAACTTTTATGAAAAAACTTTGCTGGGGCAAGAAAGTTTGAACACCACTTAAAATTGAAGATCTGGCAACCTTAAGCTCCTATAGGCTTAAGGTTACCAGATCAATAAATTTTAATAATTATTTATAATTTATATTAAAATTAAGATCACATGAAATTTTTTTTAAAACTATTTTTTATATGCTATTTAAAACAAATTTCATACTTCACTTTCGGGAATAAAATTTAATTAGCGGGAAATTAACGACAATTTGTTTTCTGGTAAAAAGTACCTTTAATTTTTTTTTTAATTTCTCTTAAACCAAGAAAAATTTTTTTGTTCGGTGTTTTGCTTTTGAGTAAAAATTAATAAAATTATTGAATATGAAAAGAAAAAATGGCCCTTTATGGGGCAAAATTAGGTAAAAAAAATATTTCTTTTTTTCAAAATTTTGACTTTGAGGCTTGATCTCTCAAAAACTTTCCATTAAGTTAACTCAAATTAAAATTTTTATTAAAGAACAAAGCAATAGCTTTCAAAAACACTAAAGTATGATAAGTGGCTTAGTTGATTTTTAATAATTTTTAAAAAATTTAGTAAATTTCATATAAAATTGCCCCTCGCACCTACACGGAGGGATATAGACCCCCCTCCCTTAAAATTTTTTTTTTGTCTTAACCAAACCTATTCATCCTCAGCCTTTGGAAAACCGTATCTAAAACACCCTACATAAATAAAAGATAATTCTAAAAGTTAATGATTAATTTTAAAAATATTTACAAAACTTGAGAGCGGTGAAATTTTTTTTTTACTTTTTTCTATACGCCATTCAAAACATACTTCCGAAAATTTCATGAAAATCCATGGACTGGCCCTGGATTCCTAGGTTTTGCCTTTTTTATGTCTCACGGCCCTCCACTAAATTAATTATTAACTTTTAGAATTTTCTTTTATTCATGTAGGGTGTCTTAGATACCGTTTGCCAAAGCCTCAGGATGGATAGGTTGGGCCAAGAAAAGAAAAAAATTGTATGGGAGGGGGGTCTATATCCCCATGTATAGGCGCGAGGGGCAATTTTATAAAAAATTTACTCAATGTTATAAATTTTGAACTAAGCCACTAACTTTCTCATGCTTTAGTGTTTTTGAAAGCTAATCTTTTGATCTTTAATAAAAATTTTAATTTGAGTTCACTTAATGAACGGTTTTTGAGAAATCAAGCCTCAAAGTGAAAATTTTGAAAAAAGAAAATATTTTTTTTTTATAAATTTTTTTTCTACAAAATTTTGCCCCATTATGGGTAATTTTTTCGTTCCATATTCAATGTTTTTATTAATTTTACTCACGAACGAAAAAATTTTTCTTTGTTTTAGAGAAATGAAAAAAAAAAACCAAAGGTATTTTTCCCAGAAAACAAAATGTCGTTAATTTCCCGCTGATTGAACTGTATTCCCGGAAGTGAAATATGAAACGTGTTTTAAAAAAATGTTAAAAAAAAAATTCGTGTTATCTTATGAATAATTATTAAAATTTTAGAGTTATCTATTAATTATATTAGTTTTATGTTAAATTTTAAAAAGAATACCAATTACAAACTTTAACTTTGGTCTCAAAGTTCAGCTCATAACGTTAAAATTTATGTCTCTAGACTAGATTACCCACTTCAGTTTGTGTGAGCATATGTAGATTTCTCAATTTTAGCAATCAATTCCATGATGGAAGAGTTTTCTTCGCAAATTTATAGTCATCGCGTTTTTAAGAGAAAGTGTCGGCTCTTGTTAACATCACTCTAACTACTTTAAAATGGGGTTATTAAATACAAACGATTTATAAACACCGCACTTACTAGTGACATCTTTCAAATGGACTTGGTTAAAATGAATGTGAACAGTACCAACATTTCGACAGTTTAGGGGTTTAGGCAAATGAAGTCAGTCCGGGATCCCTTGTTCAATTTTTTATTTGATTACTATCAAGCTAATTTTTCCTGAGTAGCTTCATTTTGATGAGACGCCCAAAAATTTTCTAACGAAAACTTTCAACTGCGGTAGGTAACAGAGGTAGCAAGGGTAAAATATGTCGACTTGATGACTCTCAAAAATTTAATAGTAACAGTTTCTTTTCTGGTTAAACCTCAAGATAATTATCTGAATTATTTGAAAAAATATTTGTCCTACAAATTGTTTGGTTGATCCTAAGAGTCCCCTTCCTCAAACATATATCGATAACGAAATCGTCAAAAGTGATTACTAACCAGCTGATTTTTTTGTTCTTACTTATTTAATATTCACCCTTATTGCGATAGGCGTTTCACTAAAACGCCTAAAAAACGACAGAGCTCCAGCCGCCATAATTTTTGTTTTCATAAAAATATAAGTTCAGCCCTCTCTCTGTTCCTCATTGCTCTTACCATTCAATCAAAAGTTATTTTATTTAAACGCCAATTGTGGCACCTAGAGATAAGTCATCTTATTGGCGTTTTATTAAAACGCCAATCGTAATAAGGGTGATTTATATAATTTAAAGTCATATTCTCCTACAAATTCCGTGGAACGTTACTTCAGTCCTACGCTCAGAAAATGTCAATACTATCTGACCGGACCGTTACATTTATTACTAACTGAAGGACAAAAATATTACATAATAGGTAGTGTGTTCTCTGTCCAAATAAAACAATCTCATACAAAAAACAGGTATGTATCGCTAGTCCTACAAGAAGAGCCATTTTTTCGTTTTCTTATTTTAAATTTAAACAGCTTTATTTTTCAGTAATTTTAAAAATAAATTAAAAAAATATTTTTCGACCTTTCATAAGACAAATATTTAGAGTTCACTCGAAATTCATTGAAACAATAGGACTGATAACCTATTACTTCATCATTCCAATTTTCAGGCAATATAACATTTCGATTTTTATATTGATGTTTTTGATCAGATAAAAAAATTTTGCAGGAAAGCCAAAATTCAACATTAAATTTTTTAATTCTTATCTTTTCTCTCGAAAAGTAGGGTTTTCACTAAGCAAATTACACAAAAAACCCCTTCCTAAGTTGTTTTGCAGCACAAAAAAAAATATGTTGAAATTATTTCGCGAGAGACAGAAAAAACGTGGTCAACTGATAAATGTTTACACGCTTACGGTCGACACAAACGTGAGATACCTTATACGGAGTAAATAATGCTCTAAGCACGCGTAACGGTGTGACTCAGCTGTTGTAGAAAAACTCAGATAGCTTGTAACGAAGCGTCACAGTGCGGATATTTTATTCGACAAAATTCGGGCGATATACACACATATAACCAACGCCATCGGAAAAATCGAACCAATGAACACAACGAATACCTTCGCAAGCACCCACAGCAACACACGAGTTACATACACCCCACACTATACACATTTTCAAGTTTCCCATTCCCCCTATTCGTTCGTATGCAAACGCAGGCATCAACATGCGACATTAGATATGTATTCGCCACAAACAACGATCAATGGGTTCGCTCGTTGATACAGCTCACATTCGCTTATCGTAGGAAATGTGATATGAGGAAGTGACTCGACCATACAAAATTAAGTTTCTGCTCCGCCTAGGTCGAGTGCACATAGTGCTTAAATGAAACTTTGAATTCATTACCTAGTACTAATTCAGCATACATTTTGCGGACGGCACTAGTTTACTAGCCAGCTATCCAAGATTTTAGTTGGAAATATATTTCCTAAAAATATACTCCCACCCGATCCGAGCTTCTCTCCGATCATTGTGTTATATATTAAACATAATGATATTGAAATGTGCTACACCTTTAAACACTAAGCTAATTCTTGTTTAATGTTTAGCATCACCCTCTACTTTGTTACCAACAATGACAAACTAAAATAATCATGAATTGTACATCATTTTCTTTAGGCTTAAGAATATTATCTCTCTCTTTTCTTGACCATGGAGCTATACGCACCTAATAAAAAATGAAGTATTAAATCTGTCGTATTTCTTTGAGTAACGGAAGCATTTTAATATTGGCGACGAGGATTATTGAAACACGTGTGCCAATCATTTCAATTTTAATTAAATTAAAGTAAAAAGAAAAAAAACATTTCGCGGCTTGTGGGTAATATTGAACCTTTTGTTCCTGGCAGTAATTTTAAAGCATATGAAGATCGTATAAAACAATTTTTCATTGTAAATGACATCCAAGAAGAGGCAAAAACGCCACTGTTCATCACCATAGTTGGAGCAGAAATTTACGAAATCCTAATGTCATTAACAATTCCTAAAATGCCAAGTGAAAAATCGTTCGAAGAACTATTAAAATTGTTGCGAGATCATTTTGCTCCAAAAGAGAACAAAAAGGCAGAGCGCTATAAATTTAATAAGATCTACCAAGAAGACGGTGAATCATTGAGTGAATTCATTGTGCGCCTCAAATCTGCAGCCCAAACGTGTCGACTCGGAGATTTCCTAGAAGATAGTAAAGACGACAAATTAGCAAAGTATAAATCTCTCATTCTGGATGAAGCTCTGGCAGACAGGTTTATTGTCGGAGTTAAAAGTGATAAGATTCAGGAAATGCTGCTGCGCGATGACTCATTAACTTTCGAAAAAGTATGTCAACAAGCTTTGAATGTGGAGGCCTCTCATAAGGCATCACGTGCCATTCAACCAATGTCACAAAATGCGGTATATAATCCAAAAAAAAACTATTCTAAGTTTGCAAATAAAAGTCAGGAAAGAACACCACGTGCAGCGGTAACGAGTACAAACTCATATCAAAAAGAAAGTTTCAGAAGAGGTACGAGTACGAGTAATAAAAGCAAGCAGAGTTGTTTTCGATACGGTAGCAGTGAGCATAAAGAGTTCCAGTGTCCAGCAAAAGAATGGCAGTGTTTTGCGTGTAACAAGAAGGGACACATAGCTAGCAAGTGTCGTATTAGAGGGAATGCGAAAAGCGTTAATAGCGTATGCATTTTCAATAAAGCTGAAGAGGTCACAGTTAGAGCTGGTGGGCAGCTGCTTGCGATGGAGACTGATACGGGAGCCACAACGTCTATCATTAGTGAAAAAGAATATTTACATAAGTTTCAAAATTATAAATTAGAAAAGTCAATTCTTAATCTTTGTTCAGTCACAGGTTCTAGATTACGTGAGCTTGGTAGTTTGGAGGTTGAAGTGAGTTTCGGAGGTCAGGAATGGAAGTTGCCCATTGTTGTTGTTGTTGGAGATGCACCACTAAAAAGTCTGATGGGACGAACATGGATGGATAAACTGTATCCGAGTTGGAGACAACAGTTTCGTGAGTCAAATATTTGTACTGTAAGTAACCAAGCACAATTTTTAAGTAAAATTAGGTCTAGTTTTCCGAAAATAACGGAACCAGAACTAGTTCATCCGATTGTGGGGTATGAGGCAGAAAAAGTATTAAAAGGTGACCAAACACCAATTTTTCATGGTGCTTATCAGGTGCCGTATAAGTTGCGCGAAAAAGTAGAGATTGAGTTGACTAGGTTAGTAAATGAACGAATTTGAGTTCCCGTTGAGTATAGTGAGTGGGCCAGTCCCATTGTAATAGTGAATAAGTGTATTGAAACACAATATTATCCCTTGCCTCGTATTGAGGACATTTTTGCGGGGTTGTCGGGCTGCTCTCACTTTTCAATAATTGACTTAAAGGGTGCTTATCAACAACTTTCTGTTACAGAAAAAAAACAGAAGCTCTTAGTTATAAATACTTTTAAAGGCCTTTTTGCTTTTACTAGGCTCGTTTTTGGGATAAGTAGTGCTCCGGCAATATTTCAATCTGTAATGGATCGAATTCTTCATGGGTTGAAAAACGTTGCTTGTTACTTAGACGACATTTTAGTGGGAGGTGCCACTGCTGCGGATTGCGAACGCAATCTTTTTGAAGTTTTAGGTCTTTTTTAGATAGATATGTAAGTGTGAAAAGTGTAGATTTGTTTGCGATAGCGTAGATTATCTGGGTCATACATTGTGTCGTAAGGGAATACGTCCAAACCAAAAGAAAGTTGAGGCAATTGTTCAAGCCCCACCACCAACAAATCTTCAACAATTGCAGTCTTATTTAAGTCTTCTCAATTATTATAATACATTTCTTCCCAATCTCGCATCACACATTCAATCATTATACAATTTATTGAGAAAAAGTACACAGTTTTTATGGACAGAAGATTGCCAGAAAGCTTTTGAAAGTAGTAAAACCCTCTTTTTGGACAATCGAATTTTGGAACTATACGATCCTAATAAAGAAATTGTTTTGTTCACTGATGCCAGCCCTTGTGGTGTAGGAGCAATTTTATGTCATCTAGTGAACGGTAAAGAAATGCCAGTTAGTTTTGCGTCTTGTAATCTTTCAACAGCTGAAATAAACTACTCCCAGTTGCACCGCGAGGCCTTAGCCATCATTTTCGCAATAAACAAATTCCACAACTATTTGTACGGTCATGAATTTACTATTTGCACTGATAACCAGGCAGTTAAGGAGATTTTCCACCCAAGTAAGGGAAATTCGGCCGTTGCTGTTGTGAGATTACACAGGTGGGCACACATAGGAAGCTTTACGTATTTTTTGTAGAAAAGCCCTTTTTTATAAATTGTCACAAATAGGAATGTCAACAAAAATGCTC
Organism: Melanostoma scalare; assembly: GCA_949752695.1. NCBI lineage: Eukaryota > Metazoa > Arthropoda > Insecta > Diptera > Syrphidae > Melanostoma > Melanostoma scalare. The sequence goes on along the minus strand of OX456984.1, from coordinate 103,900,367 downwards.
AAAATCCTTAAAAGCATGTATACAAATACACGGCAAAGAGTATGGGACGGTAAAAATGTCTCCAACTGGTTTGAAACCAAGTTTGGAGTGAAGCAAGGATGCCTTTTGAGTGCTACACTTTTCGCGTTATTTATAGACGATATAACGACACATCTGCCTGCAGGCATAAGACTCGCAGAACAAGTCATAAAGGTACTACTATACGCAGATGATATTTTACTATTAGCGGAAACCCCACATAGTTTACAACTAATGATAAATAAAATGAACAGTTTCTGCAAAACCTGGAACTTGAAAGTAAACCTAGATAAGTCCAAAATAATGATAGTTCGAAATCGACAAACAAAACTAGAAACAACTGAAAAATGGTTTTTCGACGGTGAAGAGATTGAAATTGTAACACACTATAAATATCTGGGAATCTTATTGACACCAAATATGAAATTCAATCTACACCTCGAAAAAAAACTGGCAAGCACCAAAAGCCTTATTAATGCGTCCTGGGGAAACATAATAAACAAGCAAGAAATACCAACATCTGCCAAATACCGAGTATTTGAATCAATAATGCGATCTGTAATGTGTTATAGTGCTCAAACTTGGGGGTACAAGCAATATGAAGAAGTTGAAAAACTTCTTCGATACTTTTTTAAAAAACTTTTCCGTCTTCCTCTTACGACACCCAATTATGTACTCAGCATAGAAACAGGTCTGCCAAATCTTTTTAATTTTACATTAAAGTTACACTTCGATTACATACTCAAAGTACTTAAATACCCCGAACATAGGCTACCACTCATTATGGCAAAATATATTATCAATAATAAATTAGAATGGGTTAAGGATTGGATGGGACTAGCAGTAAAATATGGTTTGAACCTTAATATACAATATCTTGACCTTGCAATGTTGAAACAACAACTTTATAAAGTGTTGGAATTATCTGATATTAGTCACAGAAATGAATGCAAAGAAAAAGCCAAATCTTCAATTAACAGGTTGATATACCCTGAGTTAAACTTTGATTTAATGAATAAAAACTATTTTAATGATCGATATAGCATAAAAGAGATATCCCTAATTAGCAGAGCGAGATGTGATATGTTGAATTTGAATGGTGCACCGTTCAAAAAATCAACAACAAATCTTTGCACTATATGCAATCTCCAAATGAAAGAAGACACATTCCACTTCCTGGCAATATGTCCTATTTACAAGGATCTGAGACTAATACACCTCGAGAAACTAACATTGACAATGGAACAAACGAAGAACATCCTAAATGGTGCTAACTGGATTGCTCTTTACAAATTTATTGAGAGTTCATCCACTTATAGACATAACATTTTCACTGAATTTTTATAAAAAAAAAAAAGCTAATGTCATAATGTCATAAAATGTTTCAATTTAATTATAATGTAACTTAAAAAATATTTCATAGCAACAATCAGGCAGACGGCAACGCCATTGCCAATTTAAATTACTTTTATTTTTATATCATAAAAAAATATTAAAAATTATTACTATTGTAACGTGAACCCAACATTTAATACCAATTTCCTAATCGAAAACGTTCAGCCGAAAAACACATCTGGGAGCACTAGTGTAAGTGTAGAAATTCTAGGAGAGAAAATGTTTGACAGCCAAAACAGTGGAGAGTTGCAGACCATGTGGAAGTTACTGGAGAGTTCTAGATGAAATGTCATTCGATATAAATAGCCCGCCCGAGACAACCAGGGGGCAGTTTTGATTATAGAGTGATAAAGTTAAGAGTGAAATGTTGTTAACCAGTGATAGTCCAATAGTCGAGTTGAGTTCGAATAAAGTATAGATACTAAATAAAGTGGTAGAAATAAATTGAAAAGTGAAGTTTTATTTTGCGAACTAAGCGCACGTTACATTGGTGTCAGAAGTGTAAATAAAACTTAATTGAAAAAAAAAAAAAAAAAAAAACGAGTTGATTAGTAAAGTGTAAAAAAAAAAAAAAAAAGTAAAAGGAAAAATAAAAACAATATACAGTGAAAATGGGTAAGTTGTTAGAAGAGCTCAACTGCATTGAGCTTAAAAGTGAGTTAGGTAAGCGAAATCTTTCTAGAGCGGGATTGAAAAATGAGCTCGTCCTGCGCTTGCGTAACTATTTGGAACAGCAAGGTGAAGACGTTAACACTTTTGTCTTTGAAGCAGAAGTGGAGGAAGAGGAAGGAAATGAAAGTGTAGATTTTTCTAGTATAATGAAGATTTTATTAGAACAAAACAAGCAACAGCAGAATATTCTCGGACGTCTGGAAGAGCAACGAAACGATCAAAAGAAGGAACAGCAGAATGTTCTTGAACGACTCGAAGTACAACAAAAGAATCTGGAAGAGCAACGAAACGAGCAAAAGAAGGTGATTGAAGAGCAAACGAAAAGAAGGAACAACAGAATATTCTCGAAAGACTTGAGGCGCAACAGAATGTTTTGGAAGGTCAGAAAAACATTCTAGAAATCAAATTGGGTAACATTGAGAAAAATGTTTGTGGCCTAGAAAAACGCATTGAATGTGTTGAGAAACGATTTTCCAAGCTTGAGAGTCAATGCGAAAGTCAGCTTGCCACTTTGGAGAAACGAATCGAAAACATGGTTAAGGAACTAGACCAGATGCGGAAAATGGAGCTACGGAAAACTTGTAGAGATTGTCTAAAGCAAAGAGAAGTACAACCACCAACATTCGATGGACAGTCGTCTTGGTCAGTTTACAGGAGACAATTCGAGGCAGCTGCGACAGCAAATGGCTGGGTTGACGAAGACAAATACACAGCACTGACTATTGCTCTTAGAGGACCAGCAGCTGAATTACTTCAAACTGTTCCAGCTGGTAAGAGCAACGATTTCAGTTCTCTCGTGGCAGCTATAGATAAACGCTTTGGTGATAGCCACTTGAAAGAAGTCTTCCGAGTCCAACTCAATAACAGAGTCCAGAAAAGGGGTGAAAGTCTACAGCAGCTCCAAGCAGACGTCGAAAGACTGGTTCACCTGGCATACCCGGATGCTGGAGAAGAAATCATCAACCATCTGGCTGTTGAGTCCTTCGTTCGTGCCATTTCTGACAAACATCTTCAGAGATCTGGGCGAACTGCTAGAACACGAACTCTTTCTGAAACTTGAGTGAACTGAGAAACTGAGTTTGCATTAATGATGGAAGCATCTGAGCAAGCTTCTCAAATGGTACATTGTCAAAGAGAAGCCATATTCGAGGCTGGATCATGCCCAGGAGTTAAGCTACAAAGGAACCAGCGGAACTGACTTGCCAGATGTTGGAATTGTAATAAGACGGGGCACTTACAGCGACAATGCCGGTTTCCACCAATTAAAACTGAAACTTCTTGTCGACGTTGTGAAGTCCAAGAAAATCAATCCGTGAGCTGTAGAGTAAGACCGCAGACTTATCAATACCGAATTGGACATCAGGTAGAAAACCCCCAATGGAATTGCTGGGGGAAAGTAGAGACCAAGACTCAGCGGATGAGAATGGAACCCATATTCGGATGGAACAAGGAAGAATTGAGGTCTGCTCAAACGAAGGATCCAGACATCGGACCGATTCTCAAATGGAAAGAGAACAACACGAAACCTGACTGGGACGACATTTCTGACCAAAGCCCTGTTGTCAAAGCCTATTGGGCACAGTGGGATTCGCTTCGCGTGCAAGAAGGAGTACTCCAGCGCAAATGGGAATCTCCTTACGGTAAATCTTTTGTAATGCAGCTTATTGTTCCTCAATCGAAAATCAAGGAGGTTTTACAAAAGATGCATAGAAGCCCTACAGGAAGCCACCTGGGAGTCAACAAGACGCTGGAGAACGTGCGAAAACGCTTTTACTGGCTGCATGTTAGAGGTGACGTGGAGAAGTGGTTCCGAAATTGTTATGTCTGTGATTCAAACATAGAGGTGGGTAGGCTTACAGATAGACCTAATAGAACAGGGACATGGGCCACAGTGTATGGCGACCGGATGAAGACCCGGTATGACACAAAAGCGACAAAGGCAGGATTCCAAGCAGGAGATCGTGTGTGGCTTTATAATCCTCATCGTCAAAAGGGATTGTCACCGAAACTTCAGCAAAACTGGGAAGGTCCCTATACTGTTGTCACGAGGATTAACGACGTGGTTTACCGCATCCAAAGAGGACTAAGAGGCAAGTTAAAAGTAGTTCATTGTGACCGGCTGCATCGATATAGTGGCGAGGCTGCAGATGGAATTATTCGGGACGAACAATCTTAAGGAGGGGGCAGTGTAACGTGAACCCAACATTTAATACCAATTTCCTAATCGAAAACGTTCAGCCGAAAAACACATCTGGGAGCACTAGTGTAAGTGTAGAAATTCTAGGAGAGAAAATGTTTGACAGCCAAAACAGTGGAGAGTTGCAGACCATGTGGAAGTTACTGGAGAGTTCTAGATGAAATGTCATTCGATATAAATAGCCCGCCCGAGACAACCAGGGGGCAGTTTTGATTATAGAGTGATAAAGTTAAGAGTGAAATGTTGTTAACCAGTGATAGTCCAATAGTCGAGTTGAGTTCGAATAAAGTATAGATACTAAATAAAGTGGTAGAAATAAATTGAAAAGTGAAGTTGTATTTTGCGAACTAAGCGCACGTTACACTATGTAAAATTGAAGATAAATAAAAAATTATTTTAAATGTCCTAAAAAAAATATCCTATATAAACAGGTGGGCTATTATGTTATCCCAGTATAACTATAAGATTTCATTTAGAAGGGGTTCCAAAATGGGACATGTAGATTTCCTTTCAAGGTTGCCAATGGGTGGTGGCACAAATGTCGAAGAGACTCCAATAAATTACACAGGTCTACAAAGAAAAAGCTGTCTGGATGCTTTCAACTGATTTCTATGTATTTAGGTGTTCTGAAAACTAAAAAAATACGGAAAAACTTCTAGAACGTCAGGTTACTTTGCTAAGCCCAAAATTTTCTTAAAAAATTGTTTTTTTTAGCTAATTTGAAGTCATAAATAAATAAGTACATTTGTATTGTGTAATTACTATTATTACTTTTTGTGTCTATGGGATAGTAGAGACTGGACCAAAAAGTATTCGCGTTCGTGGGAGCTTAAGGTTGGCGAAAAGAACGCTCTGCATATAGCTTTGGTGTCTCGTTATAAATTTTTTTTACTGCCGCTTCATATAAAGCTGGAACTGATGAAGCAAGTTGTAAAGTCACTTCTAAGAGATGGAAATTGCTTCAAATATGATATTAAAGTTTCCAGGCCTCTCGGAGGCAAAGTTGATAGAAGGTGTTTTCACTGCACCATATATTAGACGGATACCTATATTGTCAGAAAACGTGACGTTCTACGTGCAAATGAAAGTCATTTTCAGATTCAGCACACCCAAAAACATAAGTGTGTCACAAAAAAACCAAAACAGCTCTCAACTTAAATTTTTTTGTAGACCTGTGTTATTTTCATGTTGAAGATAATTTAGTGAATACGGAAACCATACGTGAAAGTACTCAACAAGATAAAGTGTTAAAAAGTGTTTTCGAGTACTTGCAGTTCGGTTGGCCAAATAATATATCAAATGAAATAAAGCCGTATTTGCAAAATAAAAATAGTTTCTGTATCGAAGATGGTTGTGTACTATATGGGCACAGAGTTGTTGTTCCAAACTCTCTACAAAAGAGTGTTCTCGAGTTGCTGCATAAGAACCATGCAGGTATAGTGAGAATGAAGATGCTAGCTCGATCATTTGTGTGGTGCCAGCCATTGATAGGTCAATTAGTTTCTTCGCAAAAAATTGTGAAGCATGCGAAAAAACTCAAAACGTTCCACGAGAAAAAGTCGAAACGAAATGGACACCATCGGAGTTTCCTTTTAATCGTGTTCATTTAGATTTCTTCTTCTTTAGTGGTAAAACATTTTTAATAATTATGGATGCTTATTCAAAATATTGCGACGTGAGGTTGATGAACACAACTACTATTCAGTCGTTAATAAACGAGTTGTCAAAATTATTTTTGGTTTTTGGATATACGGGTTGCATTGTGACGGATAATGGACCGCCCTTCAACTCAAATGTGTTTGCTAAATTTTTTTTTAAAATGGACTAGCAGAACGGGGAGTGCAGACAGAAAAGTCAGTTCTAAAAAAGTTTTGCTTGGAACAACACAATACTATGTCGTAAGTTGATAAAGTAAATGAGTTTCTGTTTAACTATCGTAACACTCCAACAACAGTAACCTCCAAAACTCCTTCTGAAATGTTGTTCAGTTTTAAGCCGAAAATTCAGTTCACTTCTTTAATGAAAAACCATAATAAAAATAAGGAAATTGAAAATGTTAATAGTACTGTAAATTTAAAAGCAAGCGTTGAAAAAAATGAAAATTGTAAGACTATTGTAAAACCAAAATACAAAGTGGGGGAGGAAGTACTTTATAGAAACCACTATTTGAATATGATAAAATGGATTTCAGCAAAGGTTTCTAAGGTTATTAGTAAAGTAACATATTTAATAAGAGTTAATGATGAAGAACGCTTTGTACATGAGAATCAGATCCGCAAAAGAAATTTAAATGATAAGATCTTTATATCAGATATCGACCCTTCAAAAATTAAAGAAAATGAGAAGAAGAGAGCTCGTAATGTTAAGCAAACATTTTTGAAAAATATGGAATGTAGAAGGTCTAGTAGACTAAAGGATAAAGAAGCAGCTAAATCTTTAAATTTGAATAAAAATACTATTATATTGGAGTAACTCATATCTTATACATTTGTCAGTTGGTTATTAACATTGTTAAAGATTTCTGTGACTGATGTATTTTAAATATCAAAAATTTTATTTATTTTATCATAACTTAATTTAGTAGCGGAAGATGTTATATATTAAACATAATGATATTGAAATGTGCTACACCTTTGAACACTAAGCTAATTCTTGTTTAATGTTTAGCATCACCCTCTACTTTGTTACCAACAATGACAAACTAAAATAATCATGAATTGTACATCATTTTATTTGGGCTTAAGAATATTAGCTCTCTCTTATCTTGACCATGGAGCTGTACGCACCTAATAAAAAATGAAGTATTAAATCTGTCGTATTTCTTTGAGTAACGGAAGCATTTTAATACATTGATTTTGCAGAGTCCGGCAAGGCTCAAACGTTTATTCCGTGTAGATTCCCTTCCGGAATCTCCACGGATATTGAAAGCTTCTGACGCAAAAGTAGTTTCAACGATAAATTATTATTATTATTAAAAAGGAAACGTTGGTTGTATTTGGTTATTTTGGCAAACATTTGGCTGAATCTTTATCTCGACTTCTGATGCTTCGTCGGGAATACCTTGGACAGACTGAGCTTACCTCAGCCTTAGAAAGAAAGCATCGCAAAATGGGGCCCGAGCAGGGACTATAAAAGATTCCAAACAACCAAGCCAAAACCAATACTTTTCGAAAGGTCCCACCTTCTAAGAGACCACATACCAACCAACGCCGTAATTTGGCTAGAAAAATTACGAGAACAAATTTTTGAAATTGACGTTCTTTTCCCGACCACCGCCGACGGCATATCCGACTAGAACCAGCAATATGTCAGACTCCGAGGACCAAGAAGATCAATACTTGAACCCATGTAAGAATCTTATGAAGAGAGCTGATTGAAACACTGGCTGCTCGTAAATTAGACACAACAGGTAGCGTACAAATACTACGAAAACTCCTCAGCCAGCTGTTAAGGAAACTGAGAGATCACGGCGCGACACAGAATCTTTGCCAGACGTGGGAAGACACTATCGAGAAACGCCTCAATGAAGATGGAGATCCAACAAGTAGTGTTGCGATTACTCCGGTTTCACCTACTCAGACGAATGCCGCATGTACCGAAGACTCCGTATTACACGGAAATTCAGTTTCCTGTTCCAGCTATGAGTAAAAGTCCGACTGTACAGGAACCTAGCATCCCGGGGCGTACGGAAGAACGACCCTTGGGCCAGCCCTACAACCATTTGTGATCATCACAGAGTCTAACACCATACCCTCGATCATCGGGTCGGTATACTTTAAGCTATGAATCAGAAGTGATGAACACTGTCCGTAAGTGGGGTCTCAAGTTCGATGGAACTGAGATTCCCTTGGAATTCATAAAACGAATAACAGAATTCACGACATTCTACGATATTCCGCAAATCATATGCTCCGCACTCTCCCCGAGTTGTTTAAAGGAAATGTATTAGAGTAGTTGCGAGTTAAGCTTAAGAATTTAACAACGTGGGAAGACTTCCACCAAGCATTTACCCAGTTTTTCTTATCACCTCGATACTTTACTAAGCTCGAGGATGAAATATGTCGCCGACGTCAGGGGCCAAGAGAAAGCGCAAAAGATTATACGCACGTCGTAAGGATTTTCAGACAGTTGATGACTTGTTACTTCTCGTCGAGGAGTGTGACGCTATTAAAAGAGACGAAAGGTATATATGTACCTACTACTCCGTCTCGACCGAATGCGAGTTCCACCCCTATGCATATGAAACCTCCGCTCCCGCAATCTCTTACGATCACCAGACTCACTGCTGGAATTGTAAACAGCGAGGCCACCGTAGAGAAAATTGCCGAAAGCCATTTCGCTTGTTTTGTACGTTCTGCGGGCAAGATGGCACCTTAACCAAGGACTGATCGTGTCATCGTAGCAACGTGGCCGTCGCACACGTCAAACCTCACCGAAATCCACGACCTTACGTGCCAATCAAATTTGAGGATGACGTCTACTACGCTTTGCTAGACACTGGCTCAACGAAAAACTACATCAAAAAACAATTCCGAGACCATCTCCGCCGACTAAAAATACCTAGCTATGTATCATATGAAAAGATAAGTATGGCGAACGAAACTTCCACCACAACGAAAGTAAAATACAGGATCTCATTCGAATTAAACGGGATGCAAATCAATCAAGACGTGATATACATGCCATTCCTAGAAGTTGACGCATTACTTGGACTGGAAGCATTACGACAAGCCGGTTTAGAAATACTTATAGGAAATCAGATCGTTGGAGGTAAAATGCCAGGTTATATCGACCCCTCAACCAGAATCCAGACTCGACCAGCCATGGCTCCCCCCACACGCAACAGCGAACCCGTACATTTAAGGGTATTGAACCGACCAGAAAAGGGTCTTTCACCGCAGCCAATCACAATCCCCGATTCCCAAAAAGAACAATATGAACGCTATCAGCGACAGAATGCCGTGCATGGCTGCCCCCACACGCAACAGCGAATCCGTGAATTCCGGCGTACTGAGCCGACCAGGAAGAGCACCGTCGCCGAAGCCAACCACAATCCCCGATATGAAGGCTTCATTATGTAACTTCGAATTAGATTAAATAGTAACTAAGCAATATAAAAATAAAAAAATTTATAAATTTCGAATTGGTTTAAGGTAATATAGAAATTTGGAATTAGATTTAGGTAATATTTTGATGAAATGGGTTGTAAGACTTGAAATTAAAAATATATACATAATATATATAAATTTAGAAGTTCGTTGGGAGATATTCCAAATTACAAAGAATTATAAATAGCAATTAGTGTATTCTAAATTATGAATTAAAAATATTTAAATTTCAAAAGTTTTGATTTAGATTTAAGTAATTATTTACCTATTTTGTAATTATTATTAGACATAATATTATTATACTATTATATATTATATTTTATATTATAGATACTATTATATAGACATAATACCTATTCTTGTAATAAAAGTAAGTCGATTATCGATTGTCATTCGGCTGGTCGCGAACTTTTCCCAAGTAGGGAGGGATGTTGTGCTTTGATTTCCCACACCTTCAGAGGAAGTCGTCGTGCGTTGAACTCAATGCAATTTGAGTTGACTCGTTGCACATCGATTGCCCAATGCCTTGCATTGGGTAAAACGTGTATGCATTTTAGTCATCAAATTGTGCTGAGTTTTCAAACGCATCGGCTATCCAATGTTGAGCTTGGAGTTCGCGATCGGTTCTATGACACGATAAGTCGAGTTGTAGTTTAACCATTCAAGTGCGCGGTTGTTTGTTTCATTATTTACATTTTCAATAAAACATTTTCCACATCAGTTTAATGCTGTTTGGTGATTTTGTAAGTTGGTGTCGGATTTCTGACATAAGCTCATTATTGTTGTTTGGATTTTTTTTTATCGCGTTTAGTACGGAGATACTATGGGAGCATATGATATGTTTGCCTGGCTTATTAGCTACCGTTTTCGTAGCTTGAAGAATTGCGAAAGCTTCTGCTGTAAATATTGAAGCAATGTTTGGGAGACTGCCAATGGAGGCGATCGTACCGTTTTCGAGAGCTACAGCATACGATGTATTTGTCGTGGTCTTTGATCCGTCCGTGAGTACAACATTCCACCCTTCAGATTTTTTTTTCCGATGAGACGCTTGCGAATAGTTGGCGATAGGTTGTATTCCTTGTATTTATTTTCCTATATTCGGCTAAGGTCAGTATCAAGGAATTGGGATTGAGATTCCATGGAGGGTGTCGTGGAGTGGCATACTGGTGTCGCGTTAGTGAAAGATTGATTATCTTTGCTTTGTCAATCACGGTAGCGATTGCGGATGGTATTCTCTTTGCAAGTTTGTGTTGTTTTGCTCTATTGATATCGGTATCTATGATGGAGTTTCTAGAGAACATGAGTTTGGCAAAGAGTTTTAATGTTGCCGAATCTCTTCGTTCCTCGATGCTTGGGAGTCCTGCTTCAACAAGGATATTTTTGATAGGTGAAGTGGGAAATGCGTTTATGCTTTTCCGAGCTGCTTGGTGGTAGACAGGTTTGATGATGTTTAGTGTTGATTTCGGCCATTGTCCACATATGCATAATCCGTAGTCTATTTTACTTAAAACTAACATTTTTGTAATATTTTGAAAAAGTATTAATGTGTACATTACTCCGTTTACAAGCCAAATAACTGATAATGTTAGTTCTAAGTTTAAGTCCGTTGGGAGTTTTATGTGTAGATAAGAAAACTACCAAATAAGAAAATTTTATTTTTAATTTTTTGTGTTAAGCCTCTGGGATATCTGAAAGTATAAACGTATGTGATTATTTATTCAATCAAGAAATACATATATATATATATTTTCCAAAAGGTCTTAGCGTCCGTGAAGCCTGAAAACATTAAAGTTAAGGTTAATAAGTGCTTACGAGTGGAATAATTTCAGTTGGTTGTTATGAACTCTTTTTGTATGTTTTCCTACTCTTATGTGGGTATTCACCTCTCCGCCGACAGACAACACCTCATATGGTCCCAACCAAATTGAAGAAAACTTGTTTTTACGGGCCGGGTTTTTCAATAATACCTTTTGCCCTGGAGCAAATGATGCGGAGTTAACATGCCGATCGTAAAACTTTTTAGACATAAGCTTAGCATTGTCCAAATTTTTTCTAGCTATTTCATGCGATTTCTGTATTTGAAATCGCAGCTGTTGCGGATAGTCTTCGGTATTATATAAAGGGACGGGCTTTTTTTTCAAGTTTGTAGGCATTTCGAACTCAAAGCCGTAAAGACTGTTCAATGGTGTCAATTTAGTGGAAGAATGCTGTGTATTGTTATGTACATGCATGGCCTGACTAAGCCATTGATCCCAATTTCGGTCGTCATTGTCAACGAAACTCCTTAGATATTCCGCTAAGGGTCTGTGACTCCGTTCTAACGAACCGTTGGCCTGTGGGTGGTAGGCGGTTATATGGACTTTCTTAACTCCCAACAGTTTACATGTTTCAGAAAACAATCTGGAAGTAAAGTTAGAGCCATTATCCGTAACGAGCATTTTGGGTATACGAAAACGTGTAATTATTTCCGAATAGAAAGCTCTGGCCACTGTAGATGCCTCTGCATCCGGGATCGCCACGCAAGCCATGTACTTAGTCAGGTCATCTTGGAATGTTAATATGTACCTATTGCCAGAATAAGTTAGTGGCAAAATACCCACCATGTCCATATATACCTTGTCGAAAGGGCGACTAGGAGTATCAGTCAGTTGCAAGGGCATTTTGGTAAGTTTCGAGAACTTATTCTTTTGGCACTTTTCGCAATTTTTTATGTATTGATTAATATCTTTTTGCATATGTTTCCATCTAAACTGATTTCGTATACGCATATATGTCTTCTTTACTCCCTGATGTCCACCGAGTGCAGACTCATGAAAATCATGAAGAACAGTTTCAATTTCAGCAGGATCCGTTAAGGTAATGAACGATGACTCCTTTGTACAGTCTGTTTTTGTTTTTTCACCTTCAGGGATTTGCTCTGTCACAACAATGTCATTCTTGTTCATTTCGTCTGTATGTACCTTTGTGCTTTCTATGTTCAATTTCGCTTTACCCCTTGTCTGAACCACCTTAATTTCTTCGGGATCCGTCTGAATTCGGCTGAGTGCGTCCGCATTACAATTGGTTCTGCCTGGTTTGAAAATAATTTTGTAATCATACTCAGATAGCTTGTGATGGAATCTAATAAGTCTAGTAGTTGGATCTTTTACATTGAAAACTCCTATAAGGGGACGGTGATCTGTAAGAACTGTGAAATGGCGACCAAGAAGGTATGTACGAAAATGTTTGCATGCCCACACTATCGCAAGCAGTTCCTTTTCTATTGTAGAGTATCTCTTTTCCGATTTTCCAAGTTGTCGGCTTGCATACGCAATAGGCTTATCTTCACCCACTTTACCCTGAGACAAAACGGCACCTAATGCTTCGTTGCTGGCATCAGTAGTCAAAATAAAAGGTTTTGTAAAATCTGGATAGATAAGTATGGGAGGGGAACAAATTGCTTTTTTGAGAGACTGAAATGATCTCTCACAGTCTGGAGACCATTCGAAAACACTGTCCACTCTCAGTAGCTTATTGATTGGAGCAGCAATTTTAGAAAATTGAGGTATAAATTTCCTGTAGTAATTCGCGAGTCCCAGAAATGATTGCACCTGTTTAATAGTTGAGGGTACAGGGAAATCTGTGACACATTGAGTTTTAGCTGGGTCCGGCAATGCACCGGCTTCTGAGCATATGTGTCCCAAATATGTCACCTCACGGCGTAAGAAATTGCACTTCTCAGTATTCAATTTAAGATTATGTTGTCTGAGTTTGGCCAATATCTTTGAAAGTCTTTGATTGTGTTGCTCTAAGTTTTTACCATATACCACGATGTCATCGAGATATACGAAACAATCAATGCCATGCAAACCAGTCAGGATGTGATTCATGATCCTTTGAAATGTTGCCGGAGCACCGGTTAGACCAAAAGGCATTCTGTTGAACTCGTAATGCCCTGTACTAGTGCTGAACGCGGTTTTCGCTCGATCGGCTGGATCGATCAATACCTGATGGTAACCACTTGCTAAATCCATAGTAGTGAAAAACTGGCAGTGTCCCAATTGGTCGAGAATTTCTTCTATTCTTGGTAAGGGAAACGCGTCTTTAATTGTGACTTCATTCAGTTTTCTGAAGTCAACGACAACCCTCCATCTTTTTTGACCTTCGACAGACTTCTTGGGTACAATGAGCAATGGAGAATTCCAAGGAGACTTACTTTCAGAAATTATGTCTTGGGCAAGCATATCCTGGACTTGCCTCTCTATTTCTTTTTTATGCACCTCTGGAGTTCTATATTGCTTAGTATTTATAGGTGCTTGATCAGACTTGATACGTATGCTATGTGCCAAAACGGGTGTGTAAGTGAGAGGATCGCCTTCTAGTAAAAATACATCATTGTATTGTATGCATAGCTGCTCTACGGACTTCTTTTCTTCGTTGGTTAGGTTTTCGTCCATATTTAAGGAATTCAACAGAAGACTTATCCGTTCATTTTCGCATTTTCTTGTAAAATTTGCCAATATTTTGTTTCCCGGACTATTATCAACAAATTTATAGTTTTTAAAATTGGAGTAGCTCGGGACGAAGTTGTTGTCCAAGAAGTAGTCTCTTGTTGTACTATTCATGACGGGGACATGGACGTAATTGTTCTTCGCTTGAACAATTGTGTTTCCCAAATAAATTCCGCAATCTATTTCTTGTGAATGAACTAATAATTCATTCGATTTAGAATTGGGAATTTCGAGCTTAACAATTGTTTGTGTACGAGCTCCAATTTTGCACTGCTTGCTTTGTTCATTTAATGGGGACAAGAAAGTTGAATTCGAAGGTAAACACTTAAGAGGTAATTCAATCAAAACTCTATCACCTTCCAAAAATTTAATTTTCTTGGATACCGCATCGATACTCGTGTGATTCCAGAGAATATCACGGCCTAGTATACCATCAGCGGGCATGTGGTCTAAGCCGTCGATAACGTTCCATTTCGTAAAAATTTTCTTTGGGAAAGGTAAATAAGTCTTAACCGAACCAACCGTTGTGCCTACTCCACCAAAAACACCACCCAATTGCTTAGTGTCTCGGGTATTTATATTGCATGCATTTGCTAAACAACTTCGTTTTATTAAGCTCGAGTCTGCTCCTGTGTCTACAAGCACCAGAACTTTTCCCGACTTGGCCAATGACATCGGTAATTCAACAAAGACATCGTGCTTACGAATGTTGTTGTATGCAAATACATTTTTGTTGCCTTTCTGTCCCTTGTTCGCTATACCCCAAATCAACCAACTATTAGAAAATAAGCCAACAAAAAACCTAAGCTTATCAACTGCTTGTGTTAATAAAGTTCTAATTTTAACGCAGCACTCATTCAAAACCAAGCAAACACTCACAACGAGTAACCAGAGATCAGCCTGACCTAGGTTAACTTTAGCTTCAGATACTGACGCTTTAGCTGTGTGTTTGGTTTTACGAACTGACTGAAAGGTGAAGAAATTTGACTCTCGGTCGTTTACCTTTGAGTCGCTGTTCACTTTCGGATGTTGTTCGTTATTTGAGCGCTGTGTTGGCCCTTTGCCGTTGGTTTTTGATTTATTTTTTATAGAAGTCTCTTCTGCTTTTGATATCGTAGGCAACTCATTATTGCATATTTCTGACGATATCAACGAAGCTGGAGAGTAACTTCTTTGTTTTCTTAATGAGGAGGATAAATTTTTTGGGGCACAGTCTACCTTCTTGGACTGACCCCCGGGTCGTTTCCCGAATGCTCTCGAAGGTAATTTTTTTTCGAAAAACACTCATCCTCCACATGTCCCAGTCTAGAACACCACTTGCACTTCACTTGCGGCTTTTGCGTCGTGCGTTTTATGGTGAAAATATGGGACTTTGGGCACACATCTCTACTGTGCCCATAGGAGGCACACGCTTCACAATAAGGTGTGCTCCTTCTTTGCCGGCATTCTGCATAAGTGTGATTGGCCTTATTACAGAATCCGCATTTTACTTTAAAGTCTTGCCCTTGTGTCCTGGTATGTTTTTCCTTGACCTGGGCAGTCTGAAAACAGGGGCTGCCGCTTGTCCCAGGTGACACACCGGGCAAGGGAGTTGCAATGTACGCAGTTGAGTGTGTAGATGGAGATGCATTCGGGAAGGGATACATATGAGGGTTGAATATCTGTTGAGGTGGATACTGTAAACTAGGCGATGTCTTACTTATCATTTTGTAATTCATATTTTCAAAAAAAAAATTACACCAACAAAAGAAAAATAAATCAATGGTATACTTACCTTGAACAAATAAAAACAGCTCTCTCGGGGAAACACACAGTATAAACTCAACGAACTGTTTTCTGCATTTGATTATCTTTTCCTTTTGAAATTTCAAATAAGTACAGTCAAAGTTTTTAATCAATTTTCTTTACCAAGAAAATACGCAAACACAAACACGAACAGAATTCTTTTTTTTCTACACTCGTTTGTCTACTTTATTATTTTAAATATCGGAGAACAAACACACTGTATTTAATTACTAAACTGTTTAAACTTGAAACGTATGTGGTTCACGAACCGGCTGCGCCAAAATGTTTTATTGAAAATGTAAATAATGAAACAAACAACCGCGCACTTGAATGGTTAAACTACAACTCGACTTATCGTGTCATAGAACCGATCGCGAACTCCAAGCTCAACATTGGATAGCCGATGCGTTTGAAAACTCAGCACAATTTGATGACTAAAATGCATACACGTTTTACCCAATGCAAGGCATTGGGCAATCGATGTGCAACGAGTCAACTCAAATTGCATTGAGTTCAACGCACGACGACTTCCTCTGAAGGTGTGGGAAATCAAAGCACAACACAGGGAACAAAGGGCAGCTGCGGCAGAATTACTCGAAAAGAAAATGCAGCCCCCACCAGAAGGGCAGAAGATGACAGGTTTCAAACAACCACTCACCACAAACCGAAAGAAGGAAGAACACCAGTCAACCCAACCATCCACCAGCCAAAGGCTCATAGCTGAACCATATACCTTCGTGCAACAGAAGGAAGCTGTACACCCCAATTTTACCCCACCGACCCTCTCAGCAACGCCAAAGGCGATAATTCCAGCCTATTCTGTGATGGAATATACAAATTCGGAAGTAGGCGACCGATATCACGAAGTAGAGGAGATTGTAGAAAACGATGAACTATTGTAATGGTTGTATAAAAAAAAGGAAAAAAAAAGTTTAATTTGATCTTTGAAAATATTAAAAAAAAAAATTTATTGAAAAAAAAAATTTGATGTATGAAAAAAAAATGTTAATTGAATCAAAAAAAATATATGAACAAAAAATTAAAAACAAAAGTGAAAAAGAATCAAAAAACAAAAAATATGAAAAAAAAAAAAATCAAAAAGAAAAGAGAAAAAGAATCAGAAAATTTTTTAAAGAAACAACGATTTTGAAAGAAAAGAAATTTTAATTTTAAGCCGAGAAGGTTCTCGACTTGTGAACAGAGGGAGCTCTGTAATGAAGCTTCACAGTGCGGATATTTTATTCGACAAAATTCAGGCGATATACATACATCATACATATAACCAACGCCTTCGGAAAAATCAAACCAACGAAAACCTCCGCAAGCACCCACAGCAACACACGAGTTACATACACCCCACACGATACACATTTCCAAGTTTCCCATTCCCCCATTCGTTCGTATGCAAACGCAGGCATCAACACACGACATTAGATATGTATTCGCCACAAACAACGATCAATGGATTCGCTCGTTGATACAGCTCACATTCGCTTATCGTAGGAAATGTGATATGAGGATGTGACTCGACCATACAAAATTAAGTTTCTGCTCCGCCTAGGTCGAGTGCACATGGTGCTTAAATGCAACTTTGAATTCAGTACCTAGTACTAATTCAGCATACATTTTGAGGACGGCACTAGTTCACTAGCCAGCTATTAGTTGGAAATATATTTCCTAAAAATATACTCCACACCGATCCGAGCTTCTCTCCGATCATTGATTTTGCAGAGTCCGGCAAGGCTCAAACGTTAATTCCGTGTAGATTCCCTTCCGGAATCACCACGGACATTGGAAGCTACTGACGCAAAAGTAGTTTCAACGATAATTCCATCGCATTGGAGCTTTGGACAGAAGGCAGAAGCGAGAACCTGCTTTGTTTATTCCTCTTTCCACTCCCTCTGAGTGTAGTGAGGACAGGCGCGGATCCAGGGGGGGGGGGCAATTGCCCCCTCTCTCTGTCGATAAAAATGTTAAGTCTGAAGCAAACTGTACGTATTCGCTACAAAAAAGAAGTTTTTGATCAAATTTTGAGTAACGTTCGGGATTCACAATATTATTCAATACTTTTTGATGAAACAACTGATACATCTCACCTCTCCCAACTGAGTATTATATTACGCTACGTTCACAATGGTAGCATTCGTGAGAATTTTTTCTCTTTCGTGGATGCATTTGAGGAACTAGCTTATTCCAGAACTGATGAAGAATACGAATCTGATGAAGATAGCAGGAGGGAAACTAGAAAAAAAACTAGCTGCCGAAGAGAAATTGGATGAAAATTTTTAAACTAAGGAGTTATCTCTAACTGGCAAAGCCATCGGCCAAATTGTATTGTTGCAACTGAAGAAAAAGCTCAAACTTCCTCTCGAATGCTGTGTGGGAATAGGGACAGACGGATGTGCTGTTATGCTTTCAGAAGTTCGAGGTGCTGTCATGGAAATTCAGAGAGAACCGAAAAATGCTGTTAGGACTCCATTCTACAGTAATAAGCTAAATAACTCCATTTCATAAAGTTCAAAAGTACCTGCCATTTGAGACGCTGTTGCAATAATGAAAGAGGTTATCTTCTTCTTCAAATCGCATCCGAAACGAAAAACTGTTCTCATAAACACCTTGGGGTGTGCCCTCACATCACTTTGCGAAACAAGGTGGGTAGAACGACATGAAGGTGTACTTCAATTTTCTATGGACCTCATCAAAATTGTGGAAGCATTCGAAACGATATCGCAGTGGCGTGACCCAAGCACGGATGGCAAGGCTTCCTTACTTATAACATCTTTATGCAATTCACAGTTTATTGTATCAGTTTTGTGTTTGAGTGATGTGTTGTCTTTAACACAGTCCTTGAGCAAGTTACTACAATCTAAATCTCTTGACCTGAATAGCAGCGCAATGCTGGTGAAGAACACGATTTCCGTTCCTCAAGGTCGGCGGGAGAACATAGATACCAGTTTCCACAACATCTGGCAGCATGCAAAGAATTTATGCGATCAGTTGAATGTTGAGCTGAGAATTCCTCGTATTCCACGTCATGGTGGACGCCAAATTCACCGAGCTAATTTTGACACTAATTCAGCTGAGGTATACTACAGAATCTCGTTCTTGAGTTGATGGATAAATGCAATAAGGATGTGTTTGGCATTATACACAGTTTTATTTTAATCCTTGCAATGCTTCCGGTTATGAATTCTTCGGCAGAGCGGTCGTTTTCTTCATTACGGCGACTTAAAACCTATTTATGGTCCACAATAAATCGCCTTTGCGGTCTGGCACTTATGCCAGTGGCGTAGATAGGGGGGATCAGGGGAATATATCAGCCCCCCCCCAGGGGTTCGATAATTTTTCAACATAACTAGTCATGAATCAAATAAGTTAAGAAACCCATTCTGAAATTTGGTACCTACTTCCTACGTGAATTAAGTCTTATTAGAACTCACAAGATTGTACATTCTATACCCACATTCTACGGGGAGAAAAAGTCAACTTCATCTGAAAGAAATTATCATTTCGCCAAATCACCTAATTCTTTGAATTTCTTTTTTATATCGATTTTCCACAACAGGTATGAGTAAATTCTTTTCTCTTAAAATCTCTAATACAGCAGTTTACCAAACATTACTGTATTAACAATCCAGGTGTTGCCCTTGCGAAGCTTATAGTGGAAAATCATCAAAAATGTGTTATCTGGACATTTTCTTTTTGATCGACTAAGGGTACGACGCACGGAGCAAGCAATATGTCTGGTCGATACAATGGTGTTCAGGCAATTATTTGATAAAAATTTGCTCCGCATGCTCTGTAAGTCTATTGTGCAGCACGCTCTTCGAACCTTGCTGTATCTATTTACAACAAAGTACCAGCCATTAGAGATTGCCTAACCACAATTGAAGCAGTTTACAATTATTTCAATACACCGAAAAGAAAAGATATGCTGCAAAAAACAATAAGCGAAAACGGCTGAATCTTACGCGATAGATCTCAAAACATCAAGCAGTTGAAGATTTTGAGGACCTATATCAGTTTTTGTTCTAGACTCTTGACCAAATAAGAACATTGGAAAGTGACGCAAAGAACTTAAAAACCGCTATGGATTTCGAGTAATAGATTAGCTTAAAGGTTATAAGTATGGTTTACCAACTCTCGTTGCCATTAATTCGTGAGTTTCAAAGAGCTAATTCAGACTTCGTCCAAGCTATGGATCTCGCCAAAGATTTAAGGGATGAACTAAAAATTAAACGGGCAGAAGATGACTCACTTTCGAAAGTGTTTGAAGATCCGAAAAAAGATAGATGAAGTCCTTGATATTGACGATAACATTTGTTAACCAACAAAAGAATCGTTCGAACCCTTCGGTTCAAAGTATTGATGAATATTTTCGTGTTACTGTTTTCAATCCTTCTCACATAGAAATCGAGAGAAGGATTGAAAACAATCGACCTTGGGGAAAAATTTACAAACCATGAAAACATACTAGAAGGGTTTTCGGTTATTTTCAAGGATTCTTCGTCAGATCGTCAGAAGAATTAAAAACTTGGGAGAGATAATAATATTTCCTCTAACAATTCATTGGAAGCGCTCGATAGCTGCTCCGAAGAAAGCTTTCTCGATATATAAATTTGGTTATAGCTACACTGCCGGTATCAACGTCAACCGAAAGAACATTCTCCAGTTTAAAGAAAATAAAAACAATACAAAAAGCATGACCAACGAAGTGAGATTCTTAAAAATATGTCTATTTTAATGACAGTGTGATTATCTTTGGTTGTTTACTTGTTTGCAGGATCGTTTGAATGGTTTGGTTACTCTAGCTATTCATCGCGACATACCCATAACAGCAGACGAGGCTATAAGTCTTTTATCCAAAAGGAATAAAAAACTGGATTTCATTTTGTGATTTATTTTTTAAATTAATACTATTTTACTTTTTACATCAATATTTGTTTTTTATTATCTTTAAGAAATATAAGTTTTTATGGCATACATAATGAATTCAATGAAGTCTTGTTATTTTTTTTTTTTTTTTTTAATTATTAATATTTAAAAAAAAAATAAGCAACTAGATCTATCCCCCCATAGCGAAAAGCTATCTACGCCACTGACTTATGCACATCCACAGACAAATCCCGATCGATGTTGAAAAGTAATAACAAGGTTTTCAAAAACCGGCTCCAAAAAAAGTTAGATTTTAGCATTTAATTAACTGTTTTAAACTAATTTAACTTATTTTTTTTTTAATTTTGTAAACAATTTTTCTAATTCTTTTAAATAAAAAATGTAGTCTTATATTTGATTGAGTTTATATTCAATAACTGCAAATCATTGAAAAGGAAGGAAAACTGCCTTGGTGCTTTGGACAGAAGGCAGAAGCGAAAACCTGCTTGTTTATTCCTCTTTCCACTCCCTCTGAGTGTAGTGAGGACATGCTTATAGCCACACGTTCATTCTTCGGCATTGGCGCTGAGGAGAGAATTACTTGTGTTTATTCCCACTTCCCCTCCTTCTAAAGGTATCGCGAACAGGCTTATAGCCACACGTTAATTCCATGGCTCTTGTGCTGAGGATAGAGTCAAGTTATTATCCGCCCGAATACCTATATGGAGTTGCACCGACCTGACTGGGAAAAATCATTGTTACCTAATATGAACTAAACGATTACTCTAAGTATCCTTCTGATGACAGGTCATCGAGCGATACACTTCGTCTTCAATATTATTTGCGTCGACAAGTATTGATAAATATTATATTAAGCAAAACCTGTTAGTATTAAAAAGATAAATAAAAAGGATTTATTATTAAAAAGGAAACGTTGGTTGTATTTGGTTATTTTGGCAAACATTTGGCTGAATCTTTATCTCGACTTCTGATGCTTCGTCGGGAATACCTTGGACAGACTGAGCTTACCTCAGCCTTAGAAAGAAAGCATCGCAAAATGGGGCCCGAGCAGGGACTATGAAAGATTCCAAACAACCAAGCCAAAACCAATACTTTTCGAAAGGTCCCACCTTCTAAGAGACCACATACCAACCAACGCCGTAATTTGGCTAGAAAAATTACGAGAGCAAAGTTTTGAAATTGACGTTCTTTTCCCGACTACCGCCGACGGCATATCCGACTAGAACCAGCAATATGTCAGACTCCGAGGACCAAGAAGATCAATACTTGAACCCATGTAATAATCTTATGAAGAGAGCTGATTGAAACACTGGCTGCTCGTAAATTAGACACAACAGGTAGCGTACAAATACTACGAAAACTCCTCAGTCAGCTGTTAAGGAAACTGAGAGATCACGGCGCGACACAGAATCTTTGCCAGACCTGGGAAGACACTATCGAGAAACGCCTCAATGAAGATGGAGATCCAACAAGTAGTGTTGCGATTACTCCGGTTTCACCTACTCAGACGAATGCCGCATGTACCGAAGACTCCGTATTACACAGAAATTCAGTTTCCTGTTCCAGCTATGAGTAAAAGTCCGACTGTACAGGAACCTAGCATCCCGGGGCGTACGGAAGAACGACCCTTGGGCCAGCCCTACAACCATTTGTGATCATCACAGAGTCTACCACCATAGGGGCCGTCCATAAAATACGTCACACTAAAATTAGGTTTTTTGGACCCCCCCTCCCCCATTGTCACGCTGTGTCACACTTTCCGTGACCCCCCTCTAAATATAACGTCACAAAGGCTTAGACCCCCCCCCCCCCCCCCCCTCTTGAGCCTGATAAATTTTGATTTATAGTGCAGTGGTAGGTTTTAAAAATTGTTTTTATTTTTATAATAAATTAACAAATATGTATATGTATATTTTACGGATTTCAATGCCGCTAGAGCCTGGTCAAAACGATAGAGCCTTGCCAAAGAGCTAGGGCTGATGTTTAAAAAAAACAAACATTTGTAAATATATTGAGTTGCAATTTATTGTATTAAAAATATATGCATTTAAATGTCTGTATATTTACTAATACGAAATGAATGAGTTTTATCATGACAAAAATTTAAAAAAAAATATTCGAGAAAAATATTGTAGTAAAATTTTTTGATGAACGGCGAACGTTGTGTTGCCGTAGACCCCCCCTCCCCCCTCGTCACATCTTGTCACACTCAGCGAGACCCCTCCCTCCCCCCTGCATGCGAACGTATTTTATGGACGGCCCCATACCCTCGATCATCGGGTCGGTATACTTTAAGCTATGAAGCAGAAGTGATGAACACTGTCCGTAAGTGGGGTCTCAAGTTCGATGGAACTGAGATTCCCTTGGAATTCATAAAACGAATAACAGAATTCACGACATGCTACGATATTCCGCAAATCATATGCTCCGCACTCTCCCCGAGTTGTTTAAAGGAAATGTATTGGAGTAGTTGCGAGTTAAGCTTAAGAATTTAACAACGTGGGAAGACTTCCACCAAGCATTTACCCAGTTTTTCTTATCACCTCGATACTTTACTAAGCTCGAGGATGAAATATGTCGCCGACGTCAGGGGCCAAGAGAAAGCGCAAAAGATTATACGCACGTCGTAAGGATTTTCAGACAGTTGATGACTTGTTACTTCTCGTCGAGGAGTGTGACGCTATTAAGAGAGACGAAAGGTATATATGTACCTACTACTCCGTCTCGACCGAATGCGAGTTCCACCCCTATGCGCCACGCAACCTCCGCTCCCGCAATCTCTTACGATCACCAGACTCACTGCTGGAATTGTAAACAGCGAGGCCACCGTAGAGAAAATTGCCGAAAGCCATTTCGCTTGTTTTGTACGTTCTGCGGGCAAGATGGCACCTTAACCAAGGACTGATCGTGTCGTCGTAGCAACGTGGCCATCGCACACGTCAAACCCCACCGAAATCCACGACCTTACGTGCCAATCAAATTTGAGGATGACGTCTACTACGCTTTGCTAGACACTGGCTCAACGAAAAACTACATCAAAAAACAATTCCGAGACCATCTCCGCCGACTAAAAATACCTAGCTATGTATCATATGAAAAGATAAGTATGGCGAACGAAACTTCCACCACAACGAAAGTAAAATACAGGATCTCATTCGAATTAAACGGGATGCAAATCAATCAAGACGTGATATACATGCCATTCCTAGAAGTTGACGCATTACTTGGACTGGAAGCATTACGACAAGCCGGTTTAGAAATACTTATAGGAAATCAGATCGTTGGAGGTAAAATGCCAGGTTATATCGACCCCTCAACCAGAATCCAGACTCGACCAGCCATGGCTCCCCCCACACGCAACAGCGAACCCGTACATTTAAGGGTATTGAGCCGACCAGAAAAGGTTCTGTCACCGCAGCCAATCACAATCCCCGATTCCCAAAAAGAACAATATGAACGCTATCAGCGACCGAATGCCGTGCATGGCTGCCCCCACACGCAACAGCGAATCCGTGAATTCCGGCGTACTGAGCCGACCAGGAAGAGCACCGTCGCCGAAGCCAACCACAATCCCCGATATGAAGGCTACCAGGGAACAAAGGGCAGCTGCGGCAGAATTACTCGAAAAGAAAATGCAGCCCCCACCAGAAGGGCAGAAGATGACAGGTTTCAAACAACCACTCACCACAAACCGAAAGAAGGAAGAACACCAGTCAACCCAACCATCCACCAGCCAAAGGCTCATAGCTGAACCATATACCTTCGTGCAACAGAAGGAAGCTGTACACCCCAATTTTACCCCCACCGGCCCTCTCAGCAACGCCAAAGGCGATAATTCCAGCCTATTCTGTGATGGAATATACAAATTCGGAAGTAGTCGACCGATATCGCGAAGTAGAGGAGATTGTAGAAAACGATGAACTATTGTAATGGTTGTATAAAAAAAAAGGAAAAAAAAAAGTTTAATTTGATCTTTGAAAATATTTAAAAAAAAATTTATTGAAAAAAAAAATTTTATGTATGAAAAAAAAATGTTAATTGAATCAAAAAAAATATATGAACAAAAAATTAAAAAGAAAAGTGAAAAAGAATCAAAAAACAAAAAATATGAAAAAAAAAAACATTAAAAAGAAAAGAGAAAAAGAATCAGAAAAATTTTGAAAGAAACAACGATTTTGAAAGAAAAGAAATTTTAATTTTAAGCCGAGAAGGTTCTCGACTTGTGAACAGAGGGAGCTCTGTAATGAAGCTTCACAGTGCGGATATTTTATTCGACAAAATTCAGGCGATATACATACATCATACATATAACCAACGCCTTCGGAAAAATCAAACCAACGAAAACAACGAAAACCTCCGCAAGCACCCACAGCAACACACGAGTTACATACACCCCACACGATACACATTTCCAAGTTTCCCATTCCCCCATTCGTTCGTATGCAAACGCAGGCATCAACACACGACATTAGATATGTATTCGCCACAAACAACGATCAATGGATTCGCTCGTTGATACAGCTCACATTCGCTTATCGTAGGAAATGTGATATGAGGATGTGACTCGACCATACAAAATTAAGTTTCTGCTCCGCCTAGGTCGAGTGCACATGGTGCTTAAATGAAACTTTGAATTCAGTACCTAGTACTAATTCAGCATACATTTTGAGGACGGCACTAGTTCACTAGCCAGCTATTAGTTGGAAATATATTTCCTAAAAATATACTCCACACCGATCCGAGCTTCTCTCCGATCATTGATTTTGCAGAGTCCGGCAAGGCTCAAACGTTTATTCCGTGTAGATTCCCTTCCGGAATCACCACGGACATTGGAAGCTACTGACGCAAAAGTAGTTTCAACGATAATTCCATCGCATTGGAGCTTTGGACAGAAGGCAGAAGCGAGAACCTGCTTTGTTTATGCCTCTTTCCACTCCCTCTGAGTGTAGTGAGGACAGGCGCGGATCCAGGGGGGGGGGGGGGCAATTGCCCCTCTCTCTGTCGATAAAAATGTTAAGTCTGAAGCAAACTGTACGTATTCGCTACAAAAAAGAAGTTTTTGATCAAATTTTGAGTAACGTTCGGGATTCACCATATTATTCAATACTTTTTGATGAAACAACTGATACATCTCACCTCTCCCAACTGAGTATTATATTACGCTACGTTCACAATGGTAGCATTCGTGAGAATTTTTTCTCTTTCGCGGATGCATTTGAGGAACTAGCTTATTCCAGAACTGATGAAGAATACGAATCTGATGAAGATAGCAGGAGGGAAACTAGAAAAAAAACTAGCTGCCGAAGAGAAATTGGATGAAAATTTTTAAACTAAGGAGTTATCTCTAACTGGCAAAGCCATCGGCCAAATTGTATTGTTGCAACTGAAGAAAAAGCTCAAACTTCCTCTCGAATGCTGTGTGGGAATAGGGACCGACGGATGTGCTGTTATGCTTTCAGAAGTTCGAGGTGCTGTCATGGAAATTCAGAGAGAACCGAAAAATGCTGTTAGGACTCCATTCTACAGTAATAAGCTAAATAACTCCATTTCATAAAGTTCAAAAGTACCTGCCATTTGAGACGCTGTTGCAATAATGAAAGAGGTTATCTTCTTCTTCAAATCGCATCCGAAACGAAAAACTGTTCTCATAAACACCTTGGGGTGTGCACTCACATCACTTTGCGAAACAAGGTGGGTAGAACGACATGAAGGTGTACTTCAATTTTCTATGGACCTCATCAAAATTGTGGAAGCATTCGAAACGATATCGCAGTGGCGTGACCCAAGCACGGATGGCAAGGCTTCCTTACTTATAACATCTTTATGCAATTCACAGTTTATTGTATCAGTTTTGTGTTTGAGTGATGTGTTGTCTTTAACACAGTCCTTGAGCAAGTTACTACAATCTAAATCTCTTGACCTGAATAGCAGCGCAATGCTGGTGAAGAACACGATTTCCGTTCCTCAAGGTCGGCGGGAGAACATAGATACCAGTTTCCACAACATCTGGCAGCATGCAAAGAATTTATGCGATCAGTTGAATGTTGAGCTGAGAATTCCTCGTATTCCACGTCATGGTGGACGCCAAATTCACCGAGCTAATTTTGACACTAATTCAGCTGAGGTATACTACAGAATCTCGTTCTTGAGTTGATGGATAAATGCAATAAGGATGTGTTTGGCATTATACACAGTTTTCTTTTAATCCTTGCAATGCTTCCGGTTACGAATTCTTCGGCAGAGCGGTCGTTTTCTTCATTACGGCGACTTAAAACCTATTTATGGTCCACAATAAATCGCCTTTGCGGTCTGGCACTTATGCCAGTGGCGTAGATAGGGGGGATCAGGGGAATATATCAGCCCCCCCCCCCCAGGGGTTCGATAATTTTTCAACATAACTAGTCATGAATCAAATAAGTTAAGAAACCCATTCTGAAATTTGGTACCTACTTCCTACGTGAATTAAGTCTTATTAGTACTCACAAGATTGTACATTCTATACCCACATTGTACGGGGAGAAAAAGTCAACTTCATCTGAAAGAAATTATCATTTCGCCAAATCACCTAATTCTTTGAATTTCTTTTTTATATCGATTTTCCACAACAGGTATGAGTAAATTCTTTTCTCTTAAAATCTCTAATACAGCAGTTTACCAAACATTACTGTATTAACAATCCAGGTGTTGCCCTTGCGAAGCTTATAGTGGAAAATCATCAAAAATGTGTTATCTGGACATTTTCTTTTTGATCGACTAAGGGTACGACGCACGGAGCAAGCAATATGTCTGGTCGATACAATGGTGTTCAGGCAATTATTTGATAAAAATTTGCTCCGCATGCTCTGTAAGTCTATTGTGCAGCACGCTCTTCGAACCTTGCTGTATCTATTTACAACAAAGTACCAGCCATTAGAGATTGCCTAACCACAATTGAAGCAGTTTACAATTATTTCAATACACCGAAAAGAAAAGATATGCTGCAAAAAACAATAAGCGAAAACGGCTGAATCTGACGCGATAGATCTCAAAACATCAAGCAGTTGAAGATTTTGAGGACCTATATCAGTTTTTGTTCTAGACTCTTGACCAAATAAGAACATTGGAAAGTGACGCAAAGAACTTATAAACCGCTATGGATTTCGAGTAATAGATTAGCTTAAAGGTTATAAGTATGGTTTACCAACTCTCGTTGCCATTAATTCGTGAGTTTCAAAGAGCTAATTCAGACTTCGTCCAAGCTATGGATCTCGCCAAAGATTTAAGGGATGAACTAAAAATTAAACGGGCAGAAGATGACTCACTTTCGAAAGTGTTTGAAGATCCGAAAAAAGATAGATGAAGTCCTTGATATTGACGATAACATTTGTTAACCAACAAAAGAATCGTTCGAACCCTTCGGTTCAAAGTATTGATGAATATTTTCGTGTTACTGTTTTCAATCCTTCTCACATAGAAATCGAGAGAAGGATTGAAAACAATCGACCTTGGGGAAAAATTTACAAACCATGAAAACATACTAGAAGGGTTTTCGGTTATTTTCAAGGATTCTTCGTCAGATCGTCAGAAGAATTAAAAACTTGGGAGAGATAATAATATTTCCTCTAACAATTCATTGGAAGCGCTCGATAGCTGCTCCGAAGAAAGCTTTCTCGATATATAAATTTGGTTATAGCTACACTGCCGGTATCAACGTCAACCGAAAGAACATTCTCCAGTTTAAAGAAAATAAAAACAATACAAAAAGCATGACCAACGAAGTGAGATTCTTAAAAATATGTCTATTTTAATGACAGTGTGATTATCTTTGGTTGTTTACTTGTTTGCAGGATCGTTTGAATGGTTTGGTTACTCTAGCTATTCATCGTGACATACCTATAACAGCAGACGAGGCTATAAGTCTTTTATCCAAAAGGAATAAAAAACTGGATTTCATTTTGTGATTTATTTTTTAAATTAATACTATTTTACTTTTTACATCAATATTTGTTTTTTATTATCTTTAAGAAATATAAGTTTTTATGGCATACATAATGAATTCAATGAAGTCTTGTTATTTTTTTTTTTTTTTTTTAATTATTAATATTTAAAAAAAAAATAAGCAACTAGATCTATCCCCCCATAGCGAAAAGCTATCTACGCCACTGACTTATGCACATCCACAGACAAATCCCGATCGATGTTGAAAAGTAATAACAAGGTTTTCAAAAACCGGCTCCAAAAAAAGTTAGATTTTAGCATTTAATTAACTGTTTTAAACTAATTTAACTTATTTTTTTTTTAATTTTGTAAACAATTTTTCTAATTCTTTTAAATAAAAAATGTAGTCTTATATTTGATTGAGTTTATATTCAATAACTGCAAATCATTGAAAAGGAAGGAAAACTGCCTTGGTGCTTTGGACAGAAGGCAGAAGCGAAAACCTGCTTGTTTATTCCTCTTTCCACTCCCTCTGAGTGTAGTGAGGACATGCTTATAGCCACACGTTCATTCTTCGGCATTGGCGCTGAGGAGAGAATTACTTGTGTTTATTCCCACTTCCCCTCCTTCTAAAGGTATCGCGAACAGGCTTATAGCCACACGTTAATTCCATGGCTCTTGTGCTGAGGATAGAGTCAAGTTATTATCCGCCCGAATACCTATATGGAGTTGCACCGACCTGACTGGGAAAAATCATTGTTACCTAATATGAACTAAACGATTACTATAAGTATCCTTCTGATGACAGGTCATCGAGCGATACACTTCGTCTTCAATATTATTTGCGTCGACAAGTATTGATAAATATTATATTAAGCAAAACCTGTTAGTATTAAAAAGATAAATAAAAAGGAATTATTATTAAAAAGGAAACGTTGGTTGTATTTGGTTATTTTGGCAAACATTTGGCTGAATCTTTATCTCGACTTCTGATGCTTCGTCGGGAATACCTTGGACAGACTGAGCTTACCTCAGCCTTAGAAAGAAAGTATCGCAAAATGGGGCCCGAGCAGGGACTATAAAAGATTCCAAACAACCAAGCCAAAACCAATTATTTTCGAAAGGTCCCACCTTCTAAGAGACCACATACCAACCAACGCCGTAATTTGGCTAGAAAAATTACGAGAGCAAATTTTTACGTTCTTTTCCCGACCACCGCCGACGGCATATCCGACTAGAACCAGCAATATGTCAGACTCCGAGGACCAAGAAGATCAATACTTGAACCCATGTAAGAATCTTATGAAGAGAGCTGATTGAAACACTGGCTGCTCGTAAATTAGACACAACAGGTAGCGTACAAATACTACGAAAACTCCTCAGTCAGCTGTTAAGGAAACTGAGAGATCACGGCGCGACACAGAATCTTTGCAAGACCTGGGAAGACACTATCGAGAAACGCCTCAATGAAGATGGAGATCCAACAAGTAGTGTTGCGATTACTCCGGTTTCACCTACTCAGACGAATGCCGCATGTACCGAAGACTCCGTATTACACAGAAATTCAGTTTCCTGTTCCAGCTATGAGTAAAAGTCCGACTGTACAGGAACCTAGCATCCCGGGGCGTACGGAAGAACGACCCTTGGGCCAGCCCTACAACCATTTGTGATCATCACAGAGTCTACCACCATAGGGGCCGTCCATAAAATACGTCACACTAAAATTAGGTTTTTTGGACCCCCCCTCCCCCATTGTCACGCTGTGTCACACTTTCCGTGACCCCCCTCTAAATATAACGTCACAAAGGCTTAGACCCCCCCCCCCCCCTCTTGAGCCTGATAAATTTTGATTTATAGTGCAGTGGTAGGTTTTAAAAATTGTTTTTATTTTTATAATAAATTAACAAATATGTATATGTATATTTTACGGATTTCAATGCCGCTAGAGCCTGGTCAAAACGATAGAGCCTTGCCAAAGAGCTAGGGCTGATGTTTAAAAAAAAACAAACATTTGTAAATATATTGAGTTGCAATTTATTGTATTAAAAATATATGCATTTAAATGTCTGTATATTTACTAATACGAAATGAATGAGTTTTATCATGACAAAAATTTAAAAAAAAATATTCGAGAAAAATATTGTAGTAAAATTTTTTGATGAACGGCGAACGTTGTGTTGCCGTAGACCCCCCCTCCCCCCTCGTCACATCTTGTCACACTCAGCGAGACCCCTCCCTCCCCCCTGCATGCGAACGTATTTTATGGACGGCCCCATACCCTCGATCATCGGGTCGGTATACTTTAAGCTATGAAGCAGAAGTGATGAACACTGTCCGTAAGTGGGGTCTCAAGTTCGATGGAACTGAGATTCCCTTGGAATTCATAAAACGAATAACAGAATTCACGACATGCTACGATATTCCGCAAATCATATGCTCCGCACTCTCCCCGAGTTGTTTAAAGGAAATGTATTGGAGTAGTTGCGAGTTAAGCTTAAGAATTTAACAACGTGGGAAGACTTCCACCAAGCATTTACCCAGTTTTTCTTATCACCTCGATACTTTACTAAGCTCGAGGATGAAATATGTCGCCGACGTCAGGGGCCAAGAGAAAGCGCAAAAGATTATACGCACGTCGTAAGGATTTTCAGACAGTTGATGACTTGTTACTTCTCGTCGAGGAGTGTGACGCTATTAAGAGAGACGAAAGGTATATATGTACCTACTACTCCGTCTCGACCGAATGCGAGTTCCACCCCTATGCGCCACGAAACCTCCGCTCCCGCAATCTCTTACGATCACCAGACTCACTGCTGGAATTGTAAACAGCGAGGCCACCGTAGAGAAAATTGCCGAAAGCCATTTCGCTTGTTTTGTACGTTCTGCGGGCAAGATGGCACCTTAACCAAGGACTGATCGTGTCGTCGTAGCAACGTGGCCATCGCACACGTCAAACCCCACCGAAATCCACGACTTTACGTGCCAATCAAATTTGAGGATGACGTCTACTACGCTTTGCTAGACACTGGCTCAACGAAAAACTACATCAAAAAACAATTCCGAGACCATCTCCGCCGACTAAAAATACCTAGCTATGTATCATATGAAAAGATAAGTATGGCGAACGAAACTTCCACCACAACGAAAGTAAAATACAGGATCTCATTCGAATTAAACGGGATGCAAATCAATCAAGACGTGATATACATGCCATTCCTAGAAGTTGACGCATTACTTGGACTGGAAGCATTACGACAAGCCGGTTTAGAAATACTTATAGGAAATCAGATCGTTGGAGGTAAAATGCCAGGTTATATCGACCCCTCAACCAGAATCCAGACTCGACCAGCCATGGCTCCCCCCACACGCAACAGCGAACCCGTACATTTAAGGGTATTGAGCCGACCAGAAAAGGTTCTGTCACCGCAGCCAATCACAATCCCCGATTCCCAAAAAGAACAATATGAACGCTATCAGCGACCGAATGCCGTGCATGGCTGCCCCCACACGCAACAGCGAATCCGTGAATTCCGGCGTACTGAGCCGACCAGGAAGAGCACCGTCGCCGAAGCCAACCACAATCCCCGATATGAAGGCTACCAGGGAACAAAGGGCAGCTGCGGCAGAATTACTCGAAAAGAAAATGCAGCCCCCACCAGAAGGGCAGAAGATGACAGGTTTCAAACAACCACTCACCACAAACCGAAAGAAGGAAGAACACCAGTCAACCCAACCATCCACCAGCCAAAGGCTCATAGCTGAACCATATACCTTCGTGCAACAGAAGGAAGCTGTACACCCCAATTTTACCCCCACCGGCCCTCTCAGCAACGCCAAAGGCGATAATTCCAGCCTATTCTGTGATGGAATATACAAATTCGGAAGTAGTCGACCGATATCGCGAAGTAGAGGAGATTGTAGAAAACGATGAACTATTGTAATGGTTGTATAAAAAAAAAGGAAAAAAAAAGTTTAATTTGATCTTTGAAAATATTAAAAAAAAAATTTATTGAAAAAAAAAATTTTATGTATGAAAAAAAAATGTTAATTGAATCAAAAAAAATATATGAACAAAAAATTAAAAAGAAAAGTGAAAAAGAATCAAAAAACAAAAAATATGAAAAAAAAAATTAAAAAGAAAAGAGAAAAAGAATCAGAAAAATTTTGAAAGAAACAACGATTTTGAAAGAAAAGAAATTTTAATTTTAAGCCGAGAAGGTTCTCGACTTGTGAACAGAGGGAGCTCTGTAATGAAGCTTCACAGTGCGGATATTTTATTCGACAAAATTCAGGCGATATACATACATCATACATATAACCAACGCCTTCGGAAAAATCAAACCAACGAAAACAACGAAAACCTCCGCAAGCACCCACAGCAACACACGAGTTACATACACCCCACACGATACACATTTCCAAGTTTCCCATTCCCCCATTCGTTCGTATGCAAACGCAGGCATCAACACACGACATTAGATATGTATTCGCCACAAACAACGATCAATGGATTCGCTCGTTGATACAGCTCACATTCGCTTATCGTAGGAAATGTGATATGAGGATGTGACTCGACCATACAAAATTAAGTTTCTGCTCCGCCTAGGTCGAGTGCACATGGTGCTTAAATGAAACTTTGAATTCAGTACCTAGTACTAATTCAGCATACATTTTGAGGACGGCACTAGTTCACTAGCCAGCTATTAGTTGGAAATATATTTCCTAAAAATATACTCCACACCGATCCGAGCTTCTCTCCGATCATTGATTTTGCAGAGTCCGGCAAGGCTCAAACGTTTATTCCGTGTAGATTCCCTTCCGGAATCACCACGGACATTGGAAGCTACTGACGCAAAAGTAGTTTCAACGATAATTCCATCGCATTGGAGCTTTGGACAGAAGGCAGAAGCGAGAACCTGCTTTGTTTATGCCTCTTTCCACTCCCTCTGAGTGTAGTGAGGACAGGCGCGGATCCAGGGGGGGGGGGGCAATTGCCCCTCTCTCTGTCGATAAAAATGTTAAGTCTGAAGCAAACTGTACGTATTCGCTACAAAAAAGAAGTTTTTGATCAAATTTTGAGTAACGTTCGGGATTCACCATATTATTCAATACTTTTTGATGAAACAACTGATACATCTCACCTCTCCCAACTGAGTATTATATTACGCTACGTTCACAATGGTAGCATTCGTGAGAATTTTTTCTCTTTCGTGGATGCATTTGAGGAACTAGCTTATTCCAGAACTGATGAAGAATACGAATCTGATGAAGATAGCAGGAGGGAAACTAGAAAAAAAACTAGCTGCCGAAGAGAAATTGGATGAAAATTTTTAAACTAAGGAGTTATCTCTAACTGGCAAAGCCATCGGCCAAATTGTATTGTTGCAACTGAAGAAAAAGCTCAAACTTCCTCTCGAATGCTGTGTGGGAATAGGGACCGACGGATGTGCTGTTATGCTTTCAGAAGTTCGAGGTGCTGTCATGGAAATTCAGAGAGAACCGAAAAATGCTGTTAGGACTCCATTCTACAGTAATAAGCTAAATAACTCCATTTCATAAAGTTCAAAAGTACCTGCCATTTGAGACGCTGTTGCAATAATGAAAGAGGTTATCTTCTTCTTCAAATCGCATCCGAAACGAAAAACTGTTCTCATAAACACCTTGGGGTGTGCACTCACATCACTTTGCGAAACAAGGTGGGTAGAACGACATGAAGGTGTACTTCAATTTTCTATGGACCTCATCAAAATTGTGGAAGCATTCGAAACGATATCGCAGTGGCGTGACCCAAGCACGGATGGCAAGGCTTCCTTACTTATAACATCTTTATGCAATTCACAGTTTATTGTATCAGTTTTGTGTTTGAGTGATGTGTTGTCTTTAACACAGTCCTTGAGCAAGTTACTACAATCTAAATCTCTTGACCTGAATAGCAGCGCAATGCTGGTGAAGAACACGATTTCCGTTCCTCAAGGTCGGCGGGAGAACATAGATACCAGTTTCCACAACATCTGGCAGCATGCAAAGAATTTATGCGATCAGTTGAATGTTGAGCTGAGAATTCCTCGTATTCCACGTCATGGTGGACGCCAAATTCACCGAGCTAATTTTGACACTAATTCAGCTGAGGTATACTACAGAATCTCGTTCTTGAGTTGATGGATAAATGCAATAAGGATGTGTTTGGCATTATACACAGTTTTCTTTTAATCCTTGCAATGCTTCCGGTTACGAATTCTTCGGCAGAGCGGTCGTTTTCTTCATTACGGCGACTTAAAACCTATTTATGGTCCACAATAAATCGCCTTTGCGGTCTGGCACTTATGCCAGTGGCGTAGATAGGGGGGATCAGGGGAATATATCAGCCCCCCCCCCCCCCCCCCCCCAGGGGTTCGATAATTTTTCAACATAACTAGTCATAAATCAAATAAGTTAAGAAACCCATTCTGAAATTTGGTACCTACTCCTACGTGAATTAAGTCTTATTAGTACTCACAAGATTGTACATTCTATACCCACATTGTACGGGGAGAAAAAGTCAACTTCATCTGAAAGAAATTATCATTTCGCCAAATCACCTAATTCTTTGAATTTCTTTTTTATATCGATTTTCCACAACAGGTATGAGTAAATTCTTTTCTCTTAAAATCTCTAATACAGCAGTTTACCAAACATTACTGTATTAACAATCCAGGTGTTGCCCTTGCGAAGCTTATAGTGGAAAATCATCAAAAATGTGTTATCTGGACATTTTCTTTTTGATCGACTAAGGGTACGACGCACGGAGCAAGCAATATGTCTGGTCGATACAATGGTGTTCAGGCAATTATTTGATAAAAATTTGCTCCGCATGCTCTGTAAGTCTATTGTGCAGCACGCTCTTCGAACCTTGCTGTATCTATTTACAACAAAGTACCAGCCATTAGAGATTGCCTAACCACAATTGAAGCAGTTTACAATTATTTCAATACACCGAAAAGAAAAGATATGCTGCAAAAAACAATAAGCGAAAACGGCTGAATCTGACGCGATAGATCTCAAAACATCAAGCAGTTGAAGATTTTGAGGACCTATATCAGTTTTTGTTCTAGACTCTTGACCAAATAAGAACATTGGAAAGTGACGCAAAGAACTTATAAACCGCTATGGATTTCGAGTAATAGATTAGCTTAAAGGTTATAAGTATGGTTTACCAACTCTCGTTGCCATTAATTCGTGAGTTTCAAAGAGCTAATTCAGACTTCGTCCAAGCTATGGATCTCGCCAAAGATTTAAGGGATGAACTAAAAATTAAACGGGCAGAAGATGACTCACTTTCGAAAGTGTTTGAAGATCCGAAAAAAGATAGATGAAGTCCTTGATATTGACGATAACATTTGTTAACCAACAAAAGAATCGTTCGAACCCTTCGGTTCAAAGTATTGATGAATATTTTCGTGTTACTGTTTTCAATCCTTCTCACATAGAAATCGAGAGAAGGATTGAAAACAATCGACCTTGGGGAAAAATTTACAAACCATGAAAACATACTAGAAGGGTTTTCGGTTATTTTCAAGGATTCTTCGTCAGATCGTCAGAAGAATTAAAAACTTGGGAGAGATAATAATATTTCCTCTAACAATTCATTGGAAGCGCTCAATAGCTGCTCCGAAGAAAGCTTTCTCGATATATAAATTTGGTTATAGCTACACTGCCGGTATCAACGTCAACCGAAAGAACATTCTCCAGTTTAAAGAAAATAAAAACAATACAAAAAGCATGACCAACGAAGTGAGATTCTTAAAAATATGTCTATTTTAATGACAGTGTGATTATCTTTGGTTGTTTACTTGTTTGCAGGATCGTTTGAATGGTTTGGTTACTCTAGCTATTCATCGCGACATACCCATAACAGCAGACCAAAAGGAATCAAAAACTGGATTTCATTTTGTGATTTATTTTTTAAATTAATACTATTTTACTTTTTACATCAATATTTGTTTTTTATTATCTTTAAGAAATATAAGTTTTTATGGCATACATAATGAATTCAATGAAGTCTTGTTATTTGTTTTTTTTTTTTTTAATTATTAATATTTAAAAAAAAAAATAAGCAACTAGATCTATCCCCCCATAGCGAAAAGCTATCTACGCCACTGACTTATGCACATCCACAGACAAATCCCGATCGATGTTGAAAAGTAATAACAAGGTTTTCAAAAACCGGCTCAAAAAAAAGTTAGATTTTAGCATTTAATTAACTGTTTTAAACTAATTTAACTTATTTTTTTTTTAATTTTGTAAACAATTTTTCTAATTCTTTTAAATAAAAAATGTAGTCTTATATTTGATTGAGTTTATATTCAATAACTGCAAATCATTGAAAAGGAAGGAAAACTGCCTTGGTGCTTTGGACAGAAGGCAGAAGCAAGAACCTGCTTGTTTATTCCTCTTTCCACTCACTCTGAGTGTAGTGAGGACAGGCTTATAGCCACACGTTCATTCTTCGGCATTGGCGCTGAGGAGAGAATTACTTGTGTTTATTCCCACTTCCCCTCCTTCTGAAGGTATCGAGAACAGGCTTATAGCCACACGTTAATTCCATGGCTCTTGTGCTGAGGATAGAGTCAAGTTATTATCCGCCCGAATACCTATATGGAGTTGCACCGACCTGACTGGGAAAAATCATTGTTACCTAATATGAACTAAACGATTACTCTAAGTATCCTTCTGATGACAGGTCATCGAGCGATACACTTCGTCTTCAATATTATTTGCGTCGACAAGTATTGATAAATATTATATTAAGCAAAACCTGTTAGTATTAAAAAGATAAATAAAAAGGAATTATTATTAAAAAGGAAACGTTGGTTGTATTTGGTTATTTTGGCAAACATTTGGCTGAATCTTTATCTCGACTTCTGATGCTTCGTCGGGAATACCTTGGACAGACTGAGCTTACCTCAGCCTTAGAAAGAAAGTATCGCAAAATGGGGCCCGAGCAGGGACTATAAAAGATTCCAAACAACCAAGCCAAAACCAATTATTTTCGAAAGGTCCCACCTTCTAAGAGACCACATACCAACCAACGCCGTAATTTGGCTAGAAAAATTACGAGAGCAAATTTTTACGTTCTTTTCCCGACCACCGCCGACGGCATATCCGACTAGAACCAGCAATATGTCAGACTCCGAGGACCAAGAAGATCAATACTTGAACCCATGTAAGAATCTTATGAAGAGAGCTGATTGAAACACTGGCTGCTCGTAAATTAGACACAACAGGTAGCGTACAAATACTACGAAAACTCCTCAGTCAGCTGTTAAGGAAACTGAGAGATCACGGCGCGACACAGAATCTTTGCCAGACCTGGGAAGACACTATCGAGAAACGCCTCAATGAAGATGGAGATCCAACAAGTAGTGTTGCAATTACTCCGGTTTCACCTACTCAGACGAATCCCGCATGTACCGAAGACTCCGTATTACACGGAAATTCAGTTTCCTGTTCCAGCTATGAGTAAAAGTCCGACTGTACAGGAACCTAGCATCCCGGAATCTACGGAAGAACGACCCTTGGGCCAGCCCTACAACCATTTGTGATCATCACAGAGTCTACCACCATACCCTCGATCATCGGGTCGGTATACTTTAAGCTATGAAGCAGAAGTGATGAACACTGTCCGTAAGTGGGGTCTCAAGTTCGATGGAACTGAGATTCCCTTGGAATTCATAAAACGAATAACAGAATTCACGACATGCTACGATATTCCGCAAATCATATGCTCCGCACTCTCCCCGAGTTGTTTAAAGGAAATGTATTGGAGTAGTTGCGAGTTAAGCTTAAGAATTCAACAACGTGGGAAGACTTCCACCAAACATTTACCCAGTTTTTCTTATCACCTCGATACTTTACTAAGCTCGAGGATGAAATATATCGCCGACGTCAGGGGCCAAGAGAAAGCGCAAAAGATTATACGCACGTCGTAAGGATTTTCAGACAGTTGATGACTTGTTACTTCTCGTCGAGGAGTGTGACGCTATTAAAAGAGACGAAAGGTATATACCTACTACTCCGTCTCGACCGAATGCGAGTTCCACCCCTATGCGCCACGAAACCTCCGCTCCCGCAATCTCTTACGATCGCCAGACTCACTGCTGGAATTGTAAACAGCGAGGCCACCGTAGAGAAAATTGCCGAAAGCCGTTTCGCTTGTTTTGTACGTTCTGCGGGCAAGATGACACCTTAACCAAGGACTGATCGTGTCGTCGTAGCAACGTGGCCGTCGCACACGTCAAGCCCCACCGAAATCCACGACCTTACGTGCCAATCAAATTTGAGGATGACGTCTACTACGCTTTGCTAGACACTGGCTCAACGAAAAACTACATCAAAAAACAATTCCGAGACCATCTCCGCCGACTAAAAATACCTAGCTATGTATCATATGAAAAGATAAGTATGGCGAACGAAACTTCCACCACAACGAAAGTAAAATACAGGATCTCATTCGAATTAAACGGGATGCAAATCAATCAAGACGTGATATACATGTCATTCCTAGAAGTTGACGCATTACTTGGACTGGAAGCATTACGACAAGCCAGTTTAGAAATACTAATAGGAAATCAGATCGTTGGAGGTAAAATGCCAGGTTATATCGACCCCTCAACCAGAATCCAGACTCGACCAGCCATGGCTCCCCCCACACGCAACAGCGAACCCGTACATTTAAGGGTATTGAGCCGACCAGAAAAGGCTCTGTCACCGCAGCCAATCACAATCCCCGATTCCCAAAAAGAACAATATGAACGCTATCAGCGACCGAATGCCGTGCATGGCTGCCCCCACACGCAACAGCGAATCCGTGAATTCCGGCGTACTGAGCCGACCAGATAGAGCACCGTCGCCGAAGCCAACCACAATCCCCGATATGAAGGCTACCTGGGAACAAAGGGCAGCTGCGGCAGAATTACTCGAAAAGAAAATGCAGCCCCCACCAGAAGGGCAGAAGATGACAGGTTTCAAACAACCACTCACCACAAACCGAAAGAAGGAAGAACACCAGTCAACCCAACCATCCACCAGCCAAAGGCGCATAGCTGAACCATATACCTTCGTGCAACAGAAGGAAGCTGTACACCCCAATTTTACCCCACCGACCCTCTCAGCAACGCCAAAGGCGATAATTCCAGCCTATTCTGTGATGGAATATACAAATTCGGAAGTAGGCGACCGATATCGCGAAGTAGAGGAGATTGTAGAAAACGATGAACTATTGTAATGGTTGTATAAAAAAAAGTTTAATTTGATCTTTGAAAATATTAAAAAAAAAAAATTTATTGAAAAAAAAAATTTGATGTATGAAAAAAAAATGTTAATTGAATCAAAAAAAATATATGAACAAAAAATTAAAAAGAAAAGTGAAAAAGAATCAAAAAACAAAAAATATGAAAAAAAAAAAATTAAAAAGAAAAGAGAAAAAGAATCAGAAAAATTTTGAAAGAAACAACGATTTTGAAAGAAAAGAAATTTTAATTTTATATAGCCCCCTCTCTCTGTCAATAAAAATGTTAAGTCTGAAGCAAACTGTACGTATTCGCTACAAAAAAGAACTTTTTGATCAAATTTTGAGTAACGTTCGGGATTCACCATATTATTCAATACTTTTTGATAAAACAACTGATACATCTCACCTCTCCCAACTGAGTATTATATTACGCTACGTTCACAATGGTAGCATAACTCCATTTCATAAAGTTCAAAAGTACCTGCCATTTGAGACGATGTTGCAATGAAATGAAAGAGGTTATAATGAAAGAGGTTATCTTCTTCTTCAAATCGCATCCGAAACGAAAAACTGTCCTCATGAACACCTTGGGGTGTGCCCTCACATCACTTTGCGAAACAAGGTGGGTAGAACGACATGAAGGTGTACTTCAATTTTCTATGGACCTCATCAATATTGTGGAAGCATTCGAAACGATATCGCAGTGGCGTGACCCAAGCACGGATGGCAAGGCTTCCTTACTTATAACATCTTTATGCAATTCACAGTTTACTGTATCGGTTTTGTGTTTGAGTGATGTGTTGTCTTTAACACAGTCCTTGAGCAAGTTACTACAATCTAAATCTCTTGACCTGAATAGCAGCGCAATGCTGGTGAAGAACACGATTTCCGTTCCTCAAGGTCGGCGGGAGAACATAGATACCAGTTTCCACAACATCTGGCAGCATGCAAGGAATTTATGCGATCAGTTGAATGTTGAGTTGAGAATTCCTCGTATTCCACGTCATGGTGGACGCCAAATTCACCGAGCTAATTTTGACACTAATTCAGCTGAGGTATACTACAGAATCTAGTTCTTGAGTTGATGGATAAATGCAATAAGGATGTGTTTGGCATTATACACAGTTTTATTTTAATCCTTGCAATGCTTCCGGTTACGAATTCTTCGGCAGAGCGGTCTTTTTCTTCATTGCGGCGACTTAAAACCTATTTATGGTCCACAATGAGCGAAAATCGCCTTTGCGGTCTGGCACTTATGCCAGTGGCGTAGATAGGGGGGATCAGGGGAATATATCAACCCCCCCCCCCCCCCCCCCCCCCCCCCCAGGGGTTCGATAATTTTTCAACATAACTAGTCATGAATCAAATAAGTTAAGAAACCCATTCTGAAATTTGGTACCTACTTCCTACGTGAATTAAGTCTTATTAGTACTCACAGGATTGTACATTCTATGCCCACATTCTACGGGGAGAAAAAGTCAACTTCATCTGAAAGAAATTATCATTTCGCCAAATCACCTAATTCTTTGCATTTCTTTTTTATATCGATTTTCCACAACAGGTATGAGTAAATTCTT
This sequence comes from Melanostoma scalare, assembly GCA_949752695.1. Lineage (NCBI taxonomy): Eukaryota > Metazoa > Arthropoda > Insecta > Diptera > Syrphidae > Melanostoma > Melanostoma scalare. The sequence continues at coordinate 103,859,043 of OX456984.1, read as the reverse complement.
TTCTCTTAAAATCTCTAATACAGCAGTTTACCAAACATTACTGTATTAACAATCCAGGTGTTGCCCTTGCGAAGCTTATAGTGGAAAATCATCAAAAATGTGTTATCTGGACATTTTCTTTTTGATCGACTAAGGGTACGACGTCTGGTCGATACAATGGTGTTCAGGCAATTATTTGATAAAAATTTGCTCCGCATGCTCTGTAAGTCTATTGTGCAGCACGCTCTTCGAACCTTGCTGTATCTATTTACAACAAAGTACCAGCCATTAGAGATTGCCTAACCACAATTGAAGCAGTTTACAATTATTTCAATATACCGAAAAGAAAAGATATGCTGCAAAAAACAATAAGCGAAAACGGCTGAATCTGACGCGATAGATCTCAAAACATCAAGCAGTTGAAGATTTTGAGGACCTATATCAGTTTTTGTTCTAGACTCTTGACCAAATAAGAACATTGGAAAGTGACGCAAAGAACTTAAAAACCGCTATGGATTTCGAGTAATAGATTAGCTTAAAGGTTATAAGTATGGTTTACCAACTCTCGTTGCCATTAATTCGTGAGTTTCAAAGAGCTAATTCAGACTTCGTCCAAGCTATGGATCTCGCCAAAGATTTAAGGGATGAACTAAAAATTAAACGGGCAGAAGATGACTCACTTTCGAAAGTGTTTGAAGATCCGAAAAAAGATAGATGAAGTCCTTGATATTGACGATAACATTTGTTAACCAACAAAAGAATCGTTCGAACCCTTCGGTTCAAAGTATTGATGAATATTTTCGTGTTACTGTTTTCAATCCTTCTCACATAGAAATCGAGAGAAGGATTGAAAACAATCGACCTTGGGGAAAAATTTACAAACCATGAAAACATACTAGAAGGGTTTTCGGTTATTTTCAAGGATTCTTCGTCAGATCGTCAGAAGAATTAAAAACTTGGGAGAGATAATAATATTTTCTCTAACAATTCATTGGAAGCACTCGATAGCTGCTCCGAAGAAAGCTTTCTCGATATATAAATTTGGTTATAGCTACACTGCCGGTATCAACGTCAACCGAAAGAACATTCTCCAGTTTAAAGAAAATAAAAACAATACAAAAAGCATGACCAACGAAGTGAGATTCTTAAAAATATGTCTATTTTAATGACAGTGTGATTATCTTTGGTTGTTTACTTGTTTGCAGGATCGTTTGAATGGTTTGGTTACTCTAGCTATTCATCGCGACATACCCATAACAGCAGACGAGGCTATAAGTCTTTTATCCAAAAGGAATAAAAAACTGGATTTCATTTTGTGATTTATTTTTTAAATTAATACTATTTTACTTTTTACATCAATATTTGTTTTTTATTATCTTTAAAAAATATAAGTTCTTATGGCATACATAATGAATTCAATGAAGTCTTGTTATTTGTTTTTTTTTTAATTATTAATATTTAAAAAAAAAATGAGCAACTAGATCTATCCCCCCATAGCGAAAAGCTATCTACGCCACTGACTTATGCACATCCACAGACAAATCCCGATCGATGTTGAAAAGTAATAACAAGGTTTTCAAAAACCGGCTCCAAAAAAAAGTTAGATTTTAGCATTTAATTAACTGTTTTAAACTAATTTAACATATTTTTTTTTTTAATTTTGTAAACAATTTTTCTAATTCTTTTAAATAAAAAATGTAGTCTTATATTTGATTGAGTTTATATTCAATAACTGCAAATCATTGAAAAGGAAGGAAAACTGCCTTGGTGCTTTGGACAGAAGGCAGAAGCGAGAACCTGCTTGTTTATTCCTCTTTACACTCCCTCTGAGTGTAGTGAGGACAGGCTTATAGCCACACGTTCATTCTTCGGCATTGGCGCTGAGGAGAGAATTACTTGTGTTTATTCCCACTTCCCCTCCTTCTGAAGGTATCGAGAACAGGCTTATAGCCACACGTCAATTCCATGGCTCTTGTGCTGAGGATAGAGTCAAGTTATTATCCGCCCGAATACCTATATGGAGTTGCACCGACCTGACTGGGAAAAATCATTGTTACCTAATATGAACTAAACGATTACTCTAAGTATCTTTCTGATGACAGGTCATCGAGCGATATACTTCGTCTTCAATATTATTTGCGTCGACAAGTATTGATATATATTATATTAAGCAAAACCTGTTAGTATTAAAAAGATAAATAAAAAGGAATTATTATTAAAAAGGAAACGTTGGTTGTATTTGGTTATTTTGGCAAACATTTGGCTGAATCTTTATCTCGACTTCTGATGCTTCGTCGGGAATACCTTGGACAGACTGAGCTTACCTCAGCCTTAGAAAGAAAGCATCGCAAAATGGGGCCCGAGCAGGGACTATAAAAGATTCCAAACAACCAAGCCAAAACCAATACTTTTCGAAAGGTCCCACCTTCTAAGAGACCACATACCAACCAACGCCGTAATTTGGCTAGAAAAATTACGAGAGCAAATTTTTCAAATTGACGTTCTTTTCCCGACCACCGCCGACGGCATATCCGACTAGAACCAGCAATATGTCAGACTCCGAGGACCAAGAAGATCAATACTTGAACCCATGTAAGAATCTTATGAAGAGAGCTGATTGAAACACTGGCTGCTCGTAAATTAGACACAACAGGTAGCGTACAAATACAACGAAAACTCCTCAGTCAGCTGTTAAGGAAACTGAGAGATCACGGCGCGACACAGAATCTTTGCCAGACGTGGGAAGACACTATCGAGAAACGCCTCAATGAAGATGGAGATCCAACAAGTAGTGTTGCGATTACTCCGGTTTCACCTACTCAGACGAATGCCGCATGTACCGAAGACTCCGTATTACACGGAAATTCAGTTTCCTGTTCCAGCTATGAGTAAAAGTCCGACTGTACAGGAACCTAGCATCCCGGAATCTACGGAAGAACGACCCTTGGGCCAGCCCTACAACCATTTGTGATCATCACAGAGTCTACCACCATACCCTCGATCATCGGGTCGGTATACTTTAAGCTATGAAGCAGAAGTGGTGAACACTGTCCGTAAGTGGGGTCTCAAGTTCGATGGAACTGAGATTCCCTTGGAATTCATAAAACGAATAACAGAATTCACGACATGCTACGATATTCCGCAAATCATATGCTCCGCACTCTCCCCGAGTTGTTTAAAGAAAATGTATTGGAGTAGTTGCGAGTTAAGCTTGAGAATTTAACAACGTGGGAAGACTTCCACCAAGCATTTACCCAGTTTTTCTTATCACCTCGATACTTTACTAAGCTCGAGGATGAAATATATCGCCGACGTCAGGGGCCAAGAGAAAGCGCAAAAGATTATACGCACGTCGTAAGGATTTTCAGACAGTTGATGACTTGTTACTTCTCGTCGAGGAGTGTGACGCTATTAAAAGAGACGAAAGGTATATACCTACTACTCCGTCTCGACCGAATGCGAGTTCCACCCCTATGCGCCACGAAACCTCCGCTCCCGCAATCTCTTACGATCGCCAGACTCACTGCTGGAATTGTAAACAGCGAGGCCACCGTAGAGAAAATTGCCGAAAGCCATTTCGCTTGTTTTGTACGTTCTGCGGGCAAGATGGCACCTTAACCAAGGACTGATCGTGTCGTCGTAGCAACGTGGCCGTCGCACACGTCAAACCCCACCGAAATCCACGACCTTACGTGCCAATCAAATTTGAGGATGACGTCTACTACGCTTTGCTAGACACTGGCTCAACGAAAAACTACATCAAAAAACAATTCCGAGACCATCTCCGCCGACTAAAAATACCTAGCTATGTATCATATGAAAAGATAAGTATGGCGAACGAAACTTCCACCACAACGAAAGTAAAATACAGGATCTCATTCGAATTAAACGGGATGCAAATCAATCAAGACGTGATATACATGCCATTCCTAGAAGTTGACGCATTACTTGGACTGGAAGCATTACGACAAGCCGGTTTAGAAATACTTATAGGAAATCAGATCGTTGGAGGTAAAATGCCAGGTTATATCGACCCCTCAACCAGAATCCAGACTCGACCAGCCATGGCTCCCCCCACACGCAACAGCGAATCCGTACATTTAAGGGTATTGAGCCGACCAGAAAAGGTTCTGTCACCGCAGCCAATCACAATCCCCGATTCCCAAAAAGAACAATATGAACGCTATCAGCGACCGAATGCCGTGCATGGCTGCCCCCACACGCAACAGCGAATCCGTGAATTCCGGCGTACTGAGCCGACCAGGAAGAGCACCGTCGCCGAAGCCAACCACAATCCCCGATATGAAGGCTACCAGGGAACAAAGGGCAGCTGCGGCAGAATTACTCGAAAAGAAAATGCAGCCCCCACCAGAAGGGCAGAAGATGACAGGTTTCAAACAACCACTCACCACAAACCGAAAGAAGGAAGAACACCAGTCAACCCAACCATCCACCAGCCAAAGGCTCATAGCTGAACCATATACCTTCGTGCAACAGAAGGAAGCTGTACACCCCAATTTTACCCCACCGACCCTCTCAGCAACGCCAAAGGCGATAATTCCAGCCTATTCTGTGATGGAATATACAAATTCGGAAGTAGGCGACCGATATCGCGAAGTAGAGGAGATTGTAGAAAACGATGAACTATTGTAATGGTTGTATAAAAAAAAAGGAAAAAAAAGTTTAATTTGATCTTTGAAAATATTAAAAAAAAAATTTATTGAAAAAAAAAATTTGATGTATGAAAAAAAAATGTTAATTGAATCAAAAAAAATATATGAACAAAAAATTAAAAAGAAAAGTGAAAAAGAATCAAAAAACAAAAAATATGAAAAAAAAAAAATTAAGAGAAAAGAGAAAAAGAATCAGAAAAATTTTGAAAGAAACAACGATTTTGAAAGAAAAGAAATTTTAATTTTAAGCCGAGAAGGTTCTCGACTTGTGAACAGAGGGAGCTCTGTAATGAAGCTTCACAGTGCGGATATTTTATTCGACAAAATCCAGGCGATATACATACATCATACATATAACCAACGCCTTCGGAAAAATCGAACCAACGAAAACAACGAAAACCTCCGCAAGCACCCACAGCAACACACGAGTTACATACACCCCACACGATACACATTTCCAAGTTTCCCATTCCCCCATTCGTTCGTATGCAAACGCAGGCATCAACACACGACATTAGATATGTATTCGCCACAAACAACAATCAATGGATTCGCTCGTTGATACAGCTCACATTCGCTTATCGTAGGAAATGTGATATGAGGATGTGACTCGACCATACAAAATTAAGTTTCTGCTCCGCCTAGGTCGAGTGCACATGGTGCTTAAATGAAACTTTGAATTCAGTACCTAGTACTAATTCAGCATACATTTTGAGGACGGCACTAGTTCACTAGCCAGCTATTAGTTGGAAATTTATTTCCTAAAAATATACTCCACACCGATCCGAGCTTCTCTCCGATCATTGATTTTGCAGAGTCCGGCAAGGTTCAAACGTTTATTCCGTGTAGATTCCCTTCCGGAATCACCACGGACATTGGAAGCTACTGACGCAAAAGTAGTTTCAACGATAATTCCATCGCATTGGAGCTTTGGCCAGAAGGCAGAAGCGAGAACCTGCTTTGTTTTTTCCTCTTTCCACTCCCTCTGAGTGTAGTGAGGACAGGCGCGGATCCAGGGGGGGGGGTCAATAGCCCCCTCTCTCTGTCAATAAAAATGTTAAGTCTGAAGCAAACTGTACGTATTCGCTACAAAAAAGAAGTTTTTGATCAAATTTTGAGTAACGTTCGGGATTCACCATATTATTCAATACTTTTTGATAAAACAACTGATACATCTCACCTCTCCCAACTGAGTATTATATTACGCTACGTTCACAATGGTAGCATAACTCCATTTCATAAAGTTCAAAAGTACCTGCCATTTGAGACGCTGTTGCAATAATGAAAGAGGTTATCTTCTTCTTCAAATCGCATCCGAAACGAAAAACTGTCCTCATGAACACCTTGGGATGTGCCCTCACATCACTTTGCGTAGAACGACATGAAGGTGTACTTCAATTTTCTATGGACCTCATCAAAATTGTGGAAGCATTCGAAACGATATCGCAGTGGCGTGACCCAAGCACGGATGGCAAGGCTTCCTTACTTATAACATCTTTATGCAATTCACAGTTTATTGTATCGGTTTTGTGTTTGAGTGATGTGTTGTCTTTAACACAGTCCTTGAGCAAGTTACTACAATCTAAATCTCTTGACCTGAATAGCAGCGCAATGCTGGTGAAGAACACGATTTCCGTTCCTCAAGGTCGGCGGGAGAACATAGATACCAGTTTCCACAACATCTGGCAGCATGCAAAGAATTTATGCGATCAGTTGAATGTTGAGTTGAGAATTCCTCGTATTCCACGTCATGGTGGACGCCAAATTCACCGAGCTAATTTTGACACTAATTCAGCTGAGGTATACTACAGAATCTAGTTCTTGAGTTGATGGATAAATGCAATAAGGATGTGTTTGGCATTATACACAGTTTTATTTTAATCCTTGCAATGCTTCCGGTTACGAATTCTTCGGCAGAGCGGTCTTTTTCTTCATTGCGGCGACTTAAAACCTATTTATGGTCCACAATGAGTGAAAATCGCCTTTGCCGTCTGGCACTTATGCCAGTGGCGTAGATAGGGGGGATCAGGGGAGTATATCCCCCGCAATGGGATCGATAATTTTTCAACATAACTAGTCATGAATCAAATAAGTTTAGAAACCCATTCTGAAATTTGGTACCTACTTCCTACGTGAATTAAGTGTTATTAGTACTCACAGGATTGTACATTCTATACCCACATTCTACGGGGAGAAAAAGTCAACTTCATCTGAAAGAAATTATCATTTCGCCAAATCACCTAATTCTTTGAATTTCTTTTTTATATCGATTTTCCACAACAGGTATGAGTAAATTCTTTTCTCTTAAAATCTCTAATACAGCAGTTTACCAAACATTACTGTATTAACAATCCAGGTGTTGCCCTTGCGAAGCTTATAGTGAAAAATCATCAAAAATGTGTTATCTGGACATTTTCTTTTTGATCGACTAAGGGTACGACGCACGGAGCAAGTAATATGTCTGGTCGATACAATGATGTTCAGGCAATTATTTGATAAAGATTTGCTCCGCATGCTCTGTAAGTCTTTTGTGCAGCACGCTCTTCGAACCTTGCTGTATCTATTTACAACAAAGTACCAGCCATTAGAGATTGCCTAACCACAATTGAAGCAGTTTACAATTATTTCAATACACCGAAAAGAAAAGATATGCTGCAAAAAACAATAAGCGAAAACGGCTGAATCTGACGCGATAGATCTCAAAACATCAAGCAGTTGAAGATTTTGAGGACCTATATCAGTTTTTGTTCTAGACTCTTGACCAAATAAGAACATTGGAAAGTGACGCAAAGAACTTAAAAACCGCTATGGATTTCGAGTAATAGATTAGCTTAAAGGTTATAAGTATGGTTTACCAACTCTCGTTGCCATTAATTCGTGAGTTTCAAAGAGCTAATTCAGACTTCGTCCAAGCTATGGATCTCGCCAAAGATTTAAGGGATGAACTAAAAATTAAACGGGCAGAAGATGACTCACTTTCGAAAGTGTTTGAAGATCCGAAAAAAGATAGATGAAGTCCTTGATATTGACGATAACATTTGTTAACCAACAAAAGAATCGTTCGAACAATACAAAAAGCATGACCAACGAAGTGAGATTCTTAAAAATATGTCTATTTTAATGACAGTGTGATTATCTTTGGTTGTTTACTTGTTTGCAGGATCGTTTGAATGGTCTGGTTACTCTAGCTATTCATCGCGACATACCCATAACAGCAGACGAGGCTATAAGTCTTTTATCCAAAAGGAATAAAAAACTGGATTTCATTTTGTGATTTATTTTTTAAATTAATACTATTTTACTTTTTACATCAATATTTGTTTTTTATTATCTTTAAAAAATATATGTTTTTATGACATACATAATGAATTCAAGGAAGTCTTGTTCTTTGTTTTTTTTTTTTTTTTTAATTATTAATATTAAAAAAAAAAAATAAGCAACTAGATCTATCCCCCCATAGCGAAAAGCTATCTACGCCACTGACTTATGCACATCCACAGACAAATCCCGATCGATGTTGAAAAGTAATAACAAGGTTTTCAAAAACCGGCTCCAAAAAAAAGTTAGATTTTAGCATTTAATTAACTGTTTTAAACTATTTTTTGTTTATAATTTTGTAAACAATTTTTCTAATTCTTTTAAATAAAAAATGTAGTCTTATATTTGATTGAGTTTATATTCAATAACTGCAAATCATTGAAAAGGAAGGAAAACTGCCTTGGTGCTTTGGACAGAAGCGAGAACCTGCTTGTTTATTCCTCTTTCCACTCCCTCTGAGTGTAGTGAGGACAGGCTTATAGCTACACGTTCATACTTCGGCATTGGCGCTGAGGAGAGAATTACTTGTGTTTATTCCCACTTCCCCTCCTTCTGAAGGTATCGAGAACAGGCTTATAGCCACACGTTAATTCCATGGCTCTTGTGCTGAGGATAGAGTCAAGTTATTATCCGCCCGAATACCTATATGGAGTTGCACCGACCTGACTGGGAAAAATCATTGTTACCTAATATGAACTAAACGATTACTCTAAGTATCCTTCTGATGACAGGTCATCAAGCGATATACTTCGTCTTCAATATTATTTGCGTCGACAAGTATTGATATATATTATATTAAGCAAAACCTGTTAGTATTAAAAAGATAAATAAAAAGGAATTATTATTAAAAAGGAAACGTTGGTTGTATTTGGTTATTTTGGCAAACATTTGGCTGAATCTTTATCTCGACTTCTGATGCTTCGTCGGGAATACCTTGGACAGACTGAGCTTACCTCAGCCTTAGAAAGAAAACATCGCAAAATGGGGCCCGAGCAGGGACTATAAAAGATTCCAAACAACCAAGCCAAAACCAATACTTTTCGAAAGGTCCCACCTTCTAAGAGACCACATACCAACCAACGCCGTAATTTGGCTAGAAAAATTACGAGAGCAAATTTTTGAAATTGACGTTCTTTTCCCGACCACCGCCGACGGCATATCCGACTAGAACCAGCAATATGTCAGACTCCAAAGACCAAGAAGATCAATACTTGAACCCATGTAAGAATCTTATGAAGAGAGCTGATTGAAACACTGGCTGCTCGTAAATTAGACACAACAGGTAGCGTACAAATACTACGAAAACTCCTCAGTCAGCTGTTAAGGAAACTGAGAGATCACGGCGCGACACAGAATCTTTGCCAGACGTGGGAAGACACTATCGAGAAACGCCTCAATGAAGATGGAGATCCAACAAGTAGTGTTGCGATTACTCCGGTTTCACCTACTCAGACGAATGCCGCATGTACCGAAGACTCCGTATTACACGGAAATTCAGTTTCCTGTTCCAGCTATGAGTAAAAGTCCGACTGTACAGGAACCTAGCATCCCGGGGCGTACGGAAGAACGACCCTTGGGCCAGCCCTACAACCATTTGTGATCATCACAGAGTCTACCACCATACCCTCGATCATCGGGTCGGTATACTTTAAGCTATGAAGCAGAAGTGATGAACACTGTCCGTAAGTGGGGTCTCAAGTTCGATGGAACTGAGATTCCCTTGGAATTCATAAAACGAATAACAGAATTCACGACATGCTACGATATTCCGCAAATCATATGCTCCGCACTCTTCCCGAGTTGTTTAAAGGAAATGTATTGGAGTAGTTGCGAGTTAAGCTTAAGAATTTAACAACGTGGGAAGACTTCCACCAAGCATTTACCCAGTTTTTCTTATCACCTCGATACTTTACTAAGCTCGAGGATGAAATATGTCGCCGACGTCAGGGGCCAAGAGAAAGCGCAAAAGATTATACGCACGTCGTAAGGATTTTCAGACAGTTGATGACTTGTTACTTCTCGTCGAGGAGTGTGACGCTATAAAGAGACGAAAGGTATATATGTACCTACTACTCCGTCTCGACCGAATGCGAGTTCCACCCCTATGCGCCACGAAACCTCCGCTCCCGCAATTTCTTACGATCACCAGACTCACTGCTGGAATTGTAAACAGCGAGGCCACCGTAGAGAAAATTGCCGAAAGCCATTTCGCTTGTTTTGTACGTTCTGCGGGCAAGATGGCACCTTAACCAAGGACTGATCGTGTCGTCGTAGCAACGTGGCCGTCGCACACGTCAAACCCCACCGAAATCCACGACCTTACGTGCCAATCAAATTTGAGGATGACGTCTACTACGCTTTGCTAGACACTGGCTGAACGAAAAACTACATCAAAAAACAATTCCGAGACCATCTCCGCCGACTAAAAATACCTAGCTATGTATCATATGAAAAGATAAGTATGGCGAACGAAACTTCCACCACAACGAAAGTAAAATACAGGATCTCATTCGAATTAAACGGGATGCAAATCAATCAAGACGTGATATACATGCCATTCCTAGAAGTTGACGCATTACTTGGACTGGAAGCATTACGACAAGCCGGTTTAGAAATACTAATAGGAAATCAGATCGTTGGAGGTAAAATGCCAGGTTATATCGACCCCTCAACCAGAATCCAGACTCGACCAGCCATGGCTCCCCCCACACGCAACAGCGAACCCGTACATTTAAGGGTATTGAGCCGACCAGAAAAGGTTCTGTCACCGCAGCCAATCACAATCCCCGATTCCCAAAAAGAACAATATGAACGCTATCAGCGACCGAATGCCGTGCATGGCTGCCCCCACACGCAACAGCGAATCCGTGAATTCCGGCGTACTGAGCCGACCAGGAAGAGCACCGTCGCCGAAGCCAACCACAATCCCCGATATGAAAGCTACCAGGGAACAAAGGGCAGCTGCGGCAGAATTACTCGAAAAGAAAATGCAGCCCCCACCAGAAGGGCAGAAGATGACAGGTTTCAAACAACCACTCACCACAAACCGAAAGAAGGAAGAACACCAGTCAACCCAACCATCCACCAGCCAAAGGCTCATAGCTGAACCATATACCTTCGTGCAACAGAAGGAAGCTGTACACCCCAATTTTACCCCACCGACCCTCTCAGCAACGCCAAAGGCGATAATTCCAGCCTATTCTGTGATGGATTATACAAATTCGGAAGTAGGCGACCGATATCGCGAAGTAAAGGAGATTGTAGAAAACGATGAACTATTGTAATGGTTGTATAAAAAAAAAGGAAAAAAAAAGTTTAATTTGATCTTTGAAAATAGTAAAAAAAAAAATTTATTGAAAAAAAAAATTTGATGTATGAAAAAAAAATGTTAATTGAATCAAAAAAAATATATGAACAAAAAATTAAAAAGAAAAGTGAAAAAGAATCAAAAAACAAAAAATATGAAAAAAAAAAAAAATTAAAAAGAAAAGAGAAAAAGAATCAGAAAAATTTTGAAAGAAACAACGATTTTGAAAGAAAAGAAATTTTAATTTTAAGCCGAGAAGGTTTTCGACTTGTGAACAGAGGGAGCTCTGTAATGAAGCTTCACAGTGCGGATATTTTATTCGACAAAATTCAGGCGATATACATACATCATACATATAACCAACGCCTTCGGAAAAATCGAACCAACGAAAACAACGAAAACCTCCGCAAGCACCCACAGCAACACACGAGTTACATACACCCCACACGATACACATTTCCAAGTTTCCCATTCCCCCATTCGTTCGTATGCAAACGCAGGCATCAACACACGACATTAGATATGTATTCGCCACAAACAACGATCAATGGATTCGCTCGTTGATACAGCTCACATTCGCTTATCGTAGGAAATGTGATATGATGATGTGACTCGACCATACAAAATTAAGTTTCTGCTCCGCCTAGGTCGAGTGCACATGGTGCTTAAATGAAACTTTGAATTCAGTACCTAGTACTAATTCAGCATACATTTTGAGGACGGCACTAGTTCACTAGCCAGCTATTAGTTGGAAATATATTTCCTAAAAATATACTCCACACCGATCCGAGCTTCTCTCCGATCATTGATTTTGCAGAGTCCGGCAAGGTTCAAACGTTTATTCCGTGTAGATTCCCTTCCGGAATCACCACGGACATTGGAAGCTACTGACGCAAAAGTAGTTTCAACGATAATTCCATCGCATTGGAGCTTTGGACAGAAGGCAGAAGCGAGAACCTGCTTTGTTTATTCCTCTTTCCACTCCCTCTGAGTGTAGTGAGGACAGGCGCGGATCCAGGGGGGGGGGGTCAATAGCCCCCCCTCTCTGTCAATGAAAATGTTAAGTCTGAAGCAAACTGTACGTATTCGCTACAAAAAAGAAGTTTTTGATCAAATTTTGAGTAACGTTCGGGATTCACCATATTATTCAATACTTTTTGATAAAACAACTGATACATCTCACCTCTCCCAACTGAGTATTATATTACGCTACGTTCACAATGGTAGCATAACTCCATTTCATAAAGTTCAAAAGTACCTGCCATTTGAGACGCTGTTGCAATAATAAAAGAGGTTATCTTCTTCTTCAAATCGCATCCGAAACGAAAAACTGTCCTCATGAACACCTTGGGGTGTGCCCTCACATCACTTTGCGAAACAAGGTGGGTAGAACGACATGAAGGTGTACTTCAATTTTATATGGACCTCATCAAAATTGTGGAAGCATTCGAAACGATATCGCAGTGGCGTGACCCAAGCACGGATGGCAAGGCTTCCTTACTTATAACATCTTTATGCAATTCACAGTTTATTGTATCGGTTTTGTGTTTGAGTGATGTGTTGTCTTTAACACAGTCCTTGAGCAAGTTACTACAATCTAAATCTCTTGACCTGAATAGCAGCGCAATGCTGGTGAAGAACACGATTTCCGTTCCTCAAGGTCGGCGGGAGAACATAGATACCAGTTTCCACAACATCTGGCAGCATGCAAAGAATTTATGCGATCAGTTGAATGTTGAGTTGAGAATTCCTCGTATTCCACGTCATGGTGGACGCCAAATTCACCGAGCTAATTTTGACACTAATTCAGCTGAGGTATACTACAGAATCTAGTTCTTGAGTTGATGGATAAATGCAATAAGGATGTGTTTGGCATTATACACAGTTTTATTTTAATCCTTGCAATGCTTCCGGTTACGAATTCTTCGGCAGAGCGGTCTTTTTCTTCATTGCGGCGACTTAAAACCTATTTATGGTCCACAATGAGTGAAAATCGCCTTTGCCGTCTGGCACTCATGCCAGTGGCGTAGATAGGGGGGATCAGGGGAGTATATCCCCCGCAATGGGATCGATAATTTTTCAACATAACTAGTCATGAATCAAATAAGTTTAGAAACCCATTCTGAAATTTGGTACCTACTTCCTACGTGAATTAAGTCTTATTAGTACTCACAGGATTGTACATTCTATACCCACATTCTACGGGGAGAAAAAGTCAACTTCATCTGAAAGAAATTATCATTTCGCCAAATCGCCTAATACTTTGAATTTCTTTTTTATATCGATTTTCCACAACAGGTATTAGTAAATTCTTTTCTCTTAAAATCTCTAATACAGCAGTTTACCAAACATTACTGTATTAACAATCCAGGTGTTGCCCTTGCGAAGCTTATAGTGGAAAATCATCAAAAATGTGTTATCTGGACATTTTATTTTTGATCGACTAAGGGTACGACGCACGGAGCAAGCAATAATTCTGGTCGATACAATGGTGTTCAGGCAATTATTTGATAAAAATTTGCTCCGCATGCTCTGTAAGTCTATTGTGCAGCACGCTCTTCGAACCTTGCTGTATCTATTTACAACAAAGTACCAGCCATTAGAGATTGCCTAACCACAATTGAAGCAGTTTACAATTATTTCAATACACCGAAAAGAAAAGATATGCTGCAAAAAACAATAAGCGAAAACGGCTGAATCTGACGCGATAGATCTCAAAACATCAAGCAGTTGAAGATTTTGAGGACCTATATCAGTTTTTGTTCTAGACTCTTGACCAAATAAGAACATTGGAAAGTGACACAAAGAACTTAAAAACCGCTATGGATTTCGAGTAATAGATTAGCTTAAAGGTTATAAGTATGGTTTACCAACTCTCGTTGCCATTAATTCGTGAGTTTCAAAGAGCTAATTCAGACTTCGTCCAAGCTATGGATCTCGCCAAAGATTTAAGGGATGAACTAAAAATTAAACGGGCAGAAGATGACTCACTTTCGAAAGTGTTTGAAGATCCGAAAAAAGATAGATGAAGTCCTTGATATTGACGATAACATTTGTTAACCAACAAAAGAATCGTTCGAACCCTTCGGTTCAAAGTATTGAAGAATATTTTCGTGTTACTGTTTTCAATCCTTCTCACATAGAAATCGAGAGAAGGATTGAAAACAATCGACCTTGGGGAAAAATTTACAAACCAAGAAAACATACTAGAAGGGTTTTCGGTTATTTTCAAGGATTCTTCGTCAGATCGTCAGAAGAATTAAAAACTTGGGAGAGATAATAATATTTCCTCTAACAATTCATTGGAAGCACTCGATAGCTGCTCCGAAGAAAGCTTTCTCAATATATAAATTTGGTTATAGCTACACTGCCGGTATCAACGACAACCGAAAGAACTTTCTCCAGTTTAAAGAAAATAAAAACAATATAAAAAGCATGACCAACGAACTGAGATTCTTAAAAATATGTCTATTTTAATGACAGTGTGATTATCTTTGGTTGTTTACTTGTTTGCAGGATCGTTTGAATGGTTTGGTTACTCTAGCTATTCATCGCGACATACCTATAACAGCAGACGAGGCTATAAGTCTTTTATCCAAAAGGAATAAAAAACTGGATTTCATTTTGTGATTTATTTTTTAAATTAATACTATTTTACTTTTTACATCAATATTTGTTTTAGTTCAAATTATCTTTAAAAAATATAAGTTCTTATGGCATACATAATGAATTCAAGGAAGTCTTGTTATTTGTTTTTTTTTTTTTTATTATTAATATTTAAAAAATAAAATGAGCAACTAGATCTATCCTCCCATATCGAAAAGTTATCTACGCCACTGACTTATGCACATCCACAGACAAATCCCGATCGATGTTGAAAAGTAATAACAAGGTTTTCAAAACCGGCTCCAAAGATTTTAGCATTTAATTAACTGTTTTAAACTAATTTAACTTATTTTTTTTTTAATTTTTTAAACAATTTTTCTAATTCTTTTAAATAAAAAATGTAGTCTTATATTTGATTGAGTTCATATTCAATAACTGCAAATCATTGAAAAGGAAGGAAAACTGCCTTGGTGCTTTGGACAGAAAGCAGAAGCGAGAACCTGCTTGTTTATTCCTCTTTCCACTCCCTCTGAGTGTAGTGAGGACAGGCTTATAGCCACACATTCATTCTTCGGCATTGGCGCTGAGGAGAGAATTACTTGTGTTTATTCCCACTTCCCCTCCTTCTGAAGGTATCGAGAACAGGCTTATAGCGTCACGTTAATTCCATGGCTCTTGCGCTGAGGACAGAATTACTTGTGTTTATTCTTCTTTCCCCTCCTTCTGAAGGTATCGAGGACAGGATTGTAGCCATTCGCTTATTCTTCTGCATTTGCGCTGAGGACAGAACTACTTGTGTTTATTCCTCCTTCCCGTCCTTCTGAAGGTATCGAGGACAGGCTTAAAGCCCCATGTTAATTCCCTGGCACTTGCGCCGAGGACAGAGTCAAGTTATTATCCGCCCGAATACCTATATGGAGTTGCACCGACCTGACTGGGAAAAAATCATTGTTACCTAATATGAACTAAACGATTACTCTAAGTATCCTTCTAGTGACAGGTCATCGAGCGATATACTTCGTCTTCTATATTATTTGCTTCGACAAGTATTGTTATATATTATATTAAGCAAAACCTGTTAGTATTAAAAAGATAAATAAAAAGGAATTACTATGAAAAAGGAAACGTCGGTTGTATTTGGTTATTTTGGCAAACATTTGGCTGAATCTTTATCTCGACTTCTGATGCTTCGTCGGGAATACCTTGGACAGACTGAGCTTACCTCAGCCTTAGAAAGAAAGCATCGCAAAATGGAGCCCGAGCAGGGACTATAAAAGATTCCAAACAACCAAGCCAAAACCAATACTTTTCGAAAGGTCCCACCTTCTAAGAGACCACATACCAACCAACGCCGTAATTTGCGTAGATAAATTACGAGAGCAAATTTTTGAAATTGATGTTCTTTTCCCGACCACCGCCGACGGCATATCCGACTAGAACCAGCAATATGTCAGACTCCGAGGACCAAGACGATCAATACTTGAACCCATGTAAGAATCTGGGTTTCATTTATTTTATGAAGAAACCTGAGCTGATTGAAACACTGGCTGCTCGTAAATTAGACACAACAGGTAGCGTGCAAATACTACGAAAACGCCTCAGTCAGCTGTTAAGGAACCTGAGAGATCACGGCTCGACACAGAATCTTTGCCAGACGTGGGAAGACACTATCGAGAAACGCCTCAATGAAGATGGAGATCCAACAAGTAGTGTTGCGATTACTCCGGTTTCACCTACTCAGACGAATCCCGCATGTACCGAAGACTCCGTATTACACGGAAATTCAGTTTCCTATTCCAGCTATGAGTAGAAGTCCGACTGGACAGGAACCTAGCATCCCGGGGCGTACGGAAGAACGACCCTTGGGCCAGCCCTACGACCATTTGTGATCATCACAGAGTCTACCACCATACTGTCGATCATCGGGTCGGTATACTTTAAGCTATGAAGCAGAAGTGATGAACACTGTCCGTAAGTGGGGTCTCAAGTTCGATGGAACTGAGAATCCCTTGGAATTTATAAAACGAATAACAGAATTCACGACATGCTACGATATTCCGCAATTCATATGCTCCGCACTCTCCCCGAGTTGTTTAAAGGAAATGCATTGGAGTGGTTGCGAGTTAAGCTTGAGAGTTTAACAACGTGGGAAGACTTCCACCAAGCATTTACCCAGTTTTTCTTACCACCTCGATACTTTACTAAGCTCGAGGATGAAATATATCGCCGACGTCAGGGGCCAAGAGAAATCGCGAAAGAATATATCCTGAAGACACAATATTTCATACACCAGCACCCACGCATTACTGTACCAGACAATCTCGACCGAATATTTGATGGACTAAGGCCCGAATATAGATTATACGCACGTCGTAAGGATTTTCAGACAGTTGATGACTTGTTACTTCTCGTCGAGGAGTGTGACGCTATTAAAAGAGACGAAAGGTATATACCTACTACTCCGTCTCGACTGAATGCGAGTTCCACCCCTATGCGCCACGAAACCTCCGCTCCCGCAATCTCTTACGATCGCCAGACTCACTGCTGAAATTGTAAACAGCGAGGCCACCGTAGAGAAAATTGCCGAAAGCCATTTCGCTTGTTTTGTATGTTCTGCGGGCAAGATGGCACCTTAACCAAGGACTGCTCGTGTCGTCGTAGCAACGTGGCCGTCGTACACGTCAAACCCCACCGAGATCCACGACCTTACGTGCCAATCAAATTTAAGGATGACGTCTACTACGCTTTGCTAGACACTGGCTCAACGAAAACCTACATCAAAAAACGATTCCGAGACCATCTCCGCCGACTAAAAATACCTAGCTATGTATCATATGAAAAGATAAGTATGGCGAACGAAACTTCCACCTAAACGAAAGCAAAATACAGGATCTCATTCGAATTAAAAGGGATGCAAATCAATCAAGACGTGATATACATGCCATTCCTAGAAGTTGACGCATTACTTGGACTGGAAGCATTACGACAAGCCGGTTTAGAAATACTTATAGGAAATCAGATCGTTGGAGGTTAAATGCCAGGTTATATCGACCCCTCAACCAGAATCCAGACTCGACCATCCATGGCTCCCCCCACACGCAACAGCGAACCCGTACATTTAAGGGTATTGAGCCGACCAGAAAAGGCTCTGTCACCGCAGCCAATCACAATCCCCGATTCTCAAAAAGAACAATATGAACGCTATCAGCGACCGAATGCCGTGCATGGCTGCCCCCACACGCAACAGCGAATCCGTGAATTTCGGCGTACTGAGCCGACCAGGAAGAGCACCGTCGCCGAAGTCAACCACAATCTCCAATATGAAGGCTACCAGGGAACAAAGGGCAGCTGCGGAAGAATTACTCGAAAAGAAAATGCAGCCCCCACCAGAAGGGCAGAAGATGACAGGTTTCAAACAACCACTCACCACAAACCGAAAGAAGGAAGAACACCAGTCAACCTAACCATCCACCAGCCAAGGGCTCATAGCTGAACCATATACCTTCGTGCAACAGAAGGAAGCTGTACACCCCAATTTTACCCCACCGACCCTCTCAGCAACGCCAAAGGCGAAAATTCCAGTCTATTCTGCGATGGAATATACAAATTCGGAAGTAGGCGACCGATATCGCGAAGTAGAGGAAATTGTAGAAAACGATGAACTATTGCAATGGTTGTATAAAAAAAAAAGGAAAAAAAAGTTTAATTTGATCTTTGAAAATATTTAAAAAAAAAAAATTTATTGAAAAAAAAAATTTGATGTATGAAAAAAATAAATTAATTGAATAAAAAAAAATATATGAACAAAAAATTAAAAAGAAAAGTGAAAAAGAATCAAAAAACAAAAAATATGAAAAAAAAAATTAAAAAGAAAAGAGAAAAAGAATCAGAAAAATTTTGAAAGAAACAATGATTTTGAAAGAAAAGAAATTTTAATTTTAAGCCGAGAAGGTTCTCGACTTGTGAACAGAGGGAGCTCTGTAACGAAGCTTCACAGTGCGGATATTTTATTCGACAAAATTCGGGAGATATACATACATCATACATATAACCAAAGCCTTCGGAAAAATCGAACCAACGAAAACAACGAAAACCTCCGCAAGCACCCACAGCAACACACGAGTTATATATACACCCACACGATACACATTTCCAACTTTCCCATTCCCCCATTCGTTTGTATGCAAACGCAGGCATCAACACACGACATTAGATATGTATTCGCCACAAACAACGATCAATGGGTTCGCTCGTTGATACAGCTCACATTCGCTTATCGTAGCAAAGGTCGAGTGCACATGGTGCTTAAATGAAACTTTGAATTCAGTACCTAGTACTAATTCAGCATACATTTTGAGGACGGCACTAGTTCACTAGCCAGCTATCCAAGATTTTAGTTGGAAATAAATTTCCTAAAAATATACTTCCCACCGATCCGAGCTTCTCTGCGATCATTGATTTTGCAGAGTCCGGAAATGCTCAAACGTTTATTCCGTGTAGATTCCGTTCCGGAATCCCAACGGTTATTGGAAGCTATTGACGCAAAGGTAGTTTCAACGATAATTCCATCGCATTGGAGCTTTGGACAGAAGGCAAAAGCGAGAATTTGCTTGTTTATTCCTCTTTCCACTCCCTCTGAGTGTAGTAGGGACAGGCTTACAGCCACCCGATTATTCTTCAGCATTGAAGCTGAGGACAGAGTCCTGCAAGGCTCAAACGTTTATTCCGTGTAGATTCTCTTCAGGAATCCCCACGGACATTGGAAGCTACTGACGCAAAAGTAGTTTCAACGATAATTCCATTGCATTGGTGCATTGGACAGAAGGCAGAAGCGAAAACCTGCTAGTTTGTTCCTCTTTCCACTCCCTCTGAGTGTAGTGAGGACAGGCTTATAGCCACACGTTCATTCTTCGGCATTGGCGCTGAGGACAGAATTGCTTGTGTTTATTCCTCATTTACCTCCTTCTGAAGGTATCGAGAACAGGCTTATAGCCACACGTTTATTCCATGGCTCTTGCGCTGAGGACAGAGTTACTTGTGTTTATTCTTCCTTCCCCTCCTTCTGAGGGGATCGAGGACGTAGCCACTCGCTTATTCTTCTGCATTTGCGCTGAGGACAGAACTACTTGTGTTTATTCCTCCTTCCCCTCCTTCTAAAGGTATCGAGGACAGGCTTATAGCCACACGTTCATTCTTCTGCATTTGCACTGAGGACAGAACTACTTGTGTTTATTCCTCCTTCCCCTCCTTCTGAAGGTATCGAGGACAAGCTTATAGCCACACGTTCATTCTTCGGCATTTGCGCTGAGGACAGAATTACTTGTGTTTATTCCTCCTTCCCGTCCTTCTGAAGGTATCGAGGACAGGCTTAAAGCCCCATGTTTATTCCCTGGCACTTGCGCCGAGGACAGAGTCAAGTTATTATCCGCCCGAATACCTATATGGAGTTGCACCGACCTGACTGGGAAAAAATCATTGTTACCTAATATGAACTAAACGATTACTCTAAGTATCCTTCTAATGACAGGTCATCGAGCGATATACTTCGTCTTCAATATTATTTGCGTCGACAAGTATTGTTATATAAGCAAAACCTGTTAGTATTAAAAAGATAAATAAAAAGGAATTATTATTAAAAAGGAAACGTTGGTTGTATTTGGTTATTTTAGCAAACATTTGGTTGAATCTTTATGTCGACTTCTGATGCTTCGTCGGGAATACCTTGGACAGACTGAGCTTACCTCAGCCTTAGAAAGAAAGCATCGCAAAATGGGGCCCGAGTAGGGACTATAAAAGATTCCAAACAACCAAGCCAAAACCAATACTTTTCGGAAGGTCCCACCTTCTAAGAGACCACATACCAACTAACGTCGTTCTTCTATCGACCTCTGCCGACGGCATATCCCACTAGAACCAGCAATATGTCAGACTCCGAGGACCAAGACGATCAATACTTGAACCCATGTAAGAATCTGGGTTTCATTTATTTTACGAAGAGAGCTGGCTGCTCGTCAATTAGACACAACAGGTAGCGTGCAAATACTACGAAAACGCCTCAGTCAGCCGTTAAGGAAACTGAGAGATCACGGCTCGACATAGAATCTTTGCCAGACGTGGGAAGACACTATCGAGAAACGCCTCAATGAAGATGGAGATCCAACAAGTAATGTTGCGATTACTCCGGTTTCACCTACTCAGACGAATGCCGACCAAAGAATGCCGCATGTACCGAAGACTCCGTATTACACGGAAATTCAGTTTCCTGTTCCAGCTATGAGTAGAAGTCCGACTGGACTTGGACTGGTTGTATAGCTCATGGCTATTAACGAAGTATAGATGGCTGGTGTATACTCTCTCTCTCTCTCTCTCTTGAATTATATATTATGTACATAGATTTAAGTATTAGGTTAAGCTTGAAATGTCAATGAATAAAATGTCATTCTTTGTCTAAACGTTCTTCTGTCAATACCACATGGCGCAGTCGAAAATTTAAAATTGAACAAAAAATTACAAGTTAAAAAGTAAAATAAAAAGAAACTAGTAGGTAATAATAATGAACATGGACTTTACCAAGCCGGAAGCACTAAATTTGTATGGTACCTCAAAGAAAATTTTAAGAGGTTTAAGTTGCAATTCGATATATATTCAACTGCAACAAAAACTAACAAAGAAGAAGGTGAAATTCAAGTAGCAAGACTACTAAGCTGGGCTGGACAAGAAGCAATTGAACTATTTCAAACATTTACCTTGAACGAAGCTGATAAGAAAGTGCTTACGAAGGTGGTGGAGCAATTCGAGAGTTATTGTAACCCGCGCACCAACGTGGAATACGAACGATACTTGTTCTATAACAGATCACAAAAGGAGGGCGAACTATTTGACCACTTTTTAAAAGACATCGCCACATAAGTTGAGAACTGTGGCTTTGATTGCCAAAAAACGCCATGCTGAGGGATAGAATAGTTTTTTTTTTTTTTTTTGTCAGGAGGAAATCTTCAAAAAACACTTGGCAGTATTCGACACCAAGTAGTGTGGGATTCTTACCTTACTTAAAACTCCTCGTAATCAGAACCAATCTATGAACGATCGACAACAGATTTTTCTTTCTCAATAATATAATCGCTTTAAGGGAAGCTTAAACTTTTAATGCTTCCCATGACTTTTAGACCATTAGCTCGTGTGGCTTGGTTCTTCTTAATCTCCGAACATTGCCTCTCGTATTTAATACGGACTCCATTTCAGTTGATATGACTATGCAGTCGCGGATTGTGTGATACAGCATGTTTTCTTACAACTTCTGTAACCGTTTCTCTTTGTAGGTCACGATGTAAATCGCTATTTTTTATATACCATGGTGCATTTACTATTCCACGAAGGACTTTGTTTTGGAACTTTTGGATGATTTCAGTATTTGTTTTCTTTGTACAGCCCCATAATTGGATTCCATAGGTCAAAACAGGTTTAAGTACTTGTTTATAAAGCATTATTTTATTTTCGACAGATAAGTCAGAATTTATACCGAGTAACCAGTACATTTTTCTATACTTCAAGTTGAGCTCTTCCCTTTTCTTTTTGATATGCTCTTTCCATTTTAGCTTTGCATCCAAATTCATCCCAAGGTATTTGGCCATGTTGGCGTAAGGTACAGCTTGATTGTTGATGAATATTTGTACGTAGCTTAACTTTTTATTTGTAAAGTTTATATGTGCAGATTTAGCTTCATTGAGCTTGATACGCCATTTTTTGGTCCAATCACTAACGGTGTCGACGGTATTTTGCAATTTCTCAGCAGCCTTGACGACGCACTTACTGGATGCCAAAATTGCAGTATCATCTGCAAAAGTAGCCATAATGGTGTTGTTGTCCACTGGAATATCCCTTGTATATAGCAAATACAGGCTAGGTCCTAGGACGCTTCCTTGTGGAACAACGGCTTGTATTTTACTTAGCTTTGAATATTCTTGATCATACCGTACTCTGAAGAGCCGGTTTGAGATATAAGATTTTAGTATTTCATAGTACTGCTTGGGTAGGTCCTTTGCAGTTTATACTCTAGCCCCTCATGCCATACCTTGTCGAATGCTTGAGCAACATCTAAAAATATGGCCGAACATACTTGTTTTTCTTCTAATGCTCTTTCAACTGCATCCGTTATTCTATGAACTTGGTCTATCGTGGAATGTTTATTTCGAAATCCAAACTGATGTTTTGGGATTAGATTTCTTTCTTCTATGACTGTACTTAGTCTTTTCAGTAGCAATTTTTCAAAGATTTTTGCCATTATTGGTATAAGCGATATTAGATCTGACATTGCAAAAAGCAATTGAAACATGCCGAATCGCAGAAACGACAATCGTACAGAGTAAGGTTATGCAGAGAGCAACGGGAGAATCGAAATCGGAGGTCAACGCTATCCAAAATACAAATGATAAACATCGTAAATTTAAACATGCTGAAGAAAATACAAATATCTCTAAAAAATTTCAGAATGCGCATTCTAATCAATTAGTACAGAGACGTGTACAACAGCCATCGGGAAACAATAGATATGATGCTGGACCAATAGACATATGCAAGTACTGTAATTTTAGGCACATTAGAGGTAAATGCCCCGCTAATGGGAAAAAATGTAATTCTTGCGGTAAATACAACCATTTTGCAGCAGCATGCAAGATAATGAATCGCCAGGTAAATGATATTGCTTGTGATTATTTAGAAGAGAGTGACGATTAATTTTTATATATTGATCACGTGGTAAGTTCAATCCAGGTAGATAAGAAGTGTTGGACAGAAGTGCTGCTCGTAGAAAACGAGCCTATTGAATTTAAACTAGACAGTGGTGCACAAGTGAACATTCTGCCAAAAAATTTGTTCGAAAAATTCAATAACATAATGAGTTTAAAAAAATTTTACAATAAACTTGAAGTATATGGTGGTTTTAGACTGTGTTCTCTAGGAACAGCAACGTGTAAAACGATTTACAGTAAAACCCGCTTAAGAGAAACCCGCTTAAGAGAAAAACCCGTTTATCTGAAAGAATTTTTTCATCCCCGAGTATTTGTAAACCAATTACCTATTAAACACTCCGCTTAAGTGAGACTCGCTTAAGTGAAAAACCCGGATACATATTTTCAGTTAAAATTCATATTTTTCATTGAAAAAAACTCTCTTAAGTGAAAAAAAATTTCATCGAACAGAACAATTTGAGCCAACAAATGGATGGTTAGATCGGTGGAAAAAACGTGAAAATATTCATTTCAAGAAGATTTGTGGTGAAAGTAATTCTGCTGACACAGTTGCTGCTGGAAAATTTTTGGCCAAACAGTCAAAGCAACAACCCAGATGACGTGCATAATGCTGATGAATCCGGGATAATGTTTAAGAATCTACGGACGCGAAATAGATGTGAAAACCTTCAGGAATGAAGCTACCAAAGGACCGTATCACTGTCCCTTTCATTTTCAATTCGATTGGAACAGACAAAATTATTTTTTGTATTGGTGTGGAGACTAAGATTAAACACATTTTGTTTTTCTTTTGCTAATAATTTTTCTTCTAAATATGTACATAGGTAGATCTCATAATCCGAGAAGGTTTAGAAAAGCACAATTCCTGTTAATTAATGAAGCAGCACTACAATTCGAAAAGTTTGATGCTAGCAGATCTGTATCTGACAATGGTTTAGATGTGGAAATTTTGGGAATCCATAAAGCAACAATTAAAGAAGCTTTTAAATCTCTCAATGTTCTTAAGCAGTTTTTTGATGGGGATAATGAACTAGATCTAATCTTAGATGAAATTGAATATAAAACGATAAATTTCAGACTTTGTCACAAACGAAAATTGATGACTTTTTGAAAAAAGTAAGATTATTTTTGTCTAATAATAAAACATAAATAAATAAATAAAATATACCTAATTATATTCAAAAACATAAATATGTACTACATATTTGAAATCAGAAGCCAAACTTGGGAGTGGACACTTTTTGTTTTGCCCAATGTGCCTTCGAATTAACCTACTTCTTCTTCTTCATTTCCGGCGTTACGAGTAGTGATCTTGAAGCGATCACAACTCTCCCACTTTTCTGCTTCACACTAGTGATCCGCCTGTGGGGTACGCCGCGTTGACCTCAGAAAGCGTCGGCAAGCCTCCCGGTTTTGGATTGTTCCATGTCTGAGGCCAACCAAATGCTGCTGTTTTTGCATTTGCTTGTACCAGGAGTGTTTTGGCCTGCCTTTTCTTTTTCGTCGCGAATTTGTTGAAACGTTGTACGATATTGCCTTTTGGACGGGGTTCTGCGGATCTCTCCTTTGAACATGACAATACCTTCGAATTAACCTACAAAAACTCAAATGTGGTTTAATTTGATTTATGTAATATATTTATGTACTACTACATTCCTATGAATTCCAATGTACATATGTACATATGTTATTTTTGTTATTAGATAAACTATTTTTTTGATGTTTAAACAAAATTTTTTCCAGGCAACTCCAAAGATAAAAACAAATTGTTTATTGTGTATATGAAGCATTAAACCTCCGCTTAATGGAACTTTAAATCCGCTTAAGTTTCAGTTATCAGGACTCCGCTTAAGTAAAATTTTTTTTCACTTAACCGGGGTTCGGTTTAGTGAAAAACCCTCTTAAGTGAAAGAAAAACTGTGACAATTCGCCATTTCTCTTAAGCGGGTTTCACTGTATAAGAAAAAACGTTTTGATCTCGATTTTATTATTGTTGATTGTCATTCTAAACCTCTTTTAGGTCTTGAGTTTTGTATAAAGTTAGGACTTATCAATCGCGTTTATTCAGTAGAGTCTAAGCATCCAAACTAAAAGGATTTTATTGAAAAAAATAAGGATGTTTTCATAGGTCAGGGCCGATTTCCTGACAAATGTTCGCTGGAAATAGATAGCTCAACATTTCCAGTTAGTAAAACGCCCCGTAGAATTCCACTGAGCATAAGAGGAAAGGTTTCTGAGGTTCTTTTGAAAATGGAGGAGAAAAATATTATAACAAAGGTTGAAACTCCTTCAGATTGGTCACATAACATGGTGATTGTAGAAAAGGCTGACAAGTCAATTCGCATATGTTTGGATCCATGGGATCTAAACGTGGGATTAAAACAAGAACACCATCTAATACCCAAATTGGAAGATTTTATGTTTAAAATGCAAGGCATGAAGTTCTTTTCAAGATTGGACTTCAAAGAAGGTTTCTGGCAACTGGAACTAAATGAGGAATCTAACAAACTGACTGTGTTTAGTACTCCGTTTGGAACGTATCGTTATGAAATTCTTCCTTTCGGTATTAAAACTGCACCAGAGAAATTCCAAAAGCACAATGACAAATATTTTAGTAGCTTGCCAGGTGTATTTGGCTATATCGATGACTTGATTATTGGGGGTAGGACACTAGTAGAGCATGATGGAAATCTAGAACGGGTGTTACAAAGAGATAGGGAAATTAATATAAAATTTAATGAGAAGAAAGTTCAATACAGAGTAAAGAAAGTGAAGTACCTAGGTCATTTTTTCTTCTGAGGGAATTTCTCCAGATCCAGACCGTGTTGAATCTATAAAACATATTAAGACCCCATCTAACAAAAATTAACTTCAAAAAATACTTGGAACAATAAACTTTGTACGCTCATTTATTCGAAATTTAGCTGAGTTGCCGGCTTCATTGAGAGAATTGCTTAAAAAAGATATTTTGTTTCGCTGGTCTCCACAACATGAGAAAGCACTATCGAAGATAAAAAATGCAATCTGTAATGCCAGCACCTTACGTAATTTTGAGCCTGACTTACCTATAACAATACAAGCGGACGCTTCAAAGAACGGTTTAGGCTGTTGCTTACTTCAAGAAGGAAGAACTGTTTCTTTTGGTTCAAAAATTCTCACAGCAACCGAAGCTTCATATGCTCAGATCGAAAAAGAGCTTCTAGCGATCGTGTTTGCATGCCAAAAATTTCATGACTACATTTATGGTCGACGTGTTACCATTCAGACGGACCACAAGCCACTCGTCTCAATTATAAATAGGTCTTTAGAAAAGACATATTCTGTCAGGTTGCAGCGTATGAAGATCAAACTTTTTAAATATGATATTCAAATAAAGCACGTCCCGGGTAAAGATCTTCATATCGCTGATTTGCTTTCCCGAAATTCTCACCCAGAATCAAAAATAAATTTAGAAAATATTTTAACAGATTTTGTGCATAGTGTGAGTATGAGCGATACAAAGAAAAAAATATATCAAGAACATACAAAGCAAGATGAAGCCTTAACTAGTTTAATAAAACATTTAACAGAAGGATGGCCTAATTCAAAAAACAAATTACCCGACCACATGAAATTTTACTGGAACATTAAAGATAAGATATTTTTGAAGATTTATTTATTTATTTATTTATTTATTTTTGTATTAACTACAGTTTAAAAACTAACAGTCATGGTTAAACTTAAACTAACTATATGAAATTTAATTTGAAATAATTTAGTAAATGTAATTTTGTTAGATCACTAGTTGAAACATCACAAACAGAGTAGTAATCATTAAAAGTTCTGCAGCATCTTGTCAGAGGCTCGTTAGCTAAATAATTATATCTTTGGAAGCTGACGTGTAAAGGTGTATAGTTTCGAGTCCGACGGGCAGGAACGTTAAATTTGATTAGGGAAAGTAAATATGGTGACGATATTTCTCCATTGGTGATTTTTAACGTTATTAAGTAATTGAAAACCTTCCTCCTGTCTTCTAGTGTGTTCATTTGTAATAACAACAACCTATGACGATATGGTGGAAGCAAAAAGCGATCATTCCAGTTTAAATCGCGAAGTGCAAATAGTAGAAACTGTTTCTGGACTGATTCTATCCTTTGAATATGGGTAGCATATGTAGGAGACCAAATTTGACAAGCGAACTCTAAGCAGCTTCGTACGAGTCCAACATAAAGAGACTTTGTAACATATGGGTCGTTAAGTTCTTTCGACCAACGCTTAATCATTCCCAGTCTTGATTTTGCTTTGTTGACTACGTAGTCAATATGGTAATTGAAAGTAAGCTTTCGATCAAAGAGCACTCCGAGATCATTGAACTTTTCGCATCGTTCTAGTAACCTTGCACTTTGAACTGTTCAGTGACAATTTATTAATCGCAGTCCATTTCAGAAGAGCATCAAAGTCGTTTTGTAAGTACGAAGAATCCGTAGGATTTGAATACGATAAAAATATCTTGGCATCGTCGGCGTAAAGGAGAATCTTTGAGTGATGGAGCACATCAGGCAAGTCATTTATGTATAACAAAAAAAGAAGAGGTCCTAAATGACTTCCTTGTAGTACACCAGATGTAACATATATCGCTGTCGAAAAACAAGTTTTAAATTTCACGAATTGGGTTCGACCATTCAAGTATGAAAGAAACCATTTCTGAAGATAACCAACACAGCAATGTTGATCCAACTTTTTTATCAGTATACGATGATTCAGTTGATCAAATCCTTTTGAGAAATCAAAGTAACCAACATCAGTTTGTTGGCCATTCGCGAATCCTGTAGAGATGTTTGACGTTAGCTCCATTAAATTTGAAACAATGGATCTTCCACCGAAAAACCCATGTTGATGTGGTGAAATATATGCTTTTATATTAAAAAACATAAAATTTACCATGAGTGATTCAAAGAGTTTTGGTATACAGCGCAGTTTTGCAATCCCCCTATAGTTGGAAGCAATAGATCGAGATCCAGATTTATAAAGGGGTAAAATGAATGATTTCTTCCAAATATCGGGATAAATTGAATCATGCATGGATTTGTTGAAAAGAGAGCATAAGACTCCACACAAAGATTTGGAGCATCTTCGTAGTATGCATCCAGGAATTTCATCATAGTCAGGTAAAAAAGAGTCTTTGACTTTCCGACACGCAGCTTCTACATCACTTTCAATAAAAGACAGAGCTTGTAAAATATTTGTGTTGATTGTTGTCAAGAAAATATCATCTTCATTATCCTCACTGGAATTGTAAACTGTTTTAAAGTATTCTGCAAACGTGTTGCAAATCTCGGAGTCACTCGTTGATAATTTGTTTTCGTGAGAGAGGGAAGAAGGATCTGATGTCTGTTTCCGTTTCCTTTTAATAAAGTTCCAGAACAATGAGGGATTCGTTTTTAAATTTGATTTAACCGTGAAGATATACCTTTCATAGGCAATCGATGTTTTTCTTGCCAACTCTTTCCTGGCTACTGTGAAGCTATTGTAAGTATTTATAAAGAATCTCCTTTTCAATTTTTTGTGCAGAGAGGTTTTATAGTTTTTTAGTTTCCGCAGTTCAGCTCCAAACCACGGGCTAAAAGAGTATCTTTTCGGTCTAATCCGTTTTTGTGGAATGTACAAAGCAAAACACTCAAACAAGGTTGAATAAAAGGTATCCACCATGGATTTTAAGTCCATATTTTGGAACTTAACGTTCCAGTCTATGTCAGAAAGTGTATTGTCTAACCCAGTGAAGTCAGCTGATTTAAAATCAAATTGAAGTTTAAAATTGTTAATTGTGTAGTCATGCTTAGGAGCTGATATTTCGAACTGAAACTCGAGGGCTGGATGGTATTTAACTTCATTCAGAATTGGATCAGCTCGGTGGACAAGAAGTCCATTTGGATCATCACATAAAATAAGATCCAGATTTCTTTGAAGTTCGTTCCGAATTCCACTAAACTGAAACAAAGGGATTTCACATGGCTTCGCATGATCCAACACATTTGCAATATTGTTGAAACAGGATTCGTACAATAAGGGATCGGACCTCGGTGGAATATAAACGTTGAATAAATATGCATTGATGGATTTGAGATTAACTTCCCCACAAACCATCTCAACATTTAAGTCACGCAGCTTGATGTATTTAGCTTCTAGATTAGATCTGAGTGCTATTAAAACCCCACCACCTGACTTCTTATTGCTACTTTCTAACGAACGATCATGGTATTTTACGAATATCGAATATTTGTTCCTAAAACTCTAAAGAATGAAAATTTAAAAGCCCTACATGAAAACCATTTTGGTATTACGAAAACAATTTCACGCGCTAAAACACTATTTTATTGGCCAACAATGGCCCAGGATATTGAAAATACTATTAACAGATGCTCAATCTATGAAAAATTCAGAAGTTCAAATATAAAGCAAAGGTTACATCCACATGAAGTTCCAGATTATACTTACCAAAAGGTCGGTTGTGATATTCTAGAATTTGGAGGAAAATCTTTTTTAGTAGTAATTGACTACTTTTCGCGGTGGTTTGATTTACGAAAGTTAACTAGCAAATCAGCCAAAAGCGTAATTAAAGCATTAAAACACATTTTCGCTATACATGGCATCCCAGAAATAGTGATTTGTGATAACTGATAACCAACCATTTAACTCTTTCCAATGCCATCAATTTGAAAACAATTGGGGTGTAAAGTTTATTTATTCAGTACCCTCGCTCTAATTGACTAGCAGAAAAGGCAGTTCATGTAGCCAAAACTATGATGAAGAAATCTAGAGAAAGTAATAAAGATCTTAACATTTTTCTACTTGAATACCGAACGACAGTTATTCCAAGTCTAGGGTATTCTCCTATTGCTATTAAGAACAAAACACCCTGTATCCAAGAACCTTCTTATTGCTAAGACAATACCCTGTGAGGTGCAGGAAAAGATGTGCATACTAAAAGAGAAACAAAAGAATTGGTACAACAAAAATAGTCGACCGTACGAATTAAATCTTGAGAAGGGAAGCAATGCTGTGTATAGGTATAATGGGAGATTGGAACCGGCTAGGATTGAAGAAGCAGCAGAGTCTCCTAGATCTTACTTAATACGCAATGCAAGCAATAATATATTACGTAGAAATAGTTTACACCTGAGCAAATCGTTCAATGAGCCACAATTTAAGCCACTAGATGATTCGAATACCGAAACTAAAACTCAAGTTGAACCTACGTTGCCAGTGCCGCAACCTCTTGAAATACAAACGGCCTCTTCTACAAATAATCTCAAGCAAGATCACTACACAACCAGGTATGGGCGCATCATTGTAAAACCAAATTTCTATAAAGACTGAAATGAGCAAATTGCATATGTCTCATCGGTAGCCAGTTGTTGGGGCTTGGGGGAGATGTTGTATAGCTCATGGCTATTAACGAAGTATAGATGGCTGGTGTATACACTCTCTCTCTTGAATTATATATTATGTACATAGATTCAAGTACTAGGTTAAGCTTGAAATGTCAATGAATAAAATGTCATTCTTTGCCTAAACGTTCTTCTGTCAATACCACAAGAACGACCCTTGGGCCAGCCCTACAACCATTTGTGATCATCACAGAGTCTACAACCATACCCTCGATCATCGGGTCGGTATACTTTAAGCTATGAAGCAGAAGTGATGAACACTGTCCGTAAGTGGGGTCTCAGGTTCGATGGAACTGGGAATCCCTTGGAATTTATAAAACGAATAACAGAATTCACGACATGCTACGATATTCCGCAAATCATATGCTCCGCACTCTCCCCGAGTTGTTTAAAGTTGTTTAAAGGAAATGCATTGGAGTGGTTGCGAGTTAAGCTTGAGAGTTTAACATCGTGGGAAGACTTCCTCCAAGCATTTACCCAGTTTTTCTTACCACCTCGATACTTTACTAAGCTCGAGGATGAAATATATCGCCGACGTCAGGGGCCAAGAGAAAGCGCGAAAGAATATATCCTGAAGACACATTTCATACACCAGCACCCACGCATTACTGTACAAGACAATCTCGACCGAATATTTGATGGACTAAGGCCCGAATATAGATTATACGCACGTCGCGTCGTAAGGATTTTCAGACAGTTGATGACTTGTTACTTCTCGCCGAGGAGTGTGACGCTATTAAAAGAGACGAAAGGTATATACCTACTACTCCGTCTCGACCGAATGCGAGTTCCACCCCTATGCGCCACGAAACCTCCGCTCCCGCAATCATTTATCATCTCTACGCATGGCTGCCCCCACACGCAACAGCGAATCCGTGAATTCCGGCGTACTGAGCCGACCAGGAAGAGCACCGTCGCTGAAGCCAACCACAATCCCCCATATGAAGGCTACCAGGGAACAAAGGGCAGCTGCGGAAGAATTACTCGAAAAGAAAATGAAGCCCCCACCAGAAGGGCAGAAGATGACAGGTTTCAAACAACCACTCACCACAAACCGAAAGAAGGAAGAACACTAGTCAACCCAACCATCCACCAGCCAAGGGCTCATAGCTGAACCATATACCTTCGTGCAACAGAAGGAAGCTGTACGCCCCAGTTTTACCCCACCGACCCTCTCAGCAACGCCAAAGGCGATAATTCCAGTCTATTCTGTGATGGAATATACAAATTCGGAAGTAGGCGACCGATATCGCGAAGTAGAGGAGATTGTAGAAAACGATGAACTATTGTAATGATTGTATAAAAAAAAAAAAAAAGGAAAAAAAAAGTTTAATTTGATCTTTGAAAATATTAAAAAAAATAAAATTTATTGAAAAAAAAAATTTGATGTATAAAAAAAAGTGTTAATTGAATCAAAAAAAATATATGAACAAAAAATTAAAAAGAAAAGTGAAAAAGAATCAAAAAACAAAAAATATGAAAAAAAAAATTAAAAAGAAAAGAGAAAAATAATCAGAAAAATTTTGAAAGAAACAATGATTTTGAAAGAAAAGAAATTTTAATTTTAAACCGAGAAGATTCTCGACTTGTGAACAGAGGGAGCTCTGTAACGAAGCTTCACAGTGCGGATATTTTATTCGACAAAATTCGGGAGATATACATACATCATACATATAACCAACGCCTTCGGAAAAATCGAACCAACGAAAACAACGAAAACCTCCGCAAGCACCCACAGCAACACACGAGTTACATACACCCCACACACATTTCCAAGTTTCCCATTCCCCCATTCGTTCGTATGCAAACGCAGGCATCAACACACGACATTAGATATGTATTCGCCACAAACAACGATCAATGGGTTCGCTCGTTGATACAGCTCACATTCGCTTATCGTAGGAAATGTGATATGAGGATGTGACTCGACCATACAAAATTAAGTTTCTGCTCCGCCTAGGTCGAGTGCACATGGTGCTTAAATGAAACTTTGAATTCAGTACCTAGTACTAATTCAGAACACATTTTGAGGACGGCACTAGTTCACTAGCCAGCTATCCAAGATTTAAGTTGGAAATATATTTCCTAAAAACATACTCCCCACCGATCAGAGCTTCTCTCCGATCATTGATTTTGCAGAGTCCGGCAAGGCTCAAACGTTTATTCCGTGTAGATTCCCTTCCGGAATCACCACGGACATTGGAAGCTACTGACGCAAAAGTAGTTTCAACGATAATTCCATCGCATTGGAGCTTTGGACAGAAGGCAGAAGCGAGAACCTGCTTTGTTTATTCCTCTTTCCACTTCCTCTGAGTGTAGTGAGGACAGGCGCGGATCCAGGGGGGGGGGGCAATTGCCCCCCTCTCTCTGTCAATAAAAATGTTAAGTCTAAGCAAACTGTACGTATTCGCTACAAAAAAGAAGTTTTTGATCAAATTTTGAGTAACGTTCGGGATTCACAATATTATTCAATACTTTTTGATGAAACAACTGATACATCTCACCTCTCCCAACTGAGTATTATATTACGCTACGTTCACAATGGTAGCATTTGTGAGAATTTTGTCTCTTTCGTGGATGCATTTGAGGAACTAGCTTATTCCAGAACTGATGAAGAATACGAATCTGATGAGGATAGCAGGAGGGAAACTAGAAAAAAACTAGCTGCCGAAGAGAAATTGGATGAAAATTTTAAAACCAAGGAGTTATCTCTAAGACTGCTATTATACGGTGAAATTTGTTGCACGAAACTACTTCGAATTCTTCTTTGTTCTGTCATCCCGTGTCGCAAGTGTTATTACATGATGAAATCCAGTTTCATGAAACTAGTTTCACATTTCTCTTTATTTTTCATTCGGTGTTTTTATTTTTGGGGAAAAATAATTATCTAGAAGTGCCTGGTTGCTTCAAAACCTCTTTTATTGGCAATTGAAAAACAAAAAAGTCATTATTATTAGTATTATTTCTTATTTTTGAACCAAATGAAACAGAATAAACAAAAACACGAACAAAGACAAAGGGGGCGTTCGAGAATCGTATCCGGATAGCTTGTTGTTGTTGTTTACGTGTTAAACTTTTAGCAGAGTCACACACCCATTTCAACTGAAAAGCTATCTAATGGTATCCGAGTATTTTTGGTATACCATTCTATTCAAGTGATCAGTTGATAGAAAATTTATTTTTATTTCTCTTCATGTTGATTTTTTGTTTTGGTGTGCATTTATTTCAGCATAAGAGTCTTTTAAAACGCATGGGAAATCGAAAAAAATAAGTTATAATCGTCTAGCAATGATATTTTGAATGTTTTTCTATTTTCAAAAGTCGAATTTTAATATTTCACAGCTGTTGTCTGCATCAATCTGGAAAAAGATATCTGGATCGTTTAAAAAGGTATCCAAGATATGGCTATCCGAAATAGGCTATGCGATAGATTCTCGAACGCGCCCAAAGAGAAACGTCAAAGCTGTTTCACGAAACCATAACCCATGCGACACAAGGTAGCTCATTGTCCATCTCTCTTTTTCGAACTTTCGTTCTTTCGAACTTTCGTTCCTTGACCGAAATTTGAATTGGTTAGAACACATTTCATACCTGAAACAACATTTTCGTGTTTCTCTTCGCCACCTATTTCATTTAAAAAAGTATTTGAGTAATAAAACCTTAAGGTCGGTATATTATGCAACTTTCCATTCTAAACTACAGTATGGAATTTCTTGTTGGGGCGGCACTTTTACGTCTTATTTACAAAATTTGCTTCTATTACAGAAAAAAGCTATTCGTTTACTTGCTGGTGTAAATCGTATGAACCCATCTATGTCTCTTTTTAGAAACTTGAACATTCTTCCAGTGAAGCATCTCTTCTACTATAAGGTTTTAAAAATTTTCTTTATTAAAAGTGGATATTTCCGAAGTCCTATTACTGATACGCGTAACTTACGAAGAAACTCAGCATGTCTAGTCAATATACCCTCATTTCGTACAACCCATTTTCGAAACTCTTGCACTGTTGTCGCTTGTAAATTATTTAATACACTGCCTTTAAACTTAAGGCTCCTAAGAAACACATCTACTTTTCTAAAGCAAGTTAAGCTCTGGCTTCTAAATTTTAACCATGATGAAATTGTAAATGCCCTCTTATACCTTTCATGAATGTAGTTTAAACATCGAAAATAATATAAATCATTTGTTTTTTTTTTTTTTGGATCAATGCTTATTATGAAATTTATTAAAGAACTAATTCTGCTTACAGATAAAATTTAAAAAATAACTGTTCACCCCACAGTAATACTTAAAACTTATTATAATATAAAACAAAAACATATTTGATTGTATTTTCAATTAAGTTATACATACTTTGATGTGATATTCATACTAATTTTTTTAAAATTAACTATATCACTACTTATTCATTGTACATTTATTGTAGTCTAACTTCATATTTTTGTATAAATTTGAATAAAGAATTACTTCCTTACTTACTTACTTCTCTTTTGCACTTAAGGTGTTCGAACAGTTTCGTGCAACTAATTGCACCGTATAATAGCAGTCTAACTGGCAAAGCCATCGGCCAAATTGTATTGTTGCAACTGAAGAAAAAGCTCAAACTTCCTCTCGAATGCTGTGTGGGAATAGGGACAGACGGATGTGCTGTTATGCTTTCAGAAGTTCGAGGTGCTGTCATGGAAATTCAGAGAGAACCGAAAAATGCTGTTAGGACTCCATGCTACAGTAATAAGCTAAATAACTCCATTTCATAAAGTTCAAAAGTACCTGCCATTTGAGACGCTGGCTGTTGCAATAATGAAAGAGGTTATCTTCTTCTTCAAATCGCATCCGAAACGAAAAACTGTCCTCATGAACACCTTGGGGTGTGCCCTCACATCGCTTTGCGAAACAAGGTGGGTAGAACGACATGAAGGTGTACTTCAATTTTCTATGGACCTCATCAAAATTGTGGAAGCATTCGAAACGATATCGCAGTGGCGTGACCCAAGCACGGTTGGCAAGGCTTCCTTACTTATAACATCTTTATGCAATTCACAGTTTATTGTATCAGTTTTGTGTTTGAGTGATGTGTTGTCTTTAACACAGTCCTTGAGCAAGTTACTACAATCTAAATCTCTTGACCTGAATAGCAGCGCAATGCTGGTGAAGAACACGATTTCCGTTCCTCAAGGTCGGCGGGAGAACATAGATACCAGTTTCCACAACATCTGGCAGCATGCAAAGAATTTATGCGATCAGTTGAATGTTGAGTTGAGAATTCCTCGTATTCCACGTCATGGTGGACGCCAAATTCACCGAGTTAATTTTGACACTAATTCAGCTGAGGTATACTACAGAATCTCGTTCTTGAGTTGATGGATAATTGCAATAAGGATGTGTTTGGCATTATCCAGGGGGGGGGGGGGGGGGGGCAATTGCCCCCCTCTCTCTGTCAATAAAAATGTTTAGTCTAAGCAAACTGTACGTATTCGCTACAAAAAAGAAGTTTTTGATCAAATTTTGAGTAACGTTCGGGATTCACAATATTATTCAATACTTTTTGATGAAACAACTGATACATCTCACCTCTCCTAACTGAGTATTATATTACGCTACGTTCACAATGGTAGCATTCGTGAGAATTTTGTCTCTTTCGTGGATGCATTTGAGGAACTAGCTTATTCCAGAACTGATGAAGAATACGAATCTGATGAGGATAGCAGGAGGGAAACTAGAAAAAAACTAGCTGCCGAAGAGAAATTGGATGAAAATTTTAAAACCAAGGAGTTATCTCTAAGACTGCTATTATACGGTGAAATTTGTTGCACGAAACTACTTCGAATTCTTCTTTGTTCTGTCATCCCGTGTCGCAAGTGTTATTACATGATGAAATTCAGTTTCATGAAACTAGTTTCACATTTCTCTTTATTTTTCATTCGGTGTTTTTATTTTTGGGGAAAAATAATTATCTAGAAGTGCCTGGTTGCTTCAAAACCTCTTTTATTGGCAATTGAAAAACAAAAAGGTCATTATTATTAGTATTATTTCTTATTTTTGAACCAAATGAAACAGAATAAACAAAAACACGAACAAAGACAAAGGGGGCGTTCGAGAATCGTATCCGGATAGCTTGTTGTTGTTGTTTACGTGTTAAACTTTTAGCAGAGTCACACACCCATTTCAACTGAAAAGCTATCTAATGGTATCCGAGTATTTTTGGTATACCATTCTATTCAAGTGATCAGTTGATAGAAAATTTATTTTTATTTCTCTTCATGTTGATTTTTTGTTTTGGTGTGCATTTATTTCAGCATAAGAGTCTTTTAAAACGCATGGGAAATCGAAAAAAATAAGTTATAATCGTCTAGCAATGATATTTTGAATGTTTTTCTATTTTCAAAAGTCGAATTTTAATATTTCACAGCTGTTGTCTGCAGCAATCTGGAAAAAGATATCTGGATCGTTTAAAAAGGTATCCAAGATATGGCTATCCGAGATAGGCTATGCGATAGATTCTCGAACGCGCCCAAAGAGAAACGTCAAAGCTGTTTCACGAAACCATAACCCATGCGACACAAGGTAGCTCATTGTCCATCTCTCTTTTTCGAACTTTCGTTCTCTTTTGCACTTAAGGTGTTCGAACAGTTTCGTGCAACAAATTGCACCGTATAATAGCAGTCTAACTGGCAAAGCCATCGGCCAAATTGTATTGTTGCAACTGAAGAAAAAGCTCAAACTTCCTCTCGAATGCTGTGTGGGAATAGGGACAGACGGATGTGCTGTTATGCTTTCAGAAGTTCGAGGTGCTGTCATGGAAATTCAGAGAGAACCGAAAAATGCTGTTAGGACTCCATGCTACAGTAATAAGCTAAATAACTCCATTTCATAAAGTTCAAAAGTACCTGCCATTTGAGACGCTGGCTGTTGCAATAATGAAAGAGGTTATCTTCTTCTTCAAATCGCATCCGAAACGAAAAACTGTCCTCATGAACACCTTGGGGTGTGCCCTCACATCGCTTTGCGAAACAAGGTGGGTAGAACGACATGAAGGTGTACTTCAATTTTCTATGGACCTCATCAAAATTGTGGAAGCATTCGAAACGATATCGCAGTGGCGTGACCCAAGCACGGATGGCAAGGCTTCCTTACTTATAACATCTTTATGCAATTCACAGTTTATTGTATCAGTTTTGTGTTTGAGTGATGTGTTGTCTTTAACACAGTCCTTGAGCAAGTTACTACAATCTAAATCTCTTGACCTGAATAGCAGCGCAATGCTGGTGAAGAACACGATTTCCGTTCCTCAAGGTCGGCGGGAGAACATAGATACCAGTTTCCACAACATCTGGCAGCATGCAAAGAATTTATGCGATCAGTTGAATGTTGAGTTGAGAATTCCTCGTATTCCACGTCATGGTGGACGCCAAATTCACCGAGCTAATTTTGACACTAATTCAGCTGAGGTATACTACAGAATCTCGTTCTTGAGTTGATGGATGAATGCAATAAGGATGTGTTTGGCATTATACACAATTTTCTTTTAATCCTTGCAATGCTTCCGGTTACGAATTCTTCGGCAGAGCAGTCTTTTTCTTCATTTCGGCGACTTAAAACCTATTTATGGTCCACAATAAATCGCCTTTGCGGTCTGGCACTTATGCCAGTGGCGTAGATAGGGGGGATCAGGGGAATATATCCCCCCGCAATGGGATCGATAATTTTTCAACATAACTAGTCATGAATCAAATAAGTTTAGAAACCCATTCTGAAATTTGGTACCTACTTCCTACGTGAATTAAGTCTTATTAGTACTCACAGGATTGTACATTCTATGCCCACATTCTACGGGGAGAAAAAGTCAACTTCATCTGAAAGAAATTATCATTTCGCCAAATCACCTAATTCTTTGAATTTCTTTTTTATATCGATTTTCCACAACAGATATGAGTAAATTCTTTTCTCTTAAAATCTCTAATACAGCAGTTTACCAAACATTACTGTATTAACAATCCAGGTGTTGCCCTTGCGAAGCTTATAGTGGAAAATCATCAAAAATGTGTTATCTGGACATTTTCTTTTTGATCGACTAAGGGTACGACGCACGGAGCAAGCAATATGTCTGGTCGATACAATGGTGTACAGGCAATTATTTGATAAAAATTTGCTCCGCATGCTCTGTAAGTCTATTGTGCAGCACGCTCTTCGAACCTTGCTGTATCTATTTACAACAAAGTACCAGCCATTAGAGATTGCCTAACCACAATTGAAGCAGTTTACAATTATTTCAATACACCGAAAAGAAAAGATATGCTGCAAAAAACAATAAGCGAAAACGGCTGAATCTGACGCGATAGATCTCAAAACATCAAGCAGTAGAAGATTTTGAGGACCTATATCAGTTTTTGTTCTAGACTCTTGACCAAATAAGAACATTGGAAAGTGACGCAAAGAACTTAAAAACCGCTATGGATTTCGAGAAATAGATTAGCTTAAAGGTTATAAGTATGGTTTACCAACTCTCGTTGCCATTAATTCGAGAGTTTCAAAGAGCTAATTCAGACTTCGTCCAAGCTATGGATCTCGCCAAAGATTTAAGGGATGAACTAAAAATTAAACGGGCAGAAGATGACTCACTTTCGAAAGTGTTTGAAGATCCGAAAAAAGATAGATGAAGTCCTTGATATTGACGATAACATTTGTTAACCAACAAAAGAATCGTTCGAACCCTTCGGTTCAAAGTATTGAAGAATATTTTCGTGTTACTGTTTTCAATCCTTCTCACATAGAAATCGAGAGAAGGAAGAAGGAGAATTAAAAACTTGGGAGAGATAATAATATTTCCTCTAACAATTCATTGGAAGCGCTCGATAGCTGCTCCGAAGAAAGCTTTCTCACTCTATAAATTTTGTTATAGCTACACTGCCGGTATCAACGTCAACCGAAAGTACATTCTCCAGTTTAAAGAAAATAGAGATAGTGAGATTCTTAAAAATATGTCTATTTTAATGACAGTGTGATTATCTTTGGTTGTTTACTAGTTTGCAGGATCGTTTAAATGGTTTGGTTACTCTAGCTATTCATCGCGACATACCTATAACAGCAGACGAGGCTATAAATTATCCAAAAGGAATAAAAAACTGGATTTCATTTTGTGATTTATTTTTTAAATTAATACTATTTTACTTTTTACATCAATATTTGTTTTAGTTCATATTATCTTTAAAAAAATATGAGATTTTATGGCATACATAATGAATTCAATGAAGTCTTGTTATTTGTCTTTTTTTTTTTTTTAATTATTAATATTTAAAAAAAAAATTAGCAACTAAATCTATCTAGCTATCGACGCCACTGACTTATGCACATCCACAGACAAATCCCGATCGATGTTGAAAAGTAATAACAAGGTTTTCAAAAACCGGCTCAAAAAAAAAGTTAGATTTTAGCATTTAATTAACTGTTTTAAACTAATTTAACTTATTTTTTTTTTTAATTTTTTAAACAATTTTTCTAATTCTTTTAAATAAAAAATGTAGTCTTTTATTTGATTGAGTTTATATTCAATAACTGCAAATCATTGAAAAGGAAGGAAAACTGCCTTGGTGCTGTGGACAGAAAGCAGAAGCGAGAACCTGCATGTTTATTCCTCTTTCCATTCCCTCTGAGTGTAGTGAGGACAGGCTTATAGCCACACGTTCATTCTTCGGCATTGGCGCTGAAGAGAGAATTACTTGTGTTTATTCCCACTTCCCCTCCTTCTGAAGGTATCGAGAACACGCTTATAGCCACACATTAATTCCATGGCTCTTGCGCTGAGGACAGAATTACTTGTGTTTATTCTTCTTTCCCCTCCTTCTGAAGGTATCGAGGACAGGCTTGTAGCCACTCGCTTATTCTTCTGCATTTGCACTGAGGACAGAACTACTTGTGTTTATTCCTCCTTCCCCTCCTTCTGAAGGTATCGAGGACAAGCTTATAGCCACACGTTCATTCTTCGGCATTTGCGCTGAGGACAGAATTACTTGTGTTTATTCCTCCTTCCCGTCCTTCTGAAGGTATCGAGGACAGGCTTAAACCCCTTGTTAATTCCCTGGCACTTGCGCCGAGGACAGAGTCAAGTTATTATCCGCCCGAATACCTATATGGAGTTGCACCGACCTGACTGGGAAAAAATCATTGTTACCTAATATGAACTAAACGATTACTCTAAGTATCCTTCTAATGACAGGTCATCGAGCGATATACTTCGTCTTCAATATTATTTGCGTCGACAAGTATTGTTATATATTATATTAAGCAAAACCTGTTAGTATTAAAAAGATAAATAAAAAGGAATTATTATTAAAAAGGAAACGTTGGTTGTTTTTGGTTATTTTGGCAAACATTTGGCTGAATCTTTATCTCGACTTCTGATGCTTCGTCGGGAATACCTTGGACAGACTGAGCTTACCTCAGTCTTAGAAAGAAAGCATCGCAAAATGGGACCCGAGCAGGGACTATAAAAGATTTAAAACAACCAAGCCAAAACCAATACTTTTCGAAAGGTCCCACCTTCTAAGAGACCACATACCAACCAACGCCGTAATTTGGCTAAATAAATTACGAGATCAAATTTTTGAAATTGACGTTCTTTTCCCGACCACCGCCGACGGCATATCCGACTAGAACCAGCAATATGTCAGACTCCGAGGACCAAGAAGATCAATACTTGAACCCATGTAAGAATCTTATGAAGAGAGCTGATTGAAACACTGGCTGCTCGTAAATTAGACACAACAGGTAGCGTACAAATACTACGAAAACTCCTCAGTCAGCTGTTAAGGAAACTGAGAGATCACGGCGCGACACAGAATCTTTGCCAGACGTGGGAAGATACTATCGAGAAACGCCTCAATGAAGATGGAGATACAACAAGGAGTGTTGCGATTACTCCGGTTTCACCTACTCAGACGAATGCCGACCAAAGAATGCCGCATGTACCGAAGACTCCGTATTACACGGAAATTCAGTTTCCTGTTCCAGCTATGAGTAAAAGTCCAACTGTACAGGAACTTAGCATCCCGGGGCGTACGGAAGAACGACCCTTGGGCCAGCCCTACAACCATTTGTGATCATCACAGAGTCTACCACCATACCCTCGATCATCGGGTCGGTATACTTTAAGAGCTATGAAGCAGAAGTGATGAACACTGTCCGTAAGTGGGGTCTCAAGTTCGATGGAACTGAGATTCCCTTGGAATTCATAAAACGAATAACAGAATTCACGACATGCTACGACATTCCGCAAATCATATGCTCCGCACTCTCCCCGAGTTGTTTAAAGGAAATGTATTGGAGTAGTTGCAAGTTAAGCTTGAGAATTTAACAACGTGGGAAGACTTCCACCAAGCATTTACCCAGTTTTTCTTATCACCTCGATACTTTACTAAGCTCGAGGATGAAATATATCGCCGACGTCAGGGGCCAAGAGAAAGCGCAAAAGAATATATCCTGAAGACACATTTCATACACCAGCACCCACGCATTACTGTACAAGACAATCTCGACCGAATATTTGATGGACTAAGGCCCGAATATAGATTATACGCACGTCGCGTCGTAAGGATTTTCAGACAGTTGATGACTTGTTACTTCTCGTCGAGGAGTGTGACGCTATTAAAAGAGACGAAAGGTATATACCTACTACTCCGTCTCGACCGAATGCGAGTTCCACCCCTATGCGCCACGAAACCTCCGCTCCCGCAATCTCTTACGATCGCCAGACTCACTGCTGAAATTGTAAACAGCGAGGCCACCGTAGAGAAAATTGCCGAAAGCCATTTCGCTTGTTTTGTACGTTCTGCGGGCAAGATGGCACCTTAACCAAGGACTGCTCGTGTCGTCGTAGCAACGTGGCCGTCGTACACGTCTAACCCCACCGAGATCCACGACCTTACGTGCCAATCAAATTTGAGGATGACGTCTACTACGCTCTGCTAGACACTGGTTCAACGAAAACCTACATCAAAAAACAATTCCGAGACCATCTCCGCCGACTAAAAATACCTAGCTATGTATCATATGAAAAGATAAGTATGGCGAACGAAACTTCCACCACAACGAAAGTAAAATACAGGATCTCATTCGAATCAAACGGGATGCAAATCAATCAAAACGTGATATACATGCCATTCCTAGAAGTTGACGCATTACTTGGACTGGAAGCATTACGACAAGCCGGTTTAGAAATACTTATAGGAAATCAGATCGTTGGAGGTTA
Organism: Melanostoma scalare; assembly: GCA_949752695.1. Taxonomy (NCBI): domain Eukaryota; kingdom Metazoa; phylum Arthropoda; class Insecta; order Diptera; family Syrphidae; genus Melanostoma; species Melanostoma scalare. Next base: position 103,815,742 of record OX456984.1, on the reverse strand, counting down.
AATGCCAGGTTATATCGACCCCTCAACCAGAATCCAGACTCGACCATCCATGGCTCCCCCACACGCAGCAGCGAACCCGCACATTTAAGGGTATTGAGCCGACCAGAAAAGGCTCTGTCACCGCAGCCAATCACAATCCCCGATTCCCAAAAAGAACAATATGAACGCTATCAGCGACCGAATGCCGTGCATGGCTGCCCCCACACGCAACAGCGAATCCGTGAATTCCGGCGTACTGAGCCGACCAGGAAGAGCACCGTCGCCGAAGCCAACCACAATCCCCGATATGAAGGCTACCAGGGAACAAAGGGCAGCTGCGGAAGAATTACTCGAAAAGAAAATGCAACCCCCACCAGAAGGGCAGAAGATGACAGGTTTCAAACAACCACTCACCACAAACCGAAAGAAGGAAGAACACCAGTCAACCCAACCATCCACCAGCCAAGGGCTCATAGCTGAACCATATACCTTCGTGCAACAGAAGGATGCTGTACGCCCCAATTTTACCCCACCGACCCTCTCAGCAACGCCAAAGGCGATAATTCCAGTCTATTCTGTGATGGAATATACGAATTCGGAAGTAGGCGACCGATATCGCGAAGTAGAGGAGATTGTAGAAAACGATGAACTATTGTAATGGTTGTATAAAAAAAAAAAAAAGGAAAAAAAAGTTTAAATTTGATCTTTGAAAATATTAAAAAAAAAAAATTTATTGAAAAAAAAAATTTGATGTATGAAAAAAAAATGTTAATTGAATCAAAAAAAATATATGAACAAAAAATTAAAAAGAAAAGTGAAAAAAAATCAAAAAACAAAAAATATGAAAAAAAAAAAATTAAAAAGAATCAGAAAAATTTTGAAAGAAACAATGATTTTGAAAGAAAAGAAATTTTAATTTTAAGCCGAGAAGGTTCTCGACTTGTGAACAGAGGGAGCTCTGTAAGCTTCACAGTGCGGATATTTTATTTGACAAAATTCGGGCGATATACATACATCATACATATAACCAACGCCTTCGGAAAAATCGAACCAACGAAAACAACGAAAACCTCCGCAAGCACCCACAGCAACACACGAGTTACATACACCCCACACGATACACATTTCTATCTTATCTACTTATCTTGTATCTGAGCGCCAGTTTTATGTCAATGCTGTTCGACTATGGAACTCACTCCCCACTCATTTAAAAATGATAAACTGTACAACGCAATTCAATAAAATGTTGAAGGAATACTATAAAGCAATTTGATGCATTGCCCAAAGGCTGGGTGTATGTTTGTGAGGCTGATGGTGATGATGATGATGGTGATGGTGATGCGTATCATAATTTTCTTTTTCTTAATTTTCATACTTTTTCTTATAAATTATTCTGAAATTTATTTTTTTTTTTCATTAATTTTTTAGAAATTTTTTCTTGGTTTTTTTCTTAATATTCTATTTTCTTATTTAAAATTTTTGAATTATTTTATTAACATACCTAAAATTAAATGAAATATCAATTTCTGCAACATTATACTTTATTTAATATAAAAGTACTACGTACTGATATTTGCTCTAATTTAAAAGATATTGTATCTTACTGAGTAATAAACTAAACTAAACTAAATCTCCTTTAGGCAAATCAGACCATTGTGTCATATCGGTAGATTTTTCGCTTTCCGTCACGGTAAAAAAAGATAAAGTCCCTAAAAGAACTGTGTGGCAATACGAGAAAGCCAATTGGGACGGCCTGAATAATTTCTTTCTAAATTTTAATTGGTCATTGTGCTTTCTCGACGGAAACGTTGATGCATCAGCTGATATGATATCTAACGTTATTCTCAACGGCATGAGAAATTTTGTTCCTAACAGAGCAAAAAGTATCATCCCCAAAGAGAATTCGTGGTTTGATTCAAGCTGTAAAGAGGCGATTAGGGATCGAGAAAGTAGTTTTCGCAAATTTAAAGATAACCCTACTGTAGAAAACCGAAATTTGTTCAAACGGGCCAGAAATAGCTGTAATGCTCAGATACAAAGGGCTAAGTTTTTACATGACCAAAAAGTAAGGCAAAAAATACTATTGTGTCCAAAAGGAAGTAAAAACTTTTGGTCTTTTGTGAAGAACATTAAGAACTCGACCACGTCATCGGTCCCAACGCTCGTCTTCAATGACTCTCCGTATGTCAGCTCCATCGACAAAGCCAATTTGCTGGCAGCTCAATTTGCTGCCAACTCGACACTTCCTCATAGCATAGTGGCTCCACCTGAGCTCGAGTCTGCAAATTCTTTGATGATATTTTTTCGAACTCGCTCGGTTGCGAGAGTCCTTAAAGATCTCAACATACATAAATCCGCTGGTCCAGATGGTATCCCCGCCGTTATTCTGAAGAGGTGTTCTTCTACGCTGGCAAAACCACTGCGTAAACTTTTCCATCTTTCCAATTCTGCTGGGATTTTTCCGAGCAGATGGAAAACTGCATTTGTCCAGCCGGTCCCTAAAAAAGGCGGAAAGGCTTTTTTATCGAAAATGCGTGCTTTTGGTATCGATGAGTCTCTTCTTCGTTGGATTAGAAACTACCTTTCCGACCGTTCAATACAAGTTGTGTTGGACGGCTTCAAGTCTGATACCCACTTCATAAATGCTGGTGTGCCCCAGGGCTCCGTTTTGTCTCCGACTCTCTTCCTCATTTTCATTAATGATCTCTTGTCTGAAACTTCTAATCCACTTAACTGTTTTGTTGACGACTCGACCCTGAGCTTTTCATATTCGTTTCCAAATTCACGTCCCTGCTCTTCGGATGTGGAACTGGAACGGTTGCGTATGATAAGCTCATCGAATTCTGACCTTGACAGCATTGTTGCATGGGGTCTTATGAACCGAGTAGAATTCAATGCTTCGAAAACTCAATGCTGTCTCTTGTCGTTGAAGCTTAACATTCCCCCATTGCCATTATCCATGAATGGTACCTGCATCGAAGAAACCGAAAAGCTGTCAGTACTTGGTATGTGTGTAAACGATGATCTTCGTTGGAATGACCACATATTTCAAGTCGCCAAAAACAGTGCTAAATGCTTAGGCTTCTTGAGACGATGCAGGAAATTCTTCACCCCTTCTGATCTGGCTACAATTTATAAGGACTTCATCCGCCCAAAACTGGAGTATAACTCCCATATCTGGTCAGGTGCTTCTCAAACATCTTTGCACCTACTTGATAGGGTACAAAATAGAGCGTTAAAATTGATAGGTGATAGTTCAATCGTAGAATCAATTGATTCTCTTGAACATCGTCGAAACGTTGCCTGTCTCACTCTCTTTTATCGCTTTTTCCACAAGCAGTGCTCTAGTGAAGTAGCCAGTTGCATTCCTCCCCTGAAACAATTTAGCCGCAACACCCGCCTCGCTAGGAATGTTCATCAGTTTTACCTTGAGCCCAACTTCGGACGTACAGTCAAGTATAGAGATTCGTATTTCAGTGGCACCACCCGAATGTGGTATGCTTTACCTGGCTCTGTATTTCCCCTTCATTACGATTCACAAAGGTTTAAAAGCAACGTCCATCGGTGTCTCCTTTTAAATTCTCTCCTATTTTCCTAAATGCTCGCACTGTGTCTAACAACATGATAAGGGTATTCATAACCCCTTGGTGTGCGCGTTAATTATAAAAAAAAAAAAAAAAAAAAAAAAAAAAAAAAAAAAAAAAAAAAAAAAAAAAAAAAAAAAAAAAAAAAAATCGTAGGAAATGTGATATGAGGATGTGATTCAGCATACATTTTGAGGACGGCACTAGTTCACTAGCCAGCTATCCAAGATTTTAGCTGGAAATATATTTCCTAAAAATGTACTCCACAACGATCCGAGCATCTCTCCGATCATTGATTTTGCAGAGTCCGGCAAGGCTCAAACGTTTATTCCGTGTAGATTCCCTTCCGGAATCACCACGGACATTGGAAGCTACTGACGCAAAAGTAGTTTCAACGATAATTACATCGCATTGGAGCTTTGGACAGAAGGCAGAAGCGAGAACCTGCTTTGTTTATTCCTCTTACCACTCCCTCTGAGTGTAGTGAGGACAGGCGCGGATCCAGGGGGGGGGGGGGGTCAATTGCCCCCCCTCTATGTCAATAAAAATGTTAAGTCTGAAGCAAACTGTACGTATTCGCTACAAAAAAGAAGTTTTTGATCAAATTTTTAGTAACGTTCGGGATTCACCATATTATTCAATACTTTTTGATGAAACAACTGATACATCTCACCTCTCCCAGCTGAGTATTATATTACGCTACGTTCACAATGGTAGCATTCGTGAGAGTTTTGTATCTTTCGTGGATGCATTTGGGGAACTAGCTTATTCCAGAACTGATGAAGAATACGAATCTGATGAGGATAGCGAGAACACGCTTATAGCCACACGTTAATTCCATGGCTCTTGCGCTGAGGAGAGAATTACTTGTGTTTATTCTTCCTTCCTCTCCTTCTGAAGGTATCGAGGACAGGCTTGTAGCCACTCGCTTATTCTTCTGCATTTGCACTGAGGACAGAACTACTTGTGTTTATTCCTCCTTCCCCTCTTTCTGAAGGTATCGAGGACAGGCTTATAGCCACACGTTCATTCTTCGGCATTTGCTCTGAGGACAGAATTACTTGTGTTTATTCCTCCTTCCCGTCCTTCTGAAGGTATCGAGGACAGGCTTAAAGCCCCATGTTAATTCCCTGGCACTTGCGCCGAGGACAGAGTCAAGTTATTATCCGCCCGAATACCTATATGGAGTTGCACCGACCTGACTGGGAAAAATCATTGTTACCTAATATGAACTAAACGATTACTCTAAGTATCCTTCTGATGACAGGTCTTCGAGCGATATACTTCGTCTTCAATATTGTTTGCGTCGACAAGTATTGATATATATTATATTAAGCAGAACCTGTTAGTATTAAAAAAATAAATAAAAAGGAATTATTATCAAAAAAGGTTGTATTTGGTTATTTTGGCAAACATTTGGCTGAATCTTTATCTCGACTTCTGATGCTTCGTCGGGAATACCTTGAACAGACTGAGCTTACCTCAGTCTTAGAAAGAAAGCATCGCAAAATGGGACCCGAGCAGGGACTATAAAAGATTTCAAACAACAAAGCCAAAACCAATACTTTTCGAAAGGTCTCACCTTCTAAGAGACCACATACCAACCAACGCCGTAATTTGGCTAGATAAATTACGAGAGCAAATTTTTGAAATTGATGTTCTTTTCCCGACCACCGCCGACGGCATATCCGACTAGAACCAGCAATATGTCAGACTCCGAGGACCAAGACGATCAATACTTGAACCCATGTAAGAATCTGGGTTTCATTTATTTTCATTTCATTTCATTTCATTTTATTAATTACAGGAATCTTTTACAATGGGCTACAAAGCCTTTAAATTAGTAAAAGTTAAGTTAATTGTTCTTTACATTATTAATTTACATTACCTTATTATAAGCTTAATATTACACATTGAGTATTGAGCAAGAAAAGAATTTAATAAGGAGTATTGAGCTTAGTAAGAGTTAATTTCAATTTTAATAAAATAAACATTAAAAAAAGGGTTGTACTAAAACATTTAATTTAATGCCAAATAATTAAACAAGCTTGCCTCAAACTGAGTGGTACCACGCTGTCTCCTGATAGATATGGGTAAATGGTTCCATTGCCTTATGACATCTACGAAAAACTGATTTTCTGAAATTCTGCAGCTAAAGATGGGTTGTAATATGGTAAAAGACCGAGACGAACTAGAAAATTTTATTTTTTCAAATAGGTATGAAGGTGTTTTACTTATTATTATTCTGTTGAGTGTTTTTAAGGACAAGTATTTCAGATATGTGTATAGAGTGCAACCTAAAATCCTGCTTGAAAAATTAGAGATATGATGAAATCTTTTGAGATTATAGACATAACGTGTTACATTGTTGAAAGCAACTGACAGATTTCTTCTCGTTACAGAACTTTGGATTGTGAATATTTGACATCCATACGTGATAAGGGGTAAAATCAAAGTTTTTGCTAGCCTTAATCTAATATGTTGTGGAGTAAAATGTTTCGATTGAGATAAACTGCGCAATGATCCGTAAATTTTCCCGATTACCGATCGTACATGATCATCCCAAGTAAGAGTTGAGTTAAAAAGTATACCTAAATTCTTGGCTTTACTTACGTAATCCAGTTTATCATTTCCAAGATACAGTGCTGGGAAGTAATCGTAATTAAGCGATGTTTTGCAAATTATAAGACATTTCGATTTTACTGGATTCAGATTTAAGGAGTTAGTGTTTGACCACAGCAGTATTTTACTAAGGTCGGAATTTAATTTGTAAACCCCATCCTCAATCATTCCAAGTTTGCAACTTAACTGAACTTGAGCATCATCCGCATACAAGTCAACAATCGAGTGGTTTGTTTGCGTTGGAAGATCATTTATGAACATCGAAAATAACAACGGGCCAAGAATCGATCCCTGTGGAACTCCAGAGAAAAGGTTGAGAGGTCGCGAAATATTATCGTTAATAGTAACAGCCTGGCTCCGACCACTTAGATACGATAGAATTAGATCAGCAGCACTATTTGAGAAACGAAACTGATTTTTAAATTTCAAAATGAGCTTTTGATGATTGACAGTATCAAATGCTTTGGAGAAATCCAGTAGCACTAAAAAAGTTAACATGTCTTTGTCGATCGCATTTCGAATATCATCTGAAACTTTTAAGATAGACGTCACGCAACTGTGGCCATGTCTAAATCCAAATTGTTTGTCTGTTAAAAGCTTATTTACATTCAAAAAGTGACTTATCTGTTTATGCAGTAGTTTTTCAAATACCTTCGATAAAAACGGTAATATTGAGATAGGTCGGAATTCTTTTGGCGATGAACGTGTTTCACTTTTTTTAAGGACAGGTATAATTTTTGCGATTTTCCAAGTACTGGGAAAACATGAAGACATAATGACTGTGTTGAAAATATGTGTAAGTGCTGGAAGTATTTCTGGTAAGATTAACATGATAAAACGCGGGTGGATTCCGTCTAAGCCTATGGCATATGATTTGATTTTTAGAATTGCGCTTAGAACATCCGCATCATCAACTCTTACAAATCCAAAGTAATGACGATTATCGGGGTCAACAACCCGATAACCCTCATTCTCATTTGCCGGGTCAACAACCGGAAACTCAAATGAATGATCAAGTGCACCATTGTTGCTAGATATATTTTGATAGCTTTGAACTTTTGCAAACTCTTCATTGAGATAATTAGGACAAATATCCGCGCTACAAATTTCTTTTTGTTTACCAACGCCAAGTTCTCGAATGTTTTTCCAAAGTGTTTTTGAGGAAAGGTTTTCGCTAAGTCGTTCAGAATACACTCTTTGCTTGGCATCACGTATCTTTTTGCACACCAAGTTTCTCAATGATCGAAATTTTGCTAACATTTCAGGAACTCGAAACCGCTTCCAACGTTTATAAGCCTGATCACGTTGTCTTATAAGGTTTAGAATTTCAGGCGTAAACCATGAATTCATTGTGGTATTTTGTAATTTAACTTTTAGAGGGATTTGTTTGTCGAAAAGTTGAGTTCTAGAGTCTTGAAGAAATTTTACTTGATCATCAGGTGATACTAGATATATTATGATATATTATTTGCCAGTTAAACTGTCGAATGTCTCGCACAAGTTCATCAGGTTTGAAAATTTTGATGTCTCTATACTTGTAGATTGTGGGCTTGAAAGGTGGATTGACTTTAAGGGTGGCAAACAATAGGTCATGCTTGGAGAAAGCAGGGCATCCAGTTGAGTATGGCGCTGGGATTACTTACAATTAATAAATCTAACAACGTAGAACTTGTTGCTGAAAAGTGAGTGGGATTTTTACAGTTTACTGGGAAGAGACCATATGTTTCCAGCCTATCAAGAAAGTTTTTTGAATTAATAGATTCAAGCAAGTTACAGTTAAGGTCACCGCACATGATGATTTCAGAGTATGAAGAAGACTGTCTTTCTATTTCGGTATAGAGTTCAAGAAAATCGATGTATCTGTTTGGGCGGTAAGCAACCCCAAGTAAGCAGCGATTTGTACTGTTTGGAATCTCTACGAAAACATATTCAATTTGTGACAACAGCTCAGATTTTATAACTACTTTGAATTCAATAGATTCGAGTATGTAAATGGCAACACCTCCACCACCTCTGTTTGTTCTATCAGCACGAATCAATTTGTAACCCACCATGTCATATACTACATCTATTATATCAGCATGAAACCATGTTTCTGAAACACATATTATATCAATACCTGACCTTACAAACACATTTCTAAATTCATCTATCTTAGAATGCAAACTCTGTGCATTTATATGACAGAGCTTGAGCCCCACATATTGTTTACTGAGAATTCCCAACATATATCGCAGTTTTTCATCTCTGTCAAAAGCATGAGAACAATTATCATTCAGTGCTAAAAGATTAGCCATTATCATACGACTTCACAGAAATGTTTAAATTACCTATCAGAAAACAAGCACCACACCTATAAAAAGCAAACATGATAAAAACATGGCAAAAGTTAAATGAAGTTAAAAGAAAATGGTATAAAAGAGAAAAAATAAATAAATAAGTAAATAAATAAAAGCAATAAGTTGATTTGAAGAGAAAAAAAAGAAGTATTACAAGAAGTTTTGATTTAAAATTTTCTTTGAAAAGCTGCTCACGATCCGTCTGCATTGTTATCTCCTTCATTCCTTACGCCTGCAATTCGATTTAAGCTTTCAATAGATGTAGCTAAAAGTGATCTATCATCTGCTGTTGTTCCCATCTTGTTTACAAAAACTCTCCCATTGCGAGTGTAAGCACTGACGAGCTTTTTTGTTCGCTTTAAATGTAGAGCTTTTCGAAGAATCATATGGTTATGTGACGTTAAGCTTTCATTTACGAAAATTCGGCTGTCAGATGGCATACCAATATCACGCAAGCTGTGTTTACTTTTGTTGATTTCCAACGTTGATGGATCGCTGCAAACAAAGTATTTTTTTCGGTGGTTGTTTTGAACTTCACTATTATTGCAGTGTCTGTTTTTGTTAAATTCTGCTTAGGTTTCACACGAAAAATGTTTATCGGTTTAGGTGGTGTTGAGCAACCGACAGAAACACAAAGTTTGTTAAATAAGCTGGATAGATCTTCTCCATTATTTTTTGGTATACCAAGCAAGATTGCATCAGCTGACATGCTTTCTCGCTCTAGCTCATCAATGCGTTGCAAAAGCAATTGGTTAGGTACCAACACAGCACACTGCACATTTGCCGCCTCAAGCTGCTCTACTCTCCTTGTCAAGTCGACCAAAGTTTGATCAACAATCGCAAATTGTTGTAAGAAGCCGCTTTCGATTTTGTTTAGTTTTTCATTCAACTTACGATTTTCTGTGAGGATAAACTCTCTTAGGCCTTTTATCTGGTTTTCAATTAGCAATTCGATGGATTTTATTTCGATGCCAATTGTGGTTTTAGATGTATTTGATTGTGTTGCACCTGTCTTTTGTTGTTGGCCTCCGCTACGTGTCGATGGTTTTTTGTCATTAGGTTGCGGGGTATTTGATTGTGACATCGTATATCGCGTTTATTAATACTAAGTTTATGCTCAAGAAATTGAAAGTTCAATGGTTTTTTTTAATTAAACTCAATCTGAGGTGACAAATGAGCAAAATAAAAGCACTTTAATAATTTAATTTAACGTATTATGAATTGAAACTTAAAAGGAAAATTGCACAGTAGAATTTTAGCGTCTAACTTGACATTCTCTCATATGAGATTCCTATATATTTTATGAAGAGAGCTGATTGAAACACTGGCTGCTCGTAAACTAGACACAACAGGTAGCGTGCAAATACTACGAAAACTCCTCAGTCAGCTGTTAAGGAAACTGAGAGATCACGGCTCGACACAGAATCCTTGCCAGACGTGGGAAGATACTATCGAGAAACGCCTCAATGAAGATGGAGATCCAACAAGTAGTGTTGAACGAATGCCGACCAAAGAATGCCGCATGTACCGAAGACTCCGTATTACACGGAAATTCAGTTTCCTGATCCAGCCATGAGTAAAAGTCCGACTGTACAGGAACCTAGCATCCCGGGGCGTACGGAAGAACGACCCTTGGGCCAGCCCTACAACCATTTGTGATCATCACAGAGTCTACCACCATACTCTCGATCATCGGGTCGGTATACTTTAAGCTATGAAGCAGAAGTGATGAACACTGTCCGTAAATGGGGTCTCAAGTTCGATGGAACTGAGAATCCCTTGGAATTCATAAAACGAATAACAGAATTCACGACATGCTACGATATTCCGCAAATCATATGCTCCGCACTCTCCCCGAGTTGTTTAAAGGAAATGTATTGGAGTAGTTGCGAGTTAAGCTTGAAAGTTTAACAATGTGGGAAGACTTCCACCAAGCATTTACCCAGTTTTTCTAATCACCTCGATACTTTACTAAGCTCGAGGATGAAATATATCGCCGACGTCAAGGGCCAAGAGAAAGCGCAAAAGAATATATCCTGAAGACACATTTCATACACCAGCACCCACGCATTACTGTACAAGACAATCTCGACCGAATATTTGATGGACTAAGGCCCGAATATAGATTATACGCATGTCGCGTCGTAAGGATTTTCAGACAGTTGATGACTTGTTACTTCTCGTCGAGGAGTGTGACGCTATTAAAAGAGACGAAAGGTATATACTGTTGAAAATAAGCAAACCAGCAACTAACACTGTAGTACAATCTACTGTACTTATATCAATGAAGTATTTAATATCAAATTCATGTTTTTAGTTTTCAATATGAATTGAATGTTTTATTATATTATTCTCTATTTAGCTCCTGAACAATAAACAACTATTATTTTTAAGGGATTGTTTTATTTGGATTCAAATATAAATCCCATAGGTTATGGGCCCAGCACGCTTCCACTGCGCTGAAGAAAAGAAATTAGCTCGCTAAAAAGGCTAAACGAATACATACGAACATTGAAAACGAAGAAAAAGTTCAAGAACAATTGAAGAGCAATTAATTTTTGTGAAACTATAGAGAATCAAGTAAATCGAAGAGGACCATACCATGAGCTATACCAATGTGAAGATTGAGACGTTGGGAAAGGACAATTTCGACACATGGAAGATTCAAGTTGAAGCCCTTCTCATAAAGAACGATGCCTGGAAGTATGTGAATGGAACATGCGAGAAGCCGTCTACGCCGGAATCAGCAATAGCTGAGTGGATAAATAATGATGCGAAAGCAAAAGCTGATTTGATTTTAACCATCTCTCCAACTGAATTGAGGCAAATCAAAAATTGCACAACATCTAAGGATATATGGGAAAAGCTGCAGAATCTGTATCAATCAAAAGGACCATCGCGAAAGGCAACGCTATTGAAAAATTTAATCCTGCTCAGAATGAAGAATGGAGAAGACATGAGAGACCACATTCGAAATTTTTTCGATATTGTGGACAAAATTCAAGAAATGGATTTGGAAATCGTTGATGACCTATTAACAATTCTGTTGCTCTACAGCATTCCAGACGAATACGAATCCTTCCGAATCGCAATTGAAACCCAAGAGAAATTATTGAATCCTGAATCTCTGAAAATTAAACTTCTCGAGGAATATGAAGCAAGAAAGCGAAATACATCGAATAGTGCTTCAGGTGCCATGTTTGTGAAAAAGAATAATGGCACATCGAACCGAACGAACAAGTATGAAAAACCAGCCGAAGAACGCTTTAAGTTTGCTTGCCATACATGCGGCAAAACTGGCCACAAAGCAAGGGACTGCAGATCGAAGAACTTCAAAAAGATCTCAGCAAATCGAAGTGAACAACGTGAAGAAGTCAACCGAAATGCAGCAGTTGCAATGAAAGCCAGCAATGAAAAAGAAAGTTGGTGCTTGGATTCAGGCGCATCGTCACACATGTGCTTCGAAAAATATAAATTCACTTCAATCAATCCTTCAAACACAGGAATGCTTAGTTTGGCCAACAATGAATCAACGAAAATTGAAAGAAAGGGAGATGTTTTGTTGACTCTTAACGAAGACCTGACCGTCAATTTAGAAGAAACTCTTTTTGTACCAGACCTTCGATCAAATCTGTTATCAGTGTCAAAAATAACAGAGCACGGTTTTAAAGTCACATTTGGAAAGAAGGAAGCCGTGATTTATCGCCCTGAAACTGGTGAAGAAGTTATGAAGGCTCATAGAATCCATGACCTGTATTATGTAAGAGAATACTCAGAAGATAGCAGAATTGCACAGAAGACTTCGTCGTCACTTCAAGAATGGCATGAAAGATTTGGACATCTGAATGGAGCTGACTTGAAGAACATCATACGCCAGAAGAAAGTTATGGGGATAACCGCCCGAGTTGAAGAGGAACTGCCAGTTTGTGAAACGTGCATCAAGGGGAAGCAATCTCAAAAACCGTTTTCAAGGTCGGAATCTAGAAGCGAAAACATTTTAGATCTTGTGCACACTGACGTTTGTGGACCAATGCGCGTAAGTTCTATCGGTGGTTCAAGATACTTCCTTACATTCATCGATGACAGATCTAAATGGACCGAAGTTTATTTCCTGAAGAAGAAGAGCGAAGTCATCGACATGTTTAAGGAGTACAAGAATATGGTAGAGAAGAAAACTGGCTACAAAATCAAAACCTTGCGATCTGACAACGGGTCTGAATACACAAGCCATCAATTTGAAACGTTTTTGAAAGATGAAGGAATCAAGCATGAACTAACTGTTGAGTATACACCGCAACAAAACGGTGTGTCTGAAAGAAAAAATCGAACGTTAGTCGAGATGGCGCGTTGCATGATGATACAATCAGGACTCTCAGCAGGTTTCTGGGCAGAAGCAATTCTCACATCTAACCACATCAGAAATAGATGCCCTTCAAAGAGCTTAGATGGTGAAATTCCATTTCAATTGTGGACTGGAAGAATCCCCGTTGTAAGCTATTTTAGAAAGTTTGGATCAACCGCATTCGTGCTCGACAAAACACCCGGAAGAGGCAAGTTCGATCCAAAATCCAAAAGATGTATTTTTATCGGATATTCAGAGCAGTCAAAAGCGTACAGACTTTGGGACCCAGAAGCAAGAAAAGTTATCCGTAGTAGAAACGTCACTTTTACCGAAGCCTATCAGCCAGAAAACAATTTCGAAGATTTCATCAATGAAGAAATACCTCAAGACAAGGAACTAGAATGTAATGTACAAATTCATTCAGAAGCTATAAAAGAACCAGAACAGTTTACTGATGACAATATCGAAACACCTACAACCTGGAGAAGAGGACCAGGACGTCCACAGAAAGTTCTATCCGGAAACCGTGGTAGACCTCGAAAATTGTTCAACATGATTCAAGTTCAGAACAACAACGTTGATATAGAAGAAACATCAGAAAATGAAGAACCATCAAGCTTTGCAAATCTCATTCAATTTGGCGATCCGCAATCAATCGAAGAAGCTCTCTCGAGTCCAGAAGCCATGCAGTGGAAGAAAGCTATGAAGGATGAATACGAAGCCTTGAAGAAAAGCAAGACCTGGTGCGTTGTTCAACGCCCAAAAGGTAAGAAAATTATCAAATCTAGATGGATACTACGAACAAAATACGCCGCAACTGGATCATTAGAGCGTCGCAAGGCCAGATTAGTCGCCAAAGGATTCACACAAACACAAGGCGTTGACTACAATGAAACCTTTGCACCCGTAGCTAGAATTGGATCTATTCGAATGATAATAGCACTGGCTGTGGAACTTAATCTTGAACTTCACCAATTGGATTTCGTAAGTGCATATTTAAACGGCGAAATAGAAGAAGAAATTTTTATGGAAATCCCTGAAGCATTTGAAGAAATTTTACCCAAAGAGGAGCTCGAAGAATTTAAAGGTGATAAAGTCTGTCTAGTCAAGAAGGCCCTATACGGATTGAAACAGTCTGGACGACAATGGTACAAGAAATTAGATCAGAAGCTGAAGCGACTCAATTTAAAACCTTCATGTGCTGATCCTTGCGTCTATACTCGAACACAGAAAGATGAAATTACCATTGTTTTAATCTACGTTGATGACTTGATCGTAGCATCAAATAACCCGAAGAAACTGCAACAACTTAAAGAAGATTTATCAGAATCTTTTGAAATGAAAGATTTGGGAATGTTGAATTTTTGTCTAGGAATTCAATTCAAACAAGATAAAGATAAAAACGAAATCACAATGTCACAATCAAAATATGTACAGGACATCCTTTGCCGTTTCAACATGAAAGATTGTAAGCCAGTAAGTAGCCCTATGAATCCTAACGAAAAACTTACGAAAGAAATGTGTCCCAAAACTGATGACGAAATAGAAGAAATGGAAAATATACCCTACCAAAATTTGATTGGATCTTTGATGTATTTGGCCGTTTCAACACGACCAGATATTGCACATGCAGTAAGTATCCTAAGTCAATTCAACACAAACTTCGGCAAACAACACTGGATTGCAGCAAAAAGAGTGCTACGCTATTTAAAAGGCACAGATAATCTTGGACTGAAATTTACCAAAATCGGAAAAAACCTAATAGGATATGCTGATGCAGATTGGGGTTCATGTGTTGATGACAGACGATCATATACAGGATACAACTTTAACTTGGCAAATGCAGCAGTTAGTTGGGAATCCCGGAAGCAACGTACAGTTGCTATGTCAACTACAGAAGCCGAGTACATGGCTATATCCGAAGCAACTAAGGAAGCAATTTACCTCAGACGATTTTTGGACGAAATTTTAAATCAACCACAAGCAACAACCATTTTCAATGACAACCAAGGTGCTGGACAACTAAGCAAGAACACAGTATTTCACAATCGTACAAAACACGTTGATCTACGCCACCATTTCGTAAGAGAAGCTATAGAACGAGAGGACATCAAGATTGAATACATGCCTTCAGATGAAATGCCAGCTGATGTTTTAACAAAATCCTTATCAGCACCCAAGCACACTAATTGTATCAAAAACCTTGGTATGTGTTTAGTATAATTATTCGAGTTGCAGTTTGAGGGGAAGTGTTGAAAATAAGCAAACCAGCAACTAACACTGTAGTACAATCTACTGTACTTATATCAATGAAGTATTTAATATCAAATTCATGTTTTTAGTTTTCAATATGAATTGAATGTTTTATTATATTATTCTCTATTTAGCTCCTGAACAATGAACAACTATTATTTTTAAGGGACTGTTTTATTTGGATTCAAATATAAATCCCATATATACCTACTACTCCGTCTCGACCGAATGCGAGTTCCACCCCCATGCGCCACGAAACCTACGCTCCCGCAATCTCTTACGATCGCCAGACTCACTGCTGGAATTGTAAACAGCGAGGCCACCGTAGAGAAAATTGCCGAAAGCCAATTCGCTTGTTTTGTACGTTCTGCGGGCAAGATGGCACCTTAACCAAGGACTGCTCGTGTCGTCGTAGCAACGTGGCCGTCGTACACGTCAAACCCCACCGAGATCCACGACCTTACGTGCCAATCAAATTTGAGGATGACGTCTACTACGCTCTGCTAGACACTGGTTCAACGAAAACCTACATCAAAAAACAATTCCGACACCATCTCTGCCGACTAAAAATACCTAGCTATGTATCATATGAAAAGATAAGTATGGCTAACGAAACTTCCACCACAACGAAAGTAAACATTCGAATTAAACGGGATGCAAATCATTCAAAACGTGATATACAAGCCATTCCAAGAAGTTGACGCATTACTTGGACTGGAAGCATTACGACAAGCCGGTTTAGAAATACTTATAGGAAATCAGATCGTTGGAGGTAAAATGCCAGGTTATATCGACCCCTCAACCAGAATCCAGACTCGACCATCCATGGCTCCCCCCACACGCAACAGCGAACCCGTACATTTAAGGGTATTGAGCCGACCAGAAAAGGCTCTGTCACCGCAGCCAATCACAATCCCCGATTCCCAAAAAAACAATATGAACGCTATCAGCGACCGAATGCCGTGCATGGCTGCCCCCACACGCAACAGCGAATCCGTAAATTCCGGCGTACTGAGCCGACCAGGAAGAGCACCGTCGCCGAGGCCAACCACAATCCCCGATATGAAGGCTACCAGGGAACAAAGGGCAGCTGCGGAAGAATTACTCGAAAAGAAAATGCAACCCCCACCAGAAGGGCAGAAGATGACAGGTTTCAAACAACCACTCACCACAAACCGAAAGAAGGAAGAACACCAGTCAACCCAACCATCCACAAGCCAAGGGCTCATAGCTGAACCATATACCTTCGTGCAACAGAAGGAAGCTGTACACCCCAATTTTACCCCACCGACCCTCTCAGCAACGCCAAAGGCGATAATTCCAGTCTATTCTGTGATGGAATATACAAATTCGGAAGTAGGCGACCGATATCGCGAAGTAGAGGAGATTGTAGAAAACGATGAACTATTGTAATGGTTGTATAAAAAAAAAGGAAAAAAAAGTTTAATTTGATCTTTGAAAATATTAAAAAAAAAATTTATTGAAAAAAAAAATTTGATGTATGAAAAAAATAAATTAATTGAATAAAAAAAAATATATGAACAAAAAATTAAAAAGAAAAGTGAAAAAGAATCAAAAAACAAAAAATATGAAAAAAAAAATTAAAAAGAAAAGAGAAAAAGAATCAGAAAAATTTTGAAAGAAACAATGATTTTGAAAGAAAAGAAATTTTAATTTTAAACCGAGAAGATTCTCGACTTGTGAACAGAGGGAGCTCTGTAACGAAGCTTCACAGTGCGGATATTTTATTTGACAAAATTCGGGCGATATACATACATCATACATATAACCAACGCCTTCGGAAAAATCGAACCAACGAAAACAACGAAAACCTCCGCAAGCACCCACAGCAACACACGAGTTACATACACCCCACACGATACACATTTCCAAGTTTCCCATTCCCCCATTCGTTCGTATGCAAACGCATTCATCAACACACGACATTAGATAATATGTATTCGCCACAAACAACGATCAATGAGTTCGCTCGCTGATACAGCTCACATTCGCTTATCTTGGTTTGGTTTTCCAATTAAATCTTCACTTGTTGATTGGACTTAGATTAAGCGTCTGCGGTTGATACTTTGTTTTGTGTGTTTTTGTGGATCGTAATGTCGGGTAAGTTTAGAGTCGATTTTAGCAACATTTGGGGGTTGCGATCGAATTTTTTTTCTGTGTACGCTCACACTGCAAAATGCAGGCCAGCTGTTTTGGCATTGAGTGAAACTCAGGTGGGTGTTGATTCTGATTCATCAGAGTTCAACCTGCCTGGGTATAGCTTAGTGCCATTATTCTTTTCTTCTCATGGCCTCGCCGTATATGTTCGAAATGATATTGCTTACCAGCTTCTACCACAATACGGCCTCTGTTCTAATACGAACTTTAATTTCATGTGGTTAAAATTCACCGTCCGTAAGCATATCATTCATTTTTTTTATCTATAGAAGCCCCAATTTAGATAGCAATTCAACCTCTAACGAGTTTGATTCGCTATCTGAATCCATAATAAGAATTGTTTCCCTTTTTCCTCACACTGAAATCGCAATTGCGGGCGATTTCAATGTACACAATTCTGGTTGGCTTCGACATTCTGGCCAGACAACACCCGAAGGAAAATATGTTGAGATCTTCGCTGAGTTTAACGAATTAACTCAACTTGTTGATGAGCCCACTCGGGTTCCAGATATTGAAGGCCATGCGGCCAACACTCTTGACTTATTTCTCACTTCTCATCCCGAAAAATACTGGGTTGTAGTATCATCTCCCTTAGGCAAATCAGACCATTGTGTCATATCGGTAGATTTTTCGCTTTCCGTCACGGTAAAAAAAGATAAAGTCCCTAAAAGAACTGTGTGGCAATACGAGAAAGCCAATTGGGACGGCCTGAATAATTTCTTTCTAAATTTTAATTGGTCATTGTGCTTTCTCGACGGAAACGTTGATGCATCAGCTGATATGATATCTAACGTTATTCTCAACGGCATGAGAAATTTTGTTCCTAACAGAGCAAAAAGTATCATCCCCAAAGAGAATTCGTGGTTTGATTCAAGCTGTAAAGAGGCGATTAGGGATCGTTAGTTAGTTAGTTAGTTGAAAACTTTATTTAAGAAACTAGCTTTAAAATTTACAATTTTGATTTACTTAAGTTTAATATGGTTTGGCCAATAGCCGTCTACCAGATTGACATTATGATTGAACTTTTATGTACATTATAATTATTTGTTTATTTCAAAAGTTTCCTTCGAAGATGCGTTGCCTGTATTTAAGTGCGGTGGTAGTATAATTATACAAAATTTCCCAGCCTAGTTTTCCATTTAGGACGTCTAACGTACTGCTAAATTCCATAACAGCTACTCCAAAGTACCTTAACCGAAACTCCTTCAAAACTGGACATCTGGCGATGAAATGGTGCACATCTTCTCTCTCCTTGAGGTTGCATAGATCACATAGAATCGGCAGATCGGGTCGGTGTGGAATGTAATTTAGTTTGATAAGTTCACATCGGAGTTTTAATATTACGTTTATCATATTTATGTGATGGCGGTTCATTAAATATGTGCTCTCTCTTAAATTTGTATTTAGTTTGCTGTAAATCTGCCTATATTGTGAGGAGTGTGCTTCTTGTTTAAAATTTTCATGCATGGTGTGACTCAATTTCTCTAATATGGTGCTGAATTTTTGACTTATGTCAACTGGGTTCATATCGGAAGAAAATTTAAAATGTTCTCCTACTCGCGAAGCTAGTTCCTCCCACTTTTCGACGAGATCTCCCCTGGATAATATCACCTCCTGAAGAACTTTTTTAGGTAGCCTTTGCTCATCCATCTCCATTACTTTTAATATATACTTGAAATGCTGATTTAGAGTCCTAAGGAACAATGGTGGTTCTGTTGTTTCCAAGTGAAGCACATAGTTTGGGGTACCAGTAGGGATCGAGAAAGTAGTTTTCGCAAATTTAAAGATAACCCTACTGTAGAAAACCGAAATTTGTTCAAACGGGCCAGAAATAGCTGTAATGCTCAGATACAAAGGGCTAAGTTTTTACATGACCAAAAAGTAAGGCAAAAAATACTATTGTGTCCAAAAAGAAGTAAAAACTTTTGGTCTTTTGTGAAGAACATTAAGAACTCGACCACGTCATCGGTCCCAACGCTCGTCTTCAATGACTCTCCGTATGTCAGCTCCATCGACAAAGCCAATTTGCTGGCAGCTCAATTTGCTGAAAACTCGATACTTCCTCATAGCATATTGGCTCCACCTGAGCTCGAGTCTGCAAATTCTTTGATGAAGCAGATATTTTTTCGAACCCGCTTGGTTGCGAGAGTCCTTAAAGATCTCAACATACATAAATCCGCTGGTCCAGATGGTATCCCCGCCGTTATTCTGAAGAGGTCTTCTTCTACGCTGGCAAAACCACTGCGTAAACTTTTCCATCTTTCCAATTCTGCTGGGATTTTTCCGAGCAGATGGAAAACTGCATTTGTCCAGCCGGTCCCTAAAAAAGGCGAATCTTCCTCCCCTTCCAATTACCGTCCAATTGCACTTACGTCCCTTCTTTCCAAGGTCATGGAAACGTTGATAAACCGTCAACTTATGAAATATCTTGAAGAACGAAAGCTTCTTAATGACCGTCAGTACGGCTTTCGTAGCAAACGGTCCACTGGTGATTTGATGGCTTATCTCACCGAAAAGTGGAAACAATCTTTACATTGTTTTGGAGAAAGTAAGATTATTGCGCTTGATATTTCTAAAGCATTTGATAGAGTTTGGCATCAGGCTCTTTTATCGAAAATGCGTGCTTTTGGTATCGATGAGTTTCTTCTTCGTTGGATTAGAAATTACCTTTCCGACCGTTCAATACAAGTTGTGTTGGGTGGCTTCAAGTCTGATACCCACTTCATAAATGCTGGTGTGCCCCAGGGCTCCGTTTTGTCTCCGACTCTCTTCCTCATTTTCATTAATGATCTCTTGTCTGAAACTTCTAATCCACTTAACTGTTTTGCTGACGACTCGACCCTCAGCTTTTCATATTCGTTTCCAAATTCACGTCCCTGCTCTTCGGATGTGGAACTGGAACGGTTGCGTATGATAAGCTCATTGAATTCTGACCTTGACAGCATTGTTGCATGGGGTCTTATGAACCGAGTAGAATTCAATGCTTCGAAAACTCAATGCTGTCTCTTGTCGTTGAAGCTTAACATTTCCCCATTGCCATTATCCACGAATGGTACCTGCATCGAAGAAACCGAAAAGCTGTCAGTACTTGGTATGTGTGTAAACGATGATCTTCGTTGGAATGACCACATATTTCAAGTCGCCAAAAACGCTGCTAAATGCTTAGGCTTGTAAATATTGTTCAATAAAACAAACTTGAACTTGAACTACAAAATTAAGTTTCCGCTTCACATAGGTCGAGTGCACATGGTGCTTAAATGAAACTTTGAATTCAGTACCTAGTACTAATTCAGCATACATTTTGAGGACGGCACTAGTTCACTAGTCAGCAATCCAAGATTTTAGTTGGAAATATATTTCCTAAAAATTTACTCCACACCGATCCGAGCTTCTCTCCGATCATTGATTTTGCAGAGTCCGGCAAGGCTCAAACGTTTATTCCGTGTAGATTCCCTTCCGGAATCACCACGGACATTGGAAGCTACTGACGCAAAAGTAGTTTCAACGATAATTCCATCGCATTGGAGCTTTGGACAGAAGGCAGAAGCGAGAACCTGCTTTGTTTATGCCTCTTTCCACTCCCTCTGAGTGTAGTGAGGACAGGCGCGGATTCAGGGGGGGGTCAATTGCCCCCTCTCTCTGTCAATAAAAATGTTAAGTCTGAAGCAAACTGTACGTATTCGCTACAAAAAAGAAGTTTTTGATCAAATTTTGAGTAACGTTCGGGATTCACCATAATTATTATTCAATACTTTTTGATGAAACAACTGATACATCTCACCTCTCCCAACTGAGTATTATATTACGCTACGTTCACAATGGTAGCATTCGTGAGAATTTTGTCTCTTTCGTGGATGCATTTGAGGAACTAGCTTATTCCAGAACTGATGAAGAATACGAATCTGATGAGGATAGCAGGAGGGAAACTAGAAAAAAAACTAGCTGCCGAAGAGAAATTGGATGAAAATTTCAAAACTAAGGAGTTATCTATAACTGGCATAGCCATCGGCTAAATTGTATTGTTGCAACTGAAGAAAAAGCTCAAACTTCCTCTCGAATGCTGTGTGGGAATAGGGACAGACGGATGAGCTGTTATGCTTTCAGAAGTTCGAGGTGCTGTCATGGAAATTCAGAGAGAACCGAAAAATGCTGTTAGGACTCCATGCTACAGTAATAAGCTAAATAACTCCATTTTATAAAGTTCAAAAGTACCTGCCATTTGAGACGCTGTTGCAATAATGAAAGAGGTTATCTTCTTCTTCAAATCGCATCCGAAACGAAAAACTGTCCTCATGAACACTTTGGGGTGTGCCCTCACATCACTTTGCGAAACAAGGTGGGTAGAACGACATGAAGGTGTACTTCAATTTTCTATGGACCTCATCAAAATTGTGGAAGCATTCGAAACGATATCGCAGTGGCGTGACCCAAGCACGGATGGCAAGGCTTCCTTACTTATAACATCTTTATGCAATTCACAGTTTATTGTATCGGTTTTGTGTTTGAGTGATGTGTTGTCTTTAACACAGTCCTTGAGCAAGTTACTACAATCTAAATCTCTTGACCTGAATAGCAGCGCAATGCTGGTGAAGAACACGATTTCCGTTCCTCAAGGTCGGCGGGAGAACATAGATACCAGTTTCCACAACATCTGGCAGCATGCAAAGAATTTATGCGATCAGTTGAATGTTGAGTTGAGAATTCCTCGTATTCCACGTCATGGTGGACGCCAAATTCACCGAACTAATTTTGACACTAATTCAGCTGAGGTATACTACAGAATCTCGTTCTTGAGTTGATGGATAAATGCAATAAGAATGTGTTTGGCATTATACACAGTTTTCTTTTAATCCTTGCAATGCTTCCGGTTACGAATTCTTCGGCAGAGGGGTCTTTTTCTTCATTGCGGCGACTTAAAACCTATTTATGGTCCACAATAAATCGCCTTTGCGGTCTGGCACTTATGCCAGTGGCGTAGATAGGGGGGATCAGGGGAATATATCAGCCCCCCAATGGGATCGATAATTTTTCAACATCATCAACAACTAGTCATGAATCAAATAAGTTAAGAAACCCATTCTGAAATTTGGTACCTACTTCCTACGTGAATTAAGTCTTATTAGTACTCACAGGATTGTACATTCTATACCCACATTCTACGGGGAGAAAAAGTCAACTTCATCTGAAAGAAATTATCATTTCACCAAATCGCCTAATACTTTGAATTTCTTTTTTATATCGATTTTCCACAACAGGTATGAGTAAATTCTTTTCTCTTAAAATCTCTAATACAGCAGTTTAACAAACATTACTGTATTAACAATCCAGGTGTTGCCCTTGCGAAGCTTATAGTGGAAAATCATCAAAAATGTGTTATCTGGACATTTTCTTTTTGATCGACTAAGGGTACGACGCACGGAGCAAGCAATATGTCTGGTCGATACAATGGTGTTCAGGCAATTATTTGATAAAAATTTGCTCCGCATGCTCTGTAAGTCTATTGTGCAGCACGCTCTTCGAACCTTGCTGTATCTATTTACAACAAAGTACCAGCCATTAGAGATTGCCTAACCACAATTGAAGCAGTTTACAATTATTTCAATACACCGAAAAGAAAAGATATGCTGCAAAAAACAATAAGCGAAAGCGGCTGAATCTGACGCGAAAGATCTCAAAACATCAAGCAGTTGAAGATTTTGAGGACCTATATCAGTTTTTGTTCTAGACTCTTGACCAAATAAGAACATTGGAAAGTGACGCAAAGAACTTAGAAAACGCTATGGATTTCGAGTAATAGATTAGCTTAAAGGTTATACATAAGTATGGTTTAAAACTCTCGTTGCCATTAATTCGTGAGTTTCAAAGAGCTAATTCAGACTTCGTCCAAGCTATGGATCTAGCCAAAGATTTAAGGGATCAACTAAAAATTAAACGGGCAGAAGATGACTCATTTTCGAAAGTGTTTGAAGATCCGAAAAAAGATAGATGAAGTCCCTTATATTGACGATAACATTTGTTAACCAACAAAAGAATCGTTCGAACCCTTCGGTTCAAAGTATTGAAGAATATTTTCGTGTTAAGTATTATTCACATGAGAACGACCAACGAACAACGAATGAACGAAAATTCGTTAATTTTGACATTTCATTCACATGAGTGTTTTACATTCGTCACGAATAACGAACACAATTTACATGCAAAACAAAAATGGAGAATGATTTTGAGGTTAAGCACGCGCGAATAATTTATTCGTTGGATTGTAGATTGTATGTGGAACGAGAATAAAGTCTGACAGTTCGTACCTACTATGTGTTTATTCGTAAGGAATAAACTTTTTATCTCAATTTTTTAATTTCAGGCACAAAAATAAGAGTTTGTCCACCTAAAAATGAGTATGAACTATGTTTCCATCGTTTCCAAAAAAATTCGTGAGGAATTTATGCTAATAAGGTACTTAAAATCTCATTTTTTTAATTATTCGTCGTTCGTTGGTCGTGCTCATGTGAATAGTCCTTTACTGTTTTCAATCCTTCTCACATAGAAATCGAGAGAAGGATTGAAAACAATCGACCTTGGGGAAAAATTTACAAACCATGAAAACATACTAGAAGAGTTTTCGGATATTTTCAAGGATTCTTCGTCAGATCGTCAGAAGAATTAAAAACTTGGGAGAGATAATAATATTTCCTCTAACAATTCATTGGAAGCGCTCGAAAGCAGCTCCGAAGAAAGCTTTCTCAATATATAAATTTGGTTATAGCTACACTGCCGGTATCAACGTAAACCGAAAGAACATTCTCCAGTTTAAAGAAAATAAAAACAATACAAAAAGCATGACCAACGAAATGAGATTCTTAAAAATATGTCTATTTTAATGACAGTGTGATTATCTTTGGTTGTTTACTTGTTTGCAGGATCGTTTGAATGGTTTGGTTACTCTAGCTATTCATCGTGACATACCTATAACAGCAGACGAGGCTATAAGTCTTTTATCCAAAAGGAATAAAAATCTGGATTTCATTTTGTGATTTATTTTTTAAATTAATACTATTTTACTTTTTACATCAATATTTGTTTTAGTTCATATTATCTTTAAAAAATATAAGTTTTTATGGCATACATAATGAATTCAAGGAAGTCTTGTTCTTTGTTTAGCGAAAACCTATCTACGCCACTGACTTATGCACATCCAAATCCCGATCGATGTTGAAAAGTAATAACAAGGTTTTCAAAAACCGGCTCCAAAAAAAGTTAGATTTTAAAATTTAACTAACTGTTTTAAATTAATTTAACTTATTTTTTTTTTAATTTTTTAAACAATTTTTCTAATTCTTTTAAATAAAAAATGTAGGCTTATATTTGATTGAGTTTATATTCAATAACTGCAAATCATTGAAAGGGAAGGAAAACTGCCTTGGTGCTTTGGACAGAAGGAAGAAGCGAGAACCTGCTTGTTTATTCCTCTTTCCACTCCCTCTGAGTGTAGTGAGGACAGGCTTATAGCCACACGTTCATTCTTCGGCATTGGCGCTGAGGAGAGAATTACTTGTGTTTATTCCCACTTCCCCTCCTTCTGAAGGTATCGAGAACAGGCTTATAGCCACACGTTAATTCCATGGCTCTTGTGCTGAGGATAGAGTCAAGTTATTATCCGCCCGAATACCTATATGGAGTTGCACCGACCTGACTGGGAAAAATCATTGTTACCTAATATGAACTAAACGATTACTCTAAGTATCCTTCTGATGATAGGTCATCAAGCGATATACTTCGTCTTCAATATTATTTGCGTCGACAAGTATTGATATATATTATATTAAGCAAAACCTGTTAGTATTAAAAAGATAAATAAAAAGGAATTATTATTAAAAAGGAAACGTTGGTTGTATTTGGTTATTTTGGCAAACATTTGGCTGAATCTTTATCTCGACTTCTGATGCTTCGTCGGGAATACCTTGGACAGACTGAGCTTACCTCAGCCTTAGAAAGAAAGCATCGCAAAATGGAGCCCGAGCAGGGACTATAAAAGATTTAAAACAACCAAGCCAAAACCAATACTTTTCGAAAGGTCCCACCTTCTAAGAGACCACATACCAACCAACGCCGTAATTTGGCTAGAAAAATTACGAGAGCAAATTTTTGAAATTGATGTTCTTTTCCCGACCACCGCCGACGGCATATCCCACTAGAACCAGCAATATGTCAGACTCCGAGGACCAAGACGATCAATACTTGAACCCATGTAAGAATCTGGGTTTCATTTATTTTATGAAGAAACCTGAGCTGATTGAAACACTGGCTGCTCGTAAATTAGACACAACAGGTAGCGTGCAAATACTACGAAAACGCCTCAGTCAGCCGTTAAGGAAACGTTAAGGAGAGATCACGGCTCGACACAGAATCTTTGCCAGACGTGGGAAGATACTATCGAGAAACGCCTCAATGAAGATGGAGATCCAACAAGTAGTGTTGCGATTACTCCGGTTTCACCTACTCAGACGAATGCCGACCAAAGAATGCCGCATGTACCGAAGACTCCGTATTACACGGAAATTCAGTTTCCTGTTCCAGCTATGAGTAGAAGTCCGACTGGACAGGAACCTAGCATCCCGGAGTCTACCACCATAGTGTCGATCATCGGGTCGGTATACTTTAAGCTATGAAGCAGAAGTGATGAACACTGTCCGTAAGTGGGGTCTCAAGTTCGATGGAACTGAGAATCCCTTGGAATTTATAAAACGAATAACAGAATTCACGACATGCTACGATATTCCGCAAATCATATGCTCCGCACTCTCCCCGAGTTGTTTAAAGTTGTTTAAAGGAAATGCATTGGAGTGGTTGCGAGTTAAGCTTGAGAGTTTAACAACGTGGGAAGACTTCCTCCAAGCATTTACCCAGTTTTTCTTACCACCTCGATACTTTACTAAGCTCGAGGATGAAATATATCGCCGACGTCAGGGGCCAAGAGAAAGCGCGAAAGAATATATCCTGAAGACACAATATTTCATACACCAGAACCCACGCATTACTGTACAAGACAATCTCTACCGAATATTTGATGGACTAAGGCCCGAATATAGATTATACGCTCGTCGTAAGGATTTTCAGAGAGTTGATGACTTGTTACTTCTCGTCGAGGAGTGTTACGCTATTAAAAGCGACGAAAGGTATATACCTACTACTCCGTCTCGACCGAATGCGAGTTCCACCCCTATGCGCCACGAAACCTCCGCTCCGCTCCGCTTACGATCGCCAGACTCACTGCTGGAATTGTAAACCGCGAGGCCACCGTAGAGAAAATTGCCGAAAGCCGTTTCGCTTGTTTTGTACGTTCTGCGGGCAAGATGGCACCTTAACCAAGGACTGATCGTGTCGTCGTAGCAACGTGGCCGTCGTACACGTCAAACCCCACCGAGATCCACGACCTTACGTGCCAATCAAATTTGAGGATGACGTCTACTCGCTCTGCTAGACACTGGTTCAACGAAAACCTACATCAAAAAACAATTCCGAGACCATCTCCGCCGACTAAAAATACCTAGCTATGTATCATATGAAAAGATAAGTATGGCGAACGAAACTTCCACCACAACGAAAGTAAAATACAGGATCTCATTCGAATTAAACGGGATGCAAATCAATCAAGACGTGATATACATGCCATTCCTAGAAGTTGACGCATTACTTGGACTGGAAGCATTACGACAAGCCGGTTTAGAAATACTTATAGGAAATCAAATCGTTGGAGGTAAAATGCTAGGTTATATCGACCCCTCAACCAGAATCCTGACTCTACCATACATGGCTCCCCCCACACGCAACAGCGAACCCGTACATTTAAGGGTATTGAGCCGACCAGAAAAGGTTCTGTCACCGCAGCCAATCACAATCCCCGATTTCCAAAAAGAACAATATGAACGCTATCAGCGACAGAATGCCTTGCATGGCTGCCCCCACACGCAACAGCGAATCCGTGAATTCCAGCGTACTGAGCCGACCAGGAAGAGCACCGTCGCCGAAGCCAACCACAATCCCCGATATGAAGGCTACCAGGGAACAAAGGGCAGCTGCGGAAGAATTACTCGAAAAGAAAATGCAGCCCCCACCAGAAGAGCAGAAGATGACAGGTTTCAAACAACCACTCACCACAAACCGAAAGAAAGAAGAACACCAGTCAACCCAACCATCCACCAGCCAAGGGCTCATAGCTGAACCATATACCTTCTTGCAACAGAAAGAAGCTGTACACCCCAATTTTACCCCACCGACCCTCTCAGCAACGCCAAAGGCGATAATTCCAGTCTATTCTGTGATGGAATATACAAATTCGGAAGTAGGCGCCCGATATCGCGAAGTAGAGGAGATTGTAGAAAAAGATGAACTATTGTAATGGTTGTATTAAAAAAAGGAAAAAAAAGATATTTGAAAATATTAAAAAAAAAAAATTTATTGAAAAAAAAATTTGATGTATGAAAAAAAAAAAAAGTTAATTGAATCAAAAAAATATATGAACAAAAAATTAAAAAGAAAAGTGAAAAAGAATCAAAAAAAAAAAAAAATTAAAAAGAAAAGAGAAAAAGAATCAGAAAAATTTTGAAAGAAACAATGATTTTGAAAGAAAAGAAATTTTAATTTTAAGCCGAGAAGGTTCTCGACTTGTGAACAGAGGGAGCTCTGTAACGAAGCTTCACAGTGCGGATATTTTATTCGACAAAATTCGGGCGATATACATACATCATACATATAACCAACGCCTTCGGAAAAATCGAACCAACGAAAACAACGAAAACCTCCACATACACATCAAATGATACACATTTCCAAGTTTCCCATTCCCCCATTCGTTCGTATGCAAATGCAGGCATCAACACACGACATTAGATTATGTATTCGCCACAAACCACGATCAATGGGTTCGCTCGTTGATACAGCTCACATTCGCTTATCGTAGGAAAGGTCGAGTGCACATGGTGCTTAAATGAAACTTTGAATTCAGTACCTAGTACTAATTCAGCATACATTTTGAGGACGGCACTAGTTCACTAGCCAGCTATCCAAGATTTTAGTTGGAAATATATTTCCTAAAAATATACTCCCCACCGATCCGAGCTTCTCTCCGATCATTGATTTTGCAGAGTCCGGAAATGCTCAAACGTTTATTCCGTTCCGGAATCCCAAAGTAGTTTCAACGATAATTCCATCGCATTGGAGCTTTGGACAGAAGGCAAAAGCGAGAATTTGCTTGTTTATTCCTCTTTCCACTCCCTCTGAGTGTAGTGAGGACAGGCTTACAGCCACCCGATTATTCTTCAGCATTGAAGCTGAGGACAGAGTCCGGCAAGGCTCAAACTTTTATTCCGTGTAGATTCTCTTCAGGAATCCCCACGGACATTGGAAGCTACTGACGCAAAAGTAGTTTCAACGATAATTCCATTGCATTGGTGCTTTGGACAGAAGGCAGAAGCGAGAACCTGCTTGTTTATTCCTCTTTCCACTCCCTCTGAGTGTAGTGAGGACAGGCTTATAACCACACGTTCATTCTTCGGCATTGGAGCTGAGGACAGAATTACTTGTGTTTATTCCTCCTTCCCCTCCTTCTGAAGGTATCGAGAACAGGCTTATAGCCACACGTTAATTCCCTGGCTCTTGCGCTGAGGAGAGAATTACTTGTGTTTATTCTTCATTCCCCTCCTTCTGAAGGTATCGAGGATAGGCTTGTAGCACCTCGCTTATTCTTCTGCATTTGCGCTGAGGACAGAACTGCCTGTGTTTATTCCTCCTTCCCCTCCTTCTGAAGGTATCGAGGACAGGCTTATAGCCACACGTTCATTCTTCGGCATTTGCGCTGAGGACAGAATTACTTGTGTTTATTCCTCCTTCCCCTCCTTCTGAAGGTATCGAGGACAGGCTTAAAGCCCCATGTTTATTCCCTGGCACTTGCGCCGAGGACAGAGTCAAGTTATTATCCGCCCGAATACCTATATGGAGTTGCACCGACCGACCTGACTGGGAAGAATCATTGTTACCTTATATGAACTAAACGATTACTCTAAGTATCCTTCTGATGACAGGCCATCGAGCCAAGTATATGGCTCGATGGCGATCGATTCTTCAATATTATTTGCGTCGACAAGTATTGTTATATATTATATTAAGCAAAACCTGTTAGTATTAAAACGATAAATAAAAAGGAATTATTATTAAAAAGGAAACGTTTGTTGTATTTGGTTATTTTAGCAAACATTTGGTTGAATCTTTATGTCGACTTCTGATGCTTCGTCGGGAATACCTTGGACAGACTGAGCTTACCTCAGCCTTAGAAAGAAAGCATCGCAAAATGGGGCCCGAGCAGGGACTATAAAAGATTTAAAACAACCAAGCCAAAACCAATACTTTTCGAAAGGTCCCACCTTCTAAGAGACCACATACCAACCAACGCCGTTCTTCTATCGACCACTGCCGACGGCATATCCCACTAGAACCAGCAATATGTCAGACTCCGAGGACCAAGACGATCAATACTTGAACCCATGTAAGAATCTGGGTTTCATTTATTTTATGAAGAGAGCTGGCTGCTCGTAAATTAGACACAACAGGTAGCGTGCAAATACTACTAAAACGCCTCAGTCAGCCGTTAAGGAAACTGAGAGATCACGGCTCGACACAGAATCTTTGCCAGACGTGGGAAGATACTATAGAGAAACGCCTCAATGAAGATGGAGATCCAACAAGTAGTGTTGCGATTACTCCGGTTTCACCTACTCAGACGAATGCCGACCAAAGAATGCCGCATGTACCGAAGACTCCGTATTACACGGAAATTCAGTTTCCTGTTCCAGCTATGAGTAGAAGTCCGACTGGACTTGGACTGGTTGTATAGCTCATGGCTATTAACGAAGTATAGATTGCTGGTGTATACTCTCTCTCTCTCTCTCTCTCTTGAATTATATATTATGTACATAGATTTAAGTATTAGGTTAAGCTTGAAATGTCAATGAATAAAATGTCATTCCTTGCCTAAACGTTCTTCTGTCAATACCACATGGCGCAGTCGAAAATTTAAAATTGAACAAAAAATTACAAGTTAAAAAGTAAAATAAAAAGAAACTAGTAGGTAATAATAATGAACATGGACTTTACCAAGCCGGAAGCACTAAATTTGGATGGTACCTCAAAGAAAATTGGAAGAGGTTTAAATTGCAATTCGATATACATATATTCAATTGATTGATTGACAGCTGTCAATCATTATTAAGTTGTGCCTCTCTGCTGCTCTTTTAAAATCTAATTTTTTGATAGTTATATAGTTAAAAAATAAAATCAAGGGCGTGAATTTTCGACTGTTTTCATCCACTGTAAACATAACTCAAAAATTTTTTGAAAAAAGGTATGGTAATCTCCTGCTAAAACAGCAAACTTACTCCACATACAAAAAAAAAAAATCACTAACCGCTGTACATGAGGTCCAAGCGTAAATTATCGGAAACCTCACCGGAAACTGATAAAGTCATTAAAAGAAACACAAATATTATAATATCATCTACAATGGCAGTTGGAAACATGAGCATCGAAGACTTAAAAACACTTCTGAATAGTTGCATTGAATCTAAAATCAAAGAAGTTGCTACTAAACAAGATGTCCTAACTGTCTCAGCCGAAATTCAACTTCTTCGCTCTCAAAATTCGCATTTGGTTAACCGTTTATCTGAAACGGAGAATTACTGCCAAATCCTCGAAAGGCAACTTGACATACTCGTACGCAAATCCAATGAAAATACAGTTGTTGTACGTTTCCCAGCCGCTGGTAAAACCAATATGGTTG
This sequence comes from Melanostoma scalare, assembly GCA_949752695.1. Lineage (NCBI taxonomy): Eukaryota > Metazoa > Arthropoda > Insecta > Diptera > Syrphidae > Melanostoma > Melanostoma scalare. The sequence goes on along the minus strand of OX456984.1, from coordinate 103,784,620 downwards.
AATTTGCTAAACAAACATGTAAAGGTCTTATCCAGCTACAAGAAAACGCAGTTTTGCCAGTAAAAAATGCAAAGGAATACACCAACCAACACACACAAAAATCGACTGTTGTCTTAAATTTTCACCCTGGTGATACCGCGAACAAGATAATAGACGCCACCGCACAACTGAAAGGCTCTGGAATTGTAGTTCACCGCGAGCAATCCCTTGTTAACCGACAAAAAAGGAAGAAACTATACGAAATATAAATGAACCTGCACCAACTTTCACCAACTGCAAAAATAATAATTAAAGGCGTGAAATTGGAAATAAATGGTAAAATGTTCGATTTCAACTTTGTCAAAGGGTTAATTATCAAAACAATGGAACAAGTGACAACTGTCAAAAACTTGTTTGGAGAAGCCGGCCTGCAACACTTTGACACCTCTCAGCTGATGGAAGCGCCATCTCCACGTCAACACCCAAGCGGTAGTCAACGAAATAGAAATCACCAACTGTAGGGAAGTGTTGCCGTCTGCCAAACTAATAACTTATCAGATTTAAATATCATATCATACAATTGCTCTGGTTTAAAAAACAAACTTTTAACTCCAGAATTTTTTAAATTTATTTCTAATTCTGACATTATTATTCTAATTGAAACTTTTCTTGAAGAGGGTAAGGAAGCCCATTTTTAAAACTATTTGAAAGATTATTCCATTAAATGTATTCCTGCTATTAGAAGTAGTGTTTTTGGTAGGGCGAGCGGAGGAATCTTATGTGCGATCAAGTGGAATAAGAAACATTTTGTCAATTTTAAAATTTTTTATAGTAAATTAGTAATTGAAATATTCTACAGGCATGATCAGTACTATATTGTTCCTTTATATCTGAATTGCACTCATTGGAACCAAGACTTTTCAGAACTATTAGAATTCTTAAATGTAATTAATTTTTCAAATATATTGCTAATAGGTGATTTTAATTCTAGAATAGGAATGTTCCAAAATCCAAATGAGCTAGTTGCAAGCTACCCAGAGGTTTTTCGATCAGTGAGAGGGTCTTTGGATGAAACAGTAAATAGTTGTGGAAGGCGTCTTTTGGGTATGTTTGAAGATTTTGGATTTGTTGTTTTATATGGTATTACTAAAAGCGACATAAACGGTGAATATACTTTCATAACCCAACGAGGTTGTTCTGTAATCGATTATTGTGTGCCAAGAGGTGCGTGGCTGGGCGTTCTTGTGGACTTTCAGGTGCTAACAGCGACCTATTCTTCTCATATGCTTAAAATATTACTAAATTTTTCGGAATCATCTCCATCGACTCCCGGTCTAAGAACACACAAAATTAAATGGAATAATAGCAGATGTCAGTTATATCAACGCAATCTTTTTCGTGAAACCACATTGTGCCCCTCTCTACAAGATTTGTCGAGTGAACAAATAATGGATTCCCTGCTGGACATAATCAAAAAATCTGCTCCAATGAATAATTCCAATAATGGACATTTCAAAGAAGAATGGTATGACTGGGAATGCATAAGACATAGAAAACAATCCTTTTCTCTATTAAATCTGTTTCGAAAAACAAATAGTCCTCATTTTAAAAATCTTTACATTTTAAGTAATAAAAAATACAGATTAATATGCGAGACAAAGATATCCAATTACTTTAAAAGAATTGCTAACGAGCTAACTAACTGCAATGACTCTAAAACCTTTTGGCACAAAGTTCGTAAGCTAGGCCACTGCAAGTCGGCGAATGCTCAAGCAGTTGAAGTCGAGGCGTTTACTTCATATTTTGGGGGGCTCTTGGGCTCAGGAGCAACACCACTTCTATTTCAATACGCACTGCCGAATGTTGTTGATGATGTTCTCGACTCACCGATCGAGCTGAACGAGCTAGTTAGAGCACTTAAAAATATGAAAAACAACAAGGCTTGCGGTCTTGATGGGATACCAGTTGAGTTTTTTAAGAACAGCACTGCAAACTTCCATGAGTTACTCATTATATTTTTTAATAATGTGTTCTTGCTTGAGGACGTTCCAACACTTTTTTTAAAATCGCTAATTTTTCCAATTTTTAAAAAAGGGGATGTATGTCTAGTTGAAAATTAGAGGGGTATCTCCATTTTATGTAGTCTGAGAAAAATGTTTGCTCAAATATTATACAATCGTTTATCTAGTTGGGTAGAACTTAACAATCGTCTCAGTATCTTTCAGGGAGGCTTTCGGGCTGGACTGTCAACGGTTGATCAAATCTTTGCGCTGGAAACCATAGCTAGAAAATTTATTTCAAGAAAAAAGAAGCTATATGTATTCTTTGTAGATTTTAAAGCTGCTTTCGATACTGTCAACAGAAACTCGCTTATATATAAGTTGAGTCAGATAGGTGTATCTACAAAATTTCTGAACGTCTACAAAAGGTTGATTTTGGACACTTCAGCTTCTGTTTGGAACGGCAGCAGAATGTCAAACTTTTTCGCTACGGAAACCGGAGTACCACAAGGCTGCGTTCTCAGTCCCATTCTATTTGCCCTTTTCATTGATGATATATCGAATAACTTGCCTGGTGGTGTTTCAGTAGGCGATGTACATATAAAAACCCTCCTCTATGCAGATGACCTAGCGATCTTAGCAGATAACCCCCTTACACTTCAGCTCCAAATTAATAGGCTTAAGAGTTACTGCGACACCTGGGATTTGAACATTAACACCTCGAAGTCAAAAATTATGATCTTCCAGCACTCTGCAGGTAGACGACCTCCGAGAGAAAACTGGCAATTGGCAGGACAACCAATAGAAGTTGTTACCGAATTCAAATATTTAGGTTACCTGCTATCTTACAATCTTAATTTGAAATTGCACGTAAAAGAAAAAATCAGTAAAGCGAAAACAGCGATTAATTTAATGTGGTTAAAATTTTATGGCAACAAAAATGTTGACAATGAATCCAAATTTAAGGTATTTAACGCTACTATCAACTCCTGTCTCTGCTATGCAAATCAAGTATTTGGCTATAAAGAAGTTGAAGAATTTGAACGTTTGCAGGGCTTTTTCTTTAAACGCATATTCAAACTTCCTACCACGACCCCCACTTATTGTATTTATGTAGAGGCTGGAATCCCTCAAATTTACTGTACCTCAAAGCAAATGCGGACTTCATTATTAAAATAATGAGACGCAGAAGCTCAAATTTACAGAACAAGCTTCTTAAACATGCCTTAAGATAAAATTTTTCACCTTTCAAAGAATGGTTAGATATAGCTGCGGAAATGGGTATGGTCCTTAACTTAACTATTGAAAACGTAAACGACTGGCAAGATAAATTTTACGATTTCATCGCACAGGTAGATCAACGCTTTTATGAAAGTTGTCTCAGCCGGGCGCGTTTGTCGAGATCTAGAAGTCTATATAGAACGTTAAATCACTCTCTTGGCGCAAATAACTATTTCTGTAAGAATTTGACAACATATGAAATCAGCACAATTTTTAAAATGAGAACGGAGACACTTTACCTCAGTTTTATGCCTCACAGACCGGATCTAACAGTGATATGCAGTCTCTGTAACCTCAATGTACCGGAAGACATTTTCCACTTCCTTGCAAAATGCCCAATTTTAATTGAATTTAGGAGGTTATTTTTCTCCAAGAGCTTTCTCACATTGCAAGAGGCTTCTGAACTTTTAAATGGCTCATATGGTTGGAAAACTCTATCTCAATATTGTATTCATGCCTATAAGTATCGCAACAGCTTTATTGAATTCTTTTAGCTCTCAAACTTTATCTTTAATCTTTAAACAAATTATCTTATATTTAAATATGTATATTATTATAATCATTTTTTTCTTTATATATTCTGTATAATCAATCAATCGGCAGACGGCTAATCAATGCCATGCTCTTTTCTTTTGTTGAACTATTATTGTTAATTGTACTTAAGTTGTTAAATAAAAAAAGAACTAACTAACTAACTATATATTCAACTGCAACAAAAACTAATAAAGAAGAAGGTGAAATTCAAGTAGCAAGACTACTAAGCTGTGCTGGACAAGAAGCAATTGAACTATTTCAAACATTTACCTTGAACGAACTGATAAGAAAGTGCTTACGAAGGTGGTGGAGCAATTCGAGAATTATTGTAACCCGCGCACCAACGCGGAATACGAACGATACTTGTTCTATAACAGAGCACAAAAGGAGGGCGAACTATTTGACCACTTTTTAAAAGACATCGCCACATAAGTTGAGAACTGTGGCTTTGATTGCCAAAAAAACGCCATGCTGAGGGATAGAATAGTTTTTTTTTTTGTCAGGAGGAAATCTTCAAAAAACACTTGGCAGTATTCGACACCAAGTAGTGTGGGATTCTTACCTTACTAAAAACTCATGAACGATCGACAACAGATTTTTCTTTCTCAATAATATAATCGCTTTAAGGGAAGCTTAAACTTTTAATGCTTCCCATGACTTTTAGGCCATTAGCTCGTGTGGCTTGGTTCTTCTTAATCTCCGAACATTGCCTCTCGTATTTAATACGGACTAAATTTCAGTTGATATGACTATGCAGTCGCTGATTGTGTGATACAGCATGTTTTCTTACAACTTCTGTAACCGTTTCTCTTTGTAGGTCACGATGTAAATCGCTATTTCTTATATACCATGGTGCATTTACTATTCCACGAAGGACTTTGTTTTGGAACTTTTGGATGATTTCAGTATTTGTTTTCTTTGTACAGCCCCATAATTGGATTCCATAGGTCAAAACAGGTTTAAGTACTTGTTTATAAAGCATTATTTTATTTTCGACAGATAAGTCAGAATTTCTAACGAGTAACCAGTACATTTTTCTAAACTTCAAGTTGAGCTCTTCCCTTTTCTTTTTGATATGCTCTTTCCATTTTAGCTTTGCATCCAAATTCATCCCAAGGTATTTGGCCATGTTGGCGTAAGGTACAGCTTGATTGTTGATGAATATTTGTACGTAGCTTAACTTTTTATTTGTAAAGTTTATATGTGCAGATTTAGCTTCATTGAGCTTGATACGCCATTTTTTGGTCCAATCACTAACGGTGTCGACGGTATTTTGCAATTTCTCAGCAGCCTTGACGACGCACTTACTGGATGCCAAAATTGCAGTATCATCTGCAAAAGTAGCCATAATGGTGATGTTATCCACTGGAATATCCCTTGTATATAGCAAATACAGGCTAGGTCCTAGGACGCTTCCTTGTGGAACAACGGCTTGTATTTTACTTAGCTTTGAATATTCTTGATCATACCGTACTCTGAAGAGCCGGTTTGAGATATAAGACTTTAGTATTTCGTAGTACTGCTTGGGTAGGTCCCTTTGCAGTTTGTACTCTAGCCCCTCATGCCATACCTTGTCGAATGCTTGAGCAACATCTAAAAATATAGCCGAACATACTTGTTTTTCTTCTAATGCTTTTTCAACTGCATCCGTTATTCTACGAACTTGGTCTATCGTGGAATGTTTATTTCGAAATCCAAACTGATGATTTGGGATTAGATTTTTTTCTTCTATGACTTTGCTTAGTCTTTTCAGTAGCAATTTTTCAAAGATTTTTGCCATTATTGGTATAAGCGATATTGGATCTGACATTGCAAAAAGCAATTGAAACATGCCGAATCGCAGAAACGACAATGGTACAGAGTAAGGTTATGCAGAGAGCAACGGGAGAATCGAAATCGGAGGTCAACGCTATCCAAAATACAAATGATAAACATCGTAAATTTAAACATGCTGAAGAAAATACAAATAATTCTAAAAAATTTCAGAATGCGCATACTAATCAATTTGTACAGAGACGTGTACAACAGCCATCGGGAAACAATAGATATGATGCTGGACCAATAGACATATGCAAGTACTGTAATTTTAGGCACATTAGAGGTAAATGCCCCGCTAATGGGAAAAAATGTAATTCTTGCGGTAAATACAACCATTTTGCAGCAGCATGCAAGATAATGAATCGCCAGGTAAATGATATTGCTTGTGATTATTTAGAAGAGAGTGACGATTCATTATTATATATTGATCACGTGGTAAATTCAATCCAGGTAGATAAGAAGTGTTGGACAGAAGTGCTGCCGTAGAAAACGAGCCTATTGAATTTAAACTAGACAGTGGTGCACAAGTGAACATTCTGCCAAAAAATTTGTTCGAAAAATTCAATAACATAATGAGTTTAAAAAATTTTTACAATAAACTTGAAGCATATGGTGGTTTTAGACTGTGTTCTCTAGGAACAGCAACGTGTAAAACGATTTACAGTAAAACCCGCTTAAGAGAAACCCGCTTAAGAGAAAAACCCGCTTATCTGAAAGAATTTTTTCATCCCCGAGTATTTGTAAACCAATTACCTATTAAACACTCCGCTTAAGTGAAACTCGCTTAAGTGAAAAACCCGGATACATATTTTCAGTTAAAATTCATATTTTTCATTGAAAAACACTCTCTTAAGTGAAAAAAAATTTCATCGAACAGAACAATTTGAGCCAACAAATGGATGGTTAGATCGGTGGAAAAAACGTGAAAGTTTTCATTTCAAGAAGATTTGTGGTGAAAGTAATTCTGCTGACACAGTTGCTGCTGGAAATTTTTGGCCAAACATTCGTCAAAGCAACAACCCAGATGACGTGCATAATGCTGATGAATCCGGGATACTGTTTAAGAATCTACGGACGCGAAATAGATGTGAAAACCTTCAGGAATGAAGCTACCAAAGGACCGTAACACTGTCCCTTTCATTTTCAATTCGATTGGAACAGACAAAATTATTTTTTGTATTGGTGTGGAGACTAAGATTAAACACTTTTTGTTTTTCTTTTGCTAATAATTTTTCTTCTAAATATGTACATAGGTAGATCTCATAATCCGAGAAGGTTTAGAAAAGCACAATTCCTGTTAATTAATGAAGCAGCACTACAATTCGAAAAGTTTGATGCTAGCAGATCTGTATCTGACAATGGTTTAGATGTGGAAATTTTGGGAATCCAGAAAGCAACAATTAAAGAAGCTTTTAAATCTCTCAATGTTCTTAAGCAGTTTTTTGATGGGGATAATGAACTAGATCTAATCTTAGATGAAATTGAATATAAAATGATAAATTGCCATTTTCAGACTTTGTCACAAACGAAAATTGATGACTTTTTGAAAAAAGTAAGATTATTTTTGTCTAATAATAAAACATAAATAAATAAATAAAACATACCTAATTATATTCAAAAACATAAATATGTACTACATATTTGAAATCAGAAGCCAAACTTGGGAGTGGACACTTTTTGTTTTGCCCAATGTGCCTACGAATTAACCTACAAAAACTCACATGTGGTTTAATTTGATTTATGTAATATATTTATGTACTACTACATACCTATGAATTCCAATGTACATATGTTATTTTTGTTATTAGATAAACTATTTTTTTGATGTTTAATCAAAATTTTTTCCAGGCAACTCCAAAGATAAAAACAAATTGTTTATTGTGTATATGAAGCATTAAACCTCCGCTTAATGGAACTTTAAATCCGCTTAAGTTTCAGTTATCAGGACTCCGCTTAAGGGGACCCGGTGGTCTAAAAATTTCGAAAAATCGATTTTTTGTTTTTTCGATATTTTGAAAGTATAGTATCTTAAGAATATACTGTGAAATTTTCATGCGGAAATTCCCAATATTATAGCTTCTACAGCCCATTTACCAGGTAGAGAGCGGTCCGCGCGCTCCTATACCACAAACTTTAAACTCATTTATCTCGAAACGACTTTTTGCGGCACGCCGGGGGTGAAAATAAAAAAACTATTCAACCGAATGACTTGAAATTTGGATATGTTGTTAACAACATGTATGGCTATCGTCGGAACTAGAATCATAATTTTATTCAAACAATTTCCTATTGTTTACACTAAAAAACTAATGATTTTACAAACTTTTTTTTTCAACGCCCGCCATTTTGTCAATTTTCAAGTTTTTCGATTTGTTCTAGTTCCGACTATAACTGTACTCTTTCTGATTAAGAATGTCTTTGGATTTTTTGTTTCAGATGAGTAGAAGTCTCGAAATCATCTACGGGGTCCGGATCCGATTTTTCGAGTGGGTTATCTTTAGCGGCATTTTTATCTTAATACATATTGTTTTTAAAATGAAAACAAAATTTTTTTATATCATTAATAAAAGTAGTAATGAGCTCGAAATGTTAGAACATCGTTTTTTTTATTTTTAATAGCAAAAAAAAAATCGTGAAAATAGGTGTCATTTTCGTGCGCTAGACCACCGGGTCCCCTTAAGTAAAATTTTTTTTCACTTAACCGGGGTTCGGTTAAGTGAAAAACCCTCTTAAGTGAAAGAAAAACTGTGACAATTCGCCTTTTCTCCTTAGCGGGTTTCACTGTATAAGAAAAAACGTTTTGATCTCGATTTTATTATTGTTGATTGTCATTCTAAACCTCTTTTAGGTCTTGAGTTTTGTATAAAGTTAGGACTTATCAATCGCGTTTATTCAGTAGAGTCTAAGCATCCAAACTAAAAGGATTTTATTGAAAAAAATAAGGATGTTTTCATAGGTCAGGGCCGATTTCCTGACAAATGTTCGCTGGAAATAGATAGCTCAACATTTCCAGTTAGTAAACCGCCCCGTTGAATTCCACTGAGCAAAAGTGGAAAGGTTTCTGAGGTTCTTTTGAAAATGGAGGAGAAAAATATTATAACAAAGGTTGAAACTCCTTCAGATTGGTCACATAACATGGTGATTGTAGAAAAGGCTGACAAGTCAATTCGCATATGTTTGGATCCATGGGATCTAAACGTGGGATTAAAACAAGAACACCATCTAATACCCAAATTGGAAGATTTTATGTTTAAAATGCAAGGCATGAAGTTCTTTTCAATATTGGACTTCAAAGAAGGTTTCTGGCAACTGGAACTAAATGAGGAATCTAACAAACTGACTGTATTTAGTACTCCGTTTGGAACGTATCGTTATGAAGTTCTTCCTTTCGGTATTAAAACTGCACCAGAGAAATTCCAAAAGCACAATGACAAATATTTTAGTAGCTTGCCAGGTGTATTTGGCTATATCGATGACTTGATTATTGGGGGTAGGACACTAGTAGAGCATGATGGAAATCTAGAACGGGTGTTACAAAGAGATAGGGAAATTAATATAAAATTTAATGAGAAGAAAGTTCAATACAGAGTAAAGAAAGTGAAGTACCTAGGTCATTTTTTCTTCTGAGGGAATTTCTCCAGATCCAGACCGTGTTGAATCTATAAAACATATTAAGACCCCATCTAACAAAAATTAACTTCAAAAAATACTTGGAACAATAAACTTTGTACGCTCATTTATTCCAAATTTAGCTGAGTTGCCGGCTTCATTGAGAGAATTGCTTGAAAAAGATATTTTGTTTCGCAGGTCTCCACAACATGAGAAAGCACTATCGGAGATAAGAAATGCAATCTGTAATGCCAGCACCTTACGTTATTTTAAGCCTGACTTACCTATAACAATACAAGCGCTTCAAAGAACGGTTTAGGCTGTTGCTTACTTCAAGAAGGAAGAACTGTTTCTTTTGGTTCAAAAAGTCTCACAGCAACCGAAGCTTCATATGCTCAGATCGAAAAAGAGCTTCTAGCTATCGTGTTTGCATGCCAAAAATTTCATGACTACATTTATGGTCGACGTGTTACCATTCAGACGGACCACAAGCCACTCGTCTCAATTATAAATAGGTCCTTAGAAAAGACATATTCTGTCAGGTTGCAGCGTATGAAGATCAAACTTTTTAAATATGATATTCAAATAAAGTACGTCCTGGGTAAAGATCTTCATATCGCTGATTTGCTTTCCCGAAATTCTTACCCAGAATCAAAAATAAATTTAGAAAATATTTTAACAGATGTTGTGCATAGTGTGAGTACGAGCGATACAAAGAAAAAAATATATCAAGAACATACAAATCAAGATGAAGCCTTAACTAGTTTAATAAAACTTTTAACAGAAGGATGGCCTAATTCAAAAAACAAATTACACGACCACATGAAATTTTACTGGAACATTAAAGATAAGATATTTTTTGAAGATGGGCTGGTATTTTACGAATATCGAATATTTGTTCCTAAAACTCTAAAGAATGAAAATTTAAAAGCCCTACATGAAAACCATTTAGGTATTACGAAAACAATTTCACGCGCTAAAACATTATTTTATTGGCCAACAATGGCCCAGGATATTGAAAATACTATTAACAGATGCTCAATCTATGAAAAATTCAGAAGTTCAAATACAAAGCAAAGGTTACATCCACATGAAGTTCCAGATTATCCTTACCAAAAGGTCGGTTGTGATATTTTAGAATTTGGAGGAAAATCTTTTTTAGTAGTAATTGACTACTTTTCGCGGTGGTTTGATTTACGAAAGTTAACTAGCAAATCAGCCAAAAGCATAATTAAAGCATTAAAAGACATTTTCGCTATACATGGCATCCCAGGAATAGTGATTTGTGATAACTGATAACCAACCATTTAACTCTTTCCAATGCCATCAATTTGAAAACGAATGGGGTGTAAAGTTTATTTATTCAAGTCCATATTACCCTCGCTCTAACTGACTAGCAGAAAAGGCAGTTCATGTAGCCAAAACTATGATGAAGAAATCTAGAAGAAGTAATAAAGATCTTAACATTTTTCTACTTGAATACCGAACGACAGTTATTCCACGTCTAGTGCATTCTCCTTCTCAGTTGTTGAATAGCAAGCTATTAAGAATAAAACACCCTGTATCCAAGAACCTTCTTATTGCTAAGACAATACCCTGTGAGGTGCAGGAAAAGATGTGCATACTAAAAGAGAAACAAAAGAATTGGTACAACAAAAATAGTCGACCGTACGAATTAAATCTTGAGAAGGGAAGCAATGTTGTGTATAGGTATAATGGGAGATGGGAACCGGCTAGGATTGAAGAAGCAGCAGAGTCTCCTAGATCTTACTTAATACGCAATGCAAGCAATAATATATTACGTAGAAATAGTTTACACCTGCGCAAATCGTTCAATGAGCCACAATTAAAGCCACTAGATGATTCAAATACCGAAACTAAAACTCAAGTTGAACCTACGTTGCCAGTGCCGCAACCTCTTGAAATACAAACGGCCTCTTCTACAAATAATCTCAAGCAAGATCACTACACAACCAGGTATGGACGCATCATTGTAAAACCAGATTTCTTTAAAGCCTGAAACGAGCAAATTGCATATGTCTCATCGGTAGCCAGTTGTTGGGGCTTGGGGGAGATGTTGTATAGCTCATGGCTATTAACGAAGTATAGATGGCTGGTGTATACTCACTCTCTCTTGAATTATATATTATGTACATAGATTCAAGTACTAGGCTAAGCTTGAAATGTCAATGAATAAAATGTCATTCTTTGCCTAAACGTTCTTCTGTTAATACCACAAGAACGACCCTTGGGCCAGCCCTACAACCATTTGTGATCATCACAGAGTCTACCACCATACCCTCGATCATCGGGTCGGTATACTTTAAGCTATGAAGCAGAAGTGATGAACACTGTCCGTTAGTGGGGTCTCAAGTTCGATGGACCTGGGAATCCCTTGGAATTTATAAAACGAATAACAGAATTCACGACATGCTACGATATTCCGCAAATCATATGCTCCGCACTCTCCCCGAGTTGTTCAAAGTTGTTTAAAGGAAATGCATTGGAGTGGTTGCGAGTTAAGCTTGAGAGTTTAACAACGTGGGAAGACTTCCTCCAAGCATTTACCCAGTTTTTCTTACCACCTCGATACTTTACTAAGCTCGAGGATGAAATATATCGCCGACGTCAGGGGCCAAGAGAAAGCGCGAAAGAATATATCCTGAAGACACATTTCATACACCAGCACCCACGCATTACTGTACAAGAGAAACTCGACCGAATATTTGATGGACTAAAGCCCGAATATAGATTATACGCACGTCGCGTCGTAAGGATTTTCAGACAGTTGATGACTTGTTACTTCTCGTCGAGGAGTGTGACGCTATTAAAAGAGACGAAAGGTATATACCTACTACTCCGTCTCGACCGAATGCGAGTTCCACCCCTATGCGCCACGAAACCTCCGCTCCCGCAATCTCTTACGATCGCCAGACTCACTGATGGAATTGTAAACCGCGAGGCCACCGTAGAGAAAATTGCCGAAAGCCGTTTCGCTTGTTTTGTACGTTCTGCGGGCAAGATGGCACCTTAACCAAGGACTGATCGTGTCGTCGTAGCAACGTGGCCGTCGTACACGTCAAACCCCACCGAGATCCACGACCTTACGTGACAATCAAATTTGAGGATGACGTCTACTACGCTTTGCTAGACACTGGCTCAACGAAAACCTACATCAAAAAACAATTCCGAGACCATCTCCGCCGACTAAAAATACCTAGCTATGTATCATATGAAAAGATAAGTATGGCAAACGAAACTTCCACCACAACGAAAGAAAAACACATTATCTCATTCGAATTAAACAGGATGCAAATCAATCAAGACGTGATATACATGCCATTCCTAGAAGCTGACGCATTACTTGGACTGGAAGCATTACGACAAGCCGGTTTAGAAATACTTATAGGAAATCAGATCGTTGGAGGTAAAATGCCAGGTTATATCGACCCCTCAACCAGAATCCAGACTCGACCATCCATGGCTCCCCCCACACGCAACAGCGAACCCGTACATTTAAGGGTATTGAGCCGACCAGAAAAGGTTCTGTCACCGCAGCCAATCACAATCCCCGATTCCCAAAAAGAACAATATGAACGCTATCAGCGATAGAATGCCGTGCATGGCTGCCCCCACACGCAACAGCGAATCCGTGAATTCCAGCGTACTGAGCCGAATTACTCGAAAAGAAAATGCAGCCCCCACCAGAAGAGCAGAAGATGACAGGTTTCAAACAACCACTCACCACAAACCGAAAGAAAGAAGAACACCAGTCAACCCAACCATCCACCAGCCAAGGGCTCATAGCTGAACCATATACCTTCATGCAACAGGAGGAAGCTGTACGCCCCAATTTTACCCCACCGACCCTCTCAGCACCGCCAAAGGCGATAATTCCAGTCTATTCTGTGATGGAATATACAAATTCGGAAGTAGGCGACCGATATCGCGAAGTAGAGGAGATTGAACTATTGTAATGGTTGTATAAAAAAAAAGGAAAAAAAAAGTTTAATTTGATCTTTGAAAATATTAAAAAAAAAAATTTATTGAAAAAAAAAATTTGATGTATGAAAAAAAAATGTTAATTGAATCAAAAAAAATATATGAACAAAAAATAAAAAGAAAAGTGAAAAAGAATAAAAAAAAAAAAAATTAAAAAGAAAAGAGAAAAAGAATCAGAAAATTTTGAAAGAAACAATGATTTTGAAAGAAAAGAAATTTTAATTTTAAGCCGAGAAGGTTCTCGACTTGTGAGCAGAGGGAGCTCTGTAACGAAGCTTCACAGTGCGGATATTTTATTCGACAAAATTCGGGCAATATACATACATCATACATATAACCAACGCCTTCGGAAAAATCGAACCAACGAAAACAACGAAAACCTCCAAGCACCCACAGCAACACACGAGTTACATACACCCCACACGATACACATTTCCAAGTTTCCCATTCCCCCATTCGTTCGTATGCAAACGCAGGCATCAACACACGACATTAGATATGTATTCGCCACAAACAACGATCAATGGGTTCGCTCGTTGATACAGCTCACATTCGCTTATCGTAGGAAATGTGATATGAGGATGTGACTCGACCATACAAAATTAAGTTTCTGCTCCGCCTAGGTCGAGTGCACATGGTGCTTAAATGAAACTTTGAATTCAGTACCTAGTACTAATTCAGAACACATTTTGAGGACGGCACTAGTTCACTAGTCAGCTATCCAAGATTTTAGTTAGAAATATATTTCCTAAAAATATACTCCCAACCGATTCGAGCTTCTCTTCGATCATTGATTTTGCAGAGTCCGGCAAGGCTCAAACGTTTATTCCGTGTAGATTCCCTTCCAGGATCACCACAGACATTGGAAGCTACTGACGCAAAAGTAGTTACAACGATAATTCCATCGCATTGGAGCTTTGGACAGAAGGCAGAAGCGAGAACCTGCTTTGTTTATTCCTCTTTCCACTCCCTCTGAGTGTAGTGAGGACAGGCGCGGATCCAGGGGGGGCGGGGTCAATTGCCCCCTCTCTCTGTCAATAAAAATGTTAAGTCTGAAGCAAACTGTACGTATTCGCTACAAAACAGAAGTTTTTGATCAAATTTTGAGTAACGTTCGGGATTCACCTTATTATTGAATACTTTTTGATGAGACAACTGATACATCTCAACTCTCCCAACTGAGTATTATATGACGCTACGTTCACAATGGTAGCATTCGTGAGAATTTTGTCTCTTTCGTGGATGCATTTGAGGAACTAGCTTATTCCAGAACTGATACGAATCTGATGAGGATAGCAGGAGGGAAATTAGAAAAAAAAACTAGCTGCCGAAGAGAAATTGGATGAAAATTTTAAAACTAAGGAGTTATCTCTAACTGGCAAAGCCATCGGCCAAATTGTATTGTTGCAACTGAAGAAAAAGCTCAAACTTCCTCTCGAATGCTGTGTGGGAATAGGGACAGACGGATGTGCTGTTATGCTTTCAGAAGTTCGAGGTTGCTGTTAGGACTCCATGCTACAGTAATAAGCTAAATAACTCCATTTTATAAAGTTCAAAAGTACCTGCCATTTGAGACGCTGTTGCAATAATGAAAGAGGTTATCTTCTTCTTCAAATCGCATCCGAAACCAAAAACTGTCCGAACACCTTGGGGTGTGCCCTCACATCACTTTGCGAAACAAGGTGGGTAGAACGACATGAAGGTGTACTTCAATTTTCTATGGACCTCATCAAAATTGTGGAAGTATTCGAAACGATATCGCAGTGGCGTGACCCAAGCACGTATGGCAAGGCTTCCTTACTTATAACATCTTTATGCAATTCACAGTTTATTGTAACGGTTTCGTGTTTGAGTGATGTGTTGTCTTTAACACAGTCCTTGATCAAGTTACTACAATCTAAATCTCTTGACCTGAATAGCAGCGCAATGCTGGTGAAGAACACGCTTTCCGTTCCTCAAGGTCGGCGGGAGAACATAGATACCAGTTTCCACAAAATCTGGCAGCATGCAAAGAATTTATGCGATCAGTTGAATGTTGAGTTGAGAATTCCTCGTATTCCACGTCATGGTGGGCGCCAAATTCACCGAGCTAGTTCTGACACTAATTCAGCTGAGGTATACTACAGAATCTCGTTCTTGAGTTGATGGATAAATGCAATAAGGATGTGTTTGGCATTTGGCGGCGCCTTAAAACCTATTTATGGTAAACAATGAGTGCCTTTGCGGTCTGGCACTAATGCCAGTGGCGTAGATAGGTGGAATCAGGGGAATATAGCCCCCCCCCCCCCCCCCCCCCCCCATTGGGATCGATAATTGTTCAACATAACTAGTCATGAATCAAATAAGTTAAGTCAACTTCATCTGAAAGAAATGATCAATTCGCCAAATCGCCTAATACTTTGAATTTCTTTTTAATATCGATTTTCCACAACAGGAATGAGTAAAATCCTTTCTCTTAAAATCTCTAATGCAGCAGTTTACAATCCAGGTGTGGCTCTTGCGAAGCTTATAGTGGAAAATCATCAAAAATGTGTTATCTGGACATTTTCTTTTTGATCGACTAAGGCCTCGGCCACGCAGTAAGCGGCAGAGCAGCTGAGCGGAAAAAAAATTAAAACATATGAAACACAGGAGCGGCCACGCAATGAGCGAGCGGCGAAACAAAATACTGAGCGGCTAAGCGGCGCCGCTCAGCAACCAAACCTGTGTTAATTTTCTGAGCGGCACACAGCATTTTATATTTATACATATTATAGTTATATATATTTTAACTCCTAATCGCTCAAAAGCAGTCACTCAGTGCCTGGCCATACGTCGCTTAGAACCGCCGCTCAGCCGCCAGCCGCTTAGCCGCTCTGTCGCTTACTGCGTGGCCGAGGCCTAAGAGTACGACGCACGGAGCAAGCAATATGTCTGGTCGATACATTGGTGTTCAGGCAATTATTTGATAAAAATTTGCTCCGCATGCTCTGTAAGTCTATTGTGCAGCACGCTCTTCGAACCTTGCTGTATCTATTTACAACAAAGTACCAGCCATTAGAGATTGCCTAACCACAATTGAAGCAGTTTACAATTATTTCAATACACCGAAAAGAAAAGATATGCTGCAAAAAACAATAAGCGAAAGCGGCTGAATCTGACGCGATAGATCTCAAAACATCAAGCAGTTGAAGATTTTGAGGACCTATATCAGTTTTTGTTCTAGACTCTTGACCAAATAAGAACATTGGAAAGTGACGCAAAGAACTTAAAAAACACTATGGATTTCGAGTAATAGACTAGCTTAAAGGTTATAAGTATGGTTTACCAACTCTCGTTGCCATTAATTCGTGAGTTTCAAAGAGCTAATTCAGACTTCGTCCAAGCTATGGATCTCGCCAAAGATTTAAGGGATGAACTAAAAATTAAACGGGCAGAAGATGACTCATTTTCGAAAGTGTTTGAAGATCCGAAAAAAGATAGATGAAGTCCTTGATATTGACGATAACGTTTGTTAACTAACAAAAGAATCGTTCGAACCCGTCGGTTCAAAGTATTGAAGAATGTTTTCGTGTTACTGTTTTCAATCCTTTTCACATAGAAATCGAGAGAAGGATAGAAAACAATCGACCTTGGGGAAAAATGTACAAACCATGAAAACATACTAGAAGGGTTTTCGGTTATGATAATATAATAATAACCTGGCAATGCTCTCACTGGAAATATTGTTCACTTCTTTTTCCTTTATATTACCATTCTGATAATAAAGTTAGTTGCATAGTATTCTTAATCCGAGCAAGTCGCTTTTCATTGAATTCCTTTTAACAGGTTATGGGCGGTATAAAAATTTTTTTTTTTTATTTAAAGGTTATACTAAGGTCAAATAAAGCAAATTTTTAAAATTAATAATTTTTGGTAAGCACTTCAGTTCTGGGAGCCTTTTGTCAAAATTTTATTTCTTTGTTTAAGAACGAAAATTAAGAGCTTACTTACTTACTTAGGTGGGCATTACAGTTCGGGGTGAACCTGGGCCTCAACCAACATCCTTCTATAACGATTTCGATCTCGGGCGAGCTCTCTCCAGTTTCGCACTCCAAGTCGGTTGAGGTCTTCATCCACTTGATTGCGCCACCTAAGACGAGGTCTTCCCCTTCCGCGATTTCCCTGCAATGTGCTTTCGAAAACCCGACGAGCCGGAGCGTTTGGGTCCATCCGCTCTACATGGCCCAACCATCGTAGCCTCGCGATGCGTACTCTTCTGGCTATGCCCATGTCGCGGTACAGCTCATACAGCTCGTTGTTGTATCTTCTTCTCCACACATTGTCTTCGCATACGGGACCAAAGATCATTCGGAGAATTTTTCTTTCGAAACGACCAAGAGTTTCCTCATCCGCTTTCGATAAGGTCCATGCTTCCGCGCCGTACAGCAGGACTGGGATGATTAAGGTCTTATACAAGGTCACCTTGGTTTTTCTAGAGAGGGTTTTGTTTCTCAATTGCCTTCTTAACCCAAAGAAGCAACGGTTGGCAAGAGTTATTCTCCGTTTGATCTCCGCACTGATGTTGTTTTCCGTGTCTACAGCGGATCCTAGGTAGACGAAGTCCTGTACTACCTCGAAGTTATGTCTGTCTATTGTGACGTTTTGTCCAATTCGTCGATGTTCTGTGTCCTTGTTTGATGACAGCATATACTTCGTTTTGCCCTCATTAACCATCAAACCCATTTTTGCCGCTTCTGTTTCAATACTCGCAAAAGCACCTATGACATCACGCTTTTTTCTTCCCATTACGTCAATATCGTCTGCATAGGCGAGTAATTGTACAGACTTTTGAAAGATTGTTCCTCTGGTGTTGACGTTTGAGTTTCTTACAATCTGTTCAAGTATGATGTTGAAGAAATCGCATGACAGTTTGTCGCCTTGCCTAAAGCCTTTTTCGACATCAAAGGTCTCGGTGAGTTCTTTTCCGACCTTGACGGAGCAGCGTGAATTCTCCAAAGTCATCCTGCATAGTCGTACGAGTTTTGCAGGGATGCCGAAACTAGACATGGCTCTGTACAGCTCGTCTCTGTAAATACTGTCATACGCGGCCTTGAAATCGATAAAGAGGTGGTGAATATCGATATTATGTTCTCGGGTTTTTTCCAAGATCTGCCGTAATGTGAAAATTTGGTCTATTGTGGACTTCTCTGGTCTAAAACCACATTGATAAGGACCTATCAAGTTGTTGACGTGGGGTTTCAGACGTTCACATATTACAGCAGACAAGATCTTATAAGCGACGTTAAGGAGGCTTATCCCTCTGTAATTGGCGCAATTGTGAGGGTCTCCTTTCTTTAGGATCGGGCATACGATACTGAGGTTCCATTCATCGGGCATGCTTTCTTTCGACCATATCATGCAGATCAGCTGGTGCATGCTCCTTTCCAACTGGTCTCCAGCTGCCTTGAAGAGTTCGGCATCAAGGCCATCTGCACCTGCAGTCTTATTTGATTTAAGTTTGCATATGGCAAGCTTAACCTCTTCTAGGTCGGGAGGACGGCATTCTTGATCATCGTCCAAGCTGAATGGGGCAATCTGCCTGACAGCGGAATTTGTGTCTTCATCGCCGTTAAGCAGTCTGCAGAAATGATCTTTCCAAATCCTCAGTAGCGACTGTGACTCTACAATTATGTTTCCCTGCTGGTCTTTACAGGCTTGAGTTCGGGGTTTGCCACCCTGGCAGGATCTTTTTACCTTTTGGTAAAACTTCCGAATCTCGTTCCTGTCATGGCACCTCTCTATTTCTTCAAACGAGCGCTTCTCATGCTGCTTCTTTTTCTTTTTGAGAAGTCGGTGTTCTTCCCTTCTTCTCTCCTTGTAAATCTCGTTATACTGATCGTAAGCAGTCCTTGTTCGTGTTTGCATAAGCATTTGTCGTGCTCTTTGTTTGGCTGCATTTGCCTGCCTGCATTCTTCATCGAACCATGGGTTTCGTTTTGGTGGCCGAGTGAAACCCAGAACCTCAGAGGCAGCGGTTCTGATGGCTTCTTGGCATTGCTGCCACTGGTCTCCAATGTTTAATGCTGGCGGCATGGGATTCAAGGATAATTGAAGGGACACTCGATTGGAAAAGGCATTGACAATCTCTTGCGATTGTAGCTTTCCGACGTCATATCTCTTCACAGCGTTAGTTCGCGCTGGTCGTGAACAAGATATCCTCATTCGTACCTTGGCTACAACAAGGTAGTGGTCCGAGTCAAAGTTGGCCCCTCGGAAAGTTCGGACATCTAGAACACTGGAAGAGTGCCTTGCGTCGATCGCAACATGGTCAATTTGGTTGACGGTTAATTGATCTGGGGATCGCCATGTACCTTTATGAATTTTGAGATGCGGGAAGCGCGTACTACTTACAACAAGATTCAGCCCCGCAGCAAAATCGATTAGCCTCAGTCCGTTTTCGGAGGTTTTGTCATGGAGGCTATGCTTACCGATTGTGTTTCCAAAGATGTCCTCCTTCCCTAGCTTTGCGTTAAAATCGCCAAGAACGATTTTCACGTCGTGTCTAGGGCACTGCTCATACGTTTCTTCCAGGAGCTCGTAGAAACAGTCTTTGGAATCGTCGTCTTTCTCTTCTGTGGGGGCGTGGGCGCATATAAGGCTAATGTTGGCGAATTTAGCCCTGATGCGGATGGTCATTATACGCTCATTGACTGGATTTTGGCTAATCACCTTATCCCTGAGTCTTCCTCTAACGACAAATCCGCACCCAAATAAGCGTTGTTTCTTTTGTCTGTAGCAGTCGCCATAATAGATGTCACAGTTTCTCATCTTCTTTATGCCCGGTCCACTCCATCGCACTTCTTGGATGGCGGTTATGTCTGCTTTGCAGCAGTTTAGGGCGTCCGCTAATTCTCCAGCTGCACCTAGTCCGTAAAGAGACCTTACGTTCCACGTGCAGATCCGGAGGTCATTGTCCTTTTTTCGTTTGCTTGGGTCGTCAACTTTAAAATCGTTATCGTTATCCGAGGCTGTTAGTTGTTTCGGAACTGTCCTTTTTTAACGTGGTTGGGTAGTTAACCCTACGCACAACCCCCAACCTGGAGGGCCAGGTCCTTTTTGGATCCCTTCGGACACAAAGGGCTGGAATATCCAAAAAATTAAGAGCAATGGAAAATAATTCATTTAAAATTGAACAACTGAAGACTGCGGAGCAGTATTCCGTGTGGAAATTTCAAGCCACCATTTTTCTCAATGCATCAGGAATTTTTTCATTAGTAGAGGCTGGTGGTGATGCGTTTCCAATAAAAGCTCAAAGTGAGTCACAAGGCGATTTTAACAAGAGGCTTTTGATTTGGAAGAAAAACGACAGCAAAGCCCAGCAGATAATTGCAACTAGCGTTGGTCCTATTCCTCTTCGTCATATCGTCAATTGCAAAACTGCAAGAGAAATTTGGGTGAAGTTAAAATCGATATACGAACAGACTTCGAAGGCAAATGTCCATATGTTGCTGCAGAAGTTTTATGGATTTGAAAAAAATTCAGATGACGATATTTCGACGCACATACCCAAGTTGGAAAATATTGTTAGACAATTGAGAGACATTGGGGAGACAATATCAGAGAGTATGATCATTACAAAAGTGTTAATGACACTTCCAAGCAATTTTAAACATTTTTTTTGTGCATGAGAGTCGACCGCAAAAGACCAGCAAACGCTAGAAAATCTTACGTCACGACTGGTGATGGAAGAGACACGCATGTCGTCGCATGCAGCAAATACATCCGTTGCTCTATTCGCAAAGCAGAAGACAAAGAAGGGGAAGGTGAAATCTTCGAAACCTAGAAAGTGTTTCCATTGTAATGAGCATGGCCACTGGAAAAGTGAGTGTCCTAAGAAAAATTCTGTAGTTAATGGAAATAGATGGACTGGAACCAAGGGCGGAGTACGAAGGGGTGATGCACTTATATGCAAAGTAGAACGAAAAGTGATGACTGGAAGTTCAGACGAAGAGCAAAAGGGAAACAGTACGCCGGTTGTAGGCGCACAAATTTTTGATCGTGGATGGACTGGAAGTACAGGTGCGATGCAGAGACGAAGCGAATCGTTGTGTTAGCCATGCATTAGGTGATGGACTGGAACAAGGAGTGAGGTTCAAGGGGAACCACCACTTGGTTTTAATGCGCTTTTTGCAAGAGATGGTACATCGGTAGGTCAGAACTGCAATTTGGACTCTGGAGCGAGTGACCATATCTTATATGCAATTCAATGATCCTGTTGGTATTCAAATAGGAAGTGGAGAAAGAATTTATGCAGAGGGCATTGGTGACATCAATATTCTCGCTTCTATTGGAGAAAGCTGGTGGATAAAAATCTTAGCATCATTTCTGATAGTCTTCAATGTAGGTTTGTTAAGAGTGACGGTTCAGTCATGGCGATGGGAGACAGAGAAGGGCAGCTCTTTAAGATTTGCTTTAAGGTAGTATCACCATCTGTGAAGGAAGTAAATGTGGCAAATAAAATACTACCAATAAGAGTTTGGCACGAACGAATGGCGCATCAAAACATTGTATATGTTCGCAATCATTTAAAAGCGGAAGGTATTCAGTTTATAGACAGTGAAAACTTTTCTTGTGATAGCTGCGTCTCTGGCAAACAGCATAGATTACCATTTTCCCGGAGTGATTTCACAGCTTCTCAACCGGGAGAGCTTATTCATGCGGACGTGTGTGGACCTATGGAGGATAATGCAATAAGCGGTTCTAGGTACTTTTTATTATTTAAAGACCATTTTTCAAGGTACAAGGTGGTGTATTTTATGAAGCATAAGTCCAAAGTTGTTGCTTGTCTTGAGCAGTACCTAAGCAAAGTAAAGAACGAATGTGGCAATATGGTAAGAACGCTCTGTACGGACAATGGAACAGAGTTTTTAAATGAAAGTGTTAAAACACTCCTTACCAAGCACTACGTTCGACACCAGACTACAGTTCCTTACACTCTCGAGCAGAATGGTAGTGTCAAACGTGACAATCGCACCATTGTTGAAGCTGCAAGAACGATGCTATGTGGAAGTGGACTGTCAAAGAAGTTTTGGGCAGAGGCAGTTAACACTGCGGTGTTTGTCATCAATCGAACAGGTGTTAGTCCAACAAAATGCAAAGCCCCATATGAACTTTGGTGGGGCTGTGCATGTAAGGCTATTGATTTCAAAACATTCGGTGAAGAGGTTTTCGTGCATGTACCAAAACAGAAACGAAAGAAGTTTGATCAGAAAGCTGACAAAGGTTTGTTCATGGGGTATGCAGAAAACTCGAAAGGTTATCGTATTTGGAATCTGTCATCAAAAACAATTCAAATTGTCAGAGATGTCACATTTAAGGAATTTTCGAAATCTGTGGAATCTAACCTGAATAGCAGAACACTGAAAGAAGACTCAGGCGAAATGTTTGATCTTAAACAGTATAATGGTATGCTCGGATATGATAAAACACATGATGAAGCGCATGGCAATGATATGCATGATTTGGCTGATTGTTCACAACATGAAGGTGATGATGGTGTTTCTCAAGCAGATTCCGGTAGTTGTTATGAGCCTGATGGTCAAAACATTAGCTTGACGTTTCATACAGAAACAAACTTCGTAGTGCAACGAACTGGAAAACCTTAGCTATGCTTAATTTTGCAGAAAAGCATGCTTTTCTCGTTCAAGGTGAGCCTGTTAACTATAAAGAAGCAGTTTCTTGTAAGGATGCGTATCACTGGAAAGCAGCGATGGCAGACGAGGTGAAAAGTCTTCTTAAAAACCGTACTTGAATCGGTGATTGTTAAAACAACATAAGTGAAATTTTTATTTTTTTGTAGGAGAGACAAAAATGTTGTGTTTTCTGCCCATAAGCAATGAAAATACGCAAAAATAATAATAAAAATAATAATTATTAAAAGTAACAGATTATTGAAAATAGTTATTTTTGCGTATTTTCACTGCTTATGGGTAGAAAACACAACATTTTTGTCTCTCCTACAAAAAAATAAAAATTTCCCTTATGTTGTTTTAACAATCACCAATTCACTTGGGATCTGGTTACACAGCCATCGAATAGAAAGGTCATCGATAATAAATGGGTGTTTAAAATCAAGAATCTGGATGCACATGGAAGAAAAAAATACAGGGCACGCTTAGTGATTCGTGGTTTTACACAGGAATATGGTGTTGACTATACTGAAACCGTCAGTCCTGTGGCAAAATTTGTTTCAATCCGGTCGATTTTAGCAATCGCCGCCTGCGAGGAGTTGTCTCTTGTTCAATTCGACGTTAAAACAGCCTTTTTGAATGGCAATCTTCTGGAAGACATCTACATGCGGCAGCCGATTGGTTTCGACGATGGTTCTGGAAGTGTTTGTAAGCTTCGTAAGAAGAAGAAGAGTTTGTAAGCTTCGAAAGCAAGCCTCCAGGTGTTGGAATGAAAAAATCACTCAGTTAGTACCTGAGTTCAAGTTCAATTTAAGAGTTTCCGAAATGGATCCTTGCGTTTTTGTTGGTAACTGTTCTGACAGTCGTCTTATACTGACAATATATATTGATGATGGTCTGATAGCCGCAAAGAAGAAAGAAGATGCTATGAAGCTGGTTGAATTCTTAAGGACACAATTTGAGATTACACTTTTGGATGCTGAATGGTTTTTAGGCATGCAGTTGTCACGGGGGCCAAACGGAGAGATACACGTCAGCCAAACGAGCTATGCCGAACGAGTTTTAAAAAGGTTCAGCATGAATGACAGTAAACCAGTCTCAACACCAGCAGAAAGTCTCGGTAGTGAAAATGACTCGTCTCAAAATGACATTAGATTTCCATATAGAGAAGCGGTGGGATGTCTCATGTACTTGGCGGTGGCCACTCGACCAGATATTGCATTTGCAGTGGGAGTTGTTTCCCGATACCTAGATGCACCTACTCAAATGCATGTGAAGGGTGTCAAAAGGATTCTAAAATACATCAGCGGAACGAAGCAAATGGGTATAATTTTTAAGAAACCTAACAATTTATCTTTGAAATGTTTCAGTGATGCCGATTACGCTGGTTACATCGTCACAAGAAGATCTACCTCTGGCTTTATTTTTTTGTTTTGGGGTGGACCTGTTTCCTGGGCATCACAGAGGCAGAAATGTGTCGCACTATCAAACACCGAATCTGAGTACGTGGCAGCATCTCAAGCTGTGAAAGATTTAGTGTGGCTTCAAAGACTTGTGGCGGAACTGGTGCCATCTAAGAGATTCTGAGTTGAATATGGACAACCAGGGTGCAATCCGGTTGATTAAAAATCCGGAATTCCACAAACGCACGAAACATATTGATGTGCGCTATCACTTTATACGTGAAAGATACGAAAGAAAAGATTTCGGCGTAAATTATGTTCCTTCTGAACATCAAATTGCAGACATTTTTACTAAAGCCTTAAGCAAAGAAAAATTTGAAAAATTTAGATTTTTGATTGGAGTTGTAACCAATCCATTTTAATATGTTAATTAAGCTAAAATTTAGTTATTCAAAAGTGGGAGTGTTGAAAATATTGAACTACAATAATAAATTTGAATAACCTGGCAATGCTCTCACTGGAAATATTGTTCACTTCTTTTTCCTTTATATTACCATTCTTATAATAAAGTTAGTTGCATAGTATTCTTAATTCGAGCAAGTCGCTTTTCATTGAATTCCTTTTAACAGGTTATTTTCAAGGATTCTTCGTCAGATCGTCAGAAGAATTAAAAACTTGGGCGAGATAATAATATTTCCTCTAACAATTCACTGGAAGCGCTCGATAGCTGCTCCGAAGAAAGCTTTCTCAAATATATAAATTTGGTTATAGCTACACTGCCGGTATCAACGTCAACCGAAAGAACATTCTCCAGTTTAAAGAAAATAAAAACAATACAAAAAGCATGACCAATGAAGTGAGATTCTTAAAAATATGTCTATTTTAATGACAGTGTGATTATCTTTGGTTGTTTACTTGTTTGCAGGATCGTTTGAATGGTTTGGTTACTCTAGCTATTCATCGCGACATACCTATAACAGCAGACGAGGCTATAAGTCTTTTATCCAAAAGGAATAAAAAACTGGATTTTATTTTGTGATTTATTTTTTAAATTAATACTATTTTACATTTTACATCAATATTTGTTTATGTACTAATATTATCTTTAAAAAATATAAGTTTTTATGGCATACATAATGAATTCAATGAAGTCTTGTTATTTGTTTTTTCTTTTTTAATTATTAATATTTGAAAAAAAAAAATGAGCAACTAGATCTATCCCCCCATAGCGAAAAGCTATCTACGCCACTGACTTAGGCACATCCACAGACAAATCCCGATCGATGTTGAAAAGTAATAACAAGGTTTTTAAAAACCGGCTCCAAAGTTAGATTTTAGCATTTAATTAACTGTTTTAAACTAATTTAACTTATTTTTTTTATTTTTATAATTTTTTGAATAAAAAATGTATTCTTATACATATTTGATTGAGTTTATATTCAATAACTGCAAATCATTGAAAAGGATGGAAAACTGCCCCGCCTTTTATTTGTGTTTATTACTTGTGTTTATTCTTCATTCCCCTCCTTCTGAAGGTATCGAGGATAGGCTTGTAGCACCTCGCTTATTCTTCTGCATTTGCGCTGAGGACAGAACTGCCTGTGTTTATTCCTCCTTCCCCTCCTTCTGAAGGTATCGAGGACAGGCTTATAGCCACACGTTCATTCTTCGGCATTTGCGCTGAGGACAGAATTACTTGTGTTTATTCCTCCTTCCCCTCCTTCTGAAGGTATCGAGGATAGGCTTGTAGCACCTCGCTTATTCTTCTGCGTTTGCGCTGAGGACAGAACTACCTGTGTTTATTCCTCCTTCCCCTCCTTCTGAAAGTATCGAGGACAGGCTTATAGCCACACGTTCATTCTTCGGCATTTGCGCTGAGGACAGAATTACTTGTGTTTATTCCTCCTTCCCGTCCTTCTGAAGGTATCGAGGACAGGCTTAAAGCCCCATGTTTATTCCCTGGCACTTGCGCCGAGGACAGAGTCAAGTTATTATCCGCCCGAATACCTATATGGAGTTGCACAGACCTGACTGGGAAAAATCATTGTTACCTAATATGAACTAAACGATTACTCTAAGTATCCTTCTGATGACAGGCCATCGAGCCATATACTTCGTCTTCAATATTATTTGCGTCGACAAGTATTGTTATATATTATATTAAGCAAAACCTGTTAGTATTAAAAAGATAAATTAAAAGGAATTATTATTAAAATGGAAACGTTGGTTGTATTTGGTTATTTTGGCAAACATTTGGTTGAATCTTTATCTAGACTTCTGATGCTTCGTCGGGAATACCTTGGACAGACTGAGCTTACCTCAGGATAAGAAAGAAAGCATCGCGAAATGGCGCCCAAGCAGGGACTATAAAAGGTTTCAAACAACCAAGCCAAAACCCATACTTTTCGAAAGGTCCCACCTTCTAAGAGACCACATACCAACCAACGCCGCTAGATAAATTACGAGAGCAAATTTTTGAAATTGACGTTCTTCTCCCGACCACCACCGACGGCATATCCGACTAGAACCAGCAATATGTCAGACTCCGAGGACCAAGACGATCAATACTTGAACCCATGCAAGAATCTGGGTTTCATTTATTTTATGAAGAGAGCTGATTGAAACACTGGCTGCTCGTAAATTAGACACAACAGGTAGCG
Source organism: Melanostoma scalare (assembly GCA_949752695.1). Lineage (NCBI taxonomy): Eukaryota > Metazoa > Arthropoda > Insecta > Diptera > Syrphidae > Melanostoma > Melanostoma scalare. The sequence goes on along the minus strand of OX456984.1, from coordinate 103,757,684 downwards.
TGCAAATACTACGAAAACGCCTCAGTCAGCTGTTAAGGAAACTGAGAGATCACGGCTCGACACAGAATCTTTGCCAGACGTGGGAAGATACTATCGAGAAACGCCTCTATGAAGATGGAGATCCAACAAGTAGTGTTGCGATTACTCCGGTTTCACCTCTTCAGACGAATGCCGACCAATGAATGCCGCTTTAACCGAAGAGTCCGTATTACACGGAAATTCAGTTTCCTGTTCCAGCTTTGAGTAGAAGTCCGACTGGACAGGAACCTAGCATCCCGGGGCGTACGGAAGAACGATCCTTGGGCCAGCCCTAAAACCATTTGAGATCATCACAGAGTCTACCACAGTTCAGATAAAATAGCTTATATTTGCACATTTTTGCTTTAGTATCTATTCTAGTACATTTTTGAATAATGTCATAATTTGTCTAAAGATGTCGCTTTGTTTTATAAAAGCCTAATCTTACATCCGGAACTCACTTGTCACGGTTTATATCACTTTTACCTTCTTCTTGAATAAACACTTATACCAAGCAGACGAGTTTTTTAAGTTCTTTTCCGAGGTGATCGATTCTAAAAGTTTTCTTGCTAAACCTAATCGAGTTTAAGATTTGCTACCCTAAACATTGGTCCATCGAACCGTATTGATTTACTAATTATAAAATTAAATTAAAACATCCTAACTAGGGTGATGTTCAAGGACAGCTACTTGTGAATGACGACAAAATTCTTAACAGGTGGCGACAGTATTGTGATGATCTTTTGAATGAACAGTTTCCTCGGCGCCACTTTCCAACAGCTGCACCTAACTTTACGGAAGTATCCGACGTCACAGTCGAAGAAGTTAGGGAGGCAGTTAAGAACTCCAAAAAAGGCAAAGCGATTGGGCCAGACGAGGTACCATATGAGTTTTGGAAAAATATGGGAGACATAGGGTTGAGATGGCTCACGATTCTCATCTCCAAACTTATAAGAGGTGACAGTTTGCCTTATCAATGGAGGGAAAGTTTTCTTCTTCCAATGTACAAGGGAAAGGGAGATACCAGAAGCTGTGACAACTATCGTTCGATTAAAGTGATGTCCCACACTATGAAGATCGTTGAGCGGGTTTTGGATAGCCGACTGCGGAAAATAATAAGGCTGTCTGATGACCAATGCGGGTTTGTCAACTACAGACGCAATCCAAAGTATAAGGATCATTATGGAAAAACACCGATATGCCTTAGAGGATTTGCATATTGTGTTGGTTGACTTCGAAAAAGCATTCGATCGACAACCACGAGATCAGATATGGGTGGCCCTCAGACACCGAGGAGTTCCTGAAGCCTATGTGCGAATAATTATGGACATGATTCGAGGGAGCAATTACAAAAGTGAGATGCCCAGCTGGAGTCACCGAAGAATTCCAAATAACAGTAGGTGTACATACATCAGGGAAGTGTCATGAGTCCACTGCTCTTTATTGCTGTTCTGGATTATTTGCTCGAAGGAAAAGTAACGGACAATAAAGTACAACAATTATTCTTTGCTGACGATGGAGCCATCATAAGCGAGGATCCTACATCCCTGCAACGAGCACTTGACGTTTGGATTGATGTTCTGGAAGGAAATGGGTACCGTATTAGCGCTAAAAAGACTGAATACCTGTGCTGCCCTTTTTCTGATCCAGACAAGCCTATTCCAGACATTTATTTGAATGGAAATGTGCTTCCCAAGTGTGAAAAGTTTAAATATCTGGAAGACTTGAAATTATCTGATTGATAAAAGCTTGAGTTTCTTTGGCTAACTCATCGTTCTCATTTTCTTCCAAGGGATGTCGTGAAAGCGCATCTGCAGCCACCAAAAACCTTCCTGCCGTGTAGTATATTTCATAACCGAATTTCATCATTTTCATCCTAAACTTTTGTAGTCTAGGGGTTAAATCATCCAGCTGTTAAGTTGAAAAGATAGGCACCAAAGGCTTATGATCCATTTCATTACTAAATATTATCCAAGTAAGTAAGTCTGGACATTTCACTGCTGCTGCCTAAGACTCTACACAGCAGTTGTCCGTCCAGCTCTGACGTACAGTTCACAATGTTGGACAATGTACAAAAAGTATGAGAGCAAATTGACGGCAGCCGAAATGAAGATGCTTCGGATGACAGCAGGACACAGGAGTAACAATGCTTGATCGAATTAGAAGTACTAAGATCCGTGGAAGCCTTCATGTCAAAAGTACCATCTTGGACAAAATTCAGCACGACCGGCCCAGTTGGTATTGTCATGTTCAAAGGAGAGATCCGCAGAACCCCGTCCAAAAGGCAATATCGTACAACGTTTCAACAAATTCGCGACGAAAAAGAAAAGGCAGGCCAAAACACTCCTGGTACAAGCAAATGCAAAAACAGCAGCATTTGGTTGGCCTCAGACATGGAACAATCCAAAACCGGGAGGCTTGCCGACGCTTTGTATTTTGTATTTGTATTTGTATTTATTCAGCTTTCTGAGGTCAACGCGGCGTACCCCACAGGCGGATCACTAGTGTGAAGCAGAAAAGTGGGAGAGTTGTGATCGCTTCAAGATCACTACTCGTAACGTCGGAAATGAAAAGAAGAAGTAGATCCTAACTTGGGTCACTTAACTCGACGAACAAGATTCCTATATCTTGATTTGACACATTCATCAAAAGCAATCTGACCTTGATTGCTGCACATCTTCTCATCAGCCTTACCTGCACAGTAATCGATTTCCATCTCTAAAAAATTACAACAAGTGCACGTTCCCTATAACAAGGCACAAAATCATTATATGGAAGGCGCTAAATTCAAAAATCCTATACACTAATACGGAACTCCACAATCATCATCTAAGAGCTACGCTTATCAGAGCAATTTCCCAACATTTTGCCTCTCTACGTCTGCAACTTACCCACGTTCATCATTCACCGAATTCACACATTCACACCTAAAGCAAAATTTCCTATCGACATCGTGCATTGTCCAGCTAATCAGCGAGAGAAATCCCATCAAAAAAGCTTCCCGTTACCTTCAACCTGCGAGGAGAAACCGAAGAGCCAAAATACAAATTCACCAGCAAGCAGCAACTACTGTCATCAGAACAACATAATTAGTCATAATTGTGTAACAGGTGCGTGCGTTTCTTATTGAATCGGTGCAATATTTCTCTGAGTATTTTAATTTTTATATGACAAAATTGCATGCGTTTTTTTCCATAAAATACTTCTTTTAAACGCTATGAAATACATAGCCGAGTTAATAATTCATATTTTATAGTTAGTTTCTATTGGCAAGTTATATATATACAATATACATATAAAAAAAGTATATACCTCGATATACGCATGTATATACAAAGGAAAAAGGCGATAGAAAAGTGAATTACTTAAGTGAAGTAGTGATAAATGTTATTTTTTTTTAAACAAAAGCATTAAAGCATTGATCAATAAAAAATCAAAAAAAAAAAAAAAAAGTGTATGTATGTTTATTTGGTACACATACATACATGAATATCCGTTTATCCAATCTTAAAATCTACCGCTTAGTGATCAAGTGCTGAACAGACGCAAATTGCTGTAAAAGCCCGTTACTCAAAATTCTTAAATTTTTCTTGATTGTTGGGGTGAGTTTTTTCGTACTCATTGTTTTTTATTATTTTTCATTTATTGGTTTCTTATATAAATCAAAATGTCCAATCTTAACAAATTAATTAATGCTGCTCACCAACTTGTAGCATTTTATTCGAATTTTCAAACTATTCCCTTGGTAGATCAAACACCAGCGAAATTGGAAGCCTCTAAAATCGAATTAAAAGATCTTTGGCTGGAAACCAAGCAATGCTATTCAAGTTGCTTACTTCCAGAAGGAAATGATGATATTTCCGATGCCGATTTTGAATCGATAAAAGTGAAATATCTTCTATCGAGCAACACATATATTAGTTGTTTAGCGGAAATGATAGAATCAAATAAGAAATTAAAGTTGATTAATGAAGACGAGAAAGCCGACAAAGCCTTTTCTAGTCAGTTATCGAAATCAGAAAGTTCTAATTCCTCTAATATTAAAGTTCCATCTTGCGACACCGACTTATTTAATGGTGATTATTTAAACTGGCCATTATTTCGTGACATGTTTACGGCAGTTTATATTAATCATCCTAAACTATGTGCAGTTCAAAAGCTGTTTCATCTACATTCCAAAACAAAAGGTGATGTAAATAGTATTGTTTCCAAATTTCCACTCACGGCAGATAGTTTCGATCTAGCCTGGAAAGCCTTGAGTGAACAATTTGAAAACAAGAGAAGTATTGTGAATAATCAAGTCAAAAATATTTTTAATTTATCGTGCGTTTCATTAGAGTCGGGGAAAGAAATTCGAAATTTACAACGAGAACTTAATGACAGTCTTTCAATTCTTAAAGCTCACGCCATTGAAACTGAATCTTGGGATCCTATTTTAGTGTATTTGTGTTCTAATAAACTCCCTGAAAAACTCTTAACATATGGGAGCAATCTCTCACCAATCCAAGAGATATTTCAACCTGGTCCGCAGTGGACACTTTTCCAACTAATCGTTACAGGGTGTTAGAAACAATTACTGACATTAAATGTCAATCTACATCAAAAATTACTACCCAGAATAAAGTTAAGGTTTTCAAAACAAATAAAGACAAACCACTAAACCTTCGCACATTTCATACCAAAATGTATAACTTTCATATCTGAAGCTGCACAAAGGAGATTAAATCTGCCTGTTAGAGGCGCATATGCCCAAATTGCCGGCATAAGCTCAGTAGTGACAGCAACTGCTTCAAAAATCTGTACTCTCTGCCTAGGTTCAAAATACAACTCTGAATTTAAATGCTTCGCAAACGCATTAGTTTTAAAGAAATTAATGGGCAACCTACCATCTGCCAATTTAATTCCTTCAAAATTCTTCAATTTCAGAATGCAGTTTGAATTTCAACTAGCAGATCAGTTCTTTTATGAGAGTTCAGACATAGATCTTATTATAGGAATGGATACTTACCCTTCTATTATAAAAGAAGGATTGAAACAAAACGTTTTTGGTTCAATAATGGCCCAAAACACTATATTTGGGTGGGTGTTGTCCGGATCTCTTCAAGACAGTGTCCGTTCTTGTTCGACTTTTGTTTCATATTTCAACGAAGTTTCATTGGATCAGCCACTTCAAAAGTTTTGGGAACTGGAAGATATTTGCGAACCCCATCAATCTTCTGAGGAAGATAAGTTTTGTGAGAATCTTTATTCAACCACGACTTTCAGAAGAGATGACGGGCGGTATACAGTTCGTCTTCCGTTCAAAGACCCAATTCCAATTTTAGGCGTTTCTCAATACATCGCCTTAAAACAATTTCACCGTATGGAAAAATCTTTGGCGAAAACACCCGATTTATACAATAAATACAATAAAGTCTTATCAGAATATTCGGATCTTGGACATATGGAACTCGTTAAATCTAATGAAATCATCCATGAAAACCAAGTAAGCTCATTTTATTTGCCTCATCATGCGGTTATTAAGCCTGATAGTGTTTCAACAAAAATTCGTGTAGTTTTCAACGCTTCGAATAAATCCAGCAATGGTAAAAGTCTGAACGATTTATTGTATCCTGGCCCAGTTTTACAATCGGGGATTTACCAATTTTAATTTTAAACTGGCGTCTTTATTGATATGTATACAATGCGGATATCGATCACACTCCGTATCAACGAATTTGGTTTCGCGATCCTTCAAGTACCGATAATAAAGAAAAAACATACAAACTCAAGACAGTCACCTTCGGAGTTAATTGTGCACCATTTTTAGCCATTCGAACATTAAAACAACTATCTGAAGACATAAATCATATTTATCCTCTTGCTTCTCGAGTTTTAAAAGAAGGATTTTATGTTGACGATATTCTGTCAGGTGCGCACGATGTTGAAACTGCCTTGAAATCACAACATGAACTGATTGAAGCCCTCAACTCTGCGGGATTTCCATTAAGAAAATTAACAAAATGGACTTCAAACTGCCAAGAGCTAATTGACACTCTCCCTACTTCTCATCTTTTGTGTATCTAAAACACTTGGCATTCAATGCAATGCGAAAATTGATGCTTTTAATTTAACTTTTAAGAATATCATTCCCAGTCAGGATCTTCAAAAACAATCCGTGCTATCAGTTATAGCCCGCTTATTTGACCCTGATGGATGGTTGGCACCTGTCGTTATTACTGCAAAAATAATAATGCAATAAGTCTGACGTGACGGGACGTCTTGGGACCAAGAAATTGAGCCTCTTACGTGTCGCCGCTGGCGATCTTTTCTCGCTTCTTTATCGTATATCCAAAATATTCAGGTTCCGCGTTGGATACAATATCGCCCATGTAATTCAATCCAAATTCATGGATTTTGCGACCGTTCTGAGCATGCCTACGCAGCTACATTTTATTTGCGCATTCAAACAAGTGAAACCAGTTGGTCTTCCCATCTTATTTGCTGTAAGAGCAAAGTTGCCCCTGTAAAGCAGATTCCACTGCCAAGGCTTGAGCTTTGTGGAGCAGTTCTTTTGGTAAAACTTTTTACTCATGTCATAACTCAATTGAAGTTCTCTACGGATGATCTATATCCCTGGACAGATAGCTCTATCGTTTTGGGATGGTTAGATAAACCCGCTAGTACGTGGAAGACTTTTGTAGCTGTTCGATTAAATAACTCGAATATAAATTAAAACAGACAAATGTTTAGTTTACACAACTGTTTGATTAACTAGAAATATTTATTTTGCACAAATGTTCGATTAAATTACTAGAATACAATTTTTATATTATTTACCTTTCGAAAACACACAGCGTCGTTGTTGAAGAAGCTATTGTAAACTCACCCTTAAACCTTTACCAACCCTTACCTTTTACCTTTAAAACTCGCTCAAAGGTGGCGATACTGTTGCTGTTAACACAAACCAGCAGCGCCATTGCGATTTTCAATTCATAGCGTTGTAAACTTACCAACTGAACAGTTTGGCTCTTTGGTAAGTTTGGAGATTTTAGTTATTTGATTAATTTAAATTGAAAGTTAAAATTAATATAATACTCAAAATGAGTGAAAATGAAGGCGGTCAGGAGGAGATTGGCGGAAAGAAAAAAAGGGGTCGCGACTCCACAAGTTCTTCGTCGCGTCGGCCGGCGTCGCCATCTTGTTCAGAGGGCGACGGCAATCCTTTCCTCCGAATAAAAGAATAAAAAGCGGGTCTTTGGAACAGCGTATTGAAATTCTTTCGGATCAGATGTTTCAACTGTAACTATGCTTTTACCACAGGACATTAATAAACCCAATGAGGATCAAGCAAGTACATTCTCTTTTCTACGTAATCCAGAGAGTTCGCGGAGAATTTTGGATTTAGGCGAACTGCACACTGAGTGTGATTTTAAAATGATCCAGACTGCTAAGGCAGAGAATTTAAAAGAGTTGATTCACCTTCAACACTTTGCCTACCTGGAAGAGTGTCAGGTACTCAAATGCTATTAAATCATTGGCTGCAACCCCGGGTTTCGTGGAGCTAAAAGTAAATGAGGAGTTGTTCACGCCTAATAAAGGAAAAAGTAATTGTACAAGCAATTGTACCGAAAACGTTGGGAAGATATTGGGGCAAGCAGTTTTATCTCAAAAACCATTTCGGGAACGAGAACATCCTTTTTCAAAAAGCCCCAGTTAACTATCCCATCAAATTCAACCTTGAAGTTTGCAACAAATATTTCGGAGAAGATGGACTTGCAAATTGCAAATATGAAAAAATTAAAAATTTTAGAAATACCTCCGAAGGAAGGTCCAAGTTTGTTTTCAAGAATGTTTTTGGTAACAAAATCAGATGGAGGTCTTCGCCCTATTTTCGACTTGCGGTCAGTGAATGCGTTCGTAAAGGTAAAGACATTCAAACTAATTTCTCACTCCACGATTCCAGAGTTCTGCAGCCGAACGATTGGATGATAAAAATAGACATTACACAAGCTTATTTCCATGTACCAATAGCAGGGAGTCATCGACGTTTTCTAAGATTGATACACAGAGGGGAAATTTTACCACTAACTTGTCTACCATTTGGTCTTGCATCGGCTCCAAGAATTTTCTCAGCCATCACTTGCTGGATCTCGGAGATCCTACGCAAGAAAGGTGATCGAGTCCTCGTTTACTTGGACGATTTTCTTTTAGCGAATCAAAGTCTTTGCCAGCTAAAGGAACAGGTTTCGGAAACCGTTCGGATACTGGAGAGTTTAGGCTGGAACATAAATTACGAAAAATCTGTTCTGTCTCCAAGTCAAGAACTTGTATACCTCGGGGTAACTTGGAATACTCAGAAAAATATTAAATTCCTTCCGGACAAAAAGGTAGAAAAGATTCGATTCTCTCTGCAAATATTGTGCCGGCTAAAGTTTTGCACTCTTCACAAATAGCAACAATTATTAGGTCAGCTGAACTTCGCAAGCTTCGTCATACCGAGAGGCCGGCTGCACTCCCGCTATCTTCAGATTTTTCTGAGGCAGTTCAGGAGACGTCCGAGACAAAAACTTATCATCCCTCGGAGGGCTTTGGAGGAAATAAATTGGTGGCTCGGAGCGCTAACGAAAGTCGAGGTACTTCACAAAAAACAAGTAACGCATTTTCTAGCAACGGATGCTTCGGACGCAGGCTGGGGGGCACATTTGAACGATTCTGTCCTATTTGGCCAGTGGTCAAAAAGTCAAAGCAGATGGCACTGCAATTCAAAAGAAATGTACGCTGTTTTGATGGCTATAAAAAAGAGAACAACGGTTTTAAAAGATGCTCACATACTGCTTCAGACAGACAATCGAACTTTAGTCGCATACATACGGAAGGAAGGGGGGACGAAATCAATCAACCTGTTAGGTCTAACGTATCAGCTTCTTCAGTTGACCGATCAGCTAAACATAACAATATCGGCATTTTATCTTCCGGGAAGATACAACGGCATAGCCGACGGGTTGTCAAGAGGTCGTCGGATCCCAGAGTGGCATCTCCTACCTCAAGCGACTGCGGAAGTCTTCAAGAAATGGGGAAAGCCAGAAATAGATCTTTTTGCCTCAAGAGAGACGGCAGTTGTCAAAAAATATGTATCCATAGACTGCAGGCATCAAGGGGCAGAATACACAAATGCTTTCAGTCACATTTGGGATCATTCTCTGAGTTGGATCTTCCCTCCTCCCAATTCGATGCCAAGAGTTCTTTCACATCTAAACAGATGTCAGGGAAAGTATCTAATCGTGTCACCAGAGTGGGACCAGACCTTCTGGATGTCCGATCTAAGAGCTCGTGCACAAGAACCTCCTCTGACAATACAAAATCTGGGAGAAATGTTAATAGATGCAACAACGGGTCAGCCTCCTCCACATGTAGAACATTTAATCTTGAAGGCATGGATAGTTGGGGCTGGAGCAGCCAGATAAGAAACTGGTCAGCAGAGGAAAAAGATCTATTAAAAAACGGATGGAGATTTTCTACACTAAAAACTTATTCTTCTGCTGTGAAGAGAGGGCTTCTTTGGAGCGAGAATAATAATATTAATCCCGGATCTCCAAGTGGTGTTGACTTAGCAAGGTATTTGACCAATCTTTTTTTAAAGGAAAAGTTCGCTCCTAGAACAAATCTAGTCCATAAATCAGCCGTATCAACCTTCTGTGATCCTTCTCTAAATGAGAACCTGTCACCTGTTTTTTTCGTACGACGTATTTTAAAGGCAATAAGCTCTTCGCAACCATCGATTGAGAAGCCTCCTATATGGGATCCAAGAGATGTAGCTAATTGGCTGGCAGAGAACGATAATAGAAAAGAATCCTTGTTTGAAGCTTCAAGACGAACAGTAGTCATTCTGCTTTTAGCATCAGGAAGAAGGATTCACGATATCACTCTATTAAAAATATCAAGCGATAGCTATAAAGAAGAAGGAGATGGTATAATTTTCCATGGTTTAAATCTGTCACAGACAAACACAGACAATCAAGTTGGCAGTTAATTTGTCACGAGAATAAAAGAATCTGCCCTGTTTTCTGGATAAAACAGTTAATTAGGCTTTCTCAACCGAGGAGAACCCTGGTAGAGAACCTGGATAGTCTATTCATTACAATTAATGGACATGTGAAGCAATCATCAAGAACGGTGATTGGTAGCTGGGTTCGTACGGTGTTAAAGGAAGCAGGTATCGAGGCTTCACCTGGAAGCTGTAGAGCAGCGGTGGCATCCTTGGGTTGGATCGAAAAACAATCAATAGATGAAATCCTAGCAAGAGGTAACTGGAAAGCAGAAAGTACTTTTAGAAAACACTACCAGTTAACTATCCTATCAAATTCAACCTTGAAGTTTGCAACAAATATTTCGGAGAAGATGGACTTGCAAATTGCAAATATGAAAAAATTAAAAATTTTAGAAATACCTCCGAAGGAAGGTCCAAGTTTGTTTTCAAGAATGTTTTTGGTAACAAAATCAGATGGAGGTCTTCGCCCTATTTTCGACTTGCGGTCAGTGAATGCGTTCGTAAAGGTAAAGACATTCAAACTAATTTCTCACTCCACGATTCCAGAGTTCTGCAGCCGAACGATTGGATGATAAAAATAGACATTACACAAGCTTATTTCCATGTACCAATAGCAGGGAGTCATCGACGTTTTCTAAGATTGATACACAGAGGGGAAATTTTACCACTAACTTGTCTACCATTTGGTCTTGCATCGGCTCCAAGAATTTTCTCAGCCATCACTTGCTGGATCTCGGAGATCCTACGCAAGAAAGGTGATCGAGTCCTCGTTTACTTGGACGATTTTCTTTTAGCGAATCAAAGTCTTTGCCAGCTAAAGGAACAGGTTTCGGAAACCGTTCGGATACTGGAGAGTTTAGGCTGGAACATAAATTACGAAAAATCTGTTCTGTCTCCAAGTCAAGAACTTGTATACCTCGGGGTAACTTGGAATACTCAGAAAAATATTAAATTCCTTCCGGACAAAAAGGTAGAAAAGATTCGATTCTCTCTGCAAATATTGTGCCGGCTAAAGTTTTGCACTCTTCACAAATAGCAACAATTATTAGGTCAGCTGAACTTCGCAAGCTTCGTCATACCGAGAGGCCGGCTGCACTCCCGCTATCTTCAGATTTTTCTGAGGCAGTTCAGGAGACGTCCGAGACAAAAACTTATCATCCCTCGGAGGGCTTTGGAGGAAATAAATTGGTGGCTCGGAGCGCTAACGAAAGTCGAGGTACTTCACAAAAAACAAGTAACGCATTTTCTAGCAACGGATGCTTCGGACGCAGGCTGGGGGGCACATTTGAACGATTCTGTCCTATTTGGCCAGTGGTCAAAAAGTCAAAGCAGATGGCACTGCAATTCAAAAGAAATGTACGCTGTTTTGATGGCTATAAAAAAGAGAACAACGGTTTTAAAAGATGCTCACATACTGCTTCAGACAGACAATCGAACTTTAGTCGCATACATACGGAAGGAAGGGGGGACGAAATCAATCAACCTGTTAGGTCTAACGTATCAGCTTCTTCAGTTGACCGATCAGCTAAACATAACAATATCGGCATTTTATCTTCCGGGAAGATACAACGGCATAGCCGACGGGTTGTCAAGAGGTCGTCGGATCCCAGAGTGGCATCTCCTACCTCAAGCGACTGCGGAAGTCTTCAAGAAATGGGGAAAGCCAGAAATAGATCTTTTTGCCTCAAGAGAGACGGCAGTTGTCAAAAAATATGTATCCATAGACTGCAGGCATCAAGGGGCAGAATACACAAATGCTTTCAGTCACATTTGGGATCATTCTCTGAGTTGGATCTTCCCTCCTCCCAATTCGATGCCAAGAGTTCTTTCACATCTAAACAGATGTCAGGGAAAGTATCTAATCGTGTCACCAGAGTGGGACCAGACCTTCTGGATGTCCGATCTAAGAGCTCGTGCACAAGAACCTCCTCTGACAATACAAAATCTGGGAGAAATGTTAATAGATGCAACAACGGGTCAGCCTTCTCCACATGTAGAACATTTAATCTTGAAGGCATGGATAGTTGGGGCTGGAGCAGCCAGATAAGAAACTGGTCAGCAGAGGAAAAAGATCTATTAAAAAACGGATGGAGATTTTCTACACTAAAAACTTATTCTTCTGCTGTGAAGAGAGGGCTTCTTTGGAGCGAGAATAATAATATTAATCCCGGATCTCCAAGTGGTGTTGACTTAGCAAGGTATTTGACCAATCTTTTTTTAAAGGAAAAGTTCGCTCCTAGAACAAATCTAGTCCATAAATCAGCCGTATCAACCTTCTGTGATCCTTCTCTAAATGAGAACCTGTCACCTGTTTTTTTCGTACGACGTATTTTAAAGGCAATAAGCTCTTCGCAACCATCGATTGAGAAGCCTCCTATATGGGATCCAAGAGATGTAGCTAATTGGCTGGCAGAGAACGATAATAGAAAAGAATCCTTGTTTGAAGCTTCAAGACGAACAGTAGTCATTCTGCTTTTAGCATCAGGAAGAAGGATTCACGATATCACTCTATTAAAAATATCAAGCGATAGCTATAAAGAAGAAGGAGATGGTATAATTTTCCATGGTTTAAATCTGTCACAGACAAACACAGACAATCAAGTTGGCAGTTAATTTGTCACGAGAATAAAAGAATCTGCCCTGTTTTCTGGATAAAACAGTTAATTAGGCTTTCTCAACCGAGGAGAACCCTGGTAGAGAACCTGGATAGTCTATTCATTACAATTAATGGACATGTGAAGCAATCATCAAGAACGGTGATTGGTAGCTGGGTTCGTACGGTGTTAAAGGAAGCAGGTATCGAGGCTTCACCTGGAAGCTGTAGAGCAGCGGTGGCATCCTTGGGTTGGATCGAAAAACAATCAATAGATGAAATCCTAGCAAGAGGTAACTGGAAAGCAGAAAGTACTTTTAGAAAACACTACCAGTTAACTATCCTATCAAATTCAACCTTGAAGTTTGCAACAAATATTTCGGAGAAGATGGACTTGCAAATTGCAAATATGAAAAAATTAAAAATTTTAGAAATACCTCCGAAGGAAGGTCCAAGTTTGTTTTCAAGAATGTTTTTGGTAACAAAATCAGATGGAGGTCTTCGCCCTATTTTCGACTTGCGGTCAGTGAATGCGTTCGTAAAGGTAAAGACATTCAAACTAATTTCTCACTCCACGATTCCAGAGTTCTGGCAGCCGAACGATTGGATGATAAAAATAGACATTACACAAGCTTATTTCCATGTACCAATAGCAGGGAGTCATCGACGTTTTCTAAGATTGATATACAGAGGGGAGATTTTACAACTAACTTGTCTACCATTCGGTCTTGCAACGGCTCCAAGAATTTTCTCAGCCATCACTTGCTGGATCTCGGAGATCCTACGCAAGAAAGGTGATCGAGTCCTCGTTTACTTGGACGATTTTCTTTTAGCGAATCAAAGTCTTTGCCAGCTAAAAGAACAGGTTTCGGAAACCGTTCGGATACTGGAGAGTTTAGGCTAGAACATAAATTACGAAAAATCTGTTCTGTCTCCAAGTCAAGAACTTGTATACCTCGGGGTAACTTGGAATACTCAGAAAAATATTGAATTCCTTCCGGACAAAAATGGAGAAAAGATTCAATTCTCTCTGCAAATATTGTGCCGGCTAAAGTTTTGCACTCTTCACAAATTGCAACAACTATTAGGTCAGCTTAACTTCGCAAGCTTCGTCATACCGAGAGGCCGGCTGCACTCCCGCTATCTTCAGATTTTTCTGAGGCAGTTCAGGAGACGTCCGAGACAAAAACTTATCATCCCTCGGAGGGCTTTGGAGGAAATAAATTGGTGGCTCGGAGCGCTAACGAAAGTCGAGGTACTTCACAAAAAACAAGTAACGCATTTTCTAGCAACGGATGCTTCGGACGCAGGCTGGGGGGCAAATTTGAACGATTCTGTCCTATTTGGCCAGTGGTCAAAAAGTCAAAGCAGATGGCACTGCAATTCAAAAGGAATGTACGCTGTTTTGATGGCTATAAAAAAGAGAACAACGGTTTTAAAAGATGCTCACATACTGCTTCAGACAGACAATCGAACTTTAGTCGCATACATACGGAAGGAAGGGGGGACGAAATCAATCAACCTGTTAGGTCTAACGTATCAGCTTCTTCAGTTGACCGATCAGCTAAACATAACAATATCGGCATTTTATCTTCCGGGAAGATACAACGGCATAGCCGACGGGTTGTCAAGAGGTCGTCGGATCCCAGAGTGGCATCTCCTACCACAAGCGACTGCGGAAGTCTTCAAGAAATGGGGAAAGCCAGAAATAGATCTTTTTGCTTCAAGAGAGACGGCAGTTGTCAAAAAATATGTATCCATAGACTGCAGGCATCAAGGGGCAGAATACACAAATGCTTTCAGTCACATTTGGGATCATTCTCTGAGTTGGATCTTCCCTCCTCCCAATTTGATGCCAAGAGTTCTTTCACATCTAAACAGATGTCAGGGAAAGTATCTAATCGTGTCACCAGAGTGGGACCAGACCTTCTGGATGTCCGATCTAAGAGCTCGTGCACAAGAACCTCCTCTGACAATACAAAATCTGGGAGAAATGTTAATAGATGCAACAACGGGTCAGCCTCCACCACATGTAGAACATTTAATCTTGAAGGCATGGATAGTTGGGGCTGGAGCAACCAGATAAGAAACTGGTCAGCAGGGGAAAAAGATCTATTAAAAAACGGATGGAGATTTTCTACACTAAAAACTTATTCTTCTGCTGTGAAGAGATGGCTTCTTTGGAACGAGAATAATAATATTAATCCCAGATCTCCAAGTGGTGTTGACTTAGCAAGGTATTTGACCAATCTTTTTTTAAAGGAAAAGCTCGCTCCTAGAACAATTCTAGTCCACAAATCAGCCGTATGAACCTTCTGTGATCCTTCTCTAAATGAGAACCTGTCACCTGTTTTTTTCGTACGACGTATTTTAAAGGCAATAAGCTCTTCGCAACCATCGATTGAGAAGCCTCCTATATGGGATCCAAGAGATGTAGCTAATTGGCTGGCAGAGAACGATAATAGAAAAGAATCCTTGTTTAAAGCTTCAAGACGAACAGTAGTCATTCTGCTTTTAGCATCAGGAAGAAGGATTCACGATATCACTTTATTAAAAATATCAAGCGATAGCTATAAAGAAGAAGGAGATAGTATAATTTTCCATCCGGCGTTCGGGTTTAAATCTGTCACAGACAAACACAGACAATCAAGTTGGCAGTTAATTTGTCACGAGAATAAAAGAATCTGCCCTGTTTTCTGGATAAAACAGCTAATTAGGCTTTCTCAACCGAGGAGAATCCTGGTAGAGAACCTGGATAGTCTATTCATTACAATTAACGGACATGTGAAGCAGGCATCAAGAACGGTGATTGGTAGCTGGGTTCGTACGGTGTTAAAGGAAGCAGGTATAGAGGCTTCACCTGGAAGCTGTAGAGCAGCGGTGGCATCCTTGGGTTGGATCGAAAAACAATCAATAGATGAAATCCTAGCAAGAGGTAACTGGAAAGCAGAAAGTACTTTTAGAAAACACTACTGTAGAAAGATTAATTCAGTTTCAAAGGTCGCCTCAACTAATCTCTTTAATAATTTTAAACCATTGTAAGTTTAACAATAGAGCGTTTAATTATTTGAAGGCTTTGTTTATTTACTTTTCAAAAGATTGTGTGTGTATTGTGTATCTATAGCTACGGAAGCCTTTAATTTGATTTTATTGTTAAAAGTGGAGAGTTTTTGGCTACGGAAGCCTTTAATTTGATTTTATTGTTAAAAAGGGAGTGTTTTTAAGTTTAATTAATACAGAATAATAGACATAATATATGTATCGTGTACATATTCACAAGGTATATATTATTTATAACTTATTTACATTCATCATAGCGTTGTAGGTAATCATTGGACAAACACCAGCAGATAACAGACAGGTCTTCAACAACGACGCTGTGTGTTTTCGAAAGGTAAATAATATGATGGTTTTACACTTAAATAAAACCGATATTATTTGCCGACAAAACACACAGCGTCGTAGCAAGTTCCTTGCTGGTGAAGACTCTATGAATTGAAAATCGCAATGGCGCAGCTGGTTTGTGTTAACAGCAACAGTATCGCCACCTTTGAGCGAGTTTTAAAGGTAAAAGGTAAGGGTTGGTAAAGGTTTAAGGGTGAGTTTACAATAGCTTCTTCAACAACGACGCTTTGTGTTTTGTCGGCAAATAATATCGGTTTTATTTAAGTGTAAAACCGTCATATTAAAACAGACAAATGATGTTTATTAGAACAAACGATGGTTTTACTAAAGAAGTACAATAGTGAGGGCTGAGTGAGTGGTTGACTAGCCAAAGAGATGGCAAAAGGCGAAACCCAAAAGGTGGCTAGTCAACATAAATGAAATCAAATGTCAGCGCGTGAGGCAAAACATTGAACTTCTATGGAAGATCACATTTCGTCTGGTCTCACGCTGCTGGGGAAGTTGGTTGGTAATAGGAGCTGTAGGTTATATGAAAGGTGTGGGAATTGGAATAAATAATCAATTTGGGAAATGATAAAGCCATCATTTCCCATCGTGTCAGCATTAAAAATAAAGGTACGTGTGAAAGCATTGTTGATCGGTTTGCTTAACATACTCCCCCTCTTTGAGGGATCTAATCACTCAAAAAACTCTAAAACTTCGTGTCTACCTCGAAGCGAGAAACTCTTCTTCTGGGAAGGGGTTTGGGCTTTCTTTTTTTTAAAAAGTAGTATATGATGAACCCAATCATTATGATGAATAAAATAAAGCTTATGCCATAGTGATGGTAATCATGAGTGTTTATATCATTCGCCCATGTATCCTTATCAAAATCTTTAGCTACTTCATTTATTTTGTCCTTTAAAACCTGTATTTACATAAAACTTGTCTCATTGTTGTATTGCTTAGAACTCGTCCATTTATAAATATTTTTGTAAGCTTCAATGTGCACGGTCTTAAAAATTCCATCAGCCCACTACCACTTATTGTTAAACTTTTTGTGATTCCTCCGCATATAAGTAGACCAGTTACTGTGCCCTCAAGGGAGAATATCCAACTGTTAGAAGCTCTTAGGCTTATCCATTGATCGTGTAAAATGGATTTTGTTAAAAAGCACTTATCTAAAGCACTTGGCAAATGGTTCAGTAGTAAGACTTCACAACTATTACCACTGTCCCTATGGATCATTGTTGGTAGTTGTTGGTTACAAATACAATTTCTAGTTGAAAGAAAATGACAAGACAGTAACTGATTTTCTGTTAATTCAAAATACCTATCTCTAGTTGAAGTGACTGCTAAATACGGGGATGATAGTTTCATAATGAAGCTTGAATCATTTTGAAATAAAGGGAATGAAACTACATTGAACAGTTGAAAATCCAAGTTATCAACCAAAGGAATCATCATTTCAAATACTATTGATTCATTAAGGGTGGTATTCACCAAGAAATCTTAAACTAAGTGCCTCATAAACCTATTCACCGACCACTATTAGTGCAGATTTATGGGCGCTCATAACACTTAAGAGTGGTCGCTACCACTCTTAAGTTATGAGCGGTTGTTGCTTTAAATAACTTCGAAAATTCGAAATTTACCATTGTATATAGAATCTATAGTACTATCACTTCGGCCTTACTAGCGCCATTTAAAGACGGTGAATCACGCTACTAAAATGGCTTAAGAGCAGGAAATCACAAGAGAAATGATTTCCCTTGCCATTTCTCTTGCTATTATAAATTCGGAGGAGTAGTAGGTTAAAATGCTTAAGAATACAATTCTTCTTCTTCTTCTTGTGTATAATGCCGAAATGCGAAATGTGTATTCAATGGAGTATGGCAGATAGCGAAGCAAAAGAAGACAACTTATTGTTGTCTTATGGGTTTTCATTCCTTCATTCTCCATAGCATATGTAAGCATTTATTTTGGCTATCGTATGGGACATCGGACATGGGGTAAGACAACAGAGCATGTTAAGATGTGTGTGTGCTATTGATATAGGTCATGAGCTGATATGATCATATGACATGACTTGTGTGGATTACCTGTATGGTTGCAATGAGGTAGTGAAGGAGTAGAAGAAATTCGTTTGCAGGCTTTTTTTGTGTGCTTTTTGTGTGCGGTTGAATAAATGAGTTTGCAATGTATCATTGAATGTAGGTATATTATTTTTGGCAGTTACAACTGAATTTGGTGAAGGCTTACAGAGAATTATGGCGAATTCAGTCCTTTTTGAGGTCATAAAATTATTTGATGACCAGACCAAACTCAACTAATGACTATTTTTTTTGAGATAGGCATACCTGCCAGGAACAATTGATGTGGATGAATTTTACAATCAGTAATTACGTAAAACAGACATATCGAAAGGGATAAGCGTTAATCCCAGATTTGCGAAGTTAGGCAATTTCCATCGTTTTTGAAATTGAAAAATTTTATTGATGACCTCCTACATACATGCACAATGACATCTCTGCTTAAATTTCTTTATCACTGCTATTTGAAATACTTAGAAACAATTCATACAATAGCCAGAAGAACTATAACTGAACAATATAAGTCAGAAATCAAAAAAATTTCGAAGAAAATATCGTCCATTTGGACCCCAGTTCGGGTGGACACGACTTTTGGCTGTTCGTAAATGAGGGTTAAGAACATTATTCGTTGTGATTTCAATTGGATAAGTTCTAAGCTGATAAAATCATAACAAATTTTGCCAAAGCAATTAAAAATTGTTTAATAAAAAAAAAACCAACAAACGTTCGAAAAAAACAGTGTTGTGTAGTGATAGTGCGTCAAAAACAATAACTTTCATCTGCATCAGCCATACCTTGAACAATAATAAAATCAACTTTGCAGAATAAAAGAAGTTTATTCAAGTAAAAACATATTGAAAAAAAAAATATTAAAATAGTGATCTGTTTTAGTGTTTTGTTGTTTTACTGTTGAAACAATTCATAAGTTTCAACGAGACAAAAATTTGCAGACGATAAAAACTGGAGAGTAAGAGTATTTAATCCATAATATTTCTTTTTCTTTTCAGCATTTCAATTTCAATTTCAATAATTTATTTAAAATCTATATTTCGCGTTACGAATTCGAATTCGATATTGTTAGAGCAAGATTTTCGTGAAATAATAGTCGATTTTGTTAGGTGTCTTATCGCGACTTGAGTGAAGTGATAGTGAAAAGTAATAAGTGAATCATAAGCTGGTGATATTTTGGTGAAGTTAAGTGTGTATATTCACTATATTTGTAATACTCTGTGTAATTTGTTATTAATTAAATACTTCGAAATATACCTTTCACTTCTGAACAGATATGTCGAAGTGCGTTTTCAAAGGCTGTGGTCAGTTTAAGACCTATCCGAGCCGTATATCTTTCTTCCTTATACCAAAGGACTGTAGAAGGCCAATATGGTTGAAACATGGAAATGTTTCAACCATCAAGCCATTGCCAAAAACGGCAAGTATGTGCTCAAAGCACTTTCATGAAAAAGACTTAGCTGTTCAAGCGTTTCGATGTTTCTGTCAAAGAAAGCACTTCCAATGTCTTCGCCAGCTATTTGCTGTTGCACGGTAGTTGCTGTTGACCATTCATGTCAAAGAATTATGGATGCTGAAGCTCTTAAAGCTCAAACCATTAAAACAGCAATTTCTGCCCAAAAATCGGCAACAACTTCTGCACAAAAATCGGCTACGAGCTCTGTCCATACAAGTGCTTCTAATTCTAATGTTACTTTTGAAACCCCTTGCACCAGTTCAGGCCCGTCTACTTCTTTTATTTCAAATGAAGCCTTAGATACAATTTTGGAGAATTTTCCTGATTCTTCTTTTAAAACTCCCCAAGCCCCAAAAATGCCGAAAAAACTTCAACCCACTACTTCCAGAACGTGTTTGAATACACAGTTCGAAAGCATACCAGTAAGTCCAAATGTTCCTCTTCATAATTTGGCATCTACATCCACTAAGACTTATAGCTGGGACCACAACTTTCAAGATCTTCCGGAGGATACTCCGCTTTCACCCTCACAACTTCCGTCTCCAGTTCATAGACGTTTTGCAAAAGACAGAAAGCGGAAGATATGACGGAAATGGACCGGAAATGCGTACTCTTGTTCGACGCAATGGTTGTTGAACAGGAGAAAGAGTACAACAACAAGGACGACATTCAGTACGGATACACTGATTTTGGAGAGCATGGACGGACGAATCTGATAGCCTCCAAAGTAATGGTATTTACTTTGCGAGGGTTTAACAGAAACTGGAAACAATCTATCTCCTACTATGTGGGATCACCGAAAGGAGACATGCTTGCAAGGATTATGCAAAAGATGGCAGCAATTTATTACGCAGGCTTTGCAGCTGGCAAGCTCAAGTCCAAACTGAAGTGTGAAGCCTGTTCCAACTTCATGATCAGCAGCTCGGTTGAAAGGAGAGATCAACTGCAACTTATAGAACTAAGGGCCTATGTCAGCACCGTTGCTACATCTGAATTTGGATCGCTAGCTGTTCCCTCAATCCAGCTGGAAAAATTGGCTGAGAAAGTGCAGAGGGTTTTTGAGGAAAACTTCAGAAGAAAACAGCATATAGAAGATCTCATGGAAAAATGGATGGAGACTGTACGTGATTCTAGAGATGCGAACCTGGAAATACCCTGCCCTAACACCGAACATAAAGAGACAATTGTCAGATTCCTTTTGCAAGGAATGATGTTGTTCTCTATAAAAAAGACAAACAAGGATCTTCGCGGGACTAAAAAATATAAGAAAAAGTATGTTTAAGTATTCTAAGGTTACCTATTTAAAAAAAAAAAAAATGTTTAAGTACCTATTCTAAGATTATTTTTTAAGTGCAATGTAAATAATGTTTCTGAAATTAAAAATGTATATGGAAAACCTATTAATTTTTGTTAAAATCAATAATTTAACCTTTTTTCTTTATAGGTACCTTAAAACTGAACCTGGACCTGACATGCCTAGTCATTTTATTGCTTTGTTTTACTTTTTTGTTGTTTTTTACATTGATTTTTGTTGTTATGTATTTATTTTTTTGTAAATTCTAATTTATTTTACCTTTTCTTCTTCTTTACCCTTAAATTTTCTTAGTTACATAAGTATTCTTTCACTTTTTTTCCTATTTATTATATGCAATATGAAGTGCAATTATTTTTCTCCTTTTCTTTCGCTTTTTTATTTTTTATTAACTTTTTTTGAATGTGCAATATTCAATTCCCTTAGCTAGTCATTTTGTTATGTTATGCTTTTTTGTTGATTTTTTATAAGTTATTTGAATTCGTTTTTGTTATTTTGTGATATAGTTTTACGTTTTGTTTATTGATGATATCAATGACAAATCAAGCAAATCAAGCATGCAAAGTAGTTAGTGAGGCAGGCCTACTGGGGAACCTCATTAAAAAAAACGAATCTTGTATTTTACCTCCTAGGTGATCCGGAAAAAAATACACTTTTTTTGTAGTTGCCTATAGTTTTCCTTTTAAAAAATCTTTTTATCAAAATACTAACGTTTTCCACCCTTTTTCAGATCTGTTTTTACCTATCATAACCTTACATTTCCATACTTACTTTTATCAACTATAATTCCAACATTTCCGAAAAAATGTTCTTCAATATCATTTTTCACATATCAAATAATAAGTTCAAAACAAAAAAAAAATTTCTGCTCATTAATACAAATTTCAATTTTTCATGAACTTGAAATGAAATTTGCTTGCATTGCAATATAGCAATTTCATTTTATCCCTTCAAATTGAAATTTCAGTACCTCAAACAGAACAGTATGATCAGATGTTCAATTGTACGTAAAATCTTTCTTGGCCTACTACCACCACTATACCCCACCCTAAAAGAAAGACAAAACAATTCATGTAATTATTTTTTCATACCTATTCTGCTTTGCTTAACCATAAGATTACTGATTCTCTATACTTTGTCTTGTGTTTTCGATTCTCCTCCCCACCTTAAATAATTTGCTCTGATTTTGGTTCTCTCGGCACTTTTTGAAATTTAAGCGCTTAATTCTCTCTTGTCTGTGTCTCTTTGCTTAAGCGATTTCAGCGCACCACTCGGTGAATAAAGGTCTCAGAAAAAGCTATCTGATGATAGTACTATAGATTATATATACAATGAATTTACTGATAGCGTCATTTATGGTTGTTATTCAAAAATCAAAATGGAAGAAGTAGCGTTGAAAAAAATAAAAAATTCGAATTATGGTTTGCAATACAGAGAATGAATTAATTTTACGTCCTACCTTTTCTTAAAATTCCGAAATTTTTTTCTGTTTTTGGTTTGCTTAACAGCTGATTTTGACAATTGACACTGAAATTTTCGAAGTAGTTCGAAAAGTGTGCGTTCACAGGCTCAACACCCTTATTTTTCGAATATTCGAATTAGCTTAGACTAGACCCTATTATTGCTTGGTGAATAGCACATCCAAATTTAAAACTAAGAGCCTCTTAGCTTTAAGAGCGCTCTTAAGATTGTTTGGTGAATACCACCCTAAGACTTAGCCCCTTAATGGATGACAGTTTAAAAATATCTAAAACGGATGCTGTGGGAATGTTAAGATGAGACGGAAGATTGTTGCGAATGATTTGGAGTTGTTTGCCGAATTGTGACGGCGAAATAAAATGGGGATTCATTTTTGCATTATTAAGGCTAAGAAGAACGTCAAGTAATGTATCTTGCACCTTCTCGAGGTTTGTGATTGATAAAATCAGATATGATGTTAAGGAAGAGAAACTCTGGCTAACATCAGTTATTTCTTGATGTTTTTCTATGTTATTAAAAGATTCTCTGAAGATAGCTTTCAAACCGTGGTATTGCTGACTGAGTTGCATATTGTTTCGTTTAAGGAGATTAACTGTTGAATCCGCGATCGAACTCTGTTTTTTAAAGAGATGTACTAAGTGTTGTTCATCTTGGTGAACCAACGAAATTTGGTGTTGTATGTCTTTAGCATCATCTTGATCCAATACTCCAAATAAACTATGTGCTACGTTTCCTATAAAGTCGAAGGGAGATCTAGCAAATCTTATCCGTTTACTACAGGAGGTGTGATAATTATGAACGAGGTCATTGTTTGATTCAACTACAGCCACTCTATGTTTAAATGTGGAAATTGTGGGCAGACTATACGGATTACCTCTTAATTCATCTAAACAGATTTTATCCATTCTATTCAAGTAAGTTTTTACTTCCCCTAGCTCTAGCCAGTATGACGACAAATTATAAAAAATATAAATGTTCCAAAAACTATTAACAGTGCTAGCAGTACCTATGTCCTCAAAATAGATGCCAGTGTGATTTTCGAATTTAGTAACCCTTGGAGGCTACTAATGGAGACAATAGACACATCATGCATAGTAATGATGTCAGGGGATTGCCAAGGAATCTTACACATCTTAATCTCATTGTGGGTTGATCTCTTACTGGGGTTTGCATAACCTCTTTTCGCTGCTCTTTGTCCTCAATAGGCAAAGGGCATAAGTTTTGAATTGCTCGTTGATATGTTCCTGTTTCCGTTTTAACATATATGCTACTCGCACCAATCCATCGGTTCCTTTGACAACTTCGATTACACGTCCAAGTTTCCATTTCATTGGAGGCTGGTGTGCATCCTTTAAAACAACCATTGTCCCAGCTTCTAGATTTGGAGATTGCACTTTCCACTTTAATTTCTGTTGCAGGAGGTGGAGGTATTCGTCCGACCATCTCTGACAAAAATGTTGTTGAATATGCTGAATCTGACGAAATTTGTCTAATCTTGTGATTTTGTGATCAGTAATGTCAGGCTCTGGAAGCGAAGTCAATGGAGCGCCAATCAAAAAATGACCTGTAGTCAACTCCAACAAGTCATTGGGATCTGACGAGTTAGGTGTAAGTGGGCGTGAATTTAAGATAGAATCAATTTGAACTACGACGGTTGAAAGTTCTTCAGAAGTTAAAGTTTCTCCTAAATATTTTAGTAATAATACTTTGGCCGATTTAACTGCTGCCTCCCACAGGCCTCCAAAATGAGGTGATCGTGGTAGAATGTGTTTCCAGTTGATTCCCATTTTCAGACAGTTTGAATTGATTGACTATTGAATTTCAGATGATTGAACAAAATCTTGAACGTCCTTTAGATAAGATAAGATTTGGTTGGAGTTTTTCCTCGAACATTATAATGTGTTCGTATGGGTCCACAAAAGTCCACTCCTGAATAGTGGAATGGGCGAGACGGTATTATTCTTTCCTTAGGTAAATTACCCATTAATTGATCGATGGATCTGAGTTTGGCACGGAAACATTGGATACATTTAGAGAGTACCTTTTGTGTTTCAAAATCCAAAACTCTTGCCTGGAGATAGATACAAGTGTTCTATGGGAAGCATGTACTGTACATGTTTTTTATGTAAGTGATCTAAAAGCAATGTTGTAAATATATTATTTTTTCGGAGTAATATTTGGTTTTTTGCTTGAGAAGGAATCTCAGCGTGTTTAAGTCTTCCTCCCACATGTATCAACTTTGTTGTAATATCAAAGTATGGACTCAAAGACAATATTTGTGAATTGTTGTGAAGAGGCTTACCAGCCTGAAGAGCCTTATACTCTTCGGGGAAAGAATTAATTTGAACACTCCTCCACAAAAGAATGGTTCCGTTCTGGATATCTTCCACTGTTAATGGACCAGTGTTGTGGTTTTCTTCTCGACGAGATTTGAAACTCATTAAGAATCTAGAACAAAATGCAAATATTTTTTGCAGTTTGTAAAACGAATTTTTATGATCAATTAGAGTGATTACATCATCTGGGATTAACATAATCAACACCGTTTTGAGCTTCCGACGCCCAGAGATCTGTTCTGGTATTGAATACTCCATTTGGTTATTGGACGTGTCATTTTGTTTGAAAAACTCAGGACCATCAAACCAAATGGTTGATCTCATAAGATCGCGCAGTCCTACTCCACGCGATATAAGATTTGCAGGATTTAATTCACCTCTAGCATAGTGCCAATTGCTCAAATCTGAATTTGTTTGAATTTTAGCTATACGATTTGCAATATAAGTCTCCCAAGTATAGGAGGGGGATTTTATCCATGATAAAAGTGTTGTGGAATCTGTTTAATAATTTATCGACGTAATTGTCATACTAATTATTGGAATAATTTTTTGCACTAACTCTACCAATAGAACAGCCGCCTGAAGCTCTAATCGCGCAATACTTGTCGCTTTTAAGGGAACGACGCGAGATTTTGAACATAGCAGTTGTACAAAGATTTTCCCTTCTTTGTCAGTAGATTTTAGGTAAATGCATGCACCAAAAGCACTTTCGCTGCTATCGGAGAAGGCATGCAATTCTAATTTAGTTGCTGAATCTATTAAAGCAAAGGTATGCTTATTTCCTGCAAGTAGGAAAACTTTTCCAAATAGTATAGCCACTTGGAAGCTTGCTCTGGAGGCAAGGTTTCATCCCAAGAAATATTGGTTTTCCATAGTTCTTGGAGAAATATTTTTCCTAGAAGAATGACTGGACCAATAAGCCCCAGGGGATCAAAGAATTTTGCCAGGTCGGCAAGAACGCTTCTTTTTGTTACCTGTAGATTACAGGGTGTTGTATAGTCGTAGCGAAATTTGAAGGTGTCTTGACTTGGATCCCAAACTAAACCAAGTGTCTTTATCACCTCGGATTGATAAATAGTCAACATTTTTTCTCGATTTTCTATAGGAATATTTTCAAGAATGCGTGGATCGTTTGAACAAAATTTTGTCAAATCAAAATTTCCTTGTTTTAGTAAATTAATAGTTTCATCTAGAAGCAACTTGGCCTCCTCCAGAGTATTTGCTCCGGCTAGGCAGTCATCTACATATATATTTTTTGTAATAATATTTGATGCATTAGGGTATGTATGTTGGTAATCATTTGCTAATTTTACCAACCTTCTCGTAGGTAAATAAGAGGCGGGTGCCATTCCATACGTACTTGTGTTTAGTTTGTATGTTTTTAAAGTGTCTCTAGGATCTGACCTCCATAAAATAAACTGATATGCTCTATCATTTGGATGAATCAGTATCTGTCGATACATTTTGCTAATATCGCCAGTGAATACATATTTATACAGTCTGAAATTGGCTATAACCGAGAATAAATGTGATTGTACTGTCGGTCCAACCATGAGAGTATGATTAAGTGAATACCCAGATGCTGTCTTTGCAGAAGCATCGAAAACCACCCGAAGCTTTGTTGAAAAACTCTCGGGTTTAACTACGCAATGGTGTGGAAGAAAATAGTTTGGCATTGGTATGTTTTTCTCTTCTCTGGAATTGGTGACATGACCCAAACGTTCATATTCATCCATGAAGCCTACATAACTTGCTTTCAATTCTCTATTCCTCTCAAGCTTTCTTTCTAAAGAATAAAAACGCTTTCTTGCCATTTCCATTGAATTGCTCAATGCTTCATGAGGTGTTCTTTTGAAGGGAAGTCGCACTATATATTGACCGTTGCGTTTTATTTCCACGTTATCATTGAAGTGCTTTTCACATTTAAATTCTTCTTCACTGTAAATTTTTGAGTTACCTTCAGTATTTTCACTTTCCCAAAATGAACGAACTAATTTATCTAGAGAGCTTAGACTTGGTTTTGAAACAGAATGGCAGTAAGAAGTGTGATTATGATCTATAGCGCTTCCAGCTAGTATCTATCCTTATTTAGTGTTTCGCAATAAAGGAAGACTGCTGGAAATCTGAAACTCCCCTGGCATGAGATGCTCAAAGAATATTTCTGCTCCTATTAATAAGTCTATGTGCCGGGAATTAATTATATTGGGGTCCGCTAGAACTATGTTGGAGGGCAATTTCCAAGTTTTCATGTCCTGAGGTACAGTTGCCTGATAATCAGTAATTTTTGGAATTTTACTGGCCTCGATAGTTCTTTTGAACGATAATGTTCTGGACTCTAATAAAATGTTTAATATATAATTAGCCTGACTTTCTTGGCCTCCGATGCCGCTGATTGGAATTTCCCTTCTTTGTTTTTGTATCCTAATTCGTGTGCTAAGGAAGTAGTGATAAAGTTTACCTGCGATCCTGAGTCTAACAAAGCTCTGCAAGGAATGCGCATACCGTTGGGACATGCAAAGTTCACAATTGCGGTGGCGAGATATACCTCACGACCCCTAAACACTACTCCTAATGAGGCATTATTATTTTTCCCCAATGGAAGTTCACCCACCCGATCAACAAAACTTTCACACTTACCAGATACTGATGCTTTTTCCTTATCCCTTTTCGCCGGATAATGTAGTAGGGTGTTGTGTCTCCCGTTGCACATTTTACACCTGCGCTGCTGCTGACACGTTGACAAATGATGGCTTTGTAAACAGTTGGTACATATCTGAAGTTTTCGCACCTTCTGATTGCGATCTTCAACTGAAAGGGAAATTAAATTTTTACAATTAAAGATCTTATGGCTATTTGATTTGCAAAATTGACAGGAAACTTCCCTAGAACTCTCAAAAGCGGTGGCTACCACTTTCTTCTTTTCGTCTGGTTTTACCGCCTCCAGAGCTTGGAATCTGCATTGCACAAATTCAAGTAGCTGCGTTAGAGTTGGATGGCTTCTTGGTGATTGTAGAGATTCTTCGAATAAAATTCGGGTATCCTTGTCCATTCTGCCCAGCAATAGATGAACGACTACTGGATCCCATCCACTGGTGTCAAATCCGAGGTTGTTAATTGCTTGTATCACTTCCTTTGTAGTGTCATGAAGCCTCTTTAGACTTTTGACGTTGTCAACAATGATGTTATGATGAAACAATCGATTCAATTGAGCACTTAATAACAGTCTCTTATTGTTGAACCTGTCAATTAGTGTGTTCCATGCCACCTCATAATTACTATCCGTGGCGTGGAAATGTTGAATAAAATTATGAGCATCGCCAGTGACGTTCGTTTTTAGGAAGTATAGTTTTTGTGCCGGTGCGATGGGTTGGTTGTGCACCATTTGCTGGAACAAGTCGAAGAACTGCGGCCAGTAATTATAACCAATAACTTCCGTCGAATTTTGGAATCTCTATTTTTGGCAGCTTGATTGCAGTTGGCTTTACTGGAGTCGGTTGACCTGCTGTTTCGTTCGGCAAAATGTTGTTGGGTAGACATATGCACTGGTTATATCCTCCCAATTGCTCAAAAGAGTTTTCGTTTTTTGATTGAATTGCTGGGTTATGGTTTCCCGCAAACTCAGTGGGCAGTTACTTAACGAGGCTCGGAAAATTTTGCAGAGCAGGCGAAATCTTTTTTCCATTGTCTTTTTTTTACTTCTGAGCTGAGTTTTGTTGTCAGCCCTGCTGGAAGATAAAATTTTGGTGATGTAGCGAGTTCCTTTGTAGGCCCTGCTGGGGACTTGACTGCTATTGGTCCTACATCCTCTTTTTGTTGTCTTGGCTGAGGATTGACTGCTGTTGGTCCTGCATCCTCTTTTTGTTGTCTTGGCTGAGGATTGACTGCTGTTGGTTCTGCATCCTCTTTTTGTGCTTTGGGCTGAGCATTGACTGCTGTGGTATTTTATTCAGCCTCATCAGATTTTTTAGAATCCGCATCACTACACCTCTTGCTGATGTCTTCTTTCATTACACACCTTCTTCACCTCGTCATAGTAGAATTTGGTGAAATATTCGTGGTCTATATTCCCTTATCTTACTGTCCACGTTATCGAAGAATTCCCAGAGCTCAGTCAGTTTGACCCAGCGTGCATTCAAATACTGCACAGTCTTTCTTTCTGGGCCATTCTTTCTGTAGTTACGGGCGAGGTTACAAATCTCCGTTCCTACCAAATCTTGACGATTCGTGAGTTCCTCGATGGAAGGCATTATTTAATCACTAACTACACTTTTGCTGGCACAAGTTATCATTAATTATATATGTATCTTTCTTTTTGTTTTATTACTTCACTTGTCACTAGCTTTGTAGCCCTTTGTTTGTCGACTCACTTCACTTTTTATTTAAAAAGTTATTTATGTTCTCCTTTTTTTTTACTTTTAATTTTTTGTTCAATACAGGCCGCTAAACTATTTCAGCTGTGTCCTGTCACGGTCGCCAAATGTTCGATTAAATAACTCGAATATAAATTTAAACAGACAAATGTTTAGTTTACACAACTGTTTGATTAACTAGAAATATTTATTTTGCACAAATGTTCGATTAAATTACTCGAATACAATTTTTATATTAAAACAGACAAATGATGTTTATTAGAACAAACGAAGGTTTTACTAAAGAAGTACAATAGTGAGGGCTGAGTGAGTGGTTGACTAGCCAAAGAGATCGCAAAAGGCGAAACCCAAAAGGTGGCTAGTTAACATAAATGAAATCGAATGTCAGCGCGTGAGGCAAAACATTGAACTTCTATGGAAGATCACATTTCGTCTGGCCTCACGCTGCTGGGGAAGTTGGTTGGTAATAGGAGCTGTAGGTTATATGAAAGGTGTGGGAATTGGAATAAATAATCAATTTGGGAAATGATAAAGCCATCATTTCCCATCGTGTCAGCATTAAAAATAAAGGTACGTGTGAAAGCATTGTTGGTCGGTTTGCTTAACAGTAGCTAATCGCGTTTCTAAAATCAAAACCAATGTTCCTAACATCAAATGGAGACATGTTAGGTCTCCAGAAAATCCTGCAGACTTGGCAACAAGAGGCATTTCTCCGTTGGAATTAAAATCAAGTTTCTTGTGGTGGAATGGACCAAAATGGCTTTGCCAATCTCAATCTCTGTTGCCACAGTCTCTTTTAAAAACTGGAGCATAGAGCGGCGACCAGTAAAAACTTGCAATATGTTACTTTTACCAAATTTTTAACAGATCGTAAACAGATTCTTATCATGGCCAAGACTATTACGAGTTATTTGTTATACTCTTCGTTTTTTCATTTAATGCATCCAAATCACAAAAGGTTTTATAGTTACTCATCCACCACTTCGCACCAAATAGAGGCTACTCAAGCAAAAAGACTTATAATTCGTGAAACACAACGTCTATATTTTCAAACAGACTACACTAAACTTTTTAAGAAAGAACCTCTTTCAAATAAAAGTGAGCTTTTAAAATTGAATCCCTTTTTGGATAAATATCTAATTATTCGCTCTAACGGACGACTTTCTAATTCGAATCTTCATTACAATGAGAGGTATCCAATCATACTTCCGTACGAAGCTCGAATCTCAAGCCTTTTTGCTACTTTTGTGCATGATCTTTCGATGCACGGTGGAAACCAATTAGTAATACGAATGCTGCAGTGCGAATTTTGGATGCCTAGAATCAAACAATTAGTAAAAAAGTGTATACACTTTTGTATAACTTGCAAAAAACATAAAAAAGAACGAACGGCCAACGAACGAACTGTCATATCTTCACCATTTACATACACTGGCCTTAATTTTGCTGGACCATATTTAATAAAATCTTTTTCTGGCAGAAATTGTCGTATAACAAAGGGGTATGTTTGTCTTTTTGTCTGTTTCGGAACGAAGGCGATTCATTTAGAGGCCGCTAGTGACTTGAGTACCGAAATGTTCTTAGGTGATTTCAATAGATTTATTTCTCGCCGTGGCATGCCAAAAACTATTTTTTTCCGATAACGGCACAAACTTCGTTGGAGCCCAAAAAATAATATCGGATAATTTTAAGAATTTTTTAAAAACGACTCCAGATGAAGTTTCTGCAAAGATACAGAACGCATTACTTGGACTGGAAGCATAACGACGAACCGGTTTAGAAATACTTATAGGAAATCAGATCGTTGGAGGTAAAATGCCAGGTTATATCGACCCCTCAACCAGAATCTAGACTCGACCACCCATGGCTCCCCCCACACGCAACAGCGAACCCGTACATTTAAGGGTATTGAACCGACCAGAAAAGGGTCTTTCACCGCAGCCAATCACAATCCCCGATTCCCAAAAAGAACAATATGAACGCTATCAGCGACAGAATGCCGTGCATGGCTGCCCCCACACGCAACAGCGAATCCGTGAATTCCGGTGTACTGAGCCGACCAGGAAGAGCACCGTCGCCGAAGCCAACCACAATCCCCGATATGAAGGCTACCAGAGAACAAAGGGCAGCTGCGGAAGAATTACTCGAAGAGAAAATGCAGCCCCCACCAGAAGGGCAGAAGATGACAGGTTTCAAACAATCGCTCACCACAAACCGAAAGAAGGAAGAACACCAGTCAACCCAACCATCCACCAGCCAAGGGCTCATAGCTGAACCATATACCTTCGTGCAACAGAAGGAAGCTGTACGCCCCAATTTTACCCCACCGACCCTCTCAGCAACGCCAAAGGCGATAATTCCAGTCTATTCTATGATGGAATATACAAATTCGGAAGTAGGCGACAGATATCGCGAAGTAGAAGAGATTGTAGAAAACGATGAACTATTGTATTAAAAAAAAAGTTTAATTTGATCTTTGAAAATATTAAAAAAAAAAAAAAAGATTAATTGAAAAAAAAAAAATTTGATGTATGAAAAAAAAATTTTAATTGAATCAAAAAAAATATATGAACAAAAAATTAAAAACAAAAGTGAAAAAGAATAAAAAAAAAAAAAATATTAAAAAAAAAAAAAATTAAAAAGAAAAGCGAAAAAGAATCAGAAAAATATTGAAAAAAACAATGATTTTGAAAGAAAAGAAATTTTAATTTTGAGCCGAGAAGGTTCTCGTCTTGTAAACAGAGGGAGCTCTGTACCGAAGCGTCACAGCGCGGATATTTTATTCGACAAAATTCGGGCGATATACATACATCATACATATAACCAACGCCATCGCAAAAATCGAACCAACGAATACCTCCGCAAGCACCCACAGCAACACACGAGTTACATACACCCCACACGATACACATTTCCAAGTTTTCCATTCACCCCATTCGTTTGTACGCAAACGCAGGCATCAACACGCGACGTTAGATATGTATACAAAACTAGGTCACAACTAACCCCAAGGACAACAGGAACTGAACACTCCTACAGTTATCAGAAACTAACAATGTATTATATTTTTTAATAACCATTAACTTAAGCTTTACTCTTAATCTAAATAATCGACAATGTATATCGTTAGGCCCCTTATGTGCCAACACAGCAAAATTTACCATATAATTTAGTAATGTATAGTTAAGTATCAATTGTAAATATCCTTTTGTTCAATAAAAATCGTTAATCGTACTACAAAATTAAGTTTCTGCTCCGCCTAGGTCGAGTGCACATAGTGCTTAAATGAAACTTTGAATTCATTACCTAGTACTAATTCAGCATACATTTTGAGGACGGCACTAGTTCACTAGCCAGCTATCCAAGATTTTAGTTGGAAATATATTTCCTAAAAATATACTCCCAACCGATCCGAGCTTCTCTCCGATCATTGATTTTGCAGAGTCCGGCAAGGCTCAAACTTTTATTCCGTGTAGATTCTCTTCCGGAATCACCACGGACATTGGAAGCTACTAACGCAAAAGTAGTTTCAACGATAATTCCATCGCATTGGAGCTTTGGACAGATGGCAGAAGCGAGAGTTTGCTTGTTTATTCCTCTTTCCACTCCCTCTGAGTGTAGTGAGGACAGACTTATGGCCACCCGATTATTCTTCAGCATTGAAGCTGAGGACAGATTTCGGCAAGGCTCAAACGTTCTCTTTAGGAATCCCCACGGACATTGGAAGCCACTGACGCAAAAGTAGTTTCAACGATAATTCCATTGCATTGGTGCTTTGGACATAAGGCAGAAGCGAGAACCTGCTTGTTTAATCCTCTTTCCACTCCCTCTGAGTGTAGTGAGGACAGGCTTATAGCCACACGTTCATTCTTCGGCATTGGCGCTGAGGACAGAAGTACTTGTGTTTATTTCTCCTTCCCCTCCTTCTGATGGTATCGAGGACAGGCTTATAGCCACACGTTTATTCCATGGCTCTTGCGCTGAGGACAGAATTACTTGTGTTTATTCTTCCTTCCCCTCCTTCTGAAGGTATCGAGGACAGGCTTGTAGCCACTCGCTTATTCTTCGGCATTTGCGCTGAGGACAGAATTACTTGTGTTTATTCCTCCTTCCCCTCCTTCTGAAGGTATCGAGGACAGGCTTAAATCCCCATGTTTATTCCCTGGCACTTGCGCCGAGGACAAAGTTCGTTATCGATACATGTTTGAGGAAGGGGACTCTTTGGACCATAAAATTTGCAGGACAAATATTTTTTCAAATGATTTAGATAATTATCTTCAGATTTAATGAAAAACAATCCAGTGAGTAATGAATATTTGAGTATCATCAAATCGACATATCTTTGCCACCTCTGTTTTAGCTACCACAGTCGAAAGTTTTCGTTAGAAAATTGTTGGGCGTCTCAACAAAGCGATGCTATTCACGAAGATTCAGCTTGATAGTAATTATTTTTCTATCAAGGATCTGTACTACTACTTTTGAGCATAGGGCTGGGATAACGTACCACAGAATTTTTAGGACAATATGACTGTTAAATTATATAAATAATATAAACTAAGTCGTAACACTGGTTCTTGTGTGCTTGGTTGTGCTCTAACCGTGTCTTGATAAATTTTGTTTTTGTAGTGCAATTTACTTGTTGTAATTAGAAATTGCATTTTGATTAAGTGTTTTTAAGTTCGAGTTACAGTCTAATGTTTTATTTTGATTTGTAAATCAGCTTGTTTTGAATTAATTTTGATTATCTGCTAACCTTATTGTATAGTGATAGTGATTGGTAAGAAAAAAAAATAAATTTTCCGTTCACATTAACTGAGTGTAATTTGAGTGTTATTTATAAATATTAGTCTCTCTCTTTAACTGCTTTAAAACTCCTAATCTATCCTTTTTCCTCACACCATAATCTCCTTAGAAAACCTAATTTCATTTACTTAACTTTGTAGACTCTAAATTATCGTCTGCTTAATGCAGTTCGTAAAAGCGCGCTTTTCTTTTAAAAATTAATACTAAGTAAGCCAAGCTATTCCGGTTCGATCCCCAGTCAATCCCTAACATTTTTTTTGTCTTAATTTAAAAAAAAAAAATTTTTATTAGCCATGGCTTTTGTGCGGCGGGTAAATGTATGGATAGTTCCAACTCACCTCTTTTCGCATGCTATGGTCCATGTGGTAATGCATTTCATGCTAAATGTATTGGGGCCAACAATGCACTTTTAGATAAAATAAGTGCTTTGAAAAGTGCTTGTTGGCATTGCGAGGATTGCAAAAAGATATCTACTTCCCAATTAGCAATAAAAATGTCTACGTTCAAACTAGAAATAAAAAAGCTGTCGAAAGGTTTCGATCAGCTGCGCAAAGCTTTCAATAAATCCGCTTTAAACTTAGAATCATTTTCTTCTCCCTTTAGCTTTGTTGAAATATCTACATCTACAGACGACTTAGAGACTTTAATTCCCCAGAAAGCTCTCGATTTAAAGGACCTCAATGCTCAGTCTACTTCGTCAGCAACTAAAAGCTCTGCCTTGATTCCAAGTACAGGGTCTAAGAAAAATCGTGAAGGCATAGTAACTAGCAGAAATTTGGGCCCTCCTTCAAAGCGCAAGACTTTGGGAAGCAACTCTGTCAAAATCAATATTCCTTCTGTTCCGATGGAACCAGTAGTTAAAGTTTTAGATTTCGAAAATAGATCATTGCCATCTCATTCTAGTTCTGATCCTGAATCTGGTGCATATTTTACACCAATGGAGGCAGTTCCAAAACCTAAATTAATTTTTGTGTCTGGGCTTAGGCCAGATCTTTATTCAAACGATGTTTTGCGCTATCTAGTATCAAAGAAATTAATTCCTAGTGAAAATTTTATTAAATGTAGTAAGATAAGCAAGACTGATAGCTTTGTGTCTTCGTTCAAACTGCTTGTCCCGCTTTCGCCTTTCGACTCTATTTGTGACAGTAACTCTTGGCCTGGTGGTGCTCTTGTTAAAGAATTTTCCATCAATAGGAGAGTTAGAAAGAAATTGGCTATTAATGCTGCTCCAAAAAACTAATTAGATTTTCCCTCTTTTATCAAAACGTAAAAAGTCTTCGCAGTAAAACTGCTGATTTGTATGTTAATTCTCACGTTTTTAAACATGACGTATTTGCTTTGACTGAAACTTGGCTAAATTCAAGTCACTTGAACACCGAGATCTTGAGCCCTGAATTCTCGGTCTACCGTAAAGAAAGGCACGTAGACAGACCAGATGATGTCGGGGGTGGTGTTTTGATTTCCGTCAGGAATACATGTATGTCGTTTCTTATACTCTTTCCGTTTGAACTGTCTATTGAATTTGTTTGTGTGAAAGTCTGTACACTGTTAAAAAATATTTTTATTGTAAACGTATATATTGTTCCAAAAAGTTCAGCCTCTGTTTATTCTGAGCTGGCCTTGATTTTGGATCATGTTTTTGAATTGTCTGACTTAGAAAGCCAAATTCTTTTAATTAGTGACTTTAATCTACCATACGTTCAATGGTTACCCTCTGACGATGGATCTTTCCAAAAACCTTCTCTAACTTCACCGCAACGTGAGCTTTCTAGTTTAGATAATATTATATCCACTGACTTACAGCAAGTAAGCTGTATTAGAAATTTCCAAAATCGTATGTTAGATTTAGTTTTCTCATCCGGTAGTTCTTCAATCAAATTCGGGCATTACTAGAATTGATGATCTCCATCCCCCTTTAGATATTTTTATAGAAGTAAGCAACGTCTCTCGAGATATTAATAATTTAAATGACTGTGTATATACTTTTGACTTTCGAAAAGCGTATTTCGATTTGCTATCGAATGAACTATGCATTGCTGGTATTGAAAATATATCAACTATTGCAAATATTGACGATGCAGTCGCTTGCTTCTACTCAATTTTAGAAAATAGCATGAAAAAAACAATTCCCCAAAAGTTGCTTAGAAATAGTAGTTTCAGTCAACCTTGGTTTACCACGAAATTAAAGGCTCTAAGGAACAAAAGAAACAAAGCTTGGAAGATCTATTATACTAAAGATCTATACTACTCTCTCTCAAACTGACCACCAACTGTTCATAAGTTTTTCTGAATACTTCAAAACTCTTTCTCAAAATCTATACTCTAACTATGTCAATCAAATTGGGTGTTCTCTGAAAATTACCCAAAAAGTTTTTGGACCTTTGTAAACTCTAAAAAAAATCAGACGGCTATCTACTCAACTTTGTTTATAATAGCACTTCTTTAAAAAATACTCCTGAGATTTGCAATGCATTTGCAAATCATTTTTGTGCTTCTTTTTGTAGTACGAATTTAGAAATTGATGAACTTTTTTTTCAGTATTTAGCTCACTGCTCGCAAGTAAATTTTAATAATATCCCTATTCACAGAGACAGAACTACTTACTACCTTTCTTCTCTTAAAGATGACGTTTCTTCTGGTCCGGACACGATTCCAATTGTTTTAAAAAAGTGTTCT
The DNA here is from genome assembly GCA_949752695.1 of Melanostoma scalare. Classification (NCBI taxonomy): domain Eukaryota; kingdom Metazoa; phylum Arthropoda; class Insecta; order Diptera; family Syrphidae; genus Melanostoma; species Melanostoma scalare. The sequence continues at coordinate 103,721,125 of OX456984.1, read as the reverse complement.
TCACGTTTATCATTTCCACTCGAATATCTTTTTAAGCTTTCTTTAAAAGCTGGAATATTTCCCTTCGAAAAAATTTTTTATAACACCAGTTTTCAAGAAGGGTGAAAAAATCGATATAAAAAACTACAGGCCAATTTCAAAGCCCTCATGTATGTATACCCAAGCTATTTGAACAAGTAGTCTGCGAAAGCCTATCCTTCTTTGCAAAGAATGTTAACTACCATCAGCAGCATCGATTTATGCAAAGAAGATCGACGGCTACGAACCTTCTATCTTTTTATCATAAATTTTCCAACGCCCTTGAATGTGGGAGCGAGCTTGACTGCATTTACACTGACTTCTCTAAGGCGTTTGACCAACTGTCTCATAATATTATACTATATAAACTAAAAGCATTTGGATTTCCCCCATTATTTATTGTTTGGATAAGCTCCTACCTAAAAATAGGTCTTATGAAGTCAAATTTCGAAACGTTTTATCAAAACCTTTCAATGCGTTGTCTGGTGTGCCACAAGGTAGTCATCTTGGTCCCATACTTTTCATTGTTGCAATTAATGATGTAATTTCTTGCATCTCCTACAGCGACATTTTAATCTTTGCTGATGATACAGTCACTCACACTCAAAGTAAGACACCTAAGAAATAAAATCTTCAATAAACTTCTTTACGAAAAAAAATGCAGAGTTGCTCACTTTTTTAAATAATTTTTATTTTTATTGCTGGCGGAGCAAAATCGCAAGTGGCGCCCGCTGGATAACCAACTAACGACGAGCGTTGTGTGTTTGTGATGTTTTGTGATCAGTGTTTTCTGATTGTTTTTCTAATTACTTTATTCTTTCTCTTTTCCGCTTACTTTCTTTATCTTTTATCATCTTTCATCATTTTTTTTTTTCTTTTTCTTCTTTTTCTTCATTTTCCGTTTCCTCTTTCTTTCTGCTATTTTTATTAATTTAAGTAATTCATTACTATTACATTCTTTTTTGCATAATTTTTGTTACTATTGATTATTTTAAACTTAATTTTTTATAATTTTTATGCACTGTAATTATTATTCCGTAAATTTTAAGTACAGTAAAAGACCAAGTCTTATTTGTACCTTGAAATAAATTGAATTGAATTGAATTGAATACAAATTGATCCACGAGCTGTGTCACCTGAATTATCTTTTCAGGAACTAGGAGCAAAGAAAGAAAAATATCACTCTGAATGTACCAGCCCAACAATAAATCCAAGAGCGTCTGACACATATTGTGCGGCACACTGGTCAGCGTCTGATCCCAGTGGGACGGCTGAATATAAAATGCGAATAGAAGTAACTGCCCTATTTGTATCATAAAAAAAAAAAGTTTAAATAATTTATGAACAAAGCAAACAGATTTATTACCCCAGGTGGCACTCCAGCAAAACTGGAAAATCCACTCCCTAAAGAGATCTGTCCTACGGATTCTGGGGAGGACCACTTATTGCTTAAAAATTTTGAAAAACGGAGTACGAAAATACAGAGAACTCCACCAAAAAACTATTCCCAAAGGGTTATAAGGGTTACACCATCGAAAACCCCAACTAAGACAAATGACGTAAAAGTCATTAGCCAAAAAGAAACCAATGTCTCTGAAATGATCGACACTGCAGGACAACAGAGTTTCAAAGAAATCAAAGAAAACTGCCCAACCGAATCAAAAGATTACTTTGATGAATGGCAAAAGGAAATAGCAGCAAGAAAGAAACTTGAAACCTTAGTTCAAAGTCTTCAGGAGCAAGTAAAAAGACTCGAAGAAAAGGTGTCCCTATTTGACAAGGAACACAAGTCTACGGTTAAGACAAGTCAACAAGATATTGTTACTGTCTATCAAACAGACGAAGAAGAACTTTTATTTGAAACTGAAAGAAAAAGAAGTAAGCGCACTGCTAAAAAACGAAAAGCGGAAGGTAGCCCCGAATTGCATACAAAGAACCAGCAAACTTCGAAAAATGAAAATAAAAAAGACTTGGGTACTACAAAGAATAATGCAAATAATGTGCTAGCCAATGCTAAACCGAAGTCTTTGTCTAAAGGCAACAGAAAAACTGTACCACCACCAATTATGATCACAGGATTCCCAAATTTTGGAGATCTTAAGAAAATGATTGAGAAATGTACTAAAAAAGCTTGCAAATATACATCGTATAACAAAGACAATTGGAAAGTCAATGTCGAGGAAGATGATGACTATAGACTGGTCACTGAGGAACTAAGCAAACATAAAATCCAGTGGCACTCCTATGAAAACAAATCCACAAGACCAATAAAAGCAATAGCCAGAGGCCTACATTCCTCATGTTCTCCAAAAGAGTTAGTAGAAGACCTTGTTCAAGCAGGCTTCCAAGCCCTTGATGCAGTCAATCTTATTAAAAATGAGACTACTAAGAACTCTGCTGGGGAACCAATAATAATAAAGAGATCACTGCCTTTATTCACGCTATCTTTCGACAGCAAACAAAGTCTTGAAAATGTCTATAGTATTCGATCAATCTTGGGCATAAAGTCAAAATTGAGCCACTGCGAAAATCAAAAATATTTCCGCAATGTAAACGATGCCAAGCATTTGGCCACACCCAAAAATATTGCAACCGCGAGTTTGCTTGTGTTAAGTGTGAAGGAAAACATGCAACTAAAGACTGTCCATCAAGCAAAGAACAGAGAGCAAAATGTGTAAACTTTCAAGGCAATCACCCTGCAAGCTATAGAGGCTGTCCAGTTGCTAAAAGATTTCAAAAACCCAAAAGCAAAATGACATCCGGTGAAATAAAGCCCAGCAATCCAGCAAACACAAAAAGAACTCCTGAAGCTGAGGATAAAGGTAAGAAAGAACTTCCGAAGGAAGCTGTTAAAAGCAAAAGCGACGAAAATAAATCCTATTCACAGATTGTTAAAAATGTGCGGAAGAATGAAGAAACTTCCATTAAAGAAATTCTTGAACTTATTCTTAAAAGAATTGACAATCAGGATTTGAACATCAAACGGCTAAGTGAAGAAGTCGCTCTTAAAAAACAATGATGGACAGAACACTAAAAATTGGAATATGGAATGCAAACGGTCTTTTACACCATTTATCAGAATTAAAAATCTTCTTAGACATCGAACACATAGATATTTGTCTGGTGTCCGAAACTCATTTCTCAAGTGGACTGGTTCTTGATGATTTAATATCAAACTATATTTGCTACCACGCTCCTCATCCAGCTCATAAGGCTAGAGGTGGATCGGCAATCCTGATAAAAAAGAGCTTAAAACACCATGTCATCAAGCCTTTTTTTACAAACTAAATAAAAAACTAAACTAAGAATATCTAAGTGGCAACTTGTGCTTTTTACTTGTAAAATTGATCTAGTGCAGACTTACGTCTCTTTTTTCGTTAAGTTAAGTAAAGATTGGGAGGTAGAGAAGCAGAAGTAAAAGTTTGTAGATAAGGAGACAGAAAAAAGAAGCCATCTTTTTTTGCCCAAAGAAAAAGCGGCATTTTCTTTTTTTGCAAAATGAAGGTTTTTTGGCATTAGCTTTTCAGTTCACCAGCCGGCAGCAAGATTTTGTTAAATAAAATAGTAAGAAAAGTAAAGAATTGAATAGGAATTAAAGTAAAAGTAAAGAAGAGAATAGAAATTAAAGTAAAAAGAAAAAATGGGCACGACTGGGTCGCACGAACTTGCGATCGTTTGCTAAGTAAAATACCAAAATCTTAAGACTGAGCAAAAGGTTTTAGTATTCGTTCTTAATATATTTGGTTTAACAGGGTTGCCAACTACACATTAATTGAGAAAATTGAATTAAATCACGAAAAGTATTGAAAAAAATTAAATCAAATATTCCAAAAGTTTCAAGCGAAAATCTAAAAACGCCATTTTTTTGCAATTGCTTATACATATAAACCCTTAAAATTTAATCAAAATCGTTAGAGCCATTTTTTAAAAAACCGGTTTTTTATTTTTAATTTTTTTAAAAAAGGAGGTTTTCAAAATTCAAGTACACAAGTTTTAAGATCTTGCTAAAAGATGTATTGAAAAAAAATTTGAAATAAATCAAATATATCGTTTTGAAAATATTCGGAAAAACAAATTTTTTTTAAAAAAATTAATGAAAATTCGAAAAAACTAAATTTTTCAAATGTAGATAAGCAATCTTTCTCAAACAACTTAGGACTTTTTAAATATGAAATTTCGTCAAAATCGTGTTAGCCATTACCGAGAAAGTCGGTTTTGAAAAAAACGGTACTATGGGGGGTACCGTCTTTAGGCTTTCTCCAAAAAATATTTTTACATCATTAGAACAGTTATTAAAAAATAATACTTCACGTAAAATTTTATCAAAATCGTTAGAGCCGTTTTCGAGAAAAATAGGTATTGTCATATCGGTTGTATGGCAGGTACCGTTATTTCAAGACCTAGAAACCCAATTCCAAAAACCCCTCTGTAGGCTATTCCAGAGACCATAACTGCAAATTTTGAAGAAAATCGGTCAAGCGGTTCAGGCTGTAGATCCATATACGGACAGACAGACAGACAGACAGACAGACAGACACACAGACAGACAGACAGAATTGCAGGACCCACTTTTTTCGCATTCTCTATCATCGTAATGTCATTTTTAATTGTTATCTCAAATTTTTTTTTCTGCACGATTGCAAGACTTGCCTTATAGTACCTATAATCGCAAGTAAAAAGTAAAGAATTGAACCAAAGTTAAAGAATTATAATATAAAAGATAAAAGTTGATGCTAGTCATACCAATTCGTGAGTAGAAATAGTGTAAGAACATATGTATGTAATTTCTAATTGGAAACTCTATTAGGGAATAAAACCACGTTATTTTTTAACGCATCGAATCTTCGGTTATTATTCATTTGGAATCTGGCCGCAACACACCATGAAGAAGCTATGTTTACAAACGAGAATATGCAAGTAACAATAATTAGTATTGGGATGAAAAAGAAAGTGCACGTGGAACGTAAGGTCTCTTAACGGACTAGGTGCAGCTGGAGAATTAGCGGACGCCCTGGACTGCTGCAAAGCAGACATAACCGCCATCCAAGAAGTGCGATGGAGTGGACCGGGCATAAAGAAGATGAAAAACTGTGACATCTACTATGGCGACTGCTACAGACAAAAGAAACAACGCTTATTTGGGTGCGGATTTGTCGTTAGAGGAAGACTCAGGGATAAGGTCATTAGCCAAAATCCAGTCAATGAGCGTATAATGACCATCCGCATCAGGGCTAAATTCGCCAACATTAGGCTAAGGCCACGCAGTCAGCGATAAGCGAGCGAGCGATTGAACGATCAGCGATTAAGCGACAAAGTCGAGCGACGGGCCACTCGTTTCGTGAGCGACATTTCTTTAGCGATTAGTTGTTAAAATGCCGTTGTCAAGAGCCCTACGTTTATATTTGTTGTATCTTCTCTATCTGTTGCTCTTGACGCTAAGCGACAAACTAAAAATTAGAACAAGTTTGGTGACAGAGCGACGTCGCTCAGTCGCTTAAAAAAATCGCTCATCGCTCGCTCAATGCATGGCCAGTTCAATGCAATTTCATTTGTTTTAATTTTTTCATGTCGCTCAGTCGCTCGCTCGCTCGCTTATCGCTGACTGCGTGGCCTCGGCCTTAGCCTAATATGCGCCCACGCCCCCACAGAAGAGAAAGACGACGATTCCAAAGACTGTTTCTACGAGCTCCTCGAAGAAACGTATGAGCAGTGCCCTAGACACGACGTGAAATTCGTTCTTGGCGATTTTAACGCAAAGCTAGGGAAGGAGGACATCTTTGGAAACAAAATCGGTAAGCATAGCCTCCATGACAAAACCTCCGAAAACGGACTGAGGCTAATCGATTTTGCTGCGGGGCTGAATCTTGTTGTAAGTAGTACGCGCTTCCCGCATCTCAAAATTCATAAAGGTACATGGCGATCCCCAGATCAATTAACCGTCAACCAAATTGACCATGTTGCGATCGACGCAAGGCACTCTTCCAGTGTGCTAGATGTCCGAACTTTCCGAGGGGCCAACTTTGACTCGGACCACTACCTTGTTGTTGCCAAGGTACGAATGAGGATATCTTGTTCACGACCTGCACGAACTAACGCTGTGAAGAGATATGACGTCGGAAAGCTACAATCGCAAGAGATTGCCAATGCCTTTTCCAATCGAGTGTCCCTTCAATTATCCTTTACTCCCATGCCGCCAGCATTAAACATTGAAGACCAGTAGCAGCAATGCCAAGAAGCCATCAGAACCGCTGCCTCTGAGGTTCTGGGTTTCACTCGGCCACCAAAACGAAACCCATGGTTCGATGAAGAATGCAGGCAGGCAAATGCAGCCAAACAAAGAGCACGACAAATGCTTATGCAAACACGAACAAGGGCTGCTTACGTTCAGTATAACGAGATTTACAAGGAGAGAAGAAGGGAAGAACACCGACTTCTCAAAAAGAAAAAGAAGCAGCATGAGAAGCGCTCGTTTGAGGAAATAGAGAGGTGCCATGACAGGAACGAGATTCGGAAGTTTTACCAAAAGGTAAAAAGATCCTGCCAGGGTGGCAAGCCCCGAACTCAAGCCTGTAAAGACCAGCAGGGAAACATAGTTATAGAGTCACAGTCGCTACTGAGGATCTGGAAAGATCATTTCTGCAGACTGCTTAACGGCGATGAAGACACAAATTCCGCTCAGCTTGGACGATGATCAAGAATGCGGTCCTCCCGACCTAGAAGAGGTTAAGCTTGCCATATGCAAACTTAAATCAAATAAGACTGCAGGTGCAGATGGCCTTGATGCCGAACTTTTCAAGGCAGCTGGAGATCAGTTGGAAAGGAGCATGCACCAGCTGATCTGCATGATATGGTCGAAAGAAAGCATGCCCGATGAATGGAACCTCAGTATCGTATGCCCGATCCTAAAGAAGGGAGACCCTCACAATTGCGCCAATTACAGAGGTATAAGCCTCCTTAATGTCGCTTATAAGATCTTGTCTGCTGTAATATGTGAACGTCTGAAACCCCACGTCAACAACTTGATAGGTCCTTATCAATGTGGTTTTAGACCAGAGAAGTCCACAATAGACCAAATTTTCACATTACGGCAGATCTTGGAAAAAACCCGAGAACATAATATCGATATTCACCACCTCTTTATCGATTTCAAGGCCGCGTATGACAGTATTTACAGAGACGAGCTGTACAGAGCCATGTCTAGTTTCGGCATCCCTGCAAAACTCGTACGACTATGCAGGATGACTTTGGAGAATTCACGCTGCTCCGTCAAGGTCGGAAAAGAACTCACCGAGACCTTTGATGTCGAAAAAGGCTTTAGGCAAGGCGACAAACTGTCATGCGACTTCTTCAACATCATACTTGAACAGATTGTAAGAAACTCAAACGTCAACACCAGAGGAACAATCTTTCAAAAGTCTGTACAATTACTCGCCTATGCAGACGATATTGACGTAATGGGAAGAAAAAAGCGTGATGTCTGTCGGAGATAAGCAAACACGAGGTTTATTGGTTGACTTCATTTTTATTACTATCTAGTTCATCGCCTACTTATTTCCTATCTGTCAAAGTAAGAGAGAGACAAAGCTAGCCTCTGACACCTCTTCCCCTCACAATATCTTTTTCGTTTCTTTTCTTTTTATAAATAATACAAATTATTTTGTTTAAAAGAGCCTTAAATATTAGGGGAGACTGGGTACGGTTGAAACACAGGACGGTTGACACAACATAAATATCTCAGAAACCGTTCACGCAATGTGTTTGAGTACTGAAAGAGAATTGAGCAGAAACCAGTTTAGTCACGATTTTCAGTCTTGCTTTGATCGTCGCGCTGATCGGTAGTGAACAGGAAGCTCTTGTTTTTTTTGACAAGCAAAAGTAAGTTTTTTTGATTTTTTACTTTTCTTTGTTGCGTGAGTACTATTCAAGTGTAAGTGTTGAGTGATATTTTGTTGTGCGCAGAAAAGAGTGTAGAATAGAATGAAATGACATGCAGGGACGTGTTAGTGTTGTTTATGTTGTTTTGTAATTTTTTTTTGTTAGAAAAGTGGTTGGGGACGGTTAACACATTTTTTTTGGGGACGGTTGAAACAATGTGTTTACATTTTTTGTTTGTTTTGTAGATGCCCCGAGTACGTGTGAGGAAGACTGCACTCATGACGATGTGAAGGCAGGCAGTTCATTACGCAGTGCATCAGAGAAGCATGGAATAAACTACAGCTCTCTTTCAAGATACATTATATTACTTATATTATTATACAGGGTGTCCCGTAATTCGTTTTACATACTTTGGGATATGATTCTTGGTCATATTCTAAGAAAAAAATTGTTCTACAGTAAAGTCCGTTTCTCAAGTTTGACATCATTTTTTGACAATTTAAAAAAAGGCTAACTTTGGTGTAACGAATTACGGGACACCCTGTATATATTTAATAATGAACTTTGAATAAGAATATATTCTCAAACTGTGGAATTTTTTTAAATAAAAAATTAATAAAATACGTTACAAGGCAATATTTTTACTATTTCAACGTGTTTCAATTGACCCCATTCATTGTTTCAACCGCCCCTGGCATGGGGACAGTTGAAACAAATTGACTTTTCTCATTAAAATTAATGTATATTGCTTAAATGTGAACTATGCACTTAAAAAACACTGTTCATTAATAGAATGAATAATGATCTTGAATTGCACCTAATTCCTACATAGCTAATCTTATTGATGTCAATGCTATGGACAAAAGAAGAAAAATTGTGTCAACCGTACCCAGTCTCCCCTAATAATAGCTAGTTTCAGTTATTACATTACAAAATCTTTAAAATGTTCAGGTGGACGAATAGTCCTTTTTGAACGACGTGTTTGAATTTCATTTGGGGTGTCCTTAATATTATTTGGTGTTCCGGGGACGACCGATTCGCAAAGAGGTGATGGTGCTGGCTTGGTTGGTGGGTAAGTTACGGAGTCTGTTATGTCTCGCGAAGTTTCATTTGGTAATGACTCAGCCTGTTTTGGTGTGACCGGCCCTGGTGGTGTATTTTCCTCTGTTGTTGGCGATGTTTCTTCCGTTTCTGGTTCCGGGGTATTATTGCGATTTGGTTCATTAGCAGGAATTTGGATTTGGTCACCAATTTTCCGGATTTGATCAATATGTCGTTTCCAAACTCTATTGTCGTCCAACTTTATTTCGTAGTGTAGTTCACCTTGTTTTGCTGCTATTCTTCCGAATTTCCATTTGTCGTTCGATAAGTAATCTCTTACGGCTACTCTTTCACCCGATAAAAATTGTTTTTTAATGGTTGGTCGCTCCTGCACAACCGTTGTCTCTTTTGGAATGAATAAATCTAGTCGAGATTGGATTTGACGACCGAACATTAGCATAGCTGGTGACTTACCTGTCGTTGGGTGAATGGCTCGGCGATATGCAAACAAAATTTTTGAAATTGTAGCTTTTAAATCGCTTGCTTGGCATTTGGCAGTTTTCAGTTTATTTTTTACTGTTTGTACGAAACGTTCAGCGAGGCCGTTAGTAGCTGGGTGGTATGGGGCACCTTGCTTATGTGTTATCCCATTATTTTTCAAAAATACTTGGAAATCTTTAGAATTAAATTGGGTTCCATGATCACTGACAAACACTTTTGGTGTACCAAATGTAGCAAAAATACTTCGACAAGTTTGGATCGTGGTTGCTGTTGTAATATTAGGGATCACATGTACTTCAGGCCATTTGCTGTGTGCATCAATTAAAATGAATAGATAGTTTCCTAACAACGGTCCAGCGAAATCAGCATGTACGCGTTCAAAGGGTTTCGAAGGTGTACTCCAACAATGAACCGGTAGTGTTTTGGCTGGTTGTGCTCTTGTGGACTGGCAATCAACACAGTTTTCAACTAATTTCTCTATCTCACTATCCATGCCACTCCACCAGCAGTAGCCGCGGGCTAGCGACTTCATTTTCGATGTGCCAAAGTGACCTGAGTGAAGTTCAGCAAGTACCCGTTGTCTTAAGCTTTTGGGTATGTATGCACGGATTCCTCGTAATATGCAACCTTGTTGTAAGGCGAATTCCGTTTGCCGAATACCCCAACGATGTGTACCGTCGCATTCACGACCGTGTTTTAAACTTTCCCACAAAATGCGTACTTCCTCGTCCTTCTTCGTTTCCTCTTTCAATTCGGATACATGGATTGGTAAGTTTTCCAAACACTCGTTCTCGATTATGTCCACCTCTTCAACCACTTCCACGCTGTGGTTTGTGTTATGAAGAGGCAGTCTGGACACAGCATCTGCGTTGGCATTATCTCGGGATCGTTTCAGACGGATTTCAAAATCGAATGATTCTAAGAATATTGCGTAATGTTGCATTCTAGTCGCCGAAAGCGTTGGTAGCCCTTTTTGTGGCGAGAATATTTGCGATATCGGCTTGTTGTCGGTAACCAATATAAACTTTCTTCCAAACAAATATAGATAAAATTTGCGAATACCATAAATAATGGCGTAAGCCTCTTTGTCGATTTGGCTATATCGCTGCTGTACCTCAGATAATGTTTGTGACGCGAATTGGATCGGTTTTTCTACCCCATCTGGGAACAAATGACTTAGTCCCGCCCCCACTCCATAAGGGCCTGCATCGACTGCCAATACCACTGGCAGCGTAGAGTCATAGTGTGTTAGGATTGTATCCGATAAGATTTGCCTTTTTGCCTCCACGAATGATTTTTCGCACTTTAAGTCCCATACAAATGGTACTTTATTTTGTAAAAGCCTATTAATTGGAAAAAGAATTGTACTTAAGTCTTTTATAAACCGACCGTAGTAATTGATAAGTCCAACAAATGCACGAACTTCATCCTTATTAGTTGGTCGCCTCATATTTTGTACCGCCTCTACCTTTGCATTCCCTTTCCTAATTCCATTTTTATCAATTATATAACCACAGTATTCAATTTGGTCTTTCATGAACTCTGATTTGGCCCAATTTACTCTCATGTTAAAATTATTAAGGCGCTTTAAGACCTCGTTAATTCGTTCTAAATGTACTTCATCAGTATCTGCGGTAATTCGTATGTCATCTTAGAAAACGGAAACCCCTTTAATACCCTGCAAAACCATCTCTATGAAACGCTGCCATTTTGCCGGTGCACATGCTACCCCGTACATCATTCTCGTTGGTTGGAACAACCCTAATGGTGTACTGATCGTTAAATAGTGCCTATCTTCTGGATGAATTTCCAATTGTAAATAAGCTTTAGATAGATCGATTTTAGAGAATTTTTTTCCGCCCGCCATTGTGCTGAACATCTCCTCGACAGTAGGTAATGGATGTTCATCCACTCTTAATGCTGGGTTAATAGTAATTTTGTAATCCCCACACATTCGTATCTCGTTATTTCTTTTCCGCACAACAACAATGGGTGTTACCCACTCACTTGTGTCTACTTTCTCTAACAACCCTTCCTCTACCTGTTTTTTAATTTCTTTCTCCACCGCTTCGGTTAATGGAAACGGTACCCGTCGGGCCTTAAAGAATTTAGGCGGGGCGTTTTCTTTTATGTGTAGTCTCGCTTGATGTCCCACAATTTTCCCAGTAGAAGGCAAAAATAAATTTTTGTACTTACTCACAATGTCTTTAAGCTTAACATCGCTGAATTTATCTGTTTGGATATTGTTAATGTCCGTTCCTGGCGTGTGTAATTGGTCGGCGATGATCCGCTCCCAGTCGAGCTCAATTGTACGAAGCCATTCGCGTCCTAACAAGGGCTTCCTTTCGGTTCGTACCAAATACATTTTAACTTCGTGGTTCTTTGTTGCCGTTGCTACATTAACCATGATATACCCCACACAGTCTAATGGCGTTTTGCAGTAGCTGTATAGCAACGTATCATTGTCGTGTATATCCACATCACCAAAGTGCCTTTCCGCATCACCCAAGCTCACGATCGTCACCGGTGCACCTGTATCAATTTCAAAATTTAAAAGAGAATTATTAACTTTAAGTTTACAAAATATTTTAGCACGATTGATACTTAATTTATTGTTTCTAATATTGTGTACCCCTCCCTCGTATATTTGGAATAGTTCATCTACCAGGACATTACAGGTTGAAATGTCATCTTCTTCTGCAACAAGGTTAACTTGGCGTCTTTCCTTCGAGCACACTTTGCGTAGATGTCCTTTGGTCTTGCAGAATCCACAAACCGCATCCTTATAATTGCAACGGTTCGCCAAGTGGGAGGTGCTACCACACCGGTAACATTTCTTTGTAAATATCTGTTTATTGCCCGTACCTTCTGTCCTCTCGTTTTTCTTTGTCTCTCCGCTTATCACCAAATGCATTGACTGTTCCTTCGATTTCGTAAACGCCTGATTTCGCCACGTGCTGATGTTATTCCACACCTCCTTTTTCAGCTGTCTCAAAGGCTTTAGCTGTGTTCACTGCTTTTTCCAAGGTTAAGTCGCTTTTTTCGAGTAACCGGCTCTGAATTTTTTGGTTTATTAACCCAAACACAAATTGATTTCTAAGTGCTGTGTCTAAGTAGGTACCGAAATTACAGTTTGCGGATAGGCGCCTTAAAGCCACTAAGAAATCCGCACATGTTTCACTTTCCTTTTGTTTCCTTAAATGGAAACGATAATTTTCAAGGATCTCATTCGGTTTTGGGTCAAAATGCTCTCTTAAAATTTCTGTTATTCCGCTGTATTGTGAATCTTCCGGTAGCCTTGGTAACAGCTTGTCGCACAGCACATCGTAAGTAGGTGCTCCCATGTAGTAGCATCACAATTGAATATGTCCAGCGCTGTTTCAAAGCGTTTTAACCAACGTAACCATTTGGTGACACCAGCATCGAATCCCTCGAAGTTGAATTGGATTGTTGCCGGCGTGGCGGCGGCTGCAGTGGTGGCGTTAAGCATTTTGATTTACCATTTAGGTTATGTCACTGAGGTGTGCACTTGTGTAGAATTAAGTTCGTATTTTTTCTTTTTTTGTATGAATTTTGTATTTAACTTATTATTTTTCTTTTATTGTTTACTCGATTTGTTGAAATTTTATTTAATTAAATCATCCTCGTCGCCAAATTGTCGGAGATAAGCAAACACGAGGTTTATTGGTTGACTTCATTTTTATTACTATCTAGTTCATCGCCTACTTATTTCCTATCTGTCAAAGTAAGAGAGAGACAAAGCTAGCCTCTGACAATGTCATAGGTGCTTTTGCGAGTATTGAAACAGAAGCGGCAAAAATGGGTTTGATGGTTAATGAGGGCAAAACGAAGTATATGCTGTCATCAAACAAGGACACAGAACATCGACGAATTGGACAAAACGTCACAATAGACAGACATAACTTCGAGGTAGTACAGGACTTCGTCTACCTAGGATCCGCTGTAGACACGGACAACAACATCAGTGCGGAGATCAAACGGAGAATAACTCTTGCCAACCGTTGCTTCTTTGGGTTAAGAAGGCAATTGAGAAACAAAACCCTCTCTAGAAAAACCAAGGTGACCTTGTATAAGACCTTAATCATCCCAGTCCTGCTGTACGGCGCGGAAGCATGGACCTTATCGAAAGCGGATGAGGAAACTCTTGGTCGTATCGAAAGAAAAATTCTCCGAATGATCTTTGGTCCCGTATGCGAAGACAATGTGTGGAGAAGAAGATACAACAACGAGCTGTATGAGCTGTACCGCGACATGGGCATAGCCAGAAGAGTACGCATCGCGAGGCTACGATGGTTGGGCCATGTAGAGCGGATGGACCCAAACGCTCCGGCTCGTCGGGTGTTCGAAAGCACATTGCAGGGAAATCGCGGAAGGGGAAGACCTCGTCTTAGGTGGCGCAATCAAGTGGATGAAGACCTCAACCGACTTGGAGTGCGAAACTGGAGAGAGCTCGCCCGAGATCGAAATCGTTATAGAAGGATGTTGGTTGAGGCCCAGGTTCACCCCGAACTGTAATGCCCACCTAAGTAAGTAAGTATGAAAAAGAAAGACTTCAAGTTGGCATCAATATACTGCCCGCCAAGGCATTCCCCGACTGAAGATGATTATACAGAACTGCTAAATCTACTAGGACATAACTTCCTTGTTGGCGGTGACTTCAATGCTAAGTACACCCATTGGGGATCCAGACTTATAACAACAAAGGGCAGAAGGCTTTACAAAGCATGCCTCAAATACAATTGCGAGTTTTATTCTTCCAGATCACCAACTTACTGGCCATCGGATACTAGTAAAATACCAGACCTTGTTGACTTTTTCATAGTTAAAGGCTTCAAACGAAACCACATAAAAGTCGAAGGTAATTATGACTTATCATCAGATCATACACCGGTGATTTCATCACTTAATGAATCAGAGATAATGGAAAAAAGTAATCCTAAGCTTGTAAATAATAAAACAAACTGGAGTTAATTCAGAGAAAAGCTTGAAAGCTATATATATCTGTGATCCCCTATGGAAACAAAAGAGCAAATCGACCTTAAAGTAGAACAATTCATTGCCGATATTCAAAAAGCTGCAGAAGAAAGTACACCAACTTACTCGAGTAGGAAGCAAACTGAAACAAAATACCCTGCCGAGACAAGAGAGTTGATAATGGAGAAGAGAAGAGCTCGAAGAAAATGGCAAAATACTAGATTTCCAGACGACAAAACAGCGTTTAACCGGCTAAGCAACGAACTGAAAAAACAAATCTACGAATTCAAAAATGATTCATTAAGTAGATTCCTGAAAAATTTAACGACTGATGCTTCAACCGATTATTCGATCTGGAAAGCAGCTAAGCGCCTGAAAAGACCGCAGTTACAAAACCCGCCAATAAAATCTCTAAACGGGAATTGGATCGGAAATCCGAAAGAAAAAGCTAACCTGTTTGCAGAACATCTTGCGAATGTTTTTAAGCCATTCCCAGCAAATACATCTGAAAACAGCTTACAGTTTATTGATAAAGTCGATGAAGTTGACATACCAATTGTTCTACTAAAAGAAATAAAAAGTATGTGTCGAAATCAACTATCGAACAAAAAATCACCTGGGTACGATCTAATAACTGCTCAGGCTATGAAAGAAATGCCATCAAAAGCCTTCATAAAACTTCAATTCATAATAAATGCATGCCTAAAGACCCAATATGTTCCACATCATTGGAAAATTGCTGAAGTAACTGTTATACCAAAGCAAGGTAAGCCACCAACAGAAGTGACGTCTTACAGACCAATATCGCTTATACCAATAATGGCAAAAGTCTTTGAAAAATTGCTACTGAAAAGACTAAGCAGAGTCATAGAAGAAAGAAATCTAGTCCCCAATCATCAGTTTGGATTTCGAAATAAACATTCCACGATAGACCAAGTTCATAGAATAACGGATGCAGTTGAAAAAGCATTAGAAGAAAAACAAGTATATTCGGCTATATTTTTAGATGTTGCTCAAGCATTCGACAAGGTATGGCATGAGGGGCTAGAGTATAAGCTGCAAAGGGACCTACCCAAGCAGTACTACGAAATACTAAAATCTTATATCTCAAACCGGCTCTTCAGAGTACGGTATGATCAAGAATATTCAAAGCTAAGTAAAATACAAGCCGGTGCATTGTATATGAAACCTATAGTAGCACCATGACCACTAACGATGCTATAACCACCTACTTGCTCGATTAACGAACTTTGCGGTTCTCTCTAAATTTATTTTTGTGGTACACTTGGGTATTATAAATACAATGTAGGGTTCTACACTTAACTTTCTTTCCGATTCAAAAGAGAAGTCCTTTATTCGAGCAGGTAGGTGGCTATAGCATCAAGAGTGTTCATGGTGTTACTATATGTTTCATATACAATGAGCCGGTGTTCCACAAGGAAGGGTCCTAGGACCTACCCTGTATTTACTATATACAAGGGACAACAACACCATTATGGCTACTTTTGCAGATGATACTGCAATTTTGGCATCCAGTAAGTGCGTCGTCAAGGCTGCTGAGAAATTGCAAAACGCCGTCGACACCGTTAGTGATTGGACCAAAAAGTGGCTTATCAAGCTCAATGAAGCTAAATCTGCACATATAAACTTTACAAATAAAAAGTTAAGCTATGTACAAATATTCATCAACAATCAAGCTGTACATTACGCCACCACGGCCAAATACCATGGGATGAATTTGGATGCAAAGCTAAAATGGAAAGAGCATATCAAAAAGAAAAGGGAAGAGCTCAACTTGAAGTATAGAAAAATGTACTGGTTACTCTTTAGAAATTCTGACCTATCTGTCGAAAATAAAATAATGCTTTATAAACAAGTACTTAGACCTGTTTGGACCTATGGAATCCAATTATGGGGCTGTACAAAGAAAACAAATACTGAAATCATCCAAAAGTTCCAAAACAAAGCCGTTGGCTTTTAAAAAATGTTAAAGGACACTAAAAATGTTGACTTAAGGGCAGGAAGAGCTCGCCGGTTTGTTAGGAGAAACGAATTGAGTGGCTGAGTTGCGCACAAAAAGCCGTTAATATCAGAAAAGAATAGTCGTTTAAGAATGCAATTCGCCAAAGAGCATGTGACATCAGAATCAAAAAGATTAGTTTTGGTTTCGTCCGTAAAAAGGACTTTTAATGAATTGACCGAATTATGATTGAAGTTGGATAACAAAATGCGACTTACCTTTGACCAGAAACTCATATCCTTTGTCACATTTTCTTTGGCTAATTGCATTCTTAAACGACTATTCTTTTCTGATATTTCTTTGGCCAATTGCATTCTTAAACGACTATTCTTTTCTGATATTAACGGCCTTTTGTGCGCAACTCAGCCACTCAATTCGTTTCTCCTAACAAACCGGCGAACTCTTTCTGCCCTTAAGTCAACATTTTTAGTGTCCTTTAACATTTTCTAAAGGCCAATGGCGGACAGTAAAGAATCACTTCTTATTTTTCTTAAAAGAAACCGCACATTTCTATCGCAAATTTTTGTTCGACCTTCCCGAAACCGTTTTATTACACTAAACACCATAGATTTACTTTTTTAACAACTTCACTTATTTTGCGAACGGATTTTCCTTTTTGGTAATTGAAAATCACAATTTGCCTTTCTTCAAAGGTTGTTTGCCTTGACATTTCGATTTTTTTTTTTAATGCTATCACAATGAAAGCTCTACAAAAACTGCAACTAAATAATATAGATAACGTGGCAATTACAGTTAGTTTTCTTAGAAAACAGCAGGTGTCCCACTTTGAGTGTGACCTGCATTAAAAAAAAAATACTAGGCAGATCATTTTCATCTTTTTTTTTAAACAAATCGGGGTTGTTTTTTGATATTTTTTTTTTATTTTATAATAATTTGAGGTCAATATTAAGCAATAAAAATAAAAATTATTTAAAAAAGTGAGCAACTCTGCATTTTTTTTTTCGTAAAGAAGTTTATTGAAGATTTTATTTCTTAGGTGTCCCACCTTGAGTGTGAGTGACTGTATGAAGATTTTTAAAACCATCAAAAATGCTTCAGATCGAGACTTCTTACAAAAAGATATCGACAGTTTTGTTCTATGGTGTTCTAAGAACGGGCTTAGTTTGAACGCTTCCAAGTGCCAATGTATGACTTTCTCCCGCAAAAGATCGCCTAATTTTGGAGAATATTCAATATCGCAACAATCCCTATCTCAAGTTTCTGGATTCCTTGACCTCGGTGTTTTTTTTTAGTACCAACCTAGAATTTAATGAGCACATCAACCTCATTATTAACAAATCAAATTCAATGCTTGGATTTATTAAGCGATGGGCAAAAGAATTTAATGACCCCTATATCACCCTCTCTTTATATAAGTGTGATGTTCGTCCGCATCTAGAATATGCGTCTCAGGTGTGGTCACCATTTTATGATATTCATAAACCTCGAATCGAAACAATACAGCACAGATTCATACGTTTCGCTCTCAAAGGTCTTTCTTGGGAAGATCCTTTCAATCTCCCTCCTTATGAAAATCGTATTCGCCTATTAAATCTTCAAACCCTCTGACAGAGACGCATCAACAATGATTTAGTATTTTTTCACCAATTAATAACCGGTTCAACTGATGCCCCAGACTTGCTCTCCCACATTAGTTTCAACTATCGTGGAGGATCTCACCAACTACGTAATTTATAGTTTTTACATTGCTCCCACCACAGAACTAACTATGGTATGCATGAGCCATTAGCTCGCATGAGTAGGTTATCTAACTCCTATCCTTTTGTTTCCAATTTCAACCTAAAAAAAATACTTTAAAATTAAAACTAAGAACCAGTGTGCTACCTACATGACTTATATTTGATATTTTGTTATTGTTATTTAATTTCTGTTCTTATTTACAGTTTTTGATGAATAATGTTTATCTAGTTTATTTAGTTCTATTTAATAATGTACTTTTATTTGCTTTTTTGTTCAAAATTGTAACGTCTTTTATTTTTGTTTTCCTCGTATACGTTCTCTTTGTGCTTGTGTTGGCGTTATTTACTAACCACTAACACTTGCATTAATGATGAAGAGCGTAGATAAGTATGTACAAATGAGCTTGCTCTAAGTTCAGTACCACTTAAGTCTCTGAGATGCAAAAAAAAGTAATAAGAAAAAAACCAGCTGTTTAGTAATCACTTTTGATGACCTCGTAATCGATACATGTTTGAGGAAGGGGACTCTTCGGATCAAACCATACAATTTGTAGGACAGATATTTTTTCAAATAATTCAGATAATTATCTCCAGGTTTAACCAAAAGAGAAACTGTTACTATTAAATTTTTGAGAATCATCAAATCGACGTATTTTTCCCTTGCTACCTCTGTTACCTACCGCAGTTGAAAGTTTGTTGAAATGAAGCTACTCAAGGAAAATTAGCTTGATAGTAATCAGGGATCCCGGACTTATTGAAGTAACAGGCCTACAAAGCAAAAAAAAAAAAAAATAAGCCAGGTGAAAAATGGCATATATTTGAATTGCAAACGAAAATGTGTACTGAAAGTTTTGTTTTTGTCGAGAAAAAAATCACATAAAATGTAAAGCAAATGAGAAATGTCAAATGAGTTAGAGCAAGGTTTTAAGTATCTAAAGGGGGGTTGTCTGACTTTAAATTAAGAGTGACTCTAAAAAAGTATGAATGTAAAATCAGTCATAAATTGATTCAAGTGCCATTTTAAGCCAGTTTGACACTAAATCTCATTTTAAGGTGACTTTAAATGAATATAATTTTACGCTAATTTATTTAATCAAAAAATTTGAATTATGTTAAATTGTTGCAAAAAATGTCTTTGGGTGTTGTTTTGCAATATGTGTATTCAACTTAAGCGACTTTGAATGGCAACCACTTTAAACTCAACTTAAACATCATCACTTAATAATCAGCCCTACCACAGATGCCATCGTAGAAAAGTTCCGCACGGAGAGCTACGCTCTGATCTACGAAAATTTTTGTTCACAAAATCCGAATGGAATCGAAAAAACCGTTGTCACACTGAATGCCTTCATTCTTGTTTTCGAAATCAGCTGTTTTATGTCAAATGTGCAAGATTAAAGTGAAAAAGTAGATTGTGGTTCGGTTCTTGTTGTTAAAAAAAAGCATTTATTTAAGTTGGAGTTTACCTTTAATTGATATATTTAAATAAAACACAAACAAAATCGGAATGGATTCATTTGCCTTTGCAATTACTGCCAGCCATCAAGAAGCTGCTGGAAAAAAACAAAACCTGAAAATTCAAAGGAAAATACTACGAGACGTATGTGATCCATTTGAGTTGAATGATCAAATGTATGCTTAGAAAAACTTCATATTTAAAAATGATTGAATTTAATAATAACCCTTTCAGATTTGTCAAAAATCTCCGTCTCAACAAATCAGCGTTCAAGTACTTTTTGGAGGAACTGAAGCATGAGTATGACCCGGGTGTTTTTTCTTCTTCAATCGGCTTGATTTGTCGGCTTGCACCATTCTTAAGATTTTTGGGAGAAGGTGGGTACCAACTTGGTGTTGGTAACGACTACGAAGTTGGTATGGCACAGTCTACGTTTTCTTCAACCCTGGCAAAAGTTCTCAGTGCACTGGAGAGACGATTATGTCCTTTGTGGACACAAATTGAAATGAGCCAACTAGAAAAGCAACAAGCAAGGAGGGTCTTCTTTTCCAAGGCGAAATTTTCCATGTGGTTATGTGCGTCGGTTATGTGCGTCGATGGAACTCACATCAATATTGTTGCTCCATCGGAAGAAAAAGCATTGTACTATAACCGAAAGGGAAATTTTAGTATAAATGCTATGTTAGTAAGTCAATTATAAACACTTCAAACTACATACATATTTACAATTGATTGTTTATTTTGTTATAGATTTGTGACAACAAACTGAAAATAAGATGTGTTGACGCACGATATCCTGGATCAAACCATGATTCACACATAAGGAATTTAAGTAGCGCAAGAGAATTTTATAGAAGAAAATATCAGGAAGGCGACAGAAACTCTTTAGTTCTTGGTATGTGAAGTTGTTCATAGTTTTAACACCTGATGAAAGTTTATACTGATATTTATGAAGGTGATGCTGGGTATCCACTAGAACCATGGTTGATGACACCATATCGCTCTGCTGAAGCAGGGAGTGATAAAAGCATTTGCAACATAAGGCACAGCAAAACTCGCAACGTTGTAGAGAGGGCTATCGGAGTGCTAAAAAACAGATTTCGGTGCACACTGGGTGCACGTCAACTGCACTATAGTCCACAAAAATGTGCTCAGATTGTTAATGTGGTTTGCGCGTTACATAACATCTGCATTCACTATCGCGTTGAAGATTATTCTAATATTCCTCTGCTTGATTTGGAAAACCCAGAAGATGATCCAAACTATTTCCATGTAGAGGATTCCAATGATCATCGGAACAACCAAGCTAAAACCATTCGAGATAGTATTAAAAACACCTTCGTTTGACTGGATTAATAAAAAGTGAAAACAACTCATTTATAAATACATTCATTTATTCATTATTATAAAAAAAAGTAAGGCACTTTGAATTCAAAAAAACAAGATAAATAAATAAATAAGCATAACTTAAAGAAAAGAACATGTTTACTAATCTAAATTTTGGGAGTTTGACGAATCAAGGTTCAGTTTCGATTCTTCAATGCGAAGCATCCTCATTTTTATTTCTATTTTTTTTTTTAAGAAGTTCTTCTTGCACAGTATTGTGTCTTTGTTTTTCTTCGATTTTTGATTTCATTAGGAGTGTTCAATGACCTGTTCTAGAACAGTTTCAGACAGAAAAGATCAGGCTTTTGGTGTTCAATGAGAAATTTTCTGTTCTTTTCTGATCTTTTTTGTGTTCAATGAGCTGTTCTAGAACAGTTTAGCACAGCATTTTCTGCACCTCCTCTTGAGCAAGTGCAAGTTTGGTGAAAACTGTCAAAAGCAGCTGTTGAATTTTTGCTCGTAGTTTTTTAAGTGCATTGTAATTTTAATTTGTTTTGAAAAGTTCAAAAAAATTTTTAAAAATCAGGAAAATAACACCTAACCTTGTGCTGAAAATCAAATTACTTATTCGTGGCGAAAATACGCTAAATTAAATTGATATCATAAAAAGAAAAATTGATGGTTGTTTTTTTCGTTTTTGTTGTTGCTTATTTTGACAAGTTTGCTTGTTCTAACTTGCCTGACGTTTTTCACTGCTTCTGTGCTGTTCTGATCTAAGAAAAAGCCATTGAACACATCTATTAAGTCGTTAGATTTGTCGAAGGCTCTATATATACGTTTTGTATTGAATATAAGTTCTTCGTGAGTTTTTCTGGTCAATGTAAAATTGTTTTTGCAATGTTAATTGCGGCCTGAGTAGATTTGCAGTATCTTCCCCGTTTCTATTTTGAGTTGGACGTCTTGCTCTTCGTTCGGATGCCATGGACACATCAAGGTTTTCTTCAGCTTCGTTGTTTTCAATCTTTTCAATCTGAATCCCATCTGTAGCCTCTCTTTCAACCTGGGCAGAGGTTCTACATCCAAAGGAAAGGGTATTTGATACACCTGTCCAGTGAGCTTTATAACTCCTTCCTCCAATTTCGAAAAGGAATGCTGCTTATATTCTCCACCGCCAGTTGCCTTCACTTCTCTTTTGTTTTCCACCAGCTTTCGTTTGATATAACACTTCCAATCCAGCCATACCTAAACATAAAAAGAAAATCATAAATTGAACCAAACTCTTAAATCAAATATTTTACGCACCTTTCTCCAAACAGAAGCATCCTTAGAAGGAGGTCCCAGACTGTTAAGTTCAATTTTTACGATTTCCCAAAAAGCGTTAACATCTTCTTCTGCAAGTTTAGTAAAACCTTGTGCAACATCCTGTTTATCGCTCATCAGCTCATACAGCCTTTCATATTGTGCCTTGTTTGTTGTTTTAGCCCTTAAAAACAAAATAGTTATTTAAAATCAAAATATTTTGAAAGTACTTACATTTTTCTTCAAACACAACTGCTTTCATACTATTGGATTTATATATTAAAACACTTTATTTCTTCTTTAAACGTTTATTACTTTATGTCCTCTCTATCTGAATCACAAAATGAGAATGAGAAAAATGATATGAAAAACACAACAATGCTTCTAATAAGGGAATTCCCCTTTTACATGAAACAGAAAAAAACCCAAGCCAAACCTCCATTATTTTTATTTTGAATTTTAAGGTATGAACACAAATGTTGTACATTCAATAAAGGTTGGTACACAAGTGTTGTACATTCAATAGCCACCCTCAAAATACAAATAATTTTAAACATAAACATTTAAATTAATTCATTATTACGAATAACACATTTAATTGATTAGCAATAAAAATATAATGACTGATGGTTCGATTACTTTAATAATAAACTTATTTCAAGAGCATGTAACAAGAATAGTAAATCATTACATTAACTAATTAAGAAAACAGAGAAAAAAATTTTGGTTAATATAGAACGAATGTTGACATCAAAAATTGTAGTTTGAAGAGTTCATTTATTTTCTTCTAATCCAAGATTAAAAATTATTTCTCGAAACTTTGGTGCTGGTAATTGTTTCGTGAAAACATCTGCAAGCTGATTATCTGTTGAAATATATTTTAAGTTTATAGTATTATTATCTACTTGCTCTCTTGTAAAGTGGTACTTTATATCAATATGCTTGGAACGTTTGTGGGATACTGGGTTATTGGCAAGCGAAATTCAACTTTGATTATCTTCAAAAATAACAATGGAATCTGTTGGTTGAATTTGAATACTTATTAATAAAGCTTTAATCCATAACGCTTCTTTTACAGCCTCAAACAGTGCCATGTATTCAGCCTCAGTTGATGAGGCTGCTACTGACGTTTGCCGTTTCGTATTCCAGCAAATTAAATTATTGCCAAATAATTTGAATAAATAACCTGAAGTGCTCTTCCTGTCAGTTTCGCTTCCACCCCAGTCAGCATCCACATATCCCACTAATAATTCCTCGTATGGCAATTTTCTATATGTTAACTTAAAGTTAATTGTACCTATAATATATCTCAATATTCTTTTTAAATTCTGCCATAGCTCCTTATTGTTTTTATTTTGATATCTACTAAGAAAATTTATTGCCGTACATAAGTCAGGACGAGTGCATTGCATTGCATACATTAAGCAACCAATTAAGTTTCGACAAGGAGCGTCAGACTCTTCACTTGAATTCAAAGCTTGGAAGTCTAATTTTACCGGAAGAGGTGTACTTATGGGGTTGCAATCTGACATGTTAAATTTACTTAAGACAGTTTTTAAATAGTTAATTTGACTGAGCGAAATTGTATTTGCATGTCTTTCTACACGTATTCCTAAAAACAACTGAACTTCATTCATATCAACCATATTAAATTGTTGGTTTAAATATTGTTTCAAATTTATCATTGTGTCTTTATCTTTTGTTACAACTAAAAGATCATCTACGTAGAGTACAACATAAATGTTTTTGTATGGAGTTCCTCTATCCAAAAAATATAAACAGTGATCTTTTTGAGAATTTACAAAATCATGTTGTTTTAACACACCATCAAAACGCTCAAACCAACATCTTGCAGATTGTTTTAACCCATATATGGATTTGTGTAATTTACAAACTACATTATTATGACTGTCATTATTTAATCCCTCTGGAATGCGCATAAAAATGTCTTCCTTTAAAAATCCATTTAAAAATGCTGTTTTCACATCCATTTGATGGATTAATAAATCAAACTGATTTGCTAAAGCTAAAATCATGCGAAAAGTGGTCATTCGTACTACAGGTGCGAATGTTTCGCTATAATCTTCTAAGTATTTTTGACTAAAACCTTTGGCAACTAATCTCGCTTTATATTTATGTGGATATCCATCAACATTGTATTTAATACTGAAAACCCATTTACAATCAACAATGTTTTTGTTAACTGGGGTTTTTACAATGGACCATGTATTGTTAGCTTCCAGTGAATTTAATTCTTCTTTAATGGCTTGCTCCCACTGAAGTTTATCTTCTCTTTCTTTAACATCTGAGAAGTCTTTTGGGAGTGAACAATTTACAGATTCTGTGTATAACAAGTAATTTTCAATATCTCCTTTATCCTCATTATATGAGATGATTGGAAGATTTTTTATTCTATCACTTTTCCTACAGTTGCCACCTGCAGTCTTTAAACATTCTTTTTGAACATTTTCAACATCCGTTTCTTTTGCAGATATTTCTGCTTTACCGGATTTACCTGTTTTATTATTATCAACAGGTTTACTTTTATCTGTTTGATTAGATTTTTGCTTTTTAAAACAATCGAAGTTTTCTGTATCAACTTCTTCATCTAAGTTCGATGGTCTTGATGTGTTAAAATTAACCTCATCAAAAATCAAATCACGGGCTATTATACATTTTTTAATTATAGGATTGTAGATTTTTGTATCCATTTGGTTCATAGCCTACAAATATACCTTTGAAAGATTT
The DNA here is from genome assembly GCA_949752695.1 of Melanostoma scalare. Lineage (NCBI taxonomy): Eukaryota > Metazoa > Arthropoda > Insecta > Diptera > Syrphidae > Melanostoma > Melanostoma scalare. The sequence continues at coordinate 103,696,146 of OX456984.1, read as the reverse complement.
TTTATCGAACTTGCTTTTCCTATTTTTATTGTGAATATAAACTGTACTGAAGTCTGATTTCAAACTAACACCTGATAATTTTTGCTCGGCTTTACTTAAGAAGTGTTCTTTAAGTCTTGCAGCTCCACTTGCTAAAATTTTCAACTTATCGCTTTCCACTGGCAACTTTTTAGATGACTGGAAATTGTCGATGATAAGTCCAATTTATAAATCAGGTTCAAAACAAGAGGTTATTAATTACAGACCCATTTCAAAACTGAAGTTGATACCGAAAGTTTTTGAAGCGATTGTGAAGAAACGTCTTTATGATGAGGTTAGTTCCAGTATATCAGCAGATCAACATGGTTTTGTTAGTGGTAGGTCAACAGTGACTAATCTAGCTTTGTTTTCTAATTTCTGCATTAGAGGTATCGAACGTGGAAATCAGGTTGACGCTATCTATACAGATTTCTTTAAAGCGTTTGATAGAGTTCAACACGATATTCTGCTAAAAAAACTGAAATTGTTAGGTTTTCACTCTAGCCTACTTATATGGTTTGAAAATTACTTGACCAATCGCAAACAACAATATGTAAAAATTGGAACGGTTGTTTCAAAAGAAATTTTTAATCACTCAGGTGTTCCTCAAGGGAGTCATTTAGGACCTCTCCTATTCATATTATTTATAAACGATCTACCACCAAGAATTCGATATTCTGAATGTTTGCTTTTTGCAGATGACCTTAAGCTTTTTAGGCCAATTAAGTGTGAATTGGATTGTTATCGACTTCAACGTGATATAGATGAAGTGTCAGCTTGGTGTTTTGAAAATCGATTATTTTTGAATATAGCGAAGTGTAAGAGCATTACATTTACCAGGTCGCCTAATGCTATAAATCATTCATACGTCATTTCTGACATTCAACTTGAATCAGTGGATAGACAAAAAGACCTAGGCGTTATTTTCGATTCAAAAATATCCTTTAATTTGCATCTAGACTACGTTATTTCCAAGGCTAATAAATTAGTTGGATTCATCATGCGAAACTCAAAACAATTTCTGGATCCTTACACAATTACATCTTTATATATCTCACTTGTAAGATCACTTCTTGAGTATGCATGTTGTATATGGTGTCCATTGTATAGGGTGGGTATAAATCGTATTGAATCCGTTCAAAAAAAAGTTTCGAGTTACGCTTTGCGTAAACTAAATTGGGTTGATAATATTTTACCTAGCTACAATGTAAGATGTCTGTTAATAGATTTAAAGACTCTCGAAGCTAGGAGGAAGTATTATTTAGTTATGCTTGCTAGAGATGTTCTCTGTAATCGAATTGATTGTCCTAAACTTCTCTCTTCTTTCTCTTTATATGCTCCTTCAAGACAGTTGAGGACGAGGCCGATTCTGTTTTTTGTTCCCCGATCTTTTATAAACTACGGTAGATCAGATCCGATTTCACGTTCTAGTCATGAATTTAATATCGTTTATCAAAATATAGACTTATATTTAAGCAGAGATGTTTTCAAAACTATTGTTTTGAGTCTAGTATCGTAGCATGTTTGTATATATATGTACATATTAGACCGGTTCAAAAAAAGTGATTTTTTTTCTTTTTCTCGATGCACATCGATTTTTACCTTCGAGTAGGTGTAAAAACAAGCCTGTTAAAATTTGAGCTCGAAAAATTAATATTTAGAGGTCGCTCATCGCAGATTTCCATTTCCCATACAAATTGTATGGAAAAAAAACATATAATTTTTGGAGTTTTATATTTCGGTCTAGAAGCAAAGTGCCGAGATGAACGATACATATTCTTATAGAAAATTTGTTGTTCTACAAAAAAGGTTTCTTATGATTTTTCAACGAATTCACTCCTTCAAAAGTTATACAGGGTTAAAGTTTGAACAAATATTTTTTTTTCTTTATACCTGACAAAATGTTAGAATGTATCACTTAAAATCATAAAATTATTCGCTTATGACACATATTTTTATAGAAAAGTAATTGTTCTACAAAAAAGGTGTTTTATCATTTTTCGACAAATTCACTCCTTCAAAAGTTATACAATTATACATAAATACTTAAAAACTAAAGGAACGAGTGAGTCGAGTATACACAGTATACATTCGGGCTATCGTTCTCAGGTACGAAACACCAGTGTGATTTCATGTGAAACAAATATAATGTTAATTGATGAAGCGAGAGCGCTTCATTGTTTAATTGGAGAACGATACATGGTATCATGTTTACATTAAAATGTCAAAATTATTAAATTTTCTTTTCGTTTTGTAAAGTATAAAGATTTGTTTATATTAGAGAGTAAATTCTTGTTGTCTAGGTGTTTAATTGTATATTACATTCATACATATATGTACGTTTGAGATTTGGAATTGTCGTTTGCTGTGAAATAAAAGTTTTATTAAAAAATAATTTTGGTGTTTGTTATTTCATCTGTATAATGATCTCAAAAGAAAGTTATTTATTAGTTTGTTAGTACGATAAGATAAAGGAAGGAGCAAGTAATGCCCACCTATATGCAGATTTAGGAGTTTGTGGTACTGAACAATAAAGCGAGTGTTGTGCCACTAATCTGAAATTGAGATTGTTAAATGTTTACTTACATTAGCCACGGTTTTGACCCAGCAAGGTCTTGGTGTAGAAAGTCGTGGGTTCAGCAATCGATGTTGAGTCAAAGTCCATTAAGGAGATGTCTACCACTGATAGATATTTCTCTTGTCCCTCAGGGCAGCTCGACCGCGAGGAGGTGATATCCTTGATGGTGTCGTTACTTGAGGTGTGAAATTTGGAGACTGTCTTTTTCAATAGTGAAAGGACGTATCTCATTATCGGAACGGTTTTAGTGTCGTTGTAAATGCTTGCATTTGAGAAACGTTTAGTTTGGGTTTGGAAGTTTTTACCTGAACAAAAACGCAGAATTTTCCTCTCCAGTCTCTCTATTTCCAGTGCAAGAGATGGTGATATTGAAGACCAGACCGGGAAAGCGTAGGTCATTATGGGTCTAATCAGGGATTTATAGAATAGAAGTTTGGACCTTTTGGATAAGGATCTATGTCTGAGAAAGGGTGACAGCATGTTTGTGGTTTTACGAGCCTTAGCTAGTGTAGCTCTAGCATGATTGTTGAATTTTAACAACTTGTTGAAGTTTACCCCGAGGTATTTGATATTGTCCTTGGTTGTAATGGTGTTTCCGTTAATTCTGATTTTAATGTTTCTACTTTCCAGAACAGTGCTAGCCGGGCCCTTTCCACTCGCGTTTCTGAAGCAAATCATTTCACATTTGGGGATGTTGATGGAGATGCCCCAAGTGTTGTAGTAGACGTTGATAATGTTGATATGTTTTTGCAGGTATGCAGTAGCGACGAGTGGAGAGCTGTGGCTGGTGTATGCGATTGTGTCATCAGCATATAATAGGCTAGTGGATGAGATCCCCTGTTCATGGAAGGTGTGAGGAAAGTCGTGGAGGAATAGGTTGTAGAGATGTGGGCCTAAAATGGATCCTTGAGGGACTCCTCTGTTACTTGCGCAGGTGTTGGATTTCGTCGCCTGTATTTGTATAAAAAAGGATCTATCATAGAGGAAACTTTCAAGTAGCTGAACTATATGAGAGGGGAAGTTAAGAGTAGATATTTTATAGAGCAGTCCGTCTCTCCAGACACTGTCGAACGCTTTTTCCATATCAAGGGCACATGCTACTGTGCTTCGTTTTTCTCTAAGGTTGAGTGTGACGTCTGTGTGTAGTTTGAGGAGGGCATGGACTGTAGAGTGCTCTCTTCGGAATCCAAATTGAAAGTCTGTGAGGGGTTCGATGGGATTATCCGTTGCTGAGTTAAGATTGTTGAGGATGATTCTTTCCAAAATTTTCCCTAAATTTGAAAGCAGAGAGATGGGTCTAAAATTATTTATCTCATAAATGTTGTTTTTTTTTTGTATTGGAAGTATCTTGGCAATTTTCCAAGAATGGGGAAAATACCCATTGTTTATACAATTGTTGATAAGAATGGTAATGAACTTTATAGCCATAGGGGAAAGTTTTTTAAGTGCAAAATTTGAGATCCCGTCAGGGCCTGCTGATCTTTTAGGTTTAAGAAGGTTTATGATGCAAGAAACCTCTTCGATATCTGTAAATATGTGTGAGGCCATTGGTCTAAGTGCATTATTGTCCCCGTCAAAATAAAAGATTCTTTCGGGTTTCGCGATTTTAATGTTTCGCGCTGTCCGGGTGGCTTCCTCGGTAATTAAGATGTTAAAAGTAGGAGGGCTTTCTGAATAAATGTTCTGAAAGTGGGATTCAAACGCAGTCGCTATGCTCAGCTCATTTGTGAGGGTGCCGTTGTTTACAATGACTTTATTACATGTAAAACATTTCTTTTTGCCTGCCAGTCTAAAGAATTCTTTAAAGGCTTGTGGACTAGGTTTAATTTTTTGGAGCCTGTCACTTAGTTGGTTATTGAGCCAAATGGTTACTTTTTCTTGGATGATTTTGTTGAGGAGTGTTACTCTATTTGATAGCTCTTTATACTGGGGGTTTATTCTATTGTAGTGGTTATGGTAAATATGTTTTAAACGTCTTTGCCAGGAGTGTTTAACTTCATAGAGTTTTTCTATATCTGAAGGTAGATTATTGTACTTTTTTGTAGTGAAACGAGTTTTGCATGAATGTCTATTAAGGCAGTCAAAGAGTGTATGATTGAATTTAGCTATATAGTCTTCGATCTCTTGGTTAGATAGACAATGGCTGTGGGGTGGAAAGTCAATTAATAGTGAGCTGTCGAGGAGCTCTCTAAATGCATCCCAGTTTGTGTTTTTAAATGACTGACTAAAGGGGGTGGGAAAAGTGGGAATTGCAATTTCTTCCAGGCACAGTTCCAGGAGTACAGGACAGTGTTCAGTAAAGGTATGCAAGGTCTTCACTTTGAAGTTTGGGTTGAAATGATTTAGTATATGATTGGAGATCAAAAAATGATCTAGATATGAAGAGCTTCTTAGAAAGGTAGGCGTAGGTGAAGATATTAGAGTAAGTGACGAGTTTGTATTTTGTGACCATTCCATTAAGTTTTTACCGTTGAGGTTAAGCTTCAGATCTCCCCAAGTGGGGTTTCTGGCGTTAAAGTCGCCTCCTAGTATGGCCCCGTCGAACTTATTCGCCAGGGCTTCAATTTTATTTAGTTCGTTACAGAGTGATGTGCTTGGGCAGTTTGACGGGAAGTATAAGGAACCAATGAGTATTTTTTTGGTCACTTCATTCTTCTTAACAGTTAGGCTGAGGAATATGCTGGAAATTAATTGAGAATGATGATCAAGGTCAACGCAGTTGTATTGAATGTTGTTTTTAATTACGATGGCTACTCCTTGGAGTTGGTCATTTCTTATAGTGTTATAAGACTCTATCATTACCTTATGTTTTGAGTTTAAGTGCGTTTCCTGAATAAACGCGATATCAATGTTGCTTGCCTGAAGAATTTTGGACATTTCGATTCTTCTGGCATGTGATATTAAGGACGTAATGTTAAAGGTGAGGATTTTTAGCATCATTTCGTCGATATTAAGAGTTGGTTGACCAACTCAAGGTACGCCAGCTTCTTGTCTAAAGGAGAGGCAAATTTATGTAGGTTGTTCATGAAGCTCTGGATTTTGGCAACCAGCGTTTGCATTTCCAGGCCAAATAGGTCTTTCGACAAATTGACAAATTGTTGTATGATGTTGTGTCCTTGTGAGCTATTTTGTGTAAAAGCAGGGATATTGTTTTTAATAGCTGTAGGTGTAGCAGCTGTGTTACTAAAGTGGCTGGCGTAAGAAATGCCGGGAAGTAGCTCGCTCTCATAAGAATTTTTTTTGACTGAAAGATCGCCGTTTTTCCGTCTGGCTGACGTCATAAAATTTGACTTTTTTGTATTGTATGCTTTATAGGCGCTGCAGCCTCTGAAATTTGCTGGGTGGTCTTCCCCGCAATTAACGCAAGTCGCCTTGCTTTCTGCGGTTTTTAGGGTAGGACACATCCCTGGGTCATGACTCTTTGTGCATTTGACACATTTGTAATTGTTCGCACAATTTTTGGCGAGGTGACCGAATTGTTGGCACCTCCTGCACTGTAGGGGGCCAGTGTTCCCTCTGGGTTTTTCCCAACTGATTTTGGTGTTGAAGAGAAACTTAATATTGAGAATGCTACTAGCGCTAGTACCTGGGAGAAGGCGAACTAGAAAGAGGTTATAGTTTAACTGGTTTTGTTTTGACCTAATGGTCTCGAACTTGGATACGCTATCAATCAAAGACGTTCGACGTTTGAGCTCATCTAGGATTTCACTCTCCTCGTAATCGAGAGTGAGGCCCCTTAGGACAAGGTTTGTAGTTTTATCCTCCTTCCTAGTGAAGGAATAACCTTGGATTTCTTTGCTATCTTTGATTAAATTTAACAGGTGCTTATGCACTGTGTTGTCGTCTACGTAAAACCTACACCGAGACCCTCTGTTCACTATTTTGTAATTGAAATTTATATTTTTATCTTTAATATCACTAACTAGTTTCTTAATATTAATGTTCTGCATAATTATAGGTGGACAGTACTTACCTCTGAGTTTTTTATCAATTTCTTGCGAGTTAATTCCATTAGTTGAGGTGTTGCATGTGTCTCCCACGATGTTAGAACTGGTTGCTGCCTTTCCTTGGTTGATTCTTGATGTTAATTCCTCATCATTAATGGTCGCTTGGATGGGGATACTCCTGTTGCTAATGGGTCGTCTATTAATATTTTTAGAGGCGTGTATGGTGAGGTTTTTTAAGGCCTCAAACTGGTTTTCACTGTTGATAGGTGGGGCTTCCGTTTTCTGGTTTTGTTTGGCGTAGATGGTGTGCCCTTTGTCGGGAATTTGCCATTCCTCGTCGTCAAATTCATTTTCTTCAATAGATGTAATTGAAGCATCCATCGATGTACCTTCCAGTTGTTTTGGCTTTGTCCTCGAATGTTTCAGGACTAAAAGTTGCTGCGCAGCCTCTATTTGAAGCGCGTTTAGTTCCGGTTTGGACGGGAATTTTGCGCTTCCAGCTTTTCTGGCCTTGCTGGCAGTTATTGGTGACTCATTTTTGAGTTTTCTATTGGACATCAGGTAGTTGTTGTTTGGACTGGGGCCCAGCGTCTGAGGCGCAGACGGGGGCTTGGCCAGTTGTGCTCCACGTGTATGGTGGGATAAATCCGAGTTATTCACGGGAATTAAGGGTCATCCACGTATAAAATTGTTCGTAGCGTGTTAGTAACAAGACTTAGTTATTGCTAAGTATATTATGCAGCTAATTGCTTGCAATTACTTTACTTTTAATAAATTGTATTTAGAACACTTGAAAAATTGATGAGGAAGAAAAAGAAACACGTTCACTCAATGGCTGCCAAAAATCCAATGTCAATTGTTATAGGACTAATCGGACCACAAATGTCAGAATGAATAATATATAAAGGGCGTTGCACATGAGATTTATCTTTCTTTTTCGAAAATGGTAAACAAGCTTGTTTACCATATACGCACGATTCGCACAATAAATTTGTAGGGCTTAGATGTTGTATGACTGAACTATCCTCGACCAAATTTCCTACTTTAATTTCTAAAAACTTTTTTTTACTGATGTGACCTAGTCTTTCATGCCAAAGTTTATAGCTTTCGTTTGAGGTATTCTTACAGATATTAATTTCTGAGTTAGTTGTTACAATTATATAATTAAACTTAATTGCAACTAATTTGTTAATACACTCTACACCTACACTATCACCTCATGATACGGTAATCACAACGGAGATGTGATTACCCTTTTTAATGATCACATCTCCGTTGTTTTCGAAAAAAAACAGACATCCCTCCTTCTTGAAGTCGACATACAGAAAGTATGTTATATGGAATGTCGGGTGAATACATAACATTTTCGATCACTCCTCGAATGCCTTCTTTTGTCATCACGTTTATTGATCCCTTAGCTTTAACTTCAATCGAATTGTTCTCCTTTGCTACAGCAACTTCCAATGGATGGTCCAACAGCTTCAAGGTTGAAAAATATTGCTGTTTATTTGCAAAGTGATCAGTTGCTCCAGAGTCCAGTAGAAACTTTATTTCATTATTTTCACTGCACGTTGTAATAAGTTGCTGCTTTCGTCCAATCATAAAAGCAAAACTCTTATTAGAATTAGATTCTAATGTATTTACTGCTTGAATAGATCCTGCTTTTCGTCCTTTATTATAATCTCGATTTTTATTATTCACTGATTTCTTATAGAAATAACAGTCAGCTTTAATGTGATTAGTACGCCCACAGTGATCACATTTCATACGATTCGTCTTGTTATTAAATTTATTTCTTTTAAAATTATTATTGAACATTTTTCGATTACTTTTGTACCTATTTATTTGTTTGATATTCGGATTAGATTCAATATGAAGCACTTTTGAAGATGTATCACGATATTCTTGATTTAGTTTGATTTCATCATCGAGCAACCTGGTCTTCACAAACGCCAATGTCAAATCCTTTTCTGCAAGGGTTTGAATAGCCGTCACTATTCCATCGTATGAAGATGGTAGCGTCAACAAAAACTGTGCTACTTTGTTCATCTCATTGACTTGAGCACCGGCAGCCTGAAGCTCTGTCATCACTTCATCAAATTTGATGAAATGTTCAATTTAAGTGACGTCGCCCTTAAATTTGAAAGTCAAGAGCCTCCTTTGAACTGAAAGCTGGGTGGCTAGACTTTTCCTCTCATAGGTTTCATCAAGTTTTTGCATTATTTCGAAAGCTGTCTTTTCTTCTGCAATCATTCCAATCATAGAATCGCTTAAATGCTCTATAATACATCCTTTTGCAATCCTTTCCATCCTTCGCCATTCTCCTGTGTTTTTGTTTTCCCCAGCAGGCTCCTCCAGAGCTGGCAAACAGTTTTCTTCTGCAACTAGGGCTCTTAAACGAAATTTCCATATGCTGTAATTTTCTCCGTTGAATGGAGTAATGTTTCTTTTTAATTTGGATTTTTGCATTATCACTTTAATTATTATTATTCAACACACAAAAACAAAAAAAAGGACTGGGTCCATAACCTATTGGATTTATATATTAAAACACTTTATTTCTTCTTTAAACGTTTATTACTTTATGTCCTCTCTATCTGAATCACAAAATGAGAATGAGAAAAATGATATGAAAAACACAACAATGCTTCTAATAAGGGAATTCCCCTTTTACATGAAACAGAAAAAAACCCAAGCCAAACCTCCATTATTTTTATTTTGAATTTTAAGGTATGAACACAAATGTTGTACATTCAATAAAGGTTGGTACACAAGTGTTGTACATTCAATACATACAAGCTCTACGATGCGAAAGGCTTGTCGTAGAAAAAGATGGCGAATTTACATTCCACTCGAAATTGGTGATGCCAGATCTACAAATTTCGAAAATCGTGCCATGTGTTCCACTCCGAATGGATTTTGTGATATTTACATCGGGAAACTTATACTTTTTTCGATTACGATGGAATCTGTGATAGGGCTGAATTTCCATTTCCCATTTTTTTCACGAAGGAATATGGCTAGGAAATATTGTTTATGTCATTTATCAGGCTTAAGACCACTTCCGCTTGAAATTTCAATCAAACCGGCTCAGTAGCTATGATGCCTATACAGAAAAAAAACTAAGTTATCGTCTACGTTTCCGTTCCCGAAGGAATATGGAGATGAAATATAGTCTATGTTATTTCCTAGGCTCCAGACCATCTCTGATCCAATTTCGTTTAAATCGGCTTAGCAGTTTTAGAGACTATTTAATAGAAACAAACAAAAAAATTGTTCCTCTCTAATAAAACTTCGAGTACAAGCTCATAGACTTAGAATGTATGCTTACACAACCAACACGACTTATGAATGCGTTAATAAACAACACACGGTACATTTGTTTCAGCAACCTTCATCAGCTCGGCAATACACTTTACCTCTGAGCACTTTTAGCTGAGTACTGGTTTGTTTTTGTATTCAGCGGAAAATTTCATTGATAAGCTGATTGAATTGTTATAGTTTTTGGTATATGCAAATTGCTTGATTTTTAAATATTTAGCCGTAAAAAAGCTAGAATAGCTGAGTTTTTTCTTGTGCTCCCTATATTTTTCGCAGTATGTACTTTATTTTGTTAACTACTTATTTATTTTATTTTCATTTCATTTATCGATTTAACTTTTTTCACTTCGTATTTCAATGTATCAGGTTTTAGTTTGGGTAAAAAGTTTGAGAAATTCTATTGATAAATACTTCTTATAAACCCTGTACCCCTCCTCAACTGGTCGCCGCCTTGCCGTGGTGAGGAGGCTTCCGCTGGAACCTCAAGCAGGATGGCTATGGTTTCATGCTCTACATCAGACAATCAGCTACCAGCTAGGGTTTAGGCAAACTAAGTGAGATCACCCCCTATGAAAATTTATAAAAAAGACACAAAAAAAAGCAAATAAAAATAGCGGGGATATACGCTAAAGTGTCAGCAGACGTCACGGCTGCTAGCTTGGGCTTTGCCTTTCGATCTCAATATATGTCGCCAGTGACTGACTTTTCTTATTTCTTTTTTTGCTTGGTTTGTTTTATGATTTTACTTAAAAAAGTACGAGCGACAAAACTGATCTAAAACACTGCAAACTTCACAACACACAAGCCTTTTTGGATAGAGAGAGCTTGGGAAAGGATGGGCCAACTGCTTATCCAGCACCAAACTCTCCCCCTTCAAGGCAAGAGTGTCAAAACCTCGATGGAACCGCATGCTCCCTACGCTGATAAAATTCAGCCGAAGAAAGGGCTAACTCCGTCGAAGGCTCGTCAAGGAATCACCACCGACACAGGACATAGCACGAATGACTAACTGACTGACCCTAACGCACGGGAACACTACAGAACTTCTCACCCAGAAATGGGAAATGAAGCCTCTGTTGATGGTTTGGAGGAGCGGAGGAAGTGAGGGTAGTGTAGAAGGCCATAGCCTTCCGCAAGACCAAAACGCAACTGCGGAATCCAACCCCGAAAAACCTGCACACAACAAAACGACGGACAGTGTGGCAACTGTCTCCGACAAAAATGCCGGGCAACGACGAGGGAGGGTCTTCAACAAGGACGAAATACAACTAAGACAACGACGCAACGCGGAATTGACTATCAGCCGCCTATCCAAAAAGAACCCCAACTCCTTAACGAAAAAGGCAAAAAAGGCCCTGAGGAGATCCGAACAAAGACTACGTACAATGACGCCAACAGACAAGACAAAACGAACAGTACAAGACCCTACAAACAAAAAACGAGCCGGCTGCGGAGTAAACACCGAAACTGGTGAAGTGGCCTCTCTGCCCCTTATCGATACTGTTGTGCCGAACTCCTCGAAAATAGTTAGAAATTCCAGCTCCTCCCCGAACAACTCCTCTCCTAACAGGATGACCAAGAGGATGAAGACCTCCTCAGTTCCTGCTGCAAAGTGCCACCTAGTCGCAATCGCCGACTATGGAAAACCCGAGCGCAAACTGAGTGAAGACGAGCGGCAGTTGCTTGAACTAAGGTTCCTAAAAAAGGTAAATGGCCCTTGTACAAGAACCTTGGATCGCAAGAGGAAAAATTAAGGGCCTACACTACAACGAACTTACGCACAAATCAAATTTTGTCAGCCCAAACAGTAACCACAGAACATATGCATAGTAGCTGGGAAACAGTTAAATCTTTTTCTTTTAACTACTTATAGCTCGAAGGACACCCATCACTAATTATGGCCTCCATCGGATATTACTAACCTACTGGTAGAATACACAAGCATGAGTAGACTAAATATTATTATTGTCTGTGACTCTAACGCACATTGTTACGGTAAAATTTCACCGCAACAAAGTTCTTTCCTTACAATATGGTTTATGTTTTTGTTCCCCTCCATTAGTCCTAAACTCTCCTCATCATTTCTTCGTCCCACCATTACTCCGTTGATTGTTCTTATCATCACATTGCTAAGAAACATCGCTTTGAACAAATAACAAAAGCAGGTACACCTTGTCAGCGGACGAGCTGAACGGTAAGTCGATACATACAAACCTGGTAGATGGCCATTTATGTACACAAAATCAGATACACATATAAACCTCACACAAAATAGAAGACACCATGTACACTATACAAAACATCACACAAAATACAGCATCATCCAATGAACAACATCGAACAATATACAATATCACACAACATTCCACATTACACACCATCATCACATGGAATACACATCACAAACAGAACATTTTGCAGGATGTAACCAGGGCTTAAGCCCATTCTAAACATTTAATAAAGTATCAAAGGTGGAACTTTAATAGTTTTCCCCTCTCTCGGGTTCGCGATTGTGAAAGATTCCCTCCGGCTATGATTCTTCTCAAAAAACTGTTCATGGAAAATAGAGTATTTTGGAAACTGAGCCTTCCTCGATTCAATATTTACGCGATTTAGAGTAAATGGGAAAATGCCCATATGAAACTTGGTTTTTGTTCAATTACTTTCAATTTTCTCGAAAGGCTTTGATGTTGGGTAATTGGGGTAATTGCTGAACCACTTATGAGATCGGCAAGTTTTGGACGACACCAGCAACTTGTCGAACTCGCTGAACTGAGAGAATGAGTACGAGCACTTTCGATGGATATTCGATAGCGATGGCAGAACCCCATTTTTGGTTGAAGTCGTGGAACTTAATTCCTCGAAACGTGATTGGTTGAAAGATAGGATTTGTGTGTGTATGAGTGCGGTAATGTGTCCAGACAGGGTGCTAGACTTGAACTAGACTTGAAGTGGTAGACACTTCTTGGTTAGCTTTCAAGCTGATAAGAGAGAGACAGAGATGTAGATATAATGATGGACGAGATTTTCTTCTTTTATTTTAATTTTGGTTTATTTATTAGGTCTTTTTTTTTCTTTTCCAATTACTTAAATTGATGTTTAAATGGTAGACACGTGCACCCAAGAGGACCCTAGCGTTCATAGGTTTTTCTTAAAACCCACCTCTGTCTATCAACTCCTAATCTCACCTCCACGTGGTGAACATCGGGTGCCTAGTACCTCAACTGGAGATTGGGTCTCAACCCTAGTGGAAGGTTGTTGGTGGCAGCAAACGAGAGAGGGGGGGAGAGGTGTTCCCACTAAGGCACCTCTTCTTTCATCTAGACGGCAGCGGAGGAATTCCCTAGATGGAATCAACGGTGGCGTCTACAGTTCCAGTCAGGTTGAACTACTTAGTGAACACCTTATAGGGCTACTACAACATATTTGTAGCTCAGGCCTATAAGGAACGGTTTATCCGGCTCCCCATTTTTGGAGTTATACAAGGATCTGGCCCTCCAGGTTGGGGGTCGTGCTGTCGGGGTGACTTCCCGGCCACGTAAAGAAATCGTTAGTTGCGAAGCACCAACAAGCCCCGGATACGGACGGATTTACTGATGACGAACCTAGCAAACGAAAAACGGACAACGAACTTCGGATCTGTACGTGGAATGTTAGGTCCCTTAATAGACCACGTGCAGTCAAACAATTAGCGGAAGCCCTAAACTGCTACAAAGCAGATATTACCGCTATCCAAGAAATGCGATGGGATGGACCAGGTAGACGCAAATTAAAAGACTGCGATATCTACTACGGCGATTGCTACCGAGAACAAAAGCAGTGACTGTTGGATGTGGATTCGTTGTTGGAACTACACTCAGGCAAAAAGTCTTGGGTTTTTTTTTTTTTTTTAAGCTAGGAAGACAGCATATCTTTGGTGGAATAATCGGAAGATACAGCCTGCACGACAACACCTCCGATAACGGATTCAGGCTGATCGATTTAGCTGTGGGGCGAGATGTTCTGGTAGCTAGTACGCGGTTCCAGCACCTCAATATCCACAAAGGGACATGGAAATCTCCTGATCAATCAACCGTCAACCAGATTGACCACATTGCGATCGACGCACGACACTTCTCCAGTATAGAGGATGTCCGAACATTCCGAGGGGCCAACATTGACTCGGACCACTACCTTGTTGTAGCCAAGGTACGACTGCGGATATCCCGATCTAAGCCAAAACAAGGAAATACTGTGAGAAAATTCGACGTTGGAAGACTACAATCGCAAGAGATCGCCAAGTCCTTTTCCGATCGAGTCTCTTACAACCTCTTAAGAAGTCCTATGCCGCCAGCATCAAGTATAGAGAACCAGTGGCAGCAGTGCCAATCAGCCATCAGAGATGCCGCCTCTGAAGTGCTGGGTTTCACACGGCCACCACAACGAAACCCCTGGTTTGACGACGAATGCCGGCAAGCACATGCAGCTAAACAGGAAGCATACAAAGCGGCGCTGCACAAAAAGACTAGATTTGCTTATGAGCTCTACAAGCAGAGGAGGAGAGACGAACACCGGCTTTTTAGACGGAAAAAGATAGAGCATGAGAAGCGCGCGATCGAGGAGATAGAAGGGTGCCACAGCAGGAATGAGGTTCGGAAGTTTTACCAAAAAAAACAACAGCCTCGGGCTATAAGCCCCGAGCCGAAGCCTGCAAAGACGATCAAGGGAACATCGCGGTGGAACCGTAGTCAATGCTGAGGATATGGAAGGACCACTTCTCCAAGCTCTATAACGGCGATGATGAACCCAATTCCGCTGTTAGAGAGATAGAACCATTCGATTTAGGCGACGTAGACCAAGAATTCCGCCAACCCGACCTGAACGAAGTGAAGACAGCAGTATCCAAGCTAAAGTCCAAAAAAGCTGCTGGAGCTGATGGCCTCACTGCCGAATTGTTTAAAGCGGCAGGCAATGACCTGGTCAGGAGTATGCACCAGCTCATTTGCAAAATATGGTCGGAAGAAAGCATACCCGATGAATGGAACCTCAGCATTGTGTGCCCGGTCCTCAAGAAAGGAGACCCTCTGAACTGCGCCAACTACAGAGATATCAGTCTTCTTAATATCGCATACAAGATCCTCTCTGCCGTATTGTGTGAGCGTCTGAAGCCATTTGTCAACAACCTGATAGGTCCTTATCAGTGCGGCTTTAGGCCAGGAAAGTCCACCATAGACCAAATCTTCACACTACGGCAGATCTTGGAAAAAACCCAGGAGCTTCAAATCGATACCTACCACATTTTTATCGATTTTAAGGCCGCATATGACAGCATTTATAGAGAGGAGTTATATAGAGAAATGTCTAGTTTTGGCATCCCTACCAAACTAGTCTGATTGTGTAGGATGACGATGGAGAACGCACGCTGCTCCATCAGGGTCGGAAAAGATCTCACCGATACATTCGATGTCAAATCAGGTTTTAGGCAAGGCGATGCACTGTCATGCGACTTCTTCAACATCGTTCTTGAAAGAATAGGGCAAAACTCCCACGTCAACACAAGAGGCACAATCTTTCAAAGATCCGTTCTATTGCTCGGATATGCCGACGATATTGTCATAATTGGAAGAACGCAGCGTGATGTCAATGGCGCGTTTATGAGCATTGAGACGGAAGCGAAGAAGATGGGTTTAGTGGCAAATGAGGGCAAGACCAAGTATATGCTGTCATCAAGAAAAGACACCCAACACCGACGTTATGGACAGAACGTCACGATTGACAGCTATAACTTTGAGGTAGTTAAGGACTTTGTCTACCTAGGCGCCGCTATTAATTCAGACAACTACACCAGCGCTGAAATCAAACGAAGAATAACTCTTGCCAATCGCTGTTTCTTCGAACTAAGAAGGCAATTGATTAGTAAAGTCCTCTCTCGAGCAACTAAAGTGTCCCTGTATAAGACACTTATAATCCCGGTTCTTATATATGGCGCAGAGGCATGAACCTTGTCAAAGGCAGACGAGAACGCTTTAGGATGCTTCGAGAGAAAAATTCTTCAGGTGATTTTTGGTCCCGTCTGCATAGATGGAGAGTGGAGAAGAAGATTTAACGACGAATTGTACGGGCTGTACAGCGACACTGACCTTGTCAAACGAGTGAAGGTCCAACGGCTTAGATGGCTGGGTCATGTAGAGCGAATGGACACCAACGCTCCGGCCCGGAAAGTCTTCGAATCCAATCCCGAGGGACGGCGCAGTAGAGGAAGACTGCGACTCAGGTGGCGCACGCAAGTAGGAGAGGACCTCAACCAACTTGGCGTGCAAAACTGGAGACAGCTAGCTAGGGACCGAGCTGGCTGGAGAAGCATGCTGGTTGAGGCCCCAGTCCGACCCGGACTGTATCGTCACCTTAAGTAAGTAAGTAAGTAATTACTTAAATTGTAAACTTAGGAGGTAATACAAATTTTATATCAAATATAAGTCTGCGGAGAAGCCGCCAAAAAAACTAGCAAACACGTCTTTTCTTGTCGAGTGTCACATAAAAAGAGAAAGAGAACAGAAAAAAGCATGTCATGGATGACATTTCCGGGCAGGCCGGCAGTGTTCACACCATCGCGAAGTTGGGAGCGGTTGAGTATGTATCACTCACCCCAGCACCAGAGATGTGCAAGGCGGCGTGAACATTACCGGCCCCCTTGGCATATAGTGCCAAAAGAAATTTATATGTACTTCTAATAGTTATACAATTTAAAGATATATTAATTAATTAATCAATTCAAGGGTTATAATAACATACAAAATGGTCTGATTTCATTTGATTTCTTAATATGTTCTCAGTTGTGTGTGCAATTTAAGAGATCAAGAAACAAAGTTTAAATTAAGTTTATCGATACTTCGTCTAAAAGATATATAAGTTTATAGATACTTCATCTAAAATATGAATGTACTGAATTACGACAATTCAATTGTTCCTTGGTTCAATCATTTATAGGCAAACGACATAGTTTGACTATTGGGCGAGTAAATTCACCAAATCGCGTTTTTATTGTTGCCACCCGCACTCTACCATTTGGACCAGGAAATACTTTAATGATACGACCCATACACCAATCAGTGAATGGAAGGTTTTCCTTTTTAATTAAGACAAAATCACCGATTTTAAAATCTTCAGTAGAGTAATGCCATTATGTTCGTTTATGAAGCTCTTTGATATATTCTGCCTTCTAACGTTTGCTGAAATCATGCTGAATTGATTTGAGCTTTTCCCAGCGGTTTATGAGTGAAAGAGATTTTTCTTCGGGCAACAGTTCAGGAAAAGTTAAAAGTGGAGTTCCGGTCAGGAAATGACCTGGGGTTAACGCTAAAAGGTCAATAGGTGCATTCGACATAGGACATAAATGTCGCGAGTTTAAGCACGCCTCTATGTGAGCTATGAGTGTAACGAATTCTTCGAAAGAAAAATGAGTATGAAGTCCGATTTTACGAAAGTGAGTTTTGAAACTCTTCACCACCTCTTCATCACCCCGGCCCACCCATATGAGATTTACGGGCACAACAAGGGGTTATGACTACCCTTATAATGTTATAGAACACAGTGCAAGCATTTAGGAAAATAGGAGAGGATTTGAAAGGAGACACCGATGCACGTTGCTTTTGAATTGTTATGAATCGTAATGCAGGGCAAAAACAGAGTCAGGCAGAGCATTCCACATTCGGGTGGTGCGACTAAAATATGAATCTCTGTACTTGACTGTACGTCCGAAGTTGGGCTCAAGGTAAAACTGATTAACATTCCTAGCGTGTTGCGGCTAAATTGTTTCAGGGGAGAAATGCAACTGGCTACTTCACTAGAGTACTGTTTACAAAAATAGCGATAAAAGAGAGAGAGACAGGTGACGTTTCGACGATGTCCAAGAGAATCAATCGATTCTACGATTGAACTATCACCTATCAATTTTAACGCTCTATTTTGTACCCAATCAAGTAGGCGCAGAGATGTTTGAGGAGCACCTGACCAGATATGGGTGTTATACTCCAGTTTTGGACGAATGAAGGCCTTATAAATTGCAGCCAGATCAGAAGGGGTGAAGAACTTCCTGCATCGTCTTAAGAAACCTAAGAATTTAACAGCGTTTTTTGCGACTTCAAATATGTGGTCATTCCAACGAAGATCATTGTTTACACACATACCAAGTACTGACAGCTTTTCGGTTTCTTGGATGCAGGTACCATTCATGGATAAAGGCAATGGGGGAATGTTAAGCTTCAACGACAAGAAACAGCATTGAGTTTTCGAAGCATTGAATTCTACTCGGTTTTTTTCACCCCATGTAACATGTCAAGGTCAGAATTCAATGAGCTTATCATACGCAACCGTTTCAGTTCCACATCCGAAGAGCAGGGACGTGAATTTGGAAACGAATATGAAAAGCTCAGGGTCGAGTCGTCAACAAAACAGTTAAGCGGATTAGAAGTTTCAGACAAGAGGTCATTTATGAAAATTAGGAAGAGTTGGAGACAAAACTGAGCCCTGGGGCACACCAGCATTTATAAAGTGGGTATCAGGTGTGAAGCCATCCAATACAACTTGTATTGAACGTTTGGAAATATAGCTTCTAATCCAACGAAGAAGAGACTCATCGATACCAAAAGCACGCATTTTCGATAAAAGAGCCTGATGCCAAACTTTATCAAATGCTTTAGAAATATCAAGCGCAATAATCTTACTTTCTCCAAAACAATGTAAAGACTGGTTCCACTTTTCGGTGAGATAAACCATCAAATCATCAGTTTAATGTCTGAAAAACCAGCCAAATAGGACACGCACAGATTTTATCACGATACGCAGACAACAATATCTGCACGGATTATATAACTCCATTCCTGGACTTTAAAAAATCATTCTCAACCAACTTCCCCAATAGACGACAGGATTGGGAGAAAGAAACACCTCATACGAACGAGGCGTCTATATCAATCTACACCGACGCGACGGTTCGGAAATGGAAGTTGGAACAGGTGCAGTTTTCTTTTTAGAAAACCTGAACTTAGCCAGTTCATTCAGACTTCCAAATCACAGCAGTGTCTTCCAAGCCGAGATCCAAGCCGAGGCAGTTACAAACGCTGCAAAACAGATGTCCATAATGGCGCTATCACTTTTTCATTGATAGCCAAGTAGCAATAAAAGCGGTTTCTGCCAATCTTGTAAAATCAAAGGCTGTTTCTTGCTGTCGCGAAGATCTGAGGGTTCTTGGCACACAGCATAGCGTTAAACTCTGCTGGGTTCCCGGTCACAGTGGCATACCGGGAAAACGAAAAAGTGGACTAACTAGCGAGAAAAGGATCAGCACTTGACCCTTCTCTTATTGGTCAATCAATCAGGGTCCCACCCTGTGTAATTAAGCAGATCATTGGTAACAAAATAATACGAAGATCCAATGAAAGATGGGAATACCTAGATTCCTGTGTCACTTCCAGGAAACTATGGACAAAAGACGATAAGAACGGATCTGAAAAGCTACTATCCTTGAATAGGCCTTCATTACGATCGTTAATCAGTCGGCCCTATCGTGGTAACCGTCGGATCGGAATTCTCTCCGATTCGGAAACATTCTGCTTCGTGGTAGTTCTCCGATCGGCCGATCGGACATTCTCTCCGACAAAGTACAACGTTGCCGTTTATATGCGATTAAGCACTTTTGATGGCTTTATTTTTGACAGATAAGAACAACGTTTCTCCGACGCCTTCCGACAAGTTTTTGCTGCGGAAAGTGTTTTGTTTACGGAAAAAATATTAAATTAAAATATAAGTATTAATGAGTTTTTTAGTTGAGATATTCCACGTGTTTTTTAATCTAATAAATGAAAAGATTAGTAAAGTTTTTAACAGTTAAAACACTTATTTTATTTCCTCAGATGTACATTTCAGAAGCAATGCTTCCATCGTCAGTGAGATTTAAATCTCATTTTAAATCTGATTTTTAAATCTCACTGACGATGGAAGCATTGCTTCTGAAATGTACATCTGAGGAAATAAAATAAGTGTTTTAACTGTTAAAAACTTTACTAATCTTTTCATTTATTATAAGTATTACAGAAATAAACTTTATTTGTAGTAATTGTGTTCATGTATTTTTTGTTTCTAGGCAAAACGAAAAAACCAGTCCCCAGCAGTACGAGCGAATGGTGAACCTGCTAGCTGACTATCCGGATATAGCTCAAAACTATACCCAAAGGACACCAGAAGCTGTTGCTGTGTTCTGGGAGGATTTAATGCGTCACTCTGCACAAAGTTCCGTCGAAAGACTATGTCACCAACTTCGAATTTGACATTTTTACTTCGCAGATTATAAGTGTTTTCATAGCGAGAATGGGAGTCTGCGAGGGAAGCCTTTATATGTGAGTGAAGGATATTCATTTTCGACGATTTGGAAAGATGTTCGATTTCCGAATGGTTAAGTGCATTCAAGCTACGCAGAAGCCGGTAATCCGACCCATGCTCTATACACGTCTGACCAAAGAGTGCTTCGTACGGTGACAGGTGGATAGCGGACAGCACAGTGGTACGCAAGGCACTAGCGATGGAGGGTAGTTGACAGCCCCAGTTCCTTTGGTCGTGGTCGATATATCCTCTGATGGCAGCGAGAATGGACCGGTTCACTCGTTCGCTGGCATTCGCCTGCGGGGAGTAAACGGCCGTCCGGACATGCGTAATTCCGTACGTTGACATGCTTTTCTCGAACTCCCGACTGATGAATTGCTTCCCATTGTCCGAAAGGATCGTTTCAGGAACCCCAAAGACGCAGAACACCTGTTCGTACAGGAACTTGAGAGCAATCTCGGTTGTCGCTCTACGTATCGCCTTGATCACGACGAACTTCGTCAGTTGGTCCAGTGCAACAATAATGTGGGTGTTTCCATCTCGCGAGCGTGGGTAAGGTCCCAAGAAATCGATGTAAAGCATCTGAAATGGTCTATCGGCTACGAACGCTTTACCCATAGGGGGTCTAAGAGTGGCATTTGGAGCTTTCGAAGCCTTACAAAGGTCGCACTTCTCCAAGAAAACTTTAACCTGTGCTGCCATGTTAGGCCAGTAGAACATTTGCTTCAGTCGGTATAGGGTTTTCGCTATCCCACCATGCGAAGCTCTAGGGGGTTGATGAGCCAGAGAAATTAAGCGGTCGGTCAGCGGTTCCGGAACCCAAAGCTTCCAAACTAGGTCGTCCTCTACAGGATTTCCTGTGCAATGTTTGACCTTCTTATACACGAAATGGTTCGAGACTTGAAGGTCAGGTAGCTGGTCTTTTTGTTCTTCGATGTTTTTGATGAGCTTAAGGTAATCCGAAGATTTAAAACTTGGGTCCTCAAGGTCGATATGTAAGACATTGGAAGGATCGTTCAACCTCGAACCATCACAATCCAGAGCATCCACCTCGTGCACCCGTGAGAGTGCATCTGGCACAACGTTCAGGGATCCCTTGCGATGCTCGATGGAGAAATCGAATCCCTGAAGCTTTAAGCTCCATCTCGCCAAACGTCCGCTCAAATCCTTCTGTTCCATCAACCACTTCAAACTGGCATGATCAGTCACTATCCGGAAGGGATGTCCCTCGACGTACGCTCGAAACTTTTGAAATCCCATGACAGCAGCAAGGCACTAACGCTCGGTCACACTATAATTCCGCTGGGCCGTGTTCAATTTCTGGGAGTGAAAGTAGATGGGTCGCTCATTCCCAATCTCGTCCAGCTGGCTTAGCACGCAGCCAACTCCAGTGTCAGAGGCGTCGCACTGAATGATGAACTCCTTATTGAAGTCCGGGTGAACTAGCACGGGTTGCGAAGTCAGAGCAGTCTTCAATTGGTTGAATGCGTCAGTTGCTGCATCGTTGAATTCAAACTTCTTGCCCTTTTTCAAGGTGTCGGTGATCGGGGCAGTTAACGACGAAAAGTCCTTTACGAAGCGACGGTACCATCCAGCAAGTCCCAGGAAACGTCGCACCTGTTTCACGGTAGTGGGAATAGGAAACTCTGCAATCGCCGCTACCTTATCTGGATCCGTCTTAAGACAACCATCTCCGACAATGTATCCAAGGTATTTCAATTCCTTGAAACATAATTTCGACTTTTTTACATTCATCGTCAGTCCTGCTTCCTTCAGTCGACCGGCTAAAACCTTCAACAGTTCAATGTGCTCATCGAACGTGCTCGATACCACCAGCAGATCATCCAGGTACGGAACGATTTTCTCTCGCAGCTGATGCGGTACCACTTTGTGAGCCTGACCATGCGTTGTGGCGCATTACAGAGGCCAAAGGGCATAACCGTAAACTGCAACAGGGGCATGCCGGGCAGAGTAAACGCTGTCTTTTCCCGGGATTCTTTCTCCAGAGGGATCTGCCAGAACGCGTCCTTAAGATCCACGCTCGAGATGAAACGAGTATCATGAAGACGCGATAGCAATCCCCCTATATGAGATATTGGATACGCATCTTTCTTGGTCTTCTCATTAACTTTTCTGTAGTCCAGACACAAGCGATTTTTGCCAGGCTTACGGACTAAGACCACTGGAGAGCTCCATGCTCTCGTGCTCTCTTCAATCACGCCAAGTTGAAGCATGCGTTCCAATTCCTCATATAGGAGTCTCTGCACCGCTGGAGAAACCGGTTAGTGACGTTGTTTAATGGGCTCTGCATTTCCTGTGTCGATGGTGTGTACCTCCAGGGTTGTTTTTCCTAAGCCTTGTACGGCAGAGGAAGGAAAAAAACTGACGGCATCTTTTAACCGTCGGGATTGATCTACCTTCAGCTCGTGAGCGTTCGGATCCACATCCATTTCGACTGGGCAATGCACCGTTGAAATTTCCGAAATCAACAGAGGCGCGATGTCAAATTCCTTCCAGAAGTCGATCCCAAGATACAGTCTTTGCTGCAAAGACGGAACCAGATACAGGGGGATTGTTTTCGTCTTCCCTTTATAGGTAACGTCCACCACAATCTTTCCCACAATCGTTTGCCGTTTTCCATCCGCGGTTTTTACTTCGGTAGAAAGTTTGGAGAAGTTTTGGTGGTGTTTTTGAAGGAAATCAGCTCCACCCGTTCCCAAGCAACTGATGCTGGCTCCACTGTCCAGTAGGCCCAAAACAGCTTCTCCGAAAATTCGGACTTCAGCATACGGACGGGGTCGTCTGAGCTACACAGCGTAGTTGCTTCGATGGCCTTGTAGGCTTCTCTTTTCTTTCCAAACTTACTCCTCAGTTTAGCCACTTTTGCCGATATGATGGTGTTTTGACATCCAAAAATGCGTTTTCTCGCCTCCAAATAATTTTGGAGCCTTTCATGCAGGGGTAAAAGAGGAGTTATAGCAGGTTTAGGTGGTGTAGGTATCGCGGGATTAAAAGGACGTTTTAGGACTCTAATGGCAGGAATAGGAGGGACTAGGGAGGTCTCACAAGGAAGTGGATAGGATTGGGACGGCGAGGTAGTACGAAGTGGAATGGTAGGTTCTATTTGGACTCCGGGTTCTTCTCCAGGGAGCAATTCCCCCGAGTCTTCAGACTGCTCTTTGGCTCGTTTCCCGAGCATCGAGGACATTGCGGAGAGGTAATGTTTTCCCAACCACATCTGAAACAAAAGAGAGATCTCTGCGGATTAGAGCATTCAAAGAATGAATGGCCCTTAACCTTGCAATTCCAACAAGTGTAATTGCGAGTGTCCCTCTCCTGTCTCGAGTGGAATGCCTCTAACTCGGGCACAAAAGGTTTTTCTTCCGTCATTTCCTCCACAAGTTCCGAAATGGGGCTTTTACGCGTTGGTGGTATATTCCCAAATCGGGTTTTCGGGGCTCCAGCTTCACGATCAAGGAGATATTTCTCGACCTTACGGCAGACAAGAACCATTTCTGTCAGGCAGGTGTGTAAACAAAAAGTCATCGACAGACATTTGACGGTTGTCATACTTTAAACCCCACTTGTGGAAGTTCTGTCGCTTGTATCCTAACTGGCTTCTCTGAGGCTGAGTATTGTTGACCGGATCGCTCAGGGTCAAATTGTGCAGTTGCCGCAGAAATTCATCCACATTCGTATTGTCGGCTGCTGTACTACGACGTGGAGGTGAGCGAGCTCGAGGAGGTGATTGGTTTCGAGGAGGCAGACAGTTTCTCGGGAGAGTTGGTGGTGGCACACCCGAAGGCTTGGAGAAGCCAGATTGGCTCTCTTCTAGGTTTGGTCTTTCTCGTTCGCGACACCGATTTACTTCAGGAGTTGTCGCCAATATCGTCTCTCGAACAATGCTCGCTATTTCTTCCCGCATAGCGCTTCTAGTTCGTTCCAGCTCACCCGTGAAGAACCTGAAATCCTCGGCACGACTCGCACCAACAGCAGCGGTGACAACTCCCTGTATGTAGCTTGACAGTTGTTCTCCGCTTTCTCCTAGAGATTCCCGTTCTCGTGGGGTAAGAACCGGTAGCCCTGGCAGGGATCTTCGAGTTCCTCTAGGACCATCCTCTTGCGCCAACAATGACGCAGCTCCTTCTTCTGGCGGATTGATATTGTTCGGAGAATCGGACGTATTATTCACCTCGCCAAGGTCTCCAAAAGAGTCGCTGAAAAGATGTGACCTGAGGACTCGGCCTCGCAGACTTGTATTGGGCTTGTAGCCCTTTTTCCTGCCTCGCATTGATATATGTTTTCTATACCTTTAATAGATTGAAGACCCAAAATGGTTTGCAAAACTAAATGTTTGTAAAGCTTACCGAAGAATTTAAATTTTCAAACGATTCGATTGCTCAAAAAAAGAATTTTGTTCTTTTCTTTACTTCAGATATTTATATATTTTTTTTTTTTTTCTTTACTTCAGATATTTATATATTTTTTTTTTCTTTTTTGTGCTGCTTAAAATTTTTTTTTTTTTCTAAATGTAATTGATTCTTTTTCTTTTTTTTTTTTTTTGTATGTAATTCAATACTATGAAATTCTGTATGGGTTTTTTTTTTTTTTGTTTTGTTTTAAAAATAGAGGCACGCTGGATGTGTGGATAAGGACAGGGTTCGCGGCAGGGCCCCTACTGGAACACCTAGTTGGATCCAGAACACCAACAGACATATGGCGACCACAACTTAGTGCCACCGTCTAGGATTCGTTAAAGGGATTGAGCTGGCAATGCTCAGTAGGCTTCATCGCCAAGCTGGCAGACCAGCTTCAACCCACTTGATTGAAAATGAAAGCTTATGAAATTCAAATAAAACTTAAACAACTGAAGCTGAAATATGCTTCGAACTTAGGCTTTAAGATTAAACACGAAAATCATTTTTTTTTTTTTTGAAAACTCCTGCTTACTCATACGCAACTGCGTAAACCGCGATCAAACTCTCATTTACCGGACGATGGCAACGGTAATTCCAAAAAAAAATCTTGAGATCTTAAAATTGTTGGTTATTTTCCGAATCCTAGACATGAACACTACGTGCGTCTACAATATACCTGCCCTTGGCGGCATTCTGGCCAACCTCCACAAAGATGAAAAAAATGAAACAGTTTAAGACAATCGGGCCCCACGTTGTTGATGATTAAATTGTGTATTTTTATATATAAAGGTATATAAAACTATAAATGCTATATAAAAAAAGTCACAGCAAATAAAAAAGAAATCGCTGGAACTGGTGGAAGGCCATGCAGGCAAAAGTCTTTCACCCCTCTAGAGGAAGCTTTGATCGCCCTTACCAATATAGCCGGCTCTGTAAGTGGCATTGGTGCAACATCATTTGGAGTAGGCAGCACATCACACCAAGTGCCACTCAATCAGTCGTCCATAGCAAATACCGCCGACGTTGATGAAAAGGAAAACCAAAGTGCAACCAGCAATGGTAAAACTAGGCGTCAGAGACCTGCATCGTCGATTCAGTTGCTCACAAAGCCAGTAAAGAATCAGGAGAGTTTTCAAAAAGAAGTGAAGCACTTTTTTCGTGATACGAATCGAACGTTAAGAAAACTACAGGACTACATCGACGAACTCGGCAAAATTGAAAAGGAGAAGTTGAAAGAAACCCAAGCTCACAACACTGAGATGAGGCAAATAGCTTTGCAGAAGCTTGAACTGAAAAAAAGGAAATACGAATTGAATTGAATTGAATTGTTTTTGCTGCAGTGATTTCTTTCAGTTAATTTTTTTTTTTCACTTATACTTGTTTTCTTGTTCGTGTTTATTGTTTTGTTTTTTGTTTAGTTTATTTCTAAGAAACTAAAATAGTGCCAAGGAGGCTAGTCGTTTCGTTTTCCAAAAATAGTTTTAAGAACCAAATAAGCAAATGAGCTTGTGATATTTTTTTTTATTAGAAGACGTGAATTTATTTCTAATAAAAGTTATGATTTAAAATTGAGTGAACTATTTCATTTCGAATTGTAGCGGCCTCGCTTCGAAGCAAATTCGCCTGAATGTCATGGATTTCCAGGTCCTCTTCCATATTGTTGACGTCATGTTCGAATATTTCATAACTTGAATCGAAATGTAAGCATATGTTATGCAAAGCGCAACAAACGCAACGAAATCTACATTTCAGCAATCCAATGGAACGTTCAACAATGTTACGAGCTTTTCTATGACATACATTGAAACGGCTCCTTGCGTTTTGCGGTGTGGGAGTCCTGAATGATGTCATAAGCTAGGGCTCCAGTGGATATCCAGAATCACCTAAAAAAAACAATACAGGTAATCCGTACTGTTTCAAAAGAATATTTTAACCTAGCAAATAACTGCTTTTTGAACCGCTCAAATACCTTCTTTCAAAATATCGTCGTTTAGGACTTAAGGCCCAAACATGAGAGTCGTGATTTGCTCCCTGGTAGTTAGCATTAACAGCTCTTATTCTCATTTTGTAGTCGGATATCTAAAATAAAAAACAATTTTAAACAGAACAAGTATAACGGCAAAAAAAAACTTACAATCATAACGTTGTGACTAAAATGTCCTTTGCGATTCAAAAACAGATGTTCATTTTCAGCTGGTGCAATAATTTGAATGTGAGTACCATCCACGCAGCCAATCACTCCCGGGAAACCAGTTTTTTCGAAAAATTTTGTTTTACTTAGTTCGCATTCTTCTTCAGACAATTGTTGAGTACCAACATTTGGAAAATTTAAATTTTTGAAGTTTTTATTGAGTTTTTTGAAATTTTTTATTTGAGTATCTTATTGCAATAACACCTCCCGCTAAAAGGAGGGCGATAGTTAGGGTCTGCCTAACTAATTTAAATCTAAAATGAATAATTAATTAAAATAATTATTAATATATTGATAGATGGGGGGGGGGGCGGGGCGGCGTACCCCACAGGCGGATCACTAGTGTGAAGCAGAAAAGTGGGAGAGTTGTGATCGCTTCAAGATCACTACTCGTAACGCCGGAAATGAAAAGAAGAAGAAGAATAAATTGAGAGATGTAGATTATGAAAAAATTAGTAATGGGCAAAGTTAGTACTATAAAAGTATGCTCAAAACCGAAAAACCAACTTCCGGTCTTCATAAAAACCGTAACGACATTTTTCACATTTCAACGAAATCTGGAACAATTTTTTTTCCTATATAATTTAAAGACGATGTGTACTTGATGATGATGGTTTGTATAAAAAAGGAAAGGGAATTTATTAACACAAAGTTAAAATAAATGATATGTGTTAAGCAGTAGGTACAATTGTAGGTACATAATGTACAGTGATTCTCAGAATTAATGTAACAATTTCACACTCCCTCTTAATATTAATTCACTAAACTAAATTTTGTACAATTTATTATGAGTTCAATAGTCAAAAAAAAAAATTTTTAATTTCAAATTAAATTAAGCAAAACATTGAGTTTCTTGCAAAAGTATTCAAATTTCAAATTACCTAATGGCTTTGTAAAAATGTCTAAATATCTGCAATCTGGTCTTGCGTTGGTACATAAACTAAATCGAAAAAACTTTCTTTCTTTTCTAATGAAGTGGAACCGGATGTCCACAAGCAGCGATGTATTCGGCTACCGCTGTAGACAAGCTGACACTTTTCTGTATCTGCGAAGCCCAGCTCATTGGTGTTCCATTAATCAAAAAAACGAAACCGTTTGTAGATCGCCGAGTTTGAATGTCTCCGTCAGCATCGCTATAAGAATGAAGTTTAAAGTTCATGTTATTTTTAAAGAGTATACCATTATTTGAAGTCCCCTTTAGGTATTTAAAAACACGTTTTACTGCATTTACTTGTTCTGTAGACGGTTTGTCCAAATGTCTTGAAACAACCTCCAGGGCATAGGAAATGTCCGGCCTTGTGGTCACTGCCAAGTACATTAGGCTCCCTACGGCCTCTCGAAATGGAAACTTGCCGACAGGAATTTCTGAAGATGTAAGTTTTGATGTTTCGGCAGGTGAGCACACAGGATGACAGTTAGACATGTTAAACTTTTACAGCAATCTTTCCAAATACACTAGTGGAAAAATTAAAGGATCAATAAAAAAATCCAAATTTTTTGGGGTTTTCAAGTAGTTGTAATTCTCTTAAAAATGGTCGTACAAGAACTTCAAAAAAGCATTTTGAATCTCAAAACTACTAGTTTTGAGATCTAATGACAAAAAAAATTTTCAAGCTACGTAGTTCGCTCAGTCACAATAAATACTGAGAACAAAATTTTTTCGAAATTTTTTGGGTTCATTTTTTTTTGTGTATGAACTTGGAAAAATTTTTTTCAACTTAACCACTAGATGGACTGGATAGCTTGTTTGTTTAGCTTGAATTTGCTGTTTTGAAAAGTTCGATTTGACCTTTTCTCATTGAGATATCGATTTTTGAATGAAAAAGCATCTGTTTATCTTTAACTATCAATATCTCAGCAACCGGCGATTGCACAAAAAAACAAGGAGAGTTTTGAAATCTTGAATAAATTTCCAACAAAAATCATTTTGGTTTTTTCGAAAAAAAAATTTCTTTCTAATCTGTACATTAATTTAAAAAATTAAGAAAAATGGGCTTTTGATGTGTTTTGGAACAATGAAGCACCAAGTTGGATCTGCTAAGAAAACCGGTCATGTTGAGCGTGCCTTTTACAGTTTAATATGCCCACAAAAACCTCACAAAGTTTCGATTCAATCCATCAAGCCGTTTTTTTGTTTTATTCGATCAAATTTTGAAAAAAAAAAACAATTTTTTTTCTTCAAACCATTTTTTTTCAAAATTTTACGTAATTAAGTAGTATTTTTCTGGCTTATTTTCGATGCTCTTATTTATTTTTGATCAAACACAAAAAACCGGATGCCAAAATAACCTGTAGTTTTTGAGAAAACCAAAAATTACAAAAACGACTTTTTAAATTTTTTTTTTTTTTAAGTTTTTTTTTCGTTATTGGATTCTTAAGTGAATTTACGAAATAAAGGATGAATTTTCTCTTTACTTTTGTTCACTTAAGAATCACTTAAGAATCCAATAACGAAAAAAAAACTTAAAAAAAAAAAAAATTTTAAAAGTCGTTTTTGTAGTTTTTGGTTTTCTCAAAAACTACAGGTTATTTTGGCATCCGGTTTTTTGCGTTTGATCAAAAATAAATAAGAGCATTGAAAATAAGCCAGAAAAATACTACTTAATTACGTAAAATTTTGAAAAAAAAATGGTTTGAAGAAAAAAAATGGTTTGAAGAAAAAAAATTAAGTTTTTTTTCAAAATTTTGACTTTGAAAATTAATATTTCAAAAACTATTCATATGAACAACTTATTTTAAAATTTTATTTAATGTATAGGTTTTTGGCCTTTCAAAATGCTATAGCACGACTCTGTAGGTATTTCCGTTATTTTTAAATAATATTTTTTCCATTTTTAGTGATTTTTTTCTTAAATTGCCCCTACCGCCTAAACGGGGGAAAATGGACCCTCCCTCCCATACGATTTTTTACTTGTCTAGGTCCAACCTACACACCCTATCTTTTTGTTACACCTTATGCAAATCACCCTGTATATTGTAGCATATTTATAATAGAATATTTCAATACTCCCACTCATTTGAAAAATTATTTCATTAAACTTATATAATTCAAAAACTTCATCAAAACTATTAAAATTTGTTTGAATTACTCACTCATATCAAATTCTTATCAAAATTACAAAAAATTTAAATGCAAGCTAAGCAGGATTTGCAAGGTCCAATCCAAGACCTAGAATATTAGATTTAAATAATCATAATCAATAAATACAGCTAAAAATTAAATTAACTGTAATAAGTATTTACGTTCCTCCGAATCAAACATTTACATCACAAGACTTAGATAATATTGTCAATAGCATACAAACCCCTATTATTCTAACTGGCGATTTTAATTGCTGGAGCCCCCTATGGGGATCGCCGTCCAGCAATACTAGGGGAAAAATTTTAGAAAATATTCTTTCCAACTCCAACTTAATATTACTAAATGATGGGAGCCCAACACATTTTTCGACTCACAAATCGCTTACTCATATAGACCTTACCATAACATCGCCTGAATTGTTTCCAATTTCATCTTGGTCGGCATTAAGTGACTTATATGGTAGCAACCACTTTCCAATTATTACTCAAATAACGCTGGACCCAGTCCAAACCAAATCTAAACATCACCCAAAATATCTCACCGAAAAAGCTAACTGGAAGTTTTTTCCATTCAAAAGTTTGTTCTTTAATTTCAGAAAACCCTACATCTTCGAACATCAATCAGGAAGCAGCTAGAATCTTCAAAACAATTAAATCAGCTGCGAACGATTCAATTCCACAATCCCACTAAGAAATTTAAAAACAAATGTTCCTTGGTGGAATGTTGAAATAAGCGGTTTAAGAGTCGACAAACAAAACGCCTGCAAAACATTCAAAAGACATCCAACGAATAACAACCTTATTATTATAACCTTTTATATCGAAAAGCTAATGCACTGTTTCGTAAAGCTAGTAAAATTGAAAAACAAAAATGCTTTGAAACGTTTACCAGCAATATCAACAATCTTTCCTCACCTAAGAAACTCTGGGGGATATTAAAATCCTAACCGGTAGCTATGTCCCTTTTACCATCCGTACTATTAAGTCAGGATCTAATTCTTTGACAATACCATCAGATATCGCCAACTGTTTTGCAAACTCTTGGGCAAGCCTTTCAGATGATTGTGACTTTTCTACAGACTTTCAACTTGCAAAAGCCGCTTCATTACACTTATCTCCTTCTGAGATATGCACATCAGCAAAATTAATTGAACTCCCAAGCCTGATTGAACTAGAAAACAGTCTACAATCAGTTAAGGGAAAAACCCCTGCTTTGTGCTTTGACCGCATTCCATACGCTATTCTTAAAAATTCACCAATGCTTTTAAAAAAACGTTTACTCTGCCTCTACAACAAAGTTATTGATAGTGGCACCATTCCCCAAATGTGTAAGACCGCTACAACAATACCTCTACTCAAACCAAAAAAGAACCCTCTTGAATTAAATAGTTAGAGGCCAATATCGCTACTCCCATGTATGGCCAAAATCTTGGAAAAGATTATTGCCAAAAGACTCCAATGGTTCATCGACAAAAATAATCTCGTATGCGACAACCAAGTCGCGTTTAATCATGGTTGTAGCACAACAGATGCACTTCTCTACATGGATGAATACATAGCCTAGACATTATCAACTAAAAATCACATTTCCATACTGGTTACTGACTTTGAAAAGGCATTTGACAAGATTGGTATTCATGTCGTTTTAAATACTCTGATCAGTTGGAAAGTTGGACCCAAAATCTTTAACTACACTCAATCGTTCTTAACAAATAGAAAATTCCGCTCCAGACTCAACAATACTTTCTCGGCTCCCAAAGATCTTAAAAATGGGATCAAACAAGGATCGCTACTATCAGTGGTTATTTTCACTACTGCATTTAATTATTATTATTATTATTATAATTTATTAACATGTGATTAAAATTACAGTGCTAATATGTTGAAAGGAGCACAAGCTACTATGGCCTTCGGCTCTTAGACAAAAAAAAAATTGTTACTAAATATTCATATATGTACATTATGTTCATTCAAGAAGAAAAATGAAAAGTCTAAATATCTAGTTTATGATCTTTTACAAAATTGTATACTTTAGTTATATTCATGTGACTAGGGTTTCTTAAGGCTTCACTGATTGATGTTGATTGTTGGTGGTGAGTTGTTGTAGTTGGACAAATGTTAAAATTTATGATGTGGTTGATATCCAATTGAGAGTTACAAGTTGGGCATGTCGGTGGGCTTTCTTTACGGAGTAGGTGTTGGTGGGTGGCAATAGTATGACCAAGGCGCAATCTGATGAAACATGTATTCAATGACTTCGAAGTTGTTGTTGGAAAAGTTGGATTTGTTTTTTGTTGGTTAACTCTAGAGTAATGGTGGTTGTAACCATTCCGAAAGAGTTTTTATTTTTAGTTTTTTGTTGATTTCTTTAAGGAGATCAAGTTGGGTATCTGCAGTAAAATTATGAATTTGTATTCGGTGGGCTTGAACAGCAGCTTCATCCGCAAGTTCATTACTTTTAATGCCCATGTGGCTGGGTACCCACATTAGCTTTATTTTATTGGGGTTGTTGATTATATAATCCCGTATTTCAGATATAATATTTTTTGCATCTCAGAGTCTTAAGCGGTACTGAGCTTAGAGCAAGCTCATATGTACGCACTTATCTACGCTCTTCATCATTAATGCAAGTGTTAGTGGTTAGTAAAAAACGCCAACACAAGCACAAAAGAACGTATTCGAACAAGGACATAACATTTAACATAATTAACTTTTACTACATCGATAAAACAAAATCAAACTATAAACATTATTGAAAGTATATAAAAAAAGAAGAAAAAATACAATTAAAATAATTTACAGTAACTAATAATTAAATACAAATTAAATACAAATTAAATACAAAACAAAAATCATGCTTGTGGAGCACTGGTTTTGAGTTTTAATTTTAAACTACTTTTACTAAGATTGAAATCTAAAGTAAAAGGGTTAGAGTTGTATAACCTACTCATGCGAGCTATCGGCTCATGCATGCCATAGTTAGTTCTGTGGTGGTAGCAATGCAAAAACTCTAAATTACGTAGTTGGTGAGATCCTCCACGATAGTTGAATCCTATGTGGGAGATTAAGTCGGGAGCATCAATCGAACCTGTTATAAGTTGATGGAAAAATACCAAATCATTGTTAGTCCGTCTTTGTGAGAGTGGTTGAAGATTCAAAAGACGAATACGATTTTCATAAGGAGGGAGATTAAAAGGATCTTCCCAGGGAAGACCTTTCAGGGCAAAACGTATAAATCTGTGTTGAACTGCCTCAATACGAGTTTTATGAACTTCATATAGAGGTGACCAAACCTGAGAAGCATACTCGAGATAGGGACGAACATGACAGTTGTATAAGGAAAGTGTAACATAGGGGTCGTTAAATTCTTTTGCCCATCTCTTTATGAACCCAAGCATTGAATTTGCTTTACTTGTTATGGAATTGATGTGTTCATTGAATTCAAGGTTAGTACTAAAAATTACACCAAGGTCGCGGAAATTCGAGACTTGAGATAATGATTGCTGAGATATTGAATAATTTGCGACAGAGGGAATCCTTTTGCGTGAGAACGTCATACTTTGACACTTGGAAGGGTTCAAACTAAGACCGTTTTTAGAACACCACGTAACAAAACTGTCGATATCTTTTTGTAATAAATTGCGATCTGACGAATATTCTATCGATTTGAAAATCTTCATGTCGTCAGCAAAAATTAGAATGTCGCTGTATGATATACAAGTAATGACGTCATTTATTGCAATAATGAAAAGCAAAGGACCAAGGTGACTCCCTTGTGGCACACCAGACAGACCATTGAAAGAATTTGACAAGACGTTACGAAATTTGACTTGATAAGATCTATTTTTTAAGTATGAACTTATCCAAACAATAAATACTGGTGGAAATCCAAATGCTTTTAGTTTATATAATATAATATTATGAGAAAGTTGGTCGAAGGCCTTAGAGAAATCAGTATAAATGCAGTCTAACTCATACCCTTTTTCGAGTGTATTAGAGCATTTATGGTAAAACGAGAGAAGATTAGTAGCCGTTGATCTTCTTTGCATAAATCCGTGTTGTTGATTACAGATTATATTCCTTGCAAAGAATGATAAACTTTCGCAGACTACTTGTTCAAACAGCTTAGGAATGCATGAAAGCTTTGCAATTGGCCTGTAGTTTTTTATATCTATTTTTTCACCCTTCTTGAAAACAGGGGTAATAAAAGACATTTTCCACAAACTAGGAAATTTTCCGGACTTTAAAGAAAGCTTGAAAAGGTATTCGAGAGCGAAGGCTAAGCGTAAAGAACACTTTTTTAAAACTATAGGTGGTATCATATCCGGGCCAGATGAAACGTCATCATTTAGAGAAGAAAGGTAATGAATAATTCTATCACTGTAAATGGGGATGCTATTAAAACTTACGTGAGAACAGTGAGTTAAATACTTAAAATAGTTTTCATCAATTTTGAGAGGTGTACTACAAAAAGAGCCACAAAAATGATTTGCAAAGGCATTGCATATGTCAGGAGTATTTGCATTGTGGTTAGGGTTACTCACTGCTTTTAAAACCGATAGGCTGTCTGACGCTATAACATATTTTCCAGCTTTTGCGGTGCAAGTTCTTATCGTCTTTATCGCAGTAAATATGGATATTTTGTTATCGAGAAGTCCTACGCAAACCAAGGAACCATTCTCAAGAACTGATGCAAATGTTGTGTGCTGTGTGGTCTTAGATCCGTCAGAAAAAAACAAAGTTCCAATCGTCTTCTTTGAGTACAGTTGAAGCACTAAGGAAGGTTTGGCGAAATATTCGACTCGTAGTGTTATTTTTATTGAAGTTTGACAGCTGCATTTCAAAGGAATCAATTTTTAAATTCCATGGAGGGAATTTTGGAATATATTTCCGGATTTTTTTAATGGTGATTCCTAGTTCGCTCGCTGCATTCAAAGATAGAGATATAGCTGATGGGATTCGTTTCGGGTTCTTCCATTTCAAAGCCATTGCAACATCTTTATCGGTAATCGACCCATTCGACCAGGAAAGTTTTACATATAGTCTTGTACTTGTATATGCCATCCGTTCCTCTATAGTGGGGAGACCGGCTTCAACTAACATGTTTTTAATTGTGCTTGTTGGGAACGCGTTGATGCTTCTAACAACACTTTGATGATAAGTTGGTTTGATGAATGTTGAGAGTTGATTTCGGTGAGTTGCCATATACAGGGTGATTTGCATAAGGTGTTACAAAAAGATAGGGTGTGTAGGTTGGACCTAGACAAGCAAAAAATCGTATGGTATAAATCGTATATTCTTCAAACCTTTTTTTTTTTTTTGAAAATTTTACTTAATGAATTAGTATTTTTCTGGCTTATTTTCAATGCTCTTATTTATTTTTGATCAAACACAAAAAACCGGATGCCAAAATAACCTGTAGTTTTTGAGAAAACCAAAAATTACAAAAACGACTTTTTAAAATTTTTTTTTTTTTAAGTTTTTTTTTCGTTATTGGATTCTTAAGTGATTCTTAAGTGAACAAAAGTAAAGAGAAAATTCATCCTTTATTTCGTAAATTCACTTAAGAATCGGTCGCTTTTGTAATTTTTGGTTTTCTCAAAAACTACAGGTTATTTTGGCATCCGGTTTTTTGTGTTTGATCAAAAATAAATAATTTTATTTATATTATTTAGAGACATAGGAGTTTTGCTACATGATTTCTTTCGACAAATATGCAGGGTCTTACATTTTTCAAATGACAGCTTAGCTCCGGACCAAGAAGCCCAAGTTTTTATATCATTTAGAACATTAGTAAATAGAGCGTTTGTTGTTCTTAAATCGTTTTGTTTACATAAAATGTAAAAATCATCCGCGTAGCATGTGTGGTCTAATTTTGTATGTGCTTTGAATTGACTGTGCTAAGGTCATCAAATGCTATAATGAATAGTGCTACAGATAAAGGAGATCCCTGTGGTATTCCATTATGCAAAGGATGTATGGATGAAAAACAGTTGTTTGTTTTAACACATATTTTCCTGTTCGTAAGAAATGCTTTGACGTAATTAAACATTTTTGGACCTATACCCTAAGTTTTTAATTTTCTTAATATGACATGAACACCTATCTTATCAAAAGCTTTTTCAAAGTCTAAAGAGAGAATTGTTACATGATTGCGTGCCGATAGTGCATTTGTGATATAAAAGTCTAGATGAAGAAGCGCGTCAGCGCAGCCTTTTTTTGCCTGAAAGGCTACTTGGTTTGGTTTTATGAGTTTACGATACTCCATAAGCCACAGCAATCTTTTGGCTACAATTTTCTCTAATACTTTTGCCATGCATGGTAGGAGAGATATTGGCCTATAGCCGTTTACACTGTTAACTTCTTTATTCGCTTAAGATAAAGGCATCAATGTTGCTTGTTTCCAATATTGAGGGATAACACCTGTATCTAGAATGCTATTGTAAAGCTGAATAAGCCTGTGGATTGCAATAGTGGGAAGGTTTTTTAGCAAAGGATATGAAATCCTATCTCTGCTAAGTGTTTTACCTTTGAGTTTATCTATACAATTTGGAATTCCAAAATGGAAATTGTATTTTCTATATGCCTTGCAGTATCGGAGATATGATTTTCATCGACCCTAGAAAGAAGTGTGAGGTGCTTTTGTTGCAATATAATCGGGGTGAAAGTTTTCGTCCTTCGAGCTGTTAGACCAAGTTAGCGCAAAATGGTTACTTATATTGGATGCCAGTGAAATTGGTCCTGTTGGAGATTCAATAACTTTTATTGTTTGTTTTGTGTACTCACCAGTTAAAGCGCGTATATTATGTCATTTTCTGGTGGTAGATGAATTTGGGTTAATTGTTGAGGTAAAGTCTTTTAAATTATTTGATTTTGCAGTTTTTAACATAAATCGAAATTGGGCATTTTTCTTTTTAAAGGCGATTGGGTTTACCTGATTTGGGTGTTTCTCAAAAACTCTCCAAGCTTTAACCTTTTCATTCCGCGATGTGTTCAATTCGGGGTTCCACCATGCCACTGTTCGTTTTGGGACTTTGTCACTTCTCTGAGGTTCTGGTGCTGGTGCCTTTGTTGAGAACGACGACATACGACTGCACTCATCTTTGGGATCATACGCATCCGTTTTCCAAGCGGATGCTTATGCTATCCTAATGGCCTTGAGCCACGTAACGAACAATGGATGGACGGTGAGAAGTATCTTTGTTTGCAGCGATAGCCAAGCTGTGCTTAAGGCCCTTCTCAACCCTCTAACCACTTCGAAAGTGATCCAGGAATGCAAGGGCTCTCTGAATGCGATCGGAAGATTAAATTCCTTGAGTCTCATTTGGGTTCCGGGCCATCACGGCATAACTGGAAATGAGATCGCCGATGAACTCGCTAGGCAGGGATCTCAAACAGCTTACTCAGGACCTGAACCGTCGCTAGGTTTGCCAGCATCCAAGCGTATGCTCCCCAACGTTAGTAAGAAGACTGCAACATTTTTGCTAGCTCGTAGCAGAAAAGACTATAGAAAGCTTATTGGCGTTGACAGCGGGCACTTCTCTTTTGCCAAGCATTTAAACGTGTTAGGCTTAAGTGATACCACACTCTGTGAATCTTGTGGAGAAGATGAGGACACCGCAGAGCACTTCCTCTGTGAATGTCCTGCTTTTTCTCGCATGAGGTTACAGATACTCGGCGCAGACATGGTGAGAGCTGGTAACTTAGGCTCCTTATCATGGCAGCGTCTTTTGGCTTTTCTCCGAACATCTGGAAAGCTATAACAAATAGAAGGTTGCTATCTGGTAGTACAATGGACCGGTATTTAGGTCTGAGTGCTCCAGCTGGTATTTTAAAAACCTCCAACAAAAAAAAAAAAAAAACTTCTTTGAGGGATCGACATGTTTGCGGCTGTACGAATTGCTTTAAGGAGAAGAGCAGCTTCCTTATTGATATTTGTTGAACGTTTCTTAAATGACAAATATTCTGAAATGTGCTTGCGGAAACAAGTCCAGTCAGCAAGATCAGTTTTAAATTTCTTTTTCGTTGAAGTTTGAGCATATAGAGAACCGACAAGCATGCATATTATTGGAAAATGATCGCTGTTATGGAGATCATCCAAAATCTGCCAGGAAATTTTGCTAAGCAATTCAGGCGAACAGCATGTTACGTCAACATGTGTCAGTGTGCCATGTGTAGAGAAGTGTGTTGGTGAACCATTATTTAAAATTATAAAGTTATTTTCAGAAAAGAATTTTTCTAATAAACTACCTTTCCGATTCGTTTTTGGGAAGGATATCTCCTCCAAATATAACTGGATGATTGACTTGATCAATTACATTGTCCAAATCTGTTTTCGAGACGGGTTGATCAGGTGGAAGATATATACTTATTAATGTAAATTTAACTCCAGTATCTATTTCTAGAGCTGAAATTTGAAGGTTTGAATTAATATTTAGAATTCTGTGTGGTATATTTTTTTTAATTAGTATGGCTATACCTTGTTTGGAAGTATCATTGCTAGGAAGATTGTAAAAATAACTAGTGAAAGCTTTGGGTGAAAACGGTGTGAACCCGAAACGACAGTGTGTTTCTTGAAGAGAAATAATATCTGGTTTATTTTGGGGGTATTAGCATTTTAAGTTCGTCTTTGTTATTATAGAAACCATTCATATTCCACTGGAGAATATTCAGAGTGGAATTAGATTCACCTACATTTAACGATATGTAGGGAACATTTTTTTTGTTTTGTTTATTATTTTGTTATGAATTATTAAAGTTGTTAGAATTTTGTTGTATATTAGTGTTTAGTATTTGACTATTCTTATGAGTTTTTTGTTTTGATTTGGGAGGGTAGGCAGAGTTAGGTTGTTCAGATCTTTGACTCTGCTGCTCGGGTGTTGGATCATCCAGGGTCTCCGTGGACCCTGATTGATTCAACACTCGAACGGCAGAGTCAGTAGTGTGTTTAACATTTCTGTTACTGCATGATGACATCTTGTGTTTCAGAATCGTTTATATAATAATCATTGTTATCCAAAAGAGTTTGGGTAACAATTGATATGGGTGAGTGTGTTTGACGGGGAGCGGATGAAGGAGGTATTGCAATAGGTGTGGAAGTTTGAGGAGTTGTGGAAGATTGAGTAGATAATTCGTTGTTATTAATTGAAAGTGATTGTAATGCTATGGGGAGTGAGTGGGATGGCGATGTTATTGGTTTGGATAATGTGTTAGGAGTTTGGTTGGAAGTGCTGGTAGTAGTTAGCTTGTTAGTAGTGGAGAGTGGGGAAATGTGTTTGGGTTTATCTGTGTTTGCTGAGTTTGTTGCTGTGCTTGTGTTAACCTTGAGAACTGGTTTTGCATTTGATGATGGGATGTTTTTTGTTTTGGTATTTTGTTGTGAATTCGGTGATGGAATTTGAGCTTGAGCTAGTGGGTTGCTTGTAGTTTTTGTCATTTCAGCGAATGTTTCTGTTAAAGCTGGCGTGCGTGTTGAATTTTGTTGATTATAAATTTTCCTAGCTTCAGCCATTGTGGATTTTTTTTAATGTTTTTATTGTAATAATTACTTTAGCCTGTCTCGCATTTTGTGCTACCGTTGCAGCGTTTTGTTGTGTGGCCGAGTAGTTGGCGATTTCGACATCGCATTGGGTTCGGTATATATTCCGTTACCTTAGCTGTGATATCCACTGATTTTGGTTAAGATCGAATGTGAAAAGAGTTAGACCTGTGGCTTTTAACTTTCCATCTTCTCCCTTCTTTGTGAATT
Organism: Melanostoma scalare; assembly: GCA_949752695.1. Classification (NCBI taxonomy): domain Eukaryota; kingdom Metazoa; phylum Arthropoda; class Insecta; order Diptera; family Syrphidae; genus Melanostoma; species Melanostoma scalare. The sequence goes on along the minus strand of OX456984.1, from coordinate 103,656,488 downwards.
TGTAAACCTCAGTGACACTCTGAGATTTCATTTCGCTTGCGATTTCTAATTCGGACACGTTTATTAAGCATGGTGCATAGGCTATTTCTTTCGATTGGTTTTTTTTTTTTTTTGTTGGAGGTTTTTAAAATACCAGCTGGAGCACTCAGACCTAAATACCGGTCCATTTTACTTCCAGATAGCAACCTTCTATTTGTTATAGCTTTCCAGATGTTCGGAGAAAAGCCAAAAGACGCTGCCATGATAAGGAGCCTAAGTTACCAGCTCTCACCATGTCTGCGCCGAGTATCTGTAACCTCATGCGAGAAAAAGCAGGACATTCACAGAGGAAGTGCTCTGCGGTGTCCTCATCTTCTCCACAAGATTCACAGAGTGTGGTATCACTTAAGCCTAACACGTTTAAATGCTTGGCAAAAGAGAAGTGCCCGCTGGCAACGCCAATAAGCTTCCTACAGGCTTTTCTGCTACGAGCTAGCAAAAATGTTGCAGTCTTCTTACTAACGTTGGGGAGCATACGCTTGGTTTGTCTGCATCCAATGGAGGCATGCCATCTACGGTTGTGCTCTTCACAGATCCAATCGTTGATTGAAGCCCTCACTGAGGACGCTGGCAGACCTAGCGACGGTTCAGGTCCTGAGAAAGCTGTCTGAGATCCCTGCCTAGCGAGTTCATCGGCGATCTCATTTCCAGTTATGCCGTGATGGCCTGGAACCCAAATGAGACTCAAGGAATTTAATCTTCCGATCGCATTCAGAGAGCTCTTGCATTCCTGGATCACTTTCGAAGTGGTTAGAGGGTTGAGAAGGGCCTTAAGCACAGCTTGGCTATCGCTGCAAACAAAGATACTTCTCCCCGTCCATCCATTGTTCGTTACGTGGCTCAAGGCCATAAGGCATAAGCCTCCGCTTGGAAAACGGATGCGTATGATCCTAAAGATGAGTGCAGTCGTATGTCGTCGTTCTCAACAAAGGCACCAGAACCCTCGTCGGTTTTGGAGCCATCTGTGAAGATACGATAACAGTTCTTTCCAGGCTCAGATTCTGGAGCGAACCAGTCCTGAACCGAAGGAAAGCTGACTGAGTAATTTTGACGCAGTTTGAGCCTTGGGATCATCGTGTCAGACGGCATATCCATTAGACGTGGGTCAAAAGATATGCTGCTTGCGAGTTCCTCAAAGCTCCAGTGCGAATTGTGCCAGAGACCACATCGTTTTAAACGAGAAATGGTCTTGAGAGTACACCCCATGATGAAGGTATCAAGGGGAGGAAGGTTCAACAGTGCGTCGAGAGCAGCACCCGGTGTGCTGGGGAAGGCCCCCGTAACACCCAGACAAATTGTTCTTTGAAGTTTGGCAAACGAGGCAATAACGTATTTACGCGAGAGCTTATTCCACCAAACAACTGACGCATAGGAGATGATTGGTCTTATCATAGCCGTATAGATCCAAAGGACCCTTTTCGGTGAAAGACCCCATGTCTTGCCAAAAGCTCCTTTACATTGCCAGAAAACTGACAGTGCTTTAGTAGTTTTAGACTCGACATGTTTCGACCAAAGAAGTTTGTTATCCAGGATTACTCCAAGATGCTTGACTTCATTTGAAAAGGGGATGTTGACGCCTTTAAGCGTAAGATGTGTCAGACCAGTCAATTTTCTACGTCTCGTGAAGAGGACAACCTCGGTTTTAAGAGGATTGACGGAGAGACCGTTTCTAACACACCAGGTGTCAATCATACAAAGCGCAGCCTGTGCTCGGGAGCAGACAGCTTGGAGGCTGGAGCCAACCGAGAGCACGGCGACGTCGTCTGCATATGCTTGGGCATGAACGTTAGAACCATTGAGCATTACAAGTAGAGAGTCGATCAACATGCACCACAGAAGAGGAGATAAAACGCCACCTTGTGGGCAGCCCTTATTTACTCCCGTTGCAACATATTGTCCACAGTCCGCCTCAGCGATTACGGTTCTCTTCATTAGCATTGCTTTAATCCACAACACTAATGACTCGTTCACACCGTGTTCTCTGGCAGCATTACACATACCATCGAAGCTAGCATTGTCAAAAGCACCTTGAATGTCGATGAAAATGCCTACCGCAAATTCTTTCCTGTCAAGCGCGCATTCAATCCTGCTAACAAGATTTTGAAGTGCGGTCTCGCAAGATTTTCCTCTGTGGTAAGCGTGTTGCATCTGAGACAGAGGGTGTAATTGGAGTGACGTTTTACGAATGTAAATCTCAACCATTCTTTCCAGCGTCTTAAGCAGAAAGGAGGTAAGACTGATGGGTCTTAAGCTCTTGGCGAGTGAGTAGTCTTGTTTACCAATTTTTGGTATGAAGGCAACTCTAACACTCTGCCATGAAGTTGGTATATACGCTAGGGCTAAACTACCAGTGAAAATATTTTTCAAAGTAGGAAGCAAAAGGTTTATACTTCCCTGCAACATAGCTGGGTAAACACCGTCAGTGCCAGGTGACTTGAAACTGTCAAAAGATGCCACGGCATATTTGATGGCTTCGTCGGTAACAACTAACGATGACGTGTACCAGCTAAGTCGAGTGGATTTATCGGATTCACCTGATCTAAGGGAAATAGATTGCTGTGGTCCGATTGATATTTGGTTTCCTGGAAAATGAGTTTCCAGCATAAGACTGAGTGTCTCTGCTTTGGACTCGGTATAGGAACCGTCTGATTTCCTGAGCGTTTCTAGTTTGTTTACCTTGCTCCTTTTAAGGGCTTTAGTAAGTCGACTAGTTTCACTGAGTGTTTCTATACTTTCACAGAATTCTTTGTAAGAGGCATTCTTTGATCTTCGAATTAACCTTTTAAAGTCCTTCTGTTTAGATCGATACAGGTTCCAGTCGACATCTGATTTGGTCTTGTGGGACCTATTCAGAATACTTCTGGTTTCCCTGCGAAGTTTCTGTAGTTCATTGTTCCACCACGGAACCATAGATCTACTAGGTAATTGTCTAGCTGGACATGCCAGCTCGAAGCTACTTGTAAGGGCACAATTCACTTCTAGAACTGCATCTTCCACTTTTTGTGATGTTGAGAGCTTAGGTAGACGAGATTACCGAGCTCATCGTTGAAAAGTGTCCAGTTAGTTTTTCTGGGATTTCTTGTAACTAAAGGAGTGGGAATCACATTTGCTACATGGAATTGAATGTATCTGTGGTCTGAGAGTGACACGTCCAGCAACACTTTCCAGTTGGTAATCTCCTTGGCATATCTGTTAGATAGTGTCAGGTCGATTACGTCCTGTCGTATAGCCGTAACAAAAGATGGCGTATTACCAACATTGTTAATGTTCAAGTCAGAAGACAGAATGTAATTAAGAAGATGGTTGCCTCTCATGTTGCATTTGACGCAACCCCAAACTAAGTTTTGAGCGTTAACATCACAGCACATGATAAGCCCCAACTTCCGGTTTTCACAAAACTCCACCAAATCCACAACCTGTCTTGAGGGAGGGGGTAGAATAGAGTTACAGGGAAAGTAAACTGACGCAACGACGAAAGTTTTCCACTCACCGTTCGTTTCGTAGTTTATCGTAGCCGCAACCAGGTCTTGACCACAGAAGTGATCAAGTTTAGTTGCTGCAAAAGAGCTCGGTATGATGAGACAGGTCCGGGGTAAGTCAGACCGTTCGTCATAGAGAATATTAAACCCTCGTAGCCCTCCAAGACCAAGAACTCGGCCCTTCCAGGCCCATGGCTCTTGGATTGCTACGAGGTGAGTTTTTGTATTCAACACGGAAAGCCTGCTGCATAGGAGTGCAGTAGCAGCCTTAAAATGTTGAAGGTTTATCTGAGTTATTATCATTGATAAATACTAGTAATCCATCCATCATTTTTAACGTTTGGAATTAAGTTGGAAATAAATCCTTCCAAGATGAAAATGCAGAAGGGAGTCGTACCTATGATAGCCACAGAAGCTTGATCTACTCCCACAACAAGGTAAGAACCGTCTTCACCATCCCGATTCCTAGCCTTCTTGTGGTAATAGACTTTCCACTTCGTAGTGTCGATACCATCATTCTGGGTAACGAGGCGTTGAAGCACATCTTCAGTTTTCCTGAGTTGCCCCGGGATAAAACAGATGGCTTTCGTCAAAACTGGCACCCTGTAAATTTCAAAAGAGGAATTTAGGAGGGGTGGAATTTTAGGCACAGAGGCACGTAGCCAGTCAGCGGTCTGCTGATTAGAACACTCGACCAAAAAGGTTTCGTCCTCCAAACAACATCCCTCAGACTGGATCTGCGTACTCTCTGCCATAGCCAGCTCCCACAGATGATCTTCACAGTGCTTGCGCTCTGTGATGGTCATGCTGTTGTCATTGCCAGCCTTACAGATACGCACTTTGAAAAGCGGGACAGCCGCTCTTTTATAGGGTAGCCGTCTTTTATTTCGCTGTGCGACGGATTTTTCTCCTTTCGAGGCTTTATCCCGTCCGGTCAGTGTCCGTGGACCAGACTGACTAGCAGTCACGGTTTCATTCACCAACGTTTCGGTTGGACCTCCAGGAGTTTTAACCATGCCGGCTTCGTCCCTTCCAGCCAGTGTCCGTGGACCGAATTCGCAAGCCTTGCGACCTGTTCCTTCAGTTTCATTCACCGACTTTCCAGTTAGACCAACAGGACAATTTGCAGAGCTTCCGGAAACCTTCTTCCTTTGACCCTGTTCGCGTTTGCAGAAGTTGGGGTGACTTCGGTTACAGGAGACCGTCCTGAATTGGTGGGTGAGACCTCTTCCGACCTGTCCCTTTTCGCCGCCGTCACCAAAGGTTTGCAACTTAATTCAGTGCCTTCGGCCACCTTGGTGTCCTCTTTGCACTGAGCCTTTGCCGCTCGCTTTCTCTCCAGCTTCTGTTGGCGCTTGGAAAGCTGTTCTCCGGAGGATGCCATCGTTGGAGTGGGATCCACTTGTTCAGCTTCACTTAGTCCGGTGATATTGAATTAAAAAAAAAAAAAAAAAAAAAAAAAAAAAAAAAAAAAAAAAAGTGGCTTGAGCGAACATTTGTCAAATCCATCACTTCTGCGAGAGCTTACAGAGAGATTACCACCAACAACTCGTTTGAACTGGGGGGAGTTTCGAAAAAACATAGGAGCCGTGAATTTGTTGACGTTAAGCGAATGGTTAGAGAAGTTTGCACATTCAGCATCAGACGTCATGCCACTTAATGCGGCCAGTGGTTCAACCCGAGCCGAACGGATATCAGGTAAGGTGAATATTCATCAAAGTGTGGAGCCGCAGTTGGCAGAGGCAGAGACACAAGCGCACCCGACCTGGTATTTACCAATATTTCCCGTTATCTATCCAAACAAGCCGGCAAAGGTGAGGATAGTTTGGGATGCAGCTCCTGCTGTCGGTGGCGTCCCTCTCAACGCAACGCTTCTTTCAGGTCCAGAAATAGTGCCCTCTCTTCTTTCAAACTTACTTGCGGAGAACAATTGGCCGACAAAAAGAGAAGTTCTGAAGGTTTTAATGTCTGTCTTCGACCCGTTATTCTTGACAGCTAATTATCTGGTGTTGTTGAAAATATTGCTTCAAGAAATATGGCTTTCGGCAGTGGACTGGGGTGAGAAGATTCATCCGCGGCATTTTGAAAAATGGAAAACCCTAATACCAGAAGTTAAAGACATCATTATTGAAAGACAATATCTCAACAAAATATCGTTCGCTGAAAGCTGGGAGAGATTGGTAAGATCAGTCAAGAGAACCTTAAACTTTATAACATCCATAAGAAACCCTTCTGACAAACTTTTATCGGCAATGCTTACGGGGGTAGAGAGAGTAATTGACACTAGGCCCCTTACTTACGTTCCTTTAGGTAATGACATAAGAAATACTTGGCCCAAAGGAACTATTCTGAAGACTGTACCGTGTAAAGATGGCCAAATTCGACGCGTAGTAGTGAAGACATCAACGGAAGTATACACGCGACCTACAGCAAAGTTGGCAGTTTTCGACGTTGGACGGTTTGAGGATGATGGTAAGCCCGATCTAGGACCAACCTTACCAGGGGGGAGTGTTAGCGAACCTGGCAACGCCGAGGGATAAACTTCCCTTTTATGGCCGTCCATCTTTTTTATAAAATTCCCTTTTTATGGCCGTCCATCTTTTTTATAAAATTCCCTTCTTATGGCCGTCCATCTTTTTTATAATTTTCCCCTTTTATGGTCGTCCATATTTTATTATCGTGCAATCTTTAATAGAACAACAAGAAGACAAAAGGTGGACGCGTCAACTTATAGAAAGAAAGAAATGTATTAAATAAAGTAAGAAAAAAAGAAGAAAGAAAAAAAACTAAACGTAAGTGGAATAAAATTAAGTAAAATGAAATTGTAACTAATGTACATATATATATTCTTAGGAAATAAAAGTCAGAGAAATCAAAGATTAAATAAATTGGTCTGGCTACTTTCGATGTGAACATTCTTCAACAATATTCTTACATTCTTTTATTTCGTTTACTGGAGAAACACAAGTCGTGTGGTGCACCAAAACCACATGATCGCAATTCCTTGTTCCAATTGACTGGATGCAATCGCTGAACAAAACCTTAGCATCACCAGGGAACGTCACCAATAATTCTATTGTTCCGATTTCCTGGATGCAAGCGTCGAATTAAGAGGTTAAATCATCGAAACTTTGCACCGCCAGGAACATTGTCATTCTTTTGTTCCGATTGCCTGGATGCAAGCGTCGAATTAAGAGGTTAAATCGTCAAAACCTTGCACTGCCTGGGAACATCGTCATTCTTTTGTTCCGATTGCTTGGATGCAAACGTCGATCTAAGAGATTTATCATCTAAGCTTAGCATCACCAGGGAACATCACCAATAATTCTTTTGTTCCGATTGCCTGGATGCGAATTAAGAGCATTCTCTGTTTCGAATGACCGGAAGCAAACGTAAAACAAAAGGATAAGAATTCTGAAGAATCACCGAACATTATTCGTCATCACGATTACTCCTAGAAGGAACGTAAGGTAAGTGCTTTGCTTAGTAGTTAGTTATTCTCTCTGCCTACGTACCCATGCCTAAAAAGAAGGGAATTAAAATGCCAAATAATTGCAAGGCACGCAGGAATATCGATGATGAGGAAATGGTCCAGTGCTATTCCTGCGACGATTGGTATCATTTTGTTTGTGTTGGTGTAGACAACGAAATTGAGGGCCACGAATGGAACTGCGTAAAATGCATAACGTCTTTCATTCAGAAAGCCCAACTTAACCTCAGCTTAGATCTTACTTCTCAGCAACAGCAACAGCAACAGCAACAGCAACAGCAACAGCAACAGCAACAGCAACAGCAACAGCAACATCAACAGCAACAGCAACAGCAACAGCAACAGCAACAGCAACAGCAACAGCAACAGCAACAGCAACAGCAACAGCGACAGCAACAGCAACAGCAACAGCAACAGCAACAGCAACAGCAACAGCAACAGCAACAGCAACAGCAACAGCAACAGCAACAGCAAAAGCAACAGCAACAGCGACAGCAAAAGCAACAGCAACAGCAAAAGCAACAGCTACAGCAACCGCAACCGCTACCGCTACAGCAACCGCAACTGCTACAGCAACAGCTACCGCTACAGCAACCGCAAGAGCTACTGCTTCAGCCTCAGCAACCGCTTCAGTTTCAGCCACCGCAACCGCTACAGCAACAACTACCGCTTCAGCTACAGCAACCGCAACCGCTACCGCTACAGCAACCGCAACTGCTACAGCAACAGCTACCACTACAGCAACCGCAAGAGCTACTGCTTCAGCCTCAGCAACCGCTTCAGCTTCAGCAACCGCAACCGCTACAGCAACAGCTACTGCTTCAGCCTCAGCAACCGCTACAGCTACAGCAACCGCAGACGCTACAGCAACAGCTACCGCTTCAGCCTAAGCAACCGTTTCAGCTTCAGCAGCCGCAACTGCTACAGCAACCGCAACCGCTACATCAACAGCTACTGCTTCAGCCTCAGCAACCGCTGCAGCTTCAGCAACCGCAACTGCTACAGCAACCGCAACCGCTACAGCAACAGCTACCACTTCAGCCTCAGCTACTGCAACCGCTACTTCCACAGCTTCAACAACCGCAACCACTACAGCAACAGCTACCGCTTCAGCCTCAGCAACCTCAACCGCTACAGCAACAGCTACCGCTTCAGCATCAGCAACTGCAACCGCTACTTCTACAGCTACAGCAGCTCATGCAACAGCTACCGCAATCGCTTCAGCTACAGCAACCGCAACCGCTACATCAACAGCTACTGCTTCAGCAACCGCAGCCGCTACAGCAACAGCTACCACTTCAGCCTCAGCTACTGCAACCGCTACTTCCACAGCTTCAACAACCGCTACTTCTACAGCTACAGCAGCTTATGCAACAGCTACCACTACAGCAATCGACACAGCCTCAGCAACAGCAGCTACTTCAGCAAAAGCAATCGGTAAAGCCACAAATGCCACATCCTCAGCCACAGCAACCGTTTCAGCCGCAGCTACAGCATCAGCAGCTACTTCAGCAAAAGCAATCGGTAAAGCCACAAATGCCACATCCTCAGCCACAGCAACCGTTCCAGCCGCAGCTACCGCAACAGCTACCGCAATCGCTTCAGCTACAGCAACAGCAACCGCCACAGCCACAGCATCAGGTACCGCAATCGCTACAGGATCAGCTTCAGCATCAGCTTCAACCACAGCTACAACAGCAGGTCAGACAAGAACATCTGAAGGAACAACCAAATGCCTTCACAGATGCAGCAATCAAAACATCGCAATTCGACATCAATGACAAAATACAACAGATGAAAAGAAAGTGCTCGCTGCTCCTACAACAACTAGAAGAAGAACGACAGTTGCAAGCCAAGAGGGATATGGAGTATACACAGAAAAAGTATGAGATAATGAAAGTCTTTGAAGAATACGAAGACGACAATGTAGCTCAACAAACCCAACCTCAAACGGCCCAACCAGAAAAGTCATGTGAATATCAAAAAGCAGGTGTGTGGAATAGCCAACATTACGGGCAGCAGCTAAGCAACCAGCCACTTACGTCGTGTATGCAGCATCCAAGTGCACCTCATCGTTTAGCCAACCTTAACCCAAACCATAATGCAATCTCAATTGACAAGCCAGCAGTTAACCAATACAGTTTTAGCAGCTCATGGGACACATTGACACCGAAAAGACTGCAGCTGGCAGCAAGGCAGCTGATGGCAAAAGAGAATATAACATTTAGCGGGAAGGTAGAGGAATGGCCAAAATTCATAAATTGGTTCAACAGTACCACAACGTCATGTGGTTATACCGACACGGACAATTTAAGAAGATTCCAGCAATGTTCGAAGGATGACGCGTTCAGAACAGAGGGTGTGAGACTATTTCTACCGGAACAGGTACCAGCTGAAATGAGGTCGCTTCAGATGCTCTATGGTAAACCCGAATCAATAATAGGCAGCCTTATCGAGGCGATAAGAAAGGAACCAGCCCCTCTCATGGAAAAGCTCCAAACGATAGTGCGATTTCCTTTATCCGTGCAAAACGCTTGTGCTTTTATGGTCGGGAGTGGCTTGAGCGAACATTTGTCAAATCCATCACTTCTGCGAGAGCTTACAGAGAGATTACCACCAACAACTCGTTTGAACTGGGGGGAGTTTCGAAAAAACATAGGAGCCGTGAATTTGTTGACGTTAAGCGAATGGTTAGAGAAGTTTGCACATTCAGCATCAGACGTCATGCCACTTAATGCGGCCAGTGGTTCAACCCGAGCCGAACGGATATCAGGTAAGGTGAATATTCATCAAAGTGTGGAGCCGCAGTTGGCAGAGGCAGAGACACAAGCGCACCCGACCTGGTATTTACCAATATTTCCCGTTATCTATCCAAACAAGCCGGCAAAGGTGAGGATAGTTTGGGATGCAGCTCCTGCTGTCGGTGGCGTCCCTCTCAACGCAACGCTTCTTTCAGGTCCAGAAATAGTGCCCTCTCTTCTTTCAAACTTACTTGCGGAGAACAATTGGCCGACAAAAAGAGAAGTTCTGAAGGTTTTAATGTCTGTCTTCGACCCGTTATTCTTGACAGCTAATTATCTGGTGTTGTTGAAAATATTGCTTCAAGAAATATGGCTTTCGGCAGTGGACTGGGGTGAGAAGATTCATCCGCGGCATTTTGAAAAATGGAAAACCCTAATACCAGAAGTTAAAGACATCATTATTGAAAGACAATATCTCAACAAAATATCGTTCGCTGAAAGCTGGGAGAGATTGGTAAGATCAGTCAAGAGAACCTTAAACTTTATAACATCCATAAGAAACCCTTCTGACAAACTTTTATCGGCAATGCTTACGGGGGTAGAGAGAGTAATTGACACTAGGCCCCTTACTTACGTTCCTTTAGGTAATGACATAAGAAATACTTGGCCCAAAGGAACTATTCTGAAGACTGTACCGTGTAAAGATGGCCAAATTCGACGCGTAGTAGTGAAGACATCAACGGAAGTATACACGCGACCTACAGCAAAGTTGGCAGTTTTCGACGTTGGACGGTTTGAGGATGATGGTAAGCCCGATCTAGGACCAACCTTACCAGGGGGGAGTGTTAGCGAACCTGGCAACGCCGAGGGATAAACTTCCCTTTTATGGCCGTCCATCTTTTTTATAAAATTCCCTTTTTATGGCCGTCCATCTTTTTTATAAAATTCCCTTCTTATGGCCGTCCATCTTTTTTATAATTTTCCCCTTTTATGGTCGTCCATATTTTATTATCGTGCAATCTTTAATAGAACAACAAGAAGACAAAAGGTGGACGCGTCAACTTATAGAAAGAAAGAAATGTATTAAATAAAGTAAGAAAAAAAGAAGAAAGAAAAAAAACTAAACGTAAGTGGAATAAAATTAAGTAAAATGAAATTGTAACTAATGTACATATATATATTCTTAGGAAATAAAAGTCAGAGAAATCAAAGATTAAATAAATTGGTCTGGCTACTTTCGATGTGAACATTCTTCAACAATATTCTTACAGCACCGCTCTGGCCAACAGCTAAGCCCGGATGAGAGATTAGCTTTGGAGGTAATACCTCCGAGCTGCCTTCTTCATCTTTCCAGCTCAGACCACGAAGAGCTTCATGGAGAGAGCTGCAGGAGTCATCGGTTGCGGTACCTTCGACTCGCGTGTATCCACCAGTTAAGGTGTGCGGTTGTATGTTAGATGGGGCCTCCAGAATCCGTGCCCCTGCCGTAGTGAAGACTACGGGTGGATTTTCGCTTTTACGATTGCCACCTGGAGAATAAAAATCCTTTGGGTTATCTTCCATACTGTTTTTGATCAATTCTTGGTTTTTCATTTATTTTCCCCATCCTTCGACCACCTTTCGGCATCGAGCTCGGTTCAAATTAACTACTTAAGCCCCCCACCGCGACAAGGTGACTGATCGTTCGATTGGTTGAGTCGATAGTGTAATTTAACTTCCACTGGGCAAGCACCAGCAAGATTTTTGGCTTTAAGGAAAATATCTGCAGTTTTTTGCGATCCAACAAATATTTAGAGGCTGCCATCGCGAAGTTGCGTTATTTTTTCATAATCTTTGCTGATTGCGTCGATTGATTTTTTGAGGAGGAATGGGCTGAGGAAAGAGATGGGTTTTTCACTATTTTTTGTGGACATGACCATAAATCGGGGATTTTTTTGGTTGGGATTAGGTGGTAGTGTAGGGTACGTGGTTGTGAGCAAGTTATTTTGCTTATGTTTTTTTCGGCGTCGGGATCGAGAATCTCGAAACGACCACCGAAGTGGTTGGCCCCACGGGCCATTGTGCAAACCAAACGGTTCACTGACACTTATTGCACGCGCGGAGTAGGAGAATACGATTAAAGAGGAAAAGAAAAATCGGTTTGCGCACTGGACGAATGATATAAGTCACACAAAAAATAGAGATGTTATCGGCTCGAAAGTTGGTCGGTGACTGTGCATTTAATTAAATCAGTAACATGATTAGTAATTATCAAACGGTTCGGCACAAAATAACAAACCTTGACAACTCAACAATCAGAGCCGTTGCAACTCTCAAATTACGACGGAAATCAATTCCTAAATGCCCCTCAACAATCCACAATGCCATATTATTTGCTAAGCTTCTCATTTATCCGACGTCATTCAACAAAGCAAAACAACCTATAAACCCGCCATGGCTTCTTCCAACCAGCTCAATTAACACCCAACTCTGCAAATTACCCAAAGATTCCACCTGCAAAGAAATCTACAAATCTACGTTTAAAGATCAAACCGCTCTCTATAAAGATGACAACTGGTTCTTCGTTTAAACAGACGCCACTAAGAATCAACATGGCACAGCATGTGGTTGATGAATCAAAGAATCTACTTAGTAAAAGCATTCTGCCAGATTTTTCATCCGTTCAATCTGCCGAAGCACCCGCTATTTTCTCAGCCTTAAAATGGTAGCTAATGCTTTAAATATTATTTTTGTAATTTATTTACTTGGTAATAAAAAAAATAAAAAAACATCAGTGCGGAGATCAAACGGAGAATAACTCTTGCCAACCGTTGCTTCTTTGGGTTAAGAAGGCAATTGAGAAACAAAACCCTATCTAGAAAAACCAAGGTGACCTTGTATAAGACCTTAATCATCCCAGTCCTGCTGTACGGCGCGGAAGCATGGACCTTATCGAAAGCGGATGAGGAAACTCTTGGTCGTTTCGAAAGAAAAATTCTCCGAATGATCTTTGGTCCCGTATGCGAAGACAATGTGTGGAGAAGAAGATACAACAACGAGCTGTATGAGCTGTACCGCGACATGGGCATAGCCAGAAGAGTACGCATCGCGAGGCTACGATGGTTGGGCCATGTAGAGCGGATGGACCCAAACGCTCCGGCTCGTCGGGTGTTCGAAAGCACATTGCAGGGAAACCGCGGAAGGGGAAGACCTCGTCTTAGGTGGCGCAATCAAGTGGATGAAGACCTCAACCGACTTGGAGTGCGAGACTGGAGAGAGCTCGCCCGAGATCGAAATCGTTATAGAAGGATGTTGGTTGAGGCCCAGGTTCACCCCGAACTGTAATGCCCACCTAAGTAAGTAAGTAAGTAAGGTAATAAAAAAATAATAATAATAATAAATGAGCTTCTCTCAATAGTCTTAACCGAAAACATAAAAAAGGAATATAAAATCTTAAGCTTATTAAAAATAGAATCAAACATATAACAAACTCTTTGAAAATGGACCGGTCGACAGCCAGAGTCCCTGGATCCCTACGTTAGAGTACAGTGATTCTGGCCACCGAATTCTCAGATTCTCAGAATTAATATAACAATTTCACAATTTAAAAATAAAAAACATTTTTTTGCGGGTTTATATTATTTTCTGCTTTTGAAAAAAATATGAATGAAACTGGCAACATTGCAATGTTATTTTTTATATCAAATTAGAATTTCACTCAATACATTCTAAAAGGTATAATCAGATTTCTGCTTTCAGTGCCACAGGCCACAGGCACCTTATATACTCTACTATCACTGAAAAATTATCATCAACCGTTCTTCTATATGGCTTTACACCAAAACCGGTTTTTGGTTCCTTTCATTAGTTTAGTTTGAAACTTATATATGCCTTACTTTCTATTCTAACCCACTGCGCAAATGCCCGACTAACTGCCCGAACACAATGGTGTAGCTGTAGCTGTACCAAAGTCGCGCTGTCAAAGTCGAAAGTAGGCAAATGCCATAAGGGTGAACACAATGCGTAGTAGTAGCTGTAGCGGTAGCTGAAGCAGTAGTACAAGTTGACTCAACTTCAACTTTTGAGCGCGCTGCAGCGCTACATTTTGACGTTTCACAAAGAAAAAAAAAACAAAACAAAGCAAAATGGCTCAGCAAAATTTACATCTTGCGCTACACCATTGTGGACGAGCTGTGCTACATTTCTCAGCTGCACTCTGACTTTTAATTTGACAGCGCGGCGTACTACAGCTACAGCTACACCATTGTGCTCGGGCAGTAAAATGATGCACTCCACATCAGCTTAAAGCCTATGGCCCAATGACTCTGTCAGGCGTTCGACTTCAGCGGCCACAACCGACAACTCGATTAAAGCACATTTATTCTTATGGGGAATGGCCCATAAGTAACGTGCGTGTCGTCCGTGGCGGCGGCGGCGTTGAAATTAAAATATTTTTAATATCAACTCACTTAACGACTTTGACATTTGCTATTCGTATTTTTGTATTGTTGATAGACACACATGTTCACACACATGTTCACAAACAACCAAAAAACCTTTTGTCTTTATAATAGCGTATATAAAAGGTATGTATTTATTATCTCGGTGGTACCCGTGGTGTGATGGATAGCATGTCCGCCTGTTAATCCAGAGGTTCGAGTTCGAATTCCAACAGAGGCAAAAATGTTTTTTCCACGGGTATCGCCTTTCGCGAGGAATTGGCAAGTCCTCCGTTAGTATTCACTGCCATGAACAGCGCTTTCTCGATTAGCCGTTCGGAACCGGCAGAAAATTGTAGGTCCCCTCCATTCCCTCACAAGGGATGGTTGTGAGAAATGCGCTAGGCGCAGGGGCTCCACGCTCTGTTGCGTCACCCTATTTATTTATTATCTACTTATATAAACAGCGATTTAATATATTTGTACTTTATGCTTGTCTATACAATTAGTTTGATTTATGAATGCAATCGCTAATAACACATGGAGTGAAATAAACTAATAGAAAATACACAACATTTAGAGATTTCAGAAGCCATATACTTAAGTATGAATATAAGCAAAGTCATCCATGCAGTAATAGGTGCGGTTTTGTCTCAGCAATCCTACTCAGCTCGGCAATTCCCATTATCACTGAGAATTTTTAGCTCAGTATTGACTTGTTTTCGTGTTCAGTGATAAAGTTGCTTGTTGTTGGAATGCCAAGTTGGGACAAAAACGTACCTAATTTATAACAGTAAACTCACCTTCAAATCCTTCCCTTAATTTCACAGCGTCGTACTTATTAAGAGCCGTTTTAAGAGCTGAGCGTTCCGCATCTTTCAATGCCAACACTATATCATAGGCTTTCTCCTCGCAAAGAGGAGACGTGGTTCCCAGTCCAGTTTTTGGAGGATGTTGAGACGAAAATTTGGAGTAGAATAGTACAGAATTCCTTGCTGGACCATTCTGATTATCAAAACTGAAACACCGCCTGTTTGCAATATTTTTCAGTACATGTACGTTTTTCTGGAATTTTACGCAAGATTTTTGAAATTGAATCAATTTTCTCATGACACCTCTGTTATGATTGATTATCATTTTGTTTATGGAAAGCAGAAAGTTTTTAGCTGAATTATCGGCAACTAACAACAAATTCACTTCTTACACGATAAACGATATAGACCTTATAGATGTGTTCAATGGCTTTTTTTTAGATCAGAACAGCACAGCACAGCACAGAAGCAGTGAAAAACGTCAGGCAAGTTAGAACAAGCAAACTTGTCAAAAAAAGCAACAACAAAAACGAAAAAAAAACAACCACCAATTTTTCTTTTTCTGATATCAATTTAATTTAGCGTATTTTCGTCACGAATAAGTAATTTTATTTTCAGCACAAGGTTAGGTGTTGATTTCCTATTTTTTATAATTTTTTGAACTTTTCACAACAAATTAAAATTACAATGCGCTTAAAATACTACGAGCAAAAAGTCAACAGCTGCTTTTGACAGTTTTCACCAAACTTGCACTTGCTCAAGAGGAGGTGCAGAAAATGCTGTGCTAAACTGATCTAGAACAGCTCATTGAACACAAAAAAGATCAGAAAAGATCAGAAAAGAACAGAAAATTTCTCATTGAACACCAAAAGGCCGATCTTTTCTGTCTGAAACTGTTCTAGAACAGGTCATTGAACACTCTTTATGTCGATTTGCAGTGGTATTCAAAAACACTTTTAAAAGTGCTTTTTTGCTCGAAATACGTTTCATGTAGACACTAGATCACTTTTTTTTGGCCCCGAAAAAGCACTTTTACAATTTGTGGGTCTCTAGTTACCACGAGACACACAATAAAATAAGAAATGTCACTTTAGTTGATACACACCTTAGATTAATAAAGAACAAGATGGAAAACCATTACCTCTCTTGCCCCGCAACTTCCATTTGTTTACATTGTTGTTTTTGTAATCGCAGCATCTATCTGTGAATACGTGTGAGCTGAAAAAAAATGGCGCAAAAAAGTTGTGGAAGTATATGTGTGGTGAGTTTATTTTCATTTGACGTTTCAGATTTCAGTCATTTTATTTATTTTCAGAAGAGGAATTTCTTTACAGTCGAGATCGTAATACATTTTTTCCTAATAAAATACCATAAATTGTGTTAAAATTGTATATTAAATCGACCACTATTCTATCTTCGACAATCGAAGATAAAAATTCCGTGTCATAGTTGCATTTTTGATGTGAATTTTGAGCTTATCATACATTTGTGCGTTTCGTAAATGGAAACAAGATTCTTCGTATCATGAAGTCGGTTGGCCTTAAGTCCGACATCCCAGAGGATCTGTACCATTTGATCAAGAGGGCTGTTGCTATGCGCAAGCATTTGGAACGTAATGTCGAGGCAAGTACTGTCTCTGGGCGAAATATTTCGTGTGAATATTACACACATTGAGAATCCTCAACAATTTTTTGTTATCAAGGTAATTTTTATTTTAGCCTGCTTGTAAAATACGGATCGGCTCCTTTGAGAAACAAATCATGTCACGAAATGGTGCGTAAATCGTTAAAGTAGTTCACAACTAAAGACTTACAAATTTCTTTATCCGAATATTCGTGAGGGTTCATGTAAGCCAAGCAACATGTAAATACAGTTTGTGGTAAGAGCGCTTTTTATGTAACATTTTGATTTGCAAAAGACTGTCATTGTGTCATTGTTTTTCACTACAGCAAACAGTCGATGATATACCAATGCACGGTTTGAGAAACACTAACATTGCAACCCTTAGGAGTAGCTAAACCTAATCCCACAGAACATATGCCGAATCGAGTTAAATTTGGCCTCCCAACTGGACCTGAAGTTGGTCAAAACTGCACTCATTGTGGGCACAAACATCATGTAAGAGAAAAAGATGTGGAATAAACTTGATATTTACTATTTTACTTTTCCTTTTCAGTTAGGTGGTCCGATATGGTCCGCCCCCATACACGACAAAACATTCGTCGATGAAGGATGAACTCCTGACTGAAATCCAAAAGGAACCCCTCAGTCATTTGGGCACTAACAGACGATTAGTTGGAATGTTGAGTGTAATTAGCGAAGAGCTTGACGATGTACCACTCTATTATTCGCTGGACAAACTATGTTGTGTAGTAAAGTTGGAAATCATGCCTGTACTTAAATTTCGATCAGCGTTACTGCACGCTGGGTACAAAGTGTCCTTTTCTCATGCCTGCAAGAGTTCCGTCAAGACCAATGCGCCACCCTCTATAATCTGGGATATACTTCGCTGTTGGAACGCACTTCATCCCGTCAATGCAGATCGAATGCTCGAAGGAACTCCAGTTAAAGCGATTTTAAGCATACCTTCCAAAGTGCAGTATGAGTTGAACGATATACATCCCGATGCCAACCCCGACAGCAGGAAGAATGCCCTCTCGAGGTTCCCGGAAAACCCAACAGCGCACTGGGGTCCAGGAACTAGGGCAACCATTATGTAAGTGTATGTGAAAAAACTTGACTTTGATTTATTAATTTTTTTTTTTCTTAGGATTGGCGAGGACAAAATCTTAAAAAGTTTTAAAAATCAAAATAAGAACAAAAAACAGAAGACGACTTCTCTACAAGCTGAAAGTGAACACCCTAGCAAACATATAAAATTAGACGAGGAATCTTCCTTGTAAAGTTTCAAATGCGTGTTTTGTATTTTATTTTTACAAATAAACGATTCTATTTGACGTAATTTGTTAACCATTTAATAATGGAAGAAATTTCCATCAGCCGGTTGCCTTGAGTAGCCGTTGTTGGTAAGATGAGTGCGATGTCCACTATTGATGAGTTTGACACTATGTGGAGAAATTTTCTCTTTTGTGACGCCTAAAAGAAGTTACAATTACTATTTTATTGAAAAGAGATTCAACTGTTATCAGAAAACATTACTGATTCTCAATGGATGCCCCAGTGGATCTGCTTTCTTGACGACAATATTTTTTGTATTCCTTAGCACCCGAAATGTATCTTCAGAAACCGTTTCCTTCAGACATTTTATTTGCATTCGCTTCCACAGCACCACTAGTTTGATTAGGTTCTACATTTTGGTCAGTTTCATCTGCTTCCATTGCCACATCTTTGATATTATCGCTGCTTTCATCTTTTTTGATAATATTCTCCGTCCTGGTTTCTTCCTGGTCACATTTATTGTCGCTTTGTTTTTTCTTCTGTTCATCCTTTCGTCGATCGCAATCCGAAAGAATTTTTTTACATCTCGAGAAGTCATAATCTCGTTTACGCAGCTTAATTTGGAGTTCTGAAACAGTGATATATATTCAAAAACAATATTTTTATTAAGTTTTTATTTTTTACCCGTTGATATCCTATTGAAAGTAGATGTTTTTGTATTTGGATAATAAAAATCAGCCTTCATGTTTGAAACTATTGTTTTTGCTTGTCAATTTAAAACATAACCTGAAATTTAATTTTCACCACACTGAAATATTCTTAAGGGCAGGGTTTGAACAACACCAAAGTTATAGTTTTTTAAAAACTCAATTTTTTTTTGTAAAGCTGGGCAAAATGTGAAAACTCATAAAAATGCAACTATACTGATTCTATTGGGACTCATTATATTGTGATTCGCTCCCTCAGCTCGGTTATTTGTCTTAGCTTTTTATTAATACCAAAACCTAAATATCAAACTATATACACATTTTTTGAAAAACTTATCACAGTCAAAATATTGAAATGCAGCAATCTTGTAGACGTTATGGAGAGCTCAGAAAGTCTTCATTCATCTCTGTAGCACAATTATTTACAAGGCACCAACACTTTTAGTTTTAATTTTTTTGAACAAATTGAAAGTGGACATTAAACTATGTACACATTTTTTGAAAAACTTATCTCAGTCAAAATATTGAAATGCAGCAATCTTGTAGACATTATGGAGAGCTCAGAAAGCCTTCATTCATCTCTGTAACGCAATTATTAACAAAGCACCAGCACTTTTAGTTTTCAATTTTTCTTAACACAAAAAAAAATTAAAACTTAAAGTGTTGGTGCTTCGTTAATAATTGAGCTACAGAGATGAATGAAGGCTTTCTGAGCTCTCCATAATGTCTACAAGATTGCTGCATTTAAAGATTTTGATTGAGACAAGTTTTTAAAAAATTTTCTACCAAGCTTTTAATAAAAACAAAAAATCAAAACTAAAAGTGCTGGTGCTTTGTTAATAATTGCGTTACAGAGATGAATGAAGGCTTTCTGAGCTCTCCATAATGTCTACAAGATTGCTGCATTTCAATATTTTGACTGAGATAAGTTTTTCAAAAAATATGTACATAGTTTAATGTCCACTTTCAATTTGTTCAAAAAAATTAAAACTAAAAGTGCTGGTGCTTTGTTAATAATTGCGTTACAGAGATGAATGAAGGCTTTCTGAGCTCTCCATAATATCTACAAGATTTCTGCATTTCAATATTTTGATTGAGATAAGTTTTTCAAAAAATGTCTACATAGTTTGATATCCGCTTTCAATTATTTTACTTTTGTCTTTTTTTTTAATTCAATTAATTAACTTCTTAAATTTTCAACACAGCTTCAAGAAGAGAATCGAAAACTTAAGTTGGAATCTCTTTCATCAAACAAATGAAAAATGAATTCATATTTATTGGTTACTGTATTGCCTTAGTATATATTTTTTTAACAATCATACTTTTCTGTCTATTTCTTTTAAGAAACGTTTTTAAAAAAAGAGGAAATAGAAGGGAGGAGACTACTCAGAGAAATGTTTAACAAAAAAGAAAATATTTTAATATTTTGATACTTAAATTTTTATTTCCAAATACTTAAAAAGTATATAATCACAAATAAATTTTATTTACAAACCCAAAAAAAAGTTTTAATTCCAAAAATTCTGCCAGACGTAGCCTTAAGGTGACTAAAAGTAAAAAAAAAAAAAACAAAAACCGGTTCCCAGACGAGAATACCAATACTACGGTACAATTTTGTGTAAGCCCAGTGTTGAGATCCGAATATAAAGTGGTGCTAGTGAGATTTTGTGTAAGCCCAGTGTTGAGATCCGAATATAAAGTAGTGCTAGTGAAATTTTGTGAATGAGTGCGTGCACCAGCTTGTGGGGAGGTATCAATGTGTTAGTGTGGTTTTCCATCTTGTTCTTTATTAATCTAAGATACACACACTGTGCACTTTGTATATACTTTATTTACACACTGATACTAACTTGATAACAACGGACTTAAGATAACTTAACTAACTGATACTTAAATTAATAAATGAAATGTATGTTTATACATATATACATTGTGGCTTTGGTTGTCCGCTGTTCGTTGGATGAACTTGCTGTGTAGACCGATGGAGACAAACTGCGTAGCGTCGTATTTGAATTGCAACGAACTTATCGTCTACTGCGTAGTTGAATTATATTTGCAGGAGAATAGTTTTGCAGCTATGAGGGCGAAGGGTGCAAACCTATTCGTCCTTCCAATTGTTTTATTTGGTCGTCTATTCTCCTCTGTGGAAATAGTTCCGACGTTTGAGGAGGTTCGTGAATAGATTCGCCACAAATTGGGTGCGTTCGAAAAAAAATGGGTAGCATAACTAGGATACCTTTGTATCCGGGTAAGTTTTCGAACGACTAAGATTAGGTATCTGTCAAATCAGAAACAGCTGATAAATCGAAGTGAAAACAAACCAAACCAAATGTGTTTTAAAAATTGCAAACAACACGTACCACTTATTATTCGATTGCAAACTTCTTCACAATCGTTTACTTCGTAAACAACGTCGTTTAGATTAATTAGGAGCACCATATTTTAAATTTTATGTTTACAAAAAACAATTTTGCAACAAAGCACTATGACAGAAAGCAAAACAAAAATGAATCCAAGTCAGCTGTTCTCAAATTTCAAATTGGGTAGCTTGCTATACCATGATTTTTAAGGTACCTTTGGATCGCTTTCCCCTCAAAAGATGTTTTGCAGTCAGCTGCTTTTTAACATGGGATTACACTAACAACAAATGTCACGAAAGGTATCTAGTTCGTCTTAGGTAAGAATCCGAACGCAGCCATTCATTCACGATTCAGAGGCAAGATTTACACGTACTTTCACGTACATCAACACAAAACATTTGACGTTTACCAGTTTGGAGTTTGAATACTTTGCATTTTTGGTTAAAGGACTGTGAAAGAGAGATAGTAAAAATAAACAATAAACTATTTTGTGAAAATGGATCGCTAAATTTTAGCTGAAATTATCAAAATGTATATGAGTCGTCATTTAGTTCCAATTCTGACGAAGAAGTGTTTGAAATTCTGAAATTGCTTACACAAAACGAAAGGCATTCTGTGAATAATTTTGTTCAAACTTTTGTGTACAATTATTCGGATGAAGAGGTTTCTTCCTAGTGCACTTATTAATAAAGTTTCAAAAACATTATTTCTATATAAATTGCAGAACAAAACAAACGGGAAGAGTTGGCTGTCAAAAATAGCACACATACAATAGGCCTGTTTTTTTGGGAAGATGTCCGGTACCTTGTATTGTAAATACATGGAAAGCAAAAACAACAAAAGATACAGGGGATAAAAGGATGAGTAATGTCGATTTCCAGTGGTACACAAAAGCACTTTTAAAAGTGCTTTTTTGCTCGAAATATGTTACATTGAGGCACTAGATCACTTTTTTTTTGCCCCGAAAAAGTACTTTTACGAATCTCGATTCAGAGGTAAGATTTACACGCACTTTCACGCACACCAACACAAAACATTTGACGTTTACCAATTTGCAGTCTGATTATTTTGCATTTTTGGTTAAAGGACTGTGAAAGAGAGATAATAAAAATAAGCATTAAACTATTTTGTGAAAATGTATCGCTCAATTTTAGCTGCAATTTATCAAAATACATATATATAATCAGTCGTCGTCTAGTTCCGATTCTGACGAAGAAGTGTTTGATGTTCTAAAATTGCTTGGACAAAACGAAAGGCATTCTGTGAATAATTTTGTTGAAAGTGTTGTGTATAATTATTCGGATGAGGAGGTTTCTTCCTAGTGCATTTATTAATAAAGTTTCGAAAACATTCTTTCTATATAATTTGTAAAACAAAACAAACGGGAAGAGTTGGCTGTCAAAAATAGCACACATACAATGATAAAAAAAGAATTTTGTCTTTTCGTTTCCAGTGAGCACGAAAAAAAAGCACTTTTTTAGAGTGCTTTTGTTTTTGCAAAGGAAATCGACATAAATCTTACAAGGGATAGATTTTTCGATATCTAATAAGTTTTTCGATGTTTCATTTTTAAATGTTGGTGCGACTACACACTTTCATGTATCTCGAACAACAGAAAAAGGGGGTGTTCACAAGTGAATGGAAATGAATTTTGTACAAGAATAGAATAGAATAGAAAAGAATTTTGGTAACGATTTTTGAATTGTAGAAATTTATTGATTTTGATTATTTAATTTGCAGGTTCCTAGGTATATAATAATATATCGTAAAAGAAACGAAAAAAGCTCTGTTAAACTATTTTTTTTGTTCTTTTTTGCATAGTTCCTTAACACATTTTTCGGTGAATGTTGACATTTTTTTCCAATAGTATTTACTACGTTTTATCTTAAAATAGATTTATTTATTGATTACTAGCAGACGCGGCCACGCGTTGCTGTAAGTCGCCATCTGTGAAGTGCAAGGGACAATGTTTTACAGTTCTCTGTAAAGAAATTCGCTTAAGGCGCCATCTGTTCCAGATTTATGCAATCTATGATTAATAACCAAAAAAGCGCCATCTGTTAAAGACTTATTTAATCTACAATTAATAACCATTAAGGAATAGTAAACTCGACTTCGTTATTCGTTACATATTGTAACGTGCGCTTAGTTCGCAAAATAAAACTTCACTTTTTAATTTATTTCTACCACTTTATTCAGTATCTATACTTAATTCGAACTCAACTCGACTATTGGACTATCACTGGTTAACAACATTTCACTCTTAACTTTATCACTCTATAATCAAAACTGACTGCTCGTTGCGTCAGCGGTCCTATTTATATAGAACAACACTCATCTAGAGCGTTCCAGTTTCTTCTCCATGGTTTCCACATTTGCTGTCAAGCATCTCTACACTCACATACACTGGCTTACAAGCAATGCCTCTCATTTATACCATTCCATTATAGTGTTGCCAGTTGTGTTTTCGGTTAAACGTTTTCGATTAGGAAATTGGTATAAATGTTGGGTGTTCATTACACTACCCCCTCCTTAAGATTGTTCGTCCCGAATAATTCCATCTGCAGCCTCGCCACTATATCGATGCAGCCGGTCACAATGAACTACTTTCAACTTGCCTCTTAATCCTCTTTGGATGCGGTAAACCACGTCGTTAATCCTCGTGACAACAGTATAAGGACCTTCCCAGTTCTGCTGAAGTTTCGGTGACAATCCCTTTTGACGATGAGGATTATAAAGCCACACACGATCTCCTGCTTGGAATCCTGCCGTTGTCGCTTTTGTGTCGTACCGTGTCTTCATCCGGTCGCTGTAGGTTTTCATCCGTTCCCTTGTTCTTTTATGGATGTCAGCGAGTCTCTCCTTGAGGTCATCCACATACTCGTTCGTGTCCTGTGGCTCCTCTGTGGGGCATCCAAATTTAAGTTCGCTGGGCAGCCGCATGGTTTTCCCGAACAGGATGTCAGATGGTGTTTGTCCTGTCGAGCTATGTACTGCACTTCTATAGGCCATCAGGAATAGTGGTATGTGCCTATCCCAGTCTCTTTGGTAGTCGCTTACGACCTTGGTGTGGTGTTCTTTCAAGGTCCGGTTGAATCTTTCAACCATCCCATCAGATTGTGGATGAAGCGGCGTGGTTCTGGTCTTCTTGATGCCAAGTAGTCCGCACACTCCTTGGAAGATGTTTGACTCGAAGTTCCTCCCTTGGTCGGAATGGAGTTCCATAGGTACGCCAAACCTACTTACCCAGTTAAACACAATCTGGTCGACCACCGTTTTGGCTTCTTGATTTGTGATGGCATACCCCTCTGGCCATTTGCTAAAATAGTCCATTACAACCAGAATGTACTTGTTTCCAGCGTTGGTCTCTGGAAAAGGCCCAGCCACATCTACTGCAATCCTCTCAAAAGGCGATCCAACGTTGTACTGATGCATCTGACCTTGAATCTTCCTACCAGGTCCTTTGGTTGCAGCACACTTGTCACATGTTCGGCACCACTTCTCCACGTCATCTCTAGCATGTAACCAGTAGAACCGATGTCGCACCTTCTCCAGTGTTTTGTTAACTTCCAGGTGACCTCCAGAAGGTCCGTCGTGCATCTCCCGAAGAACTTCACTGACTTTCGATTGCGGTACGATCAGCTGCATCACATATGATTTACCGTCAGCGGACTCCCATCTTCGCCTGAGGACACCTTCTTGCACATATAGTGAGTCCCACTGTGCCCAATAGGCTTTGAGAACTGGACTCCTATCAGAAATGTCTCCCCATTCAGGTTTCTCTTCATTTTCTTTCCATGCGAGAATGGGTTCGATATCTGGATCCTCCTGTTGAGCGGTCCTCACTTCCTCATTGCTCCATCCGCATATGGGGTCAGCTCTTAGTCGCTGAGCGGTAATATTTTCTTTGTCTTCTTGCCGCCTACAATGCTTGCAATCCACTTTGCAAGGTCTTCGGGATAATGCGTTGGCGTTTGAGTGCAACTTTCCTCTGCGGTGTTGAATCTGGCAATCATAAGACTGCAGTCTTTCTATCCACCTTGCGACTTGACCTTCTGGATTTTTGAAGTTCAACAGCCAGTTCAGAGCACCATGGTCTGTCCGCAGAAGGAATTTCTGTCTATAGATGTACTTATGGAAGTGCTTTGTTGCCAAGATAAGAGCCAGCAGTTCCCTTCTGGTCAAGCAGTAGTTTCTTTCTGGCTTCGAGAGGACCTTACTGTAATATGCCACCACTTTCTCTTCGCCATCATGCACTTGGGATAGTACCGCCCCGATTCCAACGTTGCTTGCATCTGCGTCAATGATGAATGTTTTGCCAGGTGTTGGATGTGCCAGCACTGGAGCGTTACAGAGGCGGTATTTGAGTTAATGAAAAGATTTTTCACACTCACCTGACCATTTGAACTGCTTCCCTTTTTAGGTGAGCTGATGCAAACTCTTTGCAACTCCAGCAAGGTTCTTAACAAAACGTCGGTAATATGTGGCAAGACCAAGAAAGCTTCGGAGTTGATGTTTGTCCTGTGGTGTTGGCCAATTTTTGACGGAGTCAACTTTTTCAGGATCAGTCTTCACTCCTTGGGAAGAGATGATGTGTCCCAAATACTTAACTTCGGTTTTGAAAAGTGCACATTTTTCTGGATTCAGTTTAAGGTTAGCCTCTCGAAGTCTCTGAAACACGGCTTTTAGATTCTTGCAATGTTGGTCAAATGTTTTCCCGTAAGCAATGACATCGTCCAAGTAGACAAGGCACGCTTTCCACGTCAGTCCTTGAAGAACGCACTCCATCAAACGCTCGAATGTTGCCGGAGTGTTGCATAGCCCAAACGGCATAACTTTAAACTGCCAGAGCCCATTACCTGTAGAAAACGCCGTCTTTTCCCGATCATCAGGGTGGATGTCAACTTGCCAATATCCACTCTTCAAGTCCAGCGTCGAAAACCACTGGGCTCCCACCATAGCATCCAGGGTATCACTGATTCTCGGCAGGGGATAGCTGTCCTTTTTAGTCACATCATTCAGCCTTCGGTAGTCCACACAAAAACGAGTGCTTCCGTCTTTCTTTTTCACTAGCACCACTGGTGAAGCCCAAGGACTTTTGGAATTTTCAATAAGACCGTCCTTCTTCATTGCTGCTATCATTTCCTCAACCTCACCTTGTTTGGCCAGTGGAAGGCGTCTTGCGGGTTGACGAATCGGTCTTGCATCTCCTGTGTTGATGCGATGCTGCACCAACTGTGTCCTACCATATTGTCCCTTTTGCGATGCGAAGATGTCAGTGTACTCTTGTAGGAGATTTTCAGCCATCCTTGTTTGTTGGGGATCAAGGTTGGATGAATACAGTATTCTAGCTTTGATGGTCTTGAGCTCCTCAGGAGTTGTAGTTTTTCTCGGGGCTTCATCTGTGATTTTCGTAATTGCTGCAACCGATTCCTTTCTTCAACTTTACATCGTACGGTCTAATGTTTAGTAATCGTACGGGGACCATTTTGTTTTTCGGTGCTACTAGTGTTTTCCCAATGATGACGCTTTGGGAGGAACACTCTGGGTCTGGTTCCACCATGAGGTATCGAAGGCTTCCAAACTCACCTTCCAGTTTTGTCCAAACGAACACTTCAGAAGAAGGAGGCAGGATCAGATCTTCCGTGATGACTGTCCTCAGTGTTGACGTATTTTCATTCGAATAGGTCATTAGAATTTCTTTATTTTGGTATTTCAAAACTTGATTACCGATATCCAAAATAACTCCGTGCTGTTTCATAAAGTCGATTCCAATGATGCACTCGTCACATATATCTGCCACCAGGAATTGATGAGTAAACACTAGATCGGCCAGTCGGATCTTAAGACACACTTCTCCATATACTCTTGCTGCTTCTCCCGTTGCGGTTCTTAGACAGTAGCTATTGGTGTTATGAAGCCACGTTGTCTTTACCAGGTCTCGACGTACTATGGATGCCGTGGCACCGGTGTCGATGGTAGCCACATGTTTGTTCCCGTTAATAGTAGTTTCCACAGTCAGACTTTTGTTGTCTCGTTTGGTCTGGGAGACCTGGATGGTGGTTCTGGGGCCATCGATACAAGAAACCCGCCTCCTCTGCCACTCGAAGTTGGATTCATAGGCAACGCTGGTGTTGTTGTTACCTTGCTCTAGGTTGGATCTCTTGCTTCCACAATGTTGACAAGCGGCTTTATTTGGTGGTAGTCGGCATTGACGCTGTAAGTGCCCGGTCATGTTGCAGTTCCAACATCTTGCTAGTCCGCTCCGCTGGTTCTTTTGTATTTCAGCTCTTCGGCATGAGCATTCTTCGACTATGGCTTCTCTAAGTCGATGTACAATGAGAAGCCTGTTCTGCTGCTTCAATTGTCAATGCAAATGCTAAAGTTTCAGAAAGAGTACGTGTTCTAGCAGTTCGCACAGACCTTTGAAGATTTATATCGGAAATGGCACGAACGAAGGACTCAACAGCAAGCTGGTTAATGATTTCTTCTCCAGCATCCGGGTATGCCAGGTGAACCAGTCTTTCGACGTCTGCTTGGAGCTGCTGTAGACTTTCACCCCTTTTCTGGACTCTGTTATTGAGTTGGACTCGGAAGACTTCTTTCAAGTGGCTATCGCCAAAGCGTTTATCTATAGCTGCCACGAGAGAACTGAAATGGCCGCAGTAATTCAGCTGCTGGTCCTCTAAGAGCAAGAGTCAGTGCAATGTACTTGTCTTCGTTATCCCAGCCATTTGTTGTCGCGGCTGCCTCAAATTGTCTCTTGTAAACTGACCAAAAAGACTGTCCATCAAATGATGGCGGTTTCATCTCCTTTTTCTTTGCAGACTCTCCATTAGATTCTCGAATTTTGATTTTCCGGATCTGGTCCAATTCCTTGGTCAGAACAGAGAACTGTTTATCACATCGGCTTTCTACGATTTCAAAATCGATTCTCTACAACAGAAAGCTGTTTTTTAATACCTTCAACGCGTTCGTCAAGGGCAAACACAATTTTTTCAATGTTGCCCAATTTGCCTTCTAGAATGTTTTTCTGACCTTCCAAAACATTCTGTTGCACCTCAAGTCTTTCGAGAATATTCTGTTGTTCCTTCTTTTGCTCGTTTCGTTGCTCTTCCAGATTCTTTTGTTGTACTTCGAGTCTTTCGGGAACATTCTGCTGTTCTTTCTTTTGTTCGTTTCGTTGTTCTTACAAAAGTTTCATCATACTAGAAAAATCTACATTTTCACTTACTTCCTCTTCTTCCACTTCTGTTTCAAAAACAAAAGTGTTCACGTCTTCCCCTTGCTGTTCCAAATAGTTACGCAAGCGCAGGACGAGCTCATTTTTCGATCCCGCTCTAGAAAGATTTCGCTTACCTAACTCACTTTTAAGCTCAATGCTAGTGAGCTCTTCTAACAACTTACCCATTTTCGCTGTATATAATGATTATTTTTCTTTTTACTTTTTTTTTTACACTTTACTAGTCAAATAAGTTTTATTTACACTTCTGACACCAATGTAACGTGCGCTTAGTTCGCAAAATAAAACTTCAAGGCTATGGCCCAATCACTCCGTCACGCGTTCGACTTCAGCGGCCACAACTAACAACTCGATTAAAACACATGTACTCTTATGGGGAATGGCCCATAAGCAACGTACGTGGCGTCCGTGGCGGCGTTGAGATTAAAACATTTTTAATATCAACGCACTTGACGACTTTGACATTTGCTATTGGTATTTTTTGTTGGTTGGTAGACACACATGCTCACACACATGGTGCTCTGTGTAACAAAAGCGCACTAACGTGACGGATTCATTGGGCCATCCAAAATTTTCACATATTTTAAAGTTGAAGTTGAAGTTGAAGTTGAAGTGTGATGGAGTGATTGGGCCATAGCCTTCACTTTTTAATTTATTTCTACCACTTTATTCAGTATCTATACTTTATTCGAACTCAACTCGACTATTGGACTATCACTGGTTAACAGCATTTCACTCTTAACTTTATCACTCTATAATCAAAACTGACTGCTCGTTGCGTCAGCGGTCCTATTTATATAGAACAACACTCATCTAGAGCGTTCCAGTTTCTTCTCCATGGTTTCCACATTTGCTGTCAAGCATCTCTACACTCACACACACTGGCTTACAAGCAATGCCTGTCATTTATACCATTCCATTATAGTGCTGCCAGTTGTGTTTTCGGTTAAACGTTTTCGATTAGGAAATTGGTATAAATGTTGGGTGTCCATTACACTGCCCCCTCCTTAAGATTGTTCGTCCCGAATAATGATAAAAAAAAGAATTTTGTCTTTTCTGTTGCAGTGAGCACGAAAAATAGCACTTTTCTTAGAGTGCTTTTGTTTTTGCAAAGGAAATCGACATTAGAGAAATAAAGAACAAGAGGAAAAACCACACACACACCACGGCATCTGCCCACGAACCAGAGATAAGAAATTAATTAGATGGCAATCCTTTACTTCTCTTGCCCCGCAAAAACCATTTATTTACATTGTTGTTTTTGTAATCTCATCCTCTGGCTGTGAATACGTGAAAGCTGTACTCAAAGTGGTAGTAGTGAGATTTGCTGTACTGGAAGTGGTAGTAGTTAGATTTTAGTGTCGTTTTCCAAAAACAAAATCAGGAGTGAATTTTGCGTTAAAATACTGTAATGAACACCCAACATTTATACCAATTTCCTAATCGAAAACGTTCAATCGAAAACACAACTGGCAACACTATAATGGAATGGTATAAAATGACAGGCATTGCTTGTAAGCCAGTGTGTGTGAGTGTAGAGATTTTTGACAGCAAATGTGGAAACCATGGAGAAGAAACTGGAACGCTCTAGATGAGTGTTGTTCTATATAAATAGGACCGCTGACGCAACGAGCAGTCAGTTTTGATTATAGAGTGATAAAGTTAAGAGTGAAATGTTGTTAACCAGTGGTAGTCCAATAGTCGAGTTGAGTTCGAATAATAAAGTATAGATACTGAATAAAAGTGATAGAAATAATTTGAAAGGTGAAGTTTTATTTTGCGAACTAGGCGCACGTTACATTGGTGTCAGAAGTGTAAATAAAACTTATTTGACTAATAAAGTGTAAAAAAAAAAAAAAAGTAAAAAGAAAAATAATAATTATATACAGCGAAAATGGGTAAGTTGTTAGAAGAGCTCAACTGCATTGAGCTTTAAAGTGAGTTAGGTAAGCGAAATCTTTCTAGAGCGGGATCGAAAAATGAGCTCGTCCTGCGCTTGCGTAACTATTTGGAACAGCAAGGGGAAGACGTAAACACTTGTTAGAACAGCGAAACGAGCAAAAGAAGGAACAGCAGAATGTTCTCGAACGACTCGAAGTACAACAAAAGAAGCTGATTGAAGAGCAACAGCAGAATATTCTCGGACGTCTGGAAGAGCAGAGAAACGAGCAAAAGAAGGAACAACAGAATATTCTCGAAAGACTTGAGGCGCAACAGAATGTTTTGGAAGGTCAGAAAAACATTCTAGAAGGTAAATTGGGTAACATTGAGAAAAATGTATGTGCCCTAGACGAACGCGTTGAAGGTGTGGAAAAACAGCTTTCTGTTGTAGAGAATCGTTTCGAAATCGTAGAAACCCGATGTGATAAACAGTTCTCTGTTCTGACCAAGGAATTGGACCAGATTCGGAATATAAAAATTCGAGAGTCTGCTGGGGAGTTTGCAAAGAAAAAGGAGATGAAACCCCCAACATTTGATGGACAGTCTTCTTGGCCAGTCTACAAGAGACAATTTGAGGCCGCCGCGACAACAAATGGCTGGGATGACGAAGACAAGTACATTGCACTGACTCTTGCTCTTAGAGGACCAGCAGCTGAATTACTTCAAACAGTTCCATCTGGTAAGAGTGGCGATTTCAGTTCTCTCGTGGCAGCTATAGATAAACGCTTTGGCGATAGCCACTTGAAAGAAGTCTTCCGAGTCCAACTCAATAACAGAGTCCAGAAAAGGGGTGAAAGTCTACAGCAGCTCCAAGCAGACGTCGAAAGACTGGTTCACCTGGCATACCCGGATGCTGGAGAAGAAATCATCAACCAGCTTGCTGTTGAGTCCTTCGTCCGTGCCATTTCGGATATAAATCTTCAGGGGTCTGTGCGAACTGCTAGAACACGTACTCTTTCCGAAACTTTAGCATTCGCATTGACAATTGAAGCAGCAGAACAGGCTTCTCAGGGAGTACATCGACTTAGAGAAGCCATAGTCGAAGAGTGCTCTTGCCATAGAGCTGAAATACAAAAGAACCAGCGGAGCGGACTAGCAAGATGTTGGAACTGCAACAAGACCGGGCACTTACAGCGTCAATGCCGACTACCACCAAATAAAGCCGGTTGTCAACATTGTGGAAGCAAGAGATCCAACCTAGAGCAAGGTAACAACAACACCAGCGTTGCCTATGAATCCAACTTCGAGAGGCAGAGGCGGGTTTCTTGTATCGATGGCCCCAGAACCACCATCCAGGTCTCCCAGACCAAACGAGACAACAAAAGTCTGACTGTGGAGACTACTATTAACGGGAACAAACATGTGGCTACCATCGACACCGGTGCCACAGCCTCCATAGTACGTCGAGACCTGGTAAAGACGACGTGGCTTCATAACACCAATAGCTACCGTCTAAGAACCGCAACGGGAGAAGCAGCAAGAGTATATGGAGAAGTGTGTCTTAAGATCCGACTGGCCGATCTAGTGTTTACTCATCAATTCCTGGTGGCAGATATATGTGACGAGTGCATCATTGGAATCGACTTTATGAAACAGCACGGAGTTATTTTGGACATCGGTAATCAGGTTTTGAAGTACCAAAATAAGGAACTTCCAATGACTTATTCGAACGAGAGTACGTCGACACTGAGGACTGTCATCACGGAAGATCTGATTCTGCCTCCTTCTTCTGAAGTGTTCGTTTGGACAAAACTGGAAGGTGAGTTTGGAAGCCTTCGATACCTAATGGTGGAACCAGACCCAGAGTGTTCCTCCCAAAGCGTCATCATTGGGAAAACACTAGTAGCACCGAAAAACAAAATGGTCCCCGTACGATTACTAAACACCAGACCGTACGATGTAAGGTTGAAGAAAGGAGAAGTCGTTGGACGTTGCGAATCGGTTGCAGCAATTACGAAGATCACAGACGAAGCCCCGAGAAAAACTTTAACTCCGGAGGAGCTCAAAACCATCAGAGCTAAAATACTGTATTCATCCAACCTTGATCACCAACAAACAAGGATGGCTGAAAATCTCCTACAAGAGTACACTGACATCTTCGCATCGGCAAAAGGGCAATATGGTAGGACACAGTTGGTGCAGCATCGCATCAACACAGGAGATGCAAGACCGATTCGTCAGCCCGCAAGACGCCTTTCACTGGCCAAACAAGGTGAGGTTGAGGAAATGATAA
The DNA here is from genome assembly GCA_949752695.1 of Melanostoma scalare. Classification (NCBI taxonomy): domain Eukaryota; kingdom Metazoa; phylum Arthropoda; class Insecta; order Diptera; family Syrphidae; genus Melanostoma; species Melanostoma scalare. The sequence continues at coordinate 103,624,127 of OX456984.1, read as the reverse complement.
CAACAATGAAGAAGGACGGTCTTATCGAAAATTCCAAAAGTCCTTGGGCGTCACCAGTGGTTCTAGTGAAAAAGAAAGACGGAAGCACTCGTTTTTGTGTGGACTACCGAAGGCTGAACGATGTGACTAAGAAGGACAGCTATCCTCTGCCGAGAATCAGTGATACCCTGGATGCCATGGAGGGAGCCCAGTGGTTTTCGACGCTGGACTTGAAGAGTGGATATTGGCAAGTTGACATCCACCCTGATGATCGGGAAAAGACGGCGTTTTCGACAGGTAATGGGCTCTGGCAGTTTAAAGTTATGCCATTTGGGCTATGCAACGCTCCGGCAACATTCGAGCGTTTGATGGAGTGCGTTCTTCAAGGACTGACGTGGAAAGCGTGCCTTGTCTACTTGGACGATGTCATTGTTTACGGGAAAACATTTGACCAACATTGCAAGAACCTAAAAGCCGTGTTTCAGAGACTTCGAGAGGCTAACCTTAAACTGAATCCGGAAAAATGTGCACTTTTCAAAACCGAAGTTAAGTATTTGGGACACATCATCTCTTCCCAAGGAGTGAAGACTGATCCTGAAAAAGTTGACTCCGTCAAAAATTGGCCAACACCACAGGACAAACATCAACTCCGAAGCTTTCTTGGTCTTGCCACATATTACCGACGTTTCGTTAAGAACTTTGCTGGAGTTGCAAAGAGTTTGCATCAGCTCACCGAAAAAGGGAAGCAGTTCAAATGGTCAGGTGAGTGTGAAAAATCTTTTCAGGAACTCAAATACCGCCTCTGTAACGCTCCAGTGCTGGCACATCCAACACCTGGCAAAACATTCATCATCGACGCAGATGCAAGCAACGTTGGAATCGGGGCGGTACTATCCCAAGTGCATGATGGCGAAGAGAAAGTGGTGGCATATTATAGTAAGGTCCTCTCGAAGCCTGAAAGAAACTACTGCGTGACCAGAAGGGAACTGCTGGCTCTTATCTTGGCAACAAAGCACTTCCATAAGTACATCTATGGACAGAAATTCCTTCTGCGGACAGACCATGGTGCTCTGAACTGGCTGTTGAACTTCAAAAATCCAGAAGGTCAAGTCGCAAGGTGGATAGAAAGACTGCAGACTTATGATTACCAGATTCAACACCGCAGAGGAAAGCTGCACTCAAACGCCGACGCATTGTCCCGAAGACCTTGCAAAGAGGATTGCAAGCATTGTAGGCGACAAGAAAACAAAGAAAATATTACCGCTCAGCGACTAAGAGCTGACCCCATATGCGGATGGAGCAATGAGGAAGTGAGGACCGCTCAACAGGAGGATTCAGATATCGAACCCATTCTCGCATGGAAAGAAAATGAAGAGAAACCTGAATGGGGAGACATTTCTGACCGGAGTCCAGTTCTCAAAGCCTATTGGGCACAGTGGGACTCACTATATGTGCAAGAAGGTGTCCTCAGGCGAAGATGGGAGTCCGTTGACGGTAAATCATATGTGATGCAGCTGATCGTACCGCAATCGAAAGTCAGTGAAGTTCTTCGGGAGATGCACGACGGACCTTCTGGAGGTCACCTGGGAGTTAACAAAACACTGGAGAAGGTGCGACATCGGTTCTACTGGTTACATGCTAGAGACGACGTGGAGAAGTGGTGCCGAACATGTGACAAGTGTGCTTCAACCAAAGGACCTGGTAGGAAGATTCAAGGTAAGATGCATCAGTACAACGTTGGATCGCCTTTTGAGAGGATTGCAGTAGATGTGGCTGGGCCTTTTCCAGAGACCAACGCTGGAAACAAGTACATTCTGGTTGTAATGGACTATTTTAGCAAATGGCCTGAGGCGTATGCCATCCCAAATCAAGAAGCCAAAACGGTAGTCGACCAGATTGTGTTTAACTGGGTAAGTAGGTTTGGCGTACCTATGGAACTCCATTCCGACCAAGGGAGGAACTTCGAGTCAAACATCTTCCAAGGAGTGTGCGGACTACTTGGCATCAAGAAGACCAGAACCACACCGCTTCATCCACAATCTGATGGGATGGTTGAAAGATTCAACCGGACCTTGAAAGAACACCTCACCAAGGTCGTAGGCGACTACCAAAGAGACTGGGATAGGCACGTACCGCTATTCCTGATGGCCTATAGAAGTGCAGTACATAGCTCGACAGGACAAACACCATCTGACATCCTGTTCGGGAAAACCATGCGGCTGCCCAGCGAACTTAAATTTGGATGCCCCACAGAGGAGCCACAGGACACGAACGAGTATGTGGATGACCTCAAGGAGAGACTCGCTGACATCCATAAAAGAACAAGGGAACGGATGAAAACCTACAGCGACCGGATGAAGACACGGTACGACACAAAAGCGACAACGGCAGGATTACAAGCAGGAGATCGTGTGTGGCTTTATAATCCTCATCGTCAAAAGGGATTGTCACCGAAACTTCAGCAGAACTGGGAAGGTCCTTATACTGTTGTCACGAGGATTAACGACGTGGTTTACCGCATCCAAAGAGGATTAAGAGGCAAGTTAAAAGTAGTTCATTGTGACCGGCTGCATCGATATAGTGGCGAGGCTGCAGATGGAATTATTCGGGACGAACGATCTTAAGGAGGGGGCAGTGTAATGAACACCCAACATTTATACCAATTTCCTAATCGAAAACGTTCAATCGAAAACACAACTGGCAACACTATAATGGAATGGTATAAAATGACAGGCATTGCTTGTAAGCCAGTGTGTGTGAGTGTAGAGATTTTTGACAGCAAATGTGGAAACCATGGAGAAGAAACTGGAACGCTCTAGATGAGTGTTGTTCTATATAAATAGGACCGCTGACGCAACGAGCAGTCAGTTTTGATTATAGAGTGATAAAGTTAAGAGTGAAATGTTGTTAACCAGTGGTAGTCCAATAGTCGAGTTGAGTTCGAATAATAAAGTATAGATACTGAATAAAAGTGATAGAAATAATTTGAAAGGTGAAGTTTTATTTTGCGAACTAAGCGCACGTTACAATACAAATAAATAAATAAATACAAATAAATCAGTGAAAAAAACATAAAAAGTGAAACAAAATTTACCAGGCATACCGCATTAAATATTTCTGCAAAGTGAAAAGGTTGAGAAAGAAAGACTCAAATGGACTGTAAACATGTTTGTGTATGATTACCTCCAATCCTTCCAATTGGCAGCCCAGGCGTTCTCATTTTTCGAGTTAAAATACTTATCTTCGTGAGTACTTTCTACAAAAAATGTTTCCCATAAATTTGCTAACCATACGAAATTCAGCTTCGTATTCCTTACCCAGGAATGGATCGTAACCACAGTTCATCTATAGTTTTGCCTACGACTTGAATCCAAACATCAAACAGCTGGCTGAGCGACGGGGACAAGTACCATCACAAGCAGCCAGCGCAGCAAGAAATCTCTTGAGGCAATTCGCTGACTACGGTTCTCAACCTGTGGAATGTTCACTCTTCCCTGGGGTTAGAGTTTTGCTAACCAATCTGACTCTTCCAAGTGATGTTCCTCCTGTGGAGCGCATAAACCAGGTGCTCAATCGATCATACCTTCGCCGGTGGGTTCAAGTCCTGGTCCAATGATGCATTCGCCAATGCAGCAAATGGGTCAGGCTGGTCCACCACCCCAAGGCTATCCAATGGGTCCAAATCAGAGACCCAACTGATAATATTCACAACCAAAAAGCTGGCTCAGTGACTTCTAAAGCACGCAGAGCTGACGCGTCTAGGACTATGAAGATGTTTTAAGTGAAGTGGAAATCTGCTTTTCCGTCGGCTTTTTTGGTCACATTAATTATGGTAATGAAACTATCAAGTTACATTAACTTTTTCAACGTTTCGGCAGGGGTTGCTGCCTTCTTCAGGGGAACTTTATTTAAACAAAAATACAAATATATATGTAAATAAAATAAAATATTGACAAATTGACAATCAGTACACTCACTTTGATAAGAAAGGCTAAAAGAGAAAGAAAATGATATATTAAATCATTGAAAAAGAAAAAACTTTTCAAGCACATCTAATGATGAAGTTGAGTCGGTGTTAACAGAAACAGAGAAATTTAGGTTGAGAGGAGAGAACAATAAACGGCCGAAATGTTTTGTGTGTCTTGTTTTCTATTCATGCTGTTGTTGTTGTTGAGGATATGTAATGTTTCTAACGTGTATCGTTTTGAAACATGTTGCTCCGTTTGTAAGATTTTAACGCCATCAAAGTCTGGAGAATGGCCGCTCTCAATGCTGTGATACGCCAGAGCTGTCTTGTCCGGATTTTTAAGTCTTATGTCTGACTTGTGGTTAGACATACGTTGTCGTAGAAATTGTTTGGTTGTTCCAATGTAACAAAGGTTGCACGGTTCATTTGGTTTGCCATTACAATTTATTTTGTAGATGACATCAGTTTGCCTGTCCTTTTCTGGTTTTGTTTTGAGTTTAGTGAAGCATTTGTCTAGTGTTTTATTAGATTTGAAGGAAAGATGAGTATCTGTTAAATTTTTTGTGACGGTTTTCTTGAAATTATTCGTCAGCGCTGGAACGTATACCATGCTTTTGTGGTATACGTTGATTGGTTCTGCAGTGTTGTTGTTCTGTGGAATTATAATTTTGTGTTTCAACAAAAGACTGCGAATAACTGCAGCCGGATAGTTATTATCCCTAAGGATTTTTGTGACTTTTTTCTCGTTGGCAGAGTGGAAACGTGTGTCGCTAATTTTGAAAACTTTGGTAACAAGATTGGATGCAGTGTTTATGATGATATGTCTTGCTTGATTAGAACGAAAATTAATCAATCTTCCCGACGCTGTTGGTTTTTGGTACCAATCAAAGAGTAAGCGACTCCCTTCCCGGTGGATTTCAATATCTAAAAATGGTAGCGCTTTATTATGTTCGTTTTCAACCGTGAACTGGATTTTTGGATGAAATCCGTTGAGGATCAGCAGTACTTTATCAACATTTTGTTTATCCATAATACAAAATATATCATCTACGTATTTGGAGATGAACGTGGGTTTTTCTTCCATGTCTTTAAAACATTCATCTAAAACATGATCTAGAACTAGGTCTGCAATCGTGGGAGATGAGGGATTGCCCATAGGCATTCCAAAAATTTGTTTATAAATGTCATTCCCGTAATAAGCAAACACACTAAAATCACACAAAATAAATTTCTTGAAATTTTAAACTTTTGTCTCAAAGACAACAACCATCTACAATACGGGAATGACATTTATAAACAAATTTTTGGAATGCCTATGGGCAATCCCTTATCTCCCACGATTGCAGACCTAGTTCTAGATCATGTTTTAGATGAATGTTTTAAAGACATGGAAGAAAAACCCACGTTCATCTCCAAATACGTAGATGATATATTTTGTATTATGGATAAACAAAATGTTGATAAAGTACTGCTGATCCTCAACGGATTTCATCCAAAAATCCAGTTCACGGCTGAAAACGAACATAATAAAGCGCTACCATTTTTAGATATTGAAATCCACCGGGAAGGGAGTCGCTTACTCTTTGATTGGTACCAAAAACCAACAGCGTTGGGAAGATTGATTAATTTTCGTTCTAATCAAGCAAGACATATCATCATAAACACTGCATCCAATCTTGTTAACAAAGTTTTCAAAATTAGCGACACACGTTTCCACTCTGCCAACGAGAAAAAAGTCACAAAAATCCTTAGGGATAATAACTATCCGGCTGCAGTTATTCGCAGTCTTTTGTTGAAACACAAAATTAAAATTCCACAGAACAACAACACTGCAGAACCAATCAACGTATACCACAAAAGCATGGTATACGTCCCAGCGCTGACGAATAATTTCAAGAAAACCGTCACAAAAAATTTAACAGATACTCATCTTTCCTTCAAATCTAATAAAACACTAGACAAATGCTTCACTAAACTCAAAACAAAACCAGAAAAGGACAGACAAACTGATGTCATCTACAAAATAAATTGTAATGGCAAACCAAATGAACCGTGCAACCTTTGTTACATTGGAACAACCAAACAATTTCTACGACAACGTATGTCTAACCACAAGTCAGACATAAGACTTAAAAATCCGGACAAGACAGCTCTGGCGTATCACAGCATTGAGAGCGGCCATTCTCCAGACTTTGATGGCGTTAAAATCTTACAAACGGAGAAACATGTTTCAAAACGATACACGTTAGAAACAATACATATCCTCAACAACAACAACAACATGAATAGAAAACAAGACACACAAAACATTTCGGCCGTTTATTGTTCTCTCCTCTCAACCTAAATTTCTCTGTTTCTGTTAACACCGACTCAACTTCATCATTAGAAGTGCTTGAAAAGTTTTTTCTTTTTCAATGATTTAATATATCATTTTCTTTTTCTTTTAACCTTTCTTATCAAAGTGAGTGTACTGATTGTCAATTTGTCAATATTTTATTTTATTTACATATATATTTGTATTTTTGTTTAAATAAAGTTCCCCTGAAGAAGGCAGCAACCCCTGCCGAAACGTTGGGAAAGTTAATGTAACTTGATAGTTTCATTACCATAATTAATGTGACCAAAAAAGCCGACGGAAAAGCAGATTTCCACTTCACTTATATATCCAAAAATTGGTCAATAAATCAACTCTATGAAGATGTTGTGTAACTCAATAGTATCTTTTTTTTTTTTTTTTAAGTTGTATTTAATTTAAAATGTTTCACGTGTAATTATTCAAGTTTAATTAAATTTGAGTTCATTAAACATTTATTTACCCTAAAATTTGTTCTTCTTTTTTCTTTGGAAATGGATCATTCGAGCAAACGACTGACTGGGGCTTGAATGCTTTTTAAGATCAGTGTTTTCAAATTGAAACATGGTTGATCAATTCAGAATGTTATCATAGAGGACAACAGTTGCTTCCAACTATGATGTTATTATTAGACTTAAGCCTTGCACAAACCAGCGCGATAACGTCGTGCGATGCGATTTCTGTCAAAATGAAATACATGTAACCTTATGGAGATTTGACTTAACGCAATCGCATCGCACGTACTAATCGCGCTGGTTTCCGCAAGGCTTTAATCTTTTAAGTTTCGGGGTAAAGTACCAGTTTCCATTCCTTCGAAGCAACCAGTCAGCAAAATAAAACATCCTATTAAACGGTTCATATAAAATGGTTCATATTTTACTAACATTGACAAACAGTACCAATAGAACTTACGCTACAAAACTTAATCTTATATTATACAAACTTAAACACTTACGGCCATATTATTCACCCAATAAACCCAGGTTTAAATTTACATCCGGATGTAAAATCGCATAGACCCGATTGTCAAACGCAAATCCATATTATTCACTCCAAATAAACCCGATGGATTTAAACCGCATTGCGTTGTCGGGTTTAAATTTTTACATCCGGATGTATTTTCGGTTCGTTCGCATACTATAGGGAAATTTCAAATATTGCAGCCAAATCAAGCAAACTTACCTAGATTTTGACATAAAAAGTGTGCTTTATATATGTTACGCGAACAAACCCAACCCAATCTGTCAAAAGTAAAAGGTGAAGTAAAAGAAATTATTTGTTGTATTTTGTTCTCAAATTATTTATTGTAAATTGTTTTACTTCTTTTAGCTTACAATTGTGACCACACCTATGTACAGGTCTCCAGAAATTCTAGACACTTGGAATAATCATGTGATAGTGGTGGATTTACTTGGTAATGGTCAACTTATAAAGCGAACTTTAAAAAATTCCGATAATCCAATTAGTCCACAACGTGGAGAATTGATAAAAGTTACTTTAACTGGTAAATTAGATGATGGCACTATCGTCGAAAAAGAGGAGAATGCTTATTTTCATGTTGGTGACTACGAGGTATGTAGAATAGTTGGGGGCATTATGTTTAAACATTAAATCATTGTAGGCCTATTGTATAAATAGATGGTGCAAGGTTTAGATTTAGCTATTCCAATGATGCTCGTTGGTGAGGTAGCTGAGGTTATTGTAGATGCCAGATTTGCTTATGGACCGATTGGACTAAAGAATGAGGAGAATCCAGAGCGATCAATTCCACCAGATGCAAGGGTAAGCAGTACAGTTAAGGCATAGCTTAAGTGGCGTTATAAAATGAGTATGTAGATCCTGTTTTCAAAAGAAAGGATGCTTGACTATTTATTTCACGTCGGCGTACCCAACGAGTGGGTCACTAGTGTGAAGCAATTGATAAGGAGAGCTATGATCCCTTTGAGATTACGATGCTCGTAACGTTGGTCTTGGTAAAAAGGGTGGCACTTCAGACGGATCCCTTTGGGCTAGCCCATTTTTCTCAACTCCTAGGTGACGAACAGATTTGGCCTAAACACGGAGACCATTAGATCAAATTTGATGCACTCTACTTCTATTCTAGCCGGAAGATCTTTCTAAAAATAAGTTATAGTTGCATGATTTCTGGGACTTATTTATTTCAGATTACATACGAAGTACACCTTTTGGAAACTAAATTCGAAGAGCACGCAGATCTTAAATCATTTGAAATTCGCAAAAAATACGGGCAAGTGGATAGTGCCATCAATTTAGTGACGAGTTAATTAGTAACAATAAAATTTCGCTTTTAGAAATCTGAAGAAGGAAAGAGCAAACTTTTGGTACAACCGCAATGAGTTCAACATAGCTATTCAACTTTACCGTCGGGCACTTGAATACTTAGATGATAGAGATGGTGATCCAGCATCCAGATGCAAACATCGATACTGAAGACCTACAAGTAACATTCCTAGATGCATACAATATCAATATCGTCTCATAAATATTAAAAATATTTTTTTAAGCTCTCTAACAGCGATCTACAAAGCATTTTGGATGAGAGACTGGTAAAAATCTCAGCCTACGATGCTGCTCTAACTTCAGTGGAACATGTGTTACGATGCCAGCCCAACAATCATAAGGCATTGTACAGAAAAGGAAGGGTGAGTTTTAAACGAAGCTAGCCGCGCTACTGCTATGTTCTAATTTTGACTGATGTTTCAGATTTTAGAAGGTAAAGGGGACACTAAAGGGGCGATTAGTTTGCTACAAAAAGCGGCAACGTTGGAACCTGATAGCAGAACAATTCAACAGGTAAGACCAAAAAATAAAGATAGTTTTGTACTAACAATTTAAGAAAACAAAGAGTTTCATACTCAAACTCATACAACTCGCAGTTACAAATAGAAAATTCGCGACGAAGATTTTCTTCTCAAATTTATTGAGTTCAACCAAGCAAGCTGTGAAGAGTTTCGGTTCGTGAAGAGCTTAATACTGTATGAGTTGTCAAAAAATCTTTCGGTTCCCAAAAAACTCTTAACCACAAAATCGCCCCCAACCTGTCAATAAGACTGCGAGGTATTTTAATGGTCGATTAAATCGACCACTAAATCACTTAGCTTAAACAGCTTCTCTGGACTTAAATCTGATGTTGCTTCTTTAAATTTATTTCAGCCCAAGGATCCGTTTGCGGATATAACGTTTGCGGAGCTAACAACAGGCCAGACTACAGTAGATCACACTTTGAACCAAAAACATCAGCAAATGCGTCACCCAAAAATGCTGACATATTTGCAGATATCTTAGGTGAACAGGGATACAAATTCGGAAGCAAAACACAACACGGTCCGAGGTCAATAAATGAGATGAGAAAAGAAGAACTTGTAAGGGACATGGATCCAGACAAACTTCGGATAATGGAATGGGTAAAGTTTGTAGGAAACTGAATCATCAAATCAAATGTTATATTTTGTGTTTTTGTTTTCTTTACAGACTGAAGGAAAGAAAAATAACATACGTGCTTTATTGTGCTCAATGCATACGGTGCTGTGGACAGATGCAAAGTCGAAAAAATGCGAAATGTCCGCACTAGTAACACGGGTAGATGTTAAAAAAGCTTATCGCAGAGCATGTTTAGCAGTGCATCCTGATAAACCCATTTGATCGTAAACAAGCAGTGTGTCTGTGAATAAGCAGTGTAAATTAAAATTATTAAATAAATAAATTGTAAATTTTTCATTTGCTTTGGACTTGGTTACATGTTGTGGTCTGTTAAAATAAAAAAAAGCTCTCCCACTCGTCTGTTTCTTGTTCCTAGTAATGATCAGCTACTTGGACATCAGAATTCAGAACTCTATTCAATTCAGGATTATTGAATATCTGAGATCAACTTCAATTAACGTCGTGTAGGCGCCAAAAGTTGGGAAGTAATCCTCGTTGGTAATATCAGGTGCGGTGCCTTCGCGTAGTTTGTTCATCCGCAATGCAGAAACATTTTGGGAATTTCTTGGCCCTTGTTGCCTTTTCAGCAACACCTGAAGTAGCTGGTGGAGTTTCCATTTCTTGAACCTGCAACACCATGGAAAAGATAGTATATAAACTAAATCGACAATGCAAACTATAGATGAAAATTATTACTTACAATTTCTTCAAATTTAAAATCTTGGTTGGTTGTTGGTTGAACCTGCAACATCATGAAAAAGATAGAATATAAATTTAATCGACAATGCAAGATATAAATGAAAAGTATTGCTTACAATTTCTTCAAACAAAAATCTATTTACCAGCAGCACTTTCAACGATTTGACGTTTCTCGCTTTGACAACTGGGTTTATTTTAAATCCGGGATCAAAATATAAACCTGGGATCAAATTTTGACAACTGGGTTTATTTCTATTGGATTTAAATTTAAAGAGTGAATAATATGGCCGTAAGCTTCATCATCGCATTTTGCAAAACCGAGAACTCGCATCCAATTATGCTCATACAATTATGCTAGGCGGGGAATAGAATTGGCGAATAAGCTGTAAATAAAATCAATTTTTTTTGTGAATCTACCAAAATCAAGAATTGCTATTTTTGTCTTACAATGTTTTCTCTTCAGCACATTCAAAACTATCTGCAACGTAGTACACTTCTTAGAATTTGGTAATTGGGTACTTGGTCACTCCGGTTACCTCTGGGTCCTTTAGGAAAGGCTGAGGATTGCTTGATTCCAATGACTCGTCCAATTCAGTTGGGAAAGGCTGTGAGTGAAATTCATACTGTTCAGTTTCATACTGTTCAGATTCGAACTGCTGCGAGATGTTTGGATCTGATGAAATTTGAGTTTGAAATTTACATGACTGCGAGGTGCTTGGACTGGATGATGTCTTGGGTTGAAATTTGTGCAAGATGCTTGGACCGGATGAAATTTGAGCTTGAGATTTGTATGGCAGCAAGGTGCTTGGACTGAATGATGTGTGTCGTTTTCGTTGAATTGCGTTGGACGATTTGTACTGATTGTTTTTGCTGAAATGAAAACATTGTAACCAATTGTTTTTGCAGTGCAAACAAAACTTACTTGGTTTGTGTTTTTAAAACACTTTCCCGTCGATATGAACTATACTGCCATCATCCCTTTTACTTGGAATAAATTCATTGAGGTCTACTTCGTCGTACATTGTATCACTCATATTTATTTTTTACTTCTCAATGAAAAAAAAAAACATTTCATTTTGACATTTGACATTTCATTTTACCACTACAAATGCAATCACTCCAAATCTGTCACTTCGCTTAAAACGAATTCCAAAATAGAACGAAAAAGGAGTGAAAGAGTGAATTTGTTTTTGGAAAACGACATAAGTTTCTCCCAAACCAAAGTGTTTTTGCAGTTGCGGCAGCGGCATTTGCAGTTGTCAAAATTAATTTACACAAAGGCATATGAGAGTACCCACACCAGAGATAAGAAATTAATTAGATGGCAAACTTCACACACACATTGAAACTGCCTACAAGCTGATTTACCGAAAATCACCTCTACTACTTTGAGTACAGCTTCCACTCCACCTTTACTTTACACAAAATCTCACTACTACCACTTTGAGTACAGCAAATCTCACTACAACCACTTTGAGTACAGCTTCCACGTATTCACAGCTAGAGGATGTGATTACAAAAACAACAATGTAAGCAAATGGTTGTTGCGGGGCAAGAGAAGTAAAGGTTTGCCATCTAATAATTTCTTATCTCTGACCCACACCAACGCGGCAAAGAGCAGCGACAATCCCATACGTGCAGCGTTTTCACCGCTGCCGATGTTTTTTTTTTCTCTTTTGTCAATTGTCATTTGTCAAATTCGTTTTGCTATTTTTCAAATTTCAATTATTTCATTAACGCGAATTTCTTTTAATATTGATTTCTTTTAAATACAATTTCTTTTCATTAAATCATATGAAAATCAGATTATTATAACAAACGCATTTGTAATAATAAAAGCTTGGAATCAAAACATAGCTTCGACGAGCTCGAAAGGAATTCTCACTGAAATATGTACGTTTGAAGTACTTTCGCGACTTAGAAAAGAACACAGATCCTGGTCCTTGTCCCATTTATTGCATTGAGCTGAAAACGAAGGTATTTTTTCATTGTTTTGCCTACAAAAATGTGAAAGTTGCAGAAATTTTCTAAGCTGTACCGTGCCATCTGTAGACACTAATAAGTAGGTATACCAAAAGTAAGTTTTCATTTTGTTTTCATTTCAATCTCAACAGAAACAAAATACTTTTTTTTTCATTTTCCCCGTGTTGTTTTTGAAGTTCTCAAACTAAAACTCATCGACGCAAAGGACAGAATTATCATATTCTCTTCATGGTAACTAATCTTGGAACCCGTCAGCGATGCATTTAATGAAAACTCCACCACAATTAGGCTGAAATAGTCTGCACAGTCAATCGAGGAATTCAAGGAAGGCCTCGTTCTCAATTTTGCTAACATTCTATAACCAGTATGTTAATGCTTCTACATCATCGCTCACAAGATCTCAATCTAATCGAAGCAACACATGCCATTTTAGTGGAACCGATCCAAGGATCTATCAAGATATCCGGCGAAGAGTACCAGGCTGTTAGCAGAGTTCATCGAATAGGACAAACCAAGTACGTATCTCAACTTCTATTTGAACTATGTAGGTAAATAAATAATTTTGTTACAGACCAACAACAGTTCATCCACTGTTTTGATTCAATGACGGGTGCATCACCCAGAGAACTGCAAGCTCTTGGAACAAGCAATAATCCTACGATGGTGTATGCTATTCTGATGGGTACTTCCAGGCTAATAAAAATAATCATTACATCTCACCAAACATAGCAAATTGTGATCAAATAAAATAAAACTCCAAGAATCCATCAACGGTTATAATACTTCAAATTTCAAAAAATAAAAAGAGAAAACCCTTGGATTCGTGAATTAAAATCACAAAAAGTCTTTCTTTTTTCGTTTAATTCATATTTATATTTATAGCAACTAAATATTTCACATCGTGATTTAGAGATCCTTTATTGAGTTACAAAGTAGGCCTCCAGGAGTGTTGGCGAACAACACTTATCTTAGCTATGATTATGTTTATTTGTCAAAAAATGGATATTGTTGTTCTTTGAAAAGAACTTTTTTAAGAAAAAAAGAGAATAATATTGTAACGTGCGCTTAGTTCGCAAAATAAAACTTCACCTTTCAAATTATTTCTATCACTTTTATTCAGTATCTATACTTTATTCGAACTCAACTCGACTATTGGACTATCACTGGTTAACAGCATTTCACTCTTAACTTTATCACTCTATAATCAAAACTGACTGCTCGTTGCGTCAGCGGTCCTATTTATATAGAACAACACTCATCTAGAGCGTTCCAGTTTCTTCTCCATGGTTTCCACATTTGCTGTCAAAAATCTCTACACTCACACACACTGGCTTACAAGCAATGCCTGTCATTTTATACCATTCCATTATAGTGTTGCCAGTTGTGTTTTCGGTTAAACGTTTTCGATTAGGAAATTGGTATAAATGTTGGGTGTTCATTACACTGCCTCTTCCTTAAGATTGTTCGTCCCGAATAATTCCATCTGCAGCCTCGCCACTATATCGATGCAGCCGGTCACAATGAACTACTTTTAACTTGCCTCTTAATCCTCTTTGGATGCGGTAAACCACGTCGTTAATCCTCGTGACAACAGTATAAGGACCTTCCCAGTTCTGCTGAAGTTTCAGTGACAATCCCTTTTGACGATGAGGATTATAAAGCCACACACGATCTCCTGCTTGGAATCCTGCCGCTGTCGCTTTTGTGTCGTACCGTGTCTTCATCCGGTCGCTGTAGGTTTCTTTTATGGATGTCAGCGAGTCTCTCCTTGAGGTCATCCACATACTCGTTCGTGTCCTGTGGCTCCTCTGTGGGGCATCCAAATTTAAGTTCGCTGGGCAGCCGCATGGTTTTCCCGAACAGGATGTCAGATGGTGTTTGTCCTGTCGAGCTATGTACTGCACTTCTATAGGCCATCAGGAATAGCGGTACGTGCCTATCCCAGTCTCTTTGGTAGTCGCCTACGACCTTGGTGAGGTGTTCTTTCAAGGTCTGGTTGAATCTTTCAACCATCCCATCAGATTGTGGATGAAGCGGTGTGGTTCTGGTCTTCTTGATGCCAAAAAGTCCGCACACTCCTTGGAAGATGTTTGACTCGAAGTTCCTCCCTTGGTCGGAATGGAGTTCCATAGGTACGCCAAACCTACTTACCCAGTTAAACACAATCTGGTCGACCACCGTTTTGGCTTCTTGATTTGGGATGGCATACGCCTCTGGCCATTTGCTAAAATAGTCCATTACAACCAGAATGTACTTGTTTCCAGCGTTGGTCTCTGGAAAAGGCCCAGCCACATCTACTGCAATCCTCTCAAAAAGCGATCCAACGTTGTACTGATGCATCTTACCTTGAATCTTCCTACCAGGTCCTTTGGTTGCAGCACACTTGTCACATGTTAGGCACCACTTCTCCACGTCGTCTCTAGCATGTAACCAGTAGAACCGATGTCGAACCTTCTCCAGTGTTTTGTTAACTCCCAGGTGACCTCCAGAAGGTCCGTCGTGCATCTCCCGAAGAACTTCACTGACTTTCGATTGCGGTACGATCAGCTGCATCACATATGATTTACCGTCAACGGACTCCCATCTTCGCCTGAGGACACCTTCTTGCACATATAGTGAGTCCCACTGTGCCCAATAGGCTTTGAGAACTGGACTCCTGTCAGAAATATCTCCCCATTCAGGTTTCTCTTCATTTTCTTTCCATGCGAGAATGGGTTCGATATCTGGATCCTCCTGTTGGGCGGTCCACACTTCCTCATTGCTCCATCCGCATATGGGGTCAGCTCTTAGTCGCTGAGCGGTAATATTTTCTTTGTTTTCTTGTCGGCTTCAATGCTTGCAATCCTCTTTGCAAGGTCTTCGTGACAATGCGTCGGCGTTTGAGTGCAGCTTTCCTCTGCGGTGTTGAATCTGGTAGTCATAAGTCTGCAGTCTTTCTATCCACCTTGCGACTTGACCTTCTGGATTTTTGAAGTTCAACAGCCAGTTCAGAGCACCATGGTCTGTCCGCAGAAAGAATTTCTGTCCATAGATGTACTTATGGAAGTGCTTTGTTGCCAAGATAAGAGCCAGCAGTTCCCTTCTGGTCACGCGATAGTCTCTTTCAGGCTTCGAGAGGACCTTACTATAATATGCCACCACTTTCTCTTCGCCATCATGCACTTGGGATAGTACCGCCCCGATTCACACGTTGCTTGCATCTGCGTCGATGATGAATGTTTTGCCAGGTGTTGGATGTGCCAGCACTGGAGCGTTACAGAGGCGGTATTTGAGTTAGTGAAAAGATTTTTCACACTCACCTGACCATTTGAACTGCTTCCCTTTTTCGGTGAGCTGATGCAAACTCTTTGCAACTCCAGCAAGGTTCTTAACAAAACGTCGGTAATATGTGGCAAGACCAAGAAAGCTTCGGAGTTGATGTTTGTCCTGTGGTGTTGGCCAATTTTTGACGGAGTCAAATTTTTCAGGATCAGTCTTCACTCCTTGGGAAGAGATGATGTGTCCCAAATACTTAACTTCGGTTTTGAAAAGTGCACATTTTTCTGGATTCAGTTTAAGGTTAGCCTCTCGAAGTCTCTGAAACACGGCTTTTAGATTCTTGCAATGTTGGTCAAATGTTTTCCCGTAAACAATGACATCGTCCAAGTAGACAAGGCACGCTTTCCACGTCAGTCCTTGAAGAACGCACTCCGTCAAACGCTCGAATGTTGCCGGAGCGTTGCATAGCCCAAACGGCATAACTTTAAACTGCCAGAGCCCATTACTTGTAGAAAACGCCGTCTTTTCCCGATCATCAGGGTGGATGTCAACTTGCCAATATCCACTCTTCAAGTCCAGCGTCGAAAACCACTGGGCTCCCTCCTTAGCATCCAGGGTATCACTGATTCTCGGCAGGGGATAGCTGTCCTTTTGAGTCACATCATTCAGCCGTTGGTAGTCCACACAAAAACGAGTGCTTCCGTCTTTCGTTTTCACTAGCACCACTGGTGAAGCCCAAGGACTTTTGGAATTTTCAATAAGACCGTCCTTCTTCATTGCTGTTATCATTTTCTCAACCTCACCTTGTTTGGCCAGTGGAAGGCGTCTTGCGGGTTGACGAAACGGTCATGCATCTCATGTGCTGATGCGATGCTGCACAAACTGTGTCCTACCATATTGTCCCTTTTGCGATGCGAAGATGTCAGTGTACTCTTGTAGGAGATTTTCAGCCATCCTTGTTTGTTGGTGATCAAGGTTGGATGAATACAGTATTTTAGCTCTGATGGTTTTGAGCTCCTCCGGAGTTATAGTTTTTCTCGGGGCCTCGTCTGTGATCTTCGTAATTGCTGCAACCGATTCGCCACGTCCAACGACTTCTCCTTTCTTCAACCTTACATCGTACGGTCTGGTGTTTAGTAATCGTACGGGGACCATTTTGTTTTTCGGTGCTACTAGTGTTTTCCCAATGATGACGCTTTGGGAGGAACACTCTGGGTCTGGTTCCACCATTAGGTATCGAAGGCTTCCAAACTCACCTTCCAGTTTTGTCCAAACGAACACTTCAGAAGAAGGAGGCAGAATCAGATCTTCCGTGATGACAGTCCTCAGTGTCGACGTACTTTCGTTCGAATAGGTCATTGGAAGTTCCTTATTTTGGTACTTCAAAACCTGATTACCGATGTCCAAAATAACTCCGTGCTGTTTCATAAAGTCGATTCCAATGATGCACTCGTCACATATATCTGCCACCAGGAATTGATGAGTAAACACTAGATCGGCCAGTCGGATCTTAAGACACACTTCTCCATATACTCTTGCTGCTTCTCCCGTTGCGGTTCTTAGACGGTAGCTATTGGTGTTATGAAGCCACGTCGTCTTTACCAGGTCTCGACGTACTGTGGAGGCTGTGGCACCGGTGTCGATGGTAGCCACATGTTTGTTCCCGTTAATAGTAGTTTCCACAGTCAGACTTTTGTTGTCTCGTTTGGTCTGAGAGACCTGGATGGTGGTTCTGGGGCCATCGATACAAGAAACCCACCTCTGCCCTTCGAAGTTGGATTGATAGGCAACGCTGGTGTTGTTGTTACCTTGTTCTGGGTTGGATCTCTTGCTTCCACAATGTTGACAAGCGGCTTTATTTGGTGGTAGTCGGCATTGACGCTGTAAGTGCCCGGTCTTGTTGCAGTTCCAACATCTTGCTAGTCCGCTCCGCTGGTTCTTTTGTATTTCAGCTCTTTGGCACGAGCACTCTTCGACTATGGCTTCTCTAAGTCGATGTACTCCATGAGAAGCTTGTTCTGCTGCTTCAATTGTCAATGCGAATGCTAAAGTTTCAGAAAGAGTACGTGTTCTAGCAGTTCGCACAGACCTCTGAAGATTTATATCCGAAATGGCACGGACGAAGGACTCAACAGCAAGCTGGTTGATGATTTCTTCTCCAGCATCCGGGTATGCCAGGTGAACCAGTCTTTCGACGTCTGCTTGGAGCTGCTGTAGACTTTCACCCCTTTTCTGGACTCTGTTATTGAGTTGGACTCGGAAGACTTCTTTCAAGTGGCTATCGCCAAAGCGTTTATCTATAGCTGCCACGAGAGAACTGAAATCGCCGCCCTTACCAGCTGGAACTGTTTGAAGTAATTCAGCTGCTGGTCCTCTAAGAGCAAGAGTCAGTGCAATGTACTTGTCTTCGTCATCCCAGCCATTTGTTGTCGCGGCTGCCTCAAATTGTCTCTTGTAGACTGGCCAAGACGACTGTCCATCAAATGTTGGCGGTTTCATCTCCTTTTCCTTGCAAACTCTCCAGCAGATTCTCGAACTTTGATTTTCCGGATCTGTTCCAATTCCTTGGTCAGAACATCACATCGGCTTTCTACGCCTTCGAAACGATTCTCTACAACAGAAAGTTGTTTTTCCACACCTTCAACGCGTTCGTCAATGGCACATACATTTTTCTCAATGTTGCCCAATTTACCTTCTAGAATGTTTTTCTGACCTTCCAAAACATTCTGTTGCGCCTCAAGTCTTTCGAGAATATTCTGTTGTTCTTTCTTTTGTTCGTTTCGTTGTGCTTCCAGTTGCTCGAGAACATTCTGCTGTTCCTTCTTTTGCTCGTTTCGTCGTGCTTCAAGTTGTTCGAGAATATTCTGTTGTTCTTTCTTTTGCTCATTTCGTTGTTCTTCAATCAGCATCTTTTGTTCGTTTCTTTGTGTTTCAAGTTGCTCGAGAACATTCTGCTGTTCCTTCTTTTGCTCGTTTCGCTGTTCTAACAAAAGTTTCATCATACTAGAAAAATCTACAATTTCACTTACTTCCTCTTCCTCCACTTCTGTTTCAAAAACAAAAGTGTTTACGTCTTCCCCTTGCTGTTCCAAATAGTTGCGCAAGCGCAGGACGAGCTCATTTTTTGATCCCGCTCTAGAAAGATTTCGCTTACCTAACTCACTTTTAAGCTCAATGCAGTTGAGCTCTTCCAACAACTTACCCATTTTCACTGTATTTAATTTTTTTTTTTTTTTTTACACTTTACTAGTCAAACAAGTTTTATCCCACTTCTGACACCAATGTAACGTGCGCTTAGTTCGCAAAATAAAACTTCACCTTTCAGATTTTTTCTATCACTTTTATTCAGTATCTATACTTTATTCGAACTCAACTCGACTATTGGACTATCACTGGTTAACAACATTTCACTCTTAACTTTATCACTCTATAATCAAAACTGACTGCTCGTTGCGTCAGCGGTCCTATTTATATAGAACAACACTCATCTAGAGCGTTCCAGTTTCTTCTCCATGGTTTCCACATTTGCTGTCAAAAATCTCTACACTCACATTCACTGGCTTACAAGCAATGCCTGTCATTTTATACCATTCCATTATAGTGTTGCCAGTTGTGTTTTCGGTTAAACGTTTTCGATTAGGAAATTGGTATAAATGTTGGGTGTTCATTACAATATTTTAATAATAACTTTAACAGTCTCATTCATTGACATATTATATATGGACTACTAGTTGAGTGTAATCTCCATATAAGACTGGCAAAGATATCGAAGCCAAGCGACACTAGCCCTCTTGGTTCCCCTGTCCGCCATTTACGGCAACATTACAATTTTTTCCCAAGAATTAGGTGCCATCTTAAAGTTTGCTGTGCAAACAACAATAAAAACACTTATGCTTTCACGAGAATAACAAAAAAAGACAAGACAACATCTGCCAGTTTGACAACTCGAAAAACACAAGTGTTAGTTTAGTTCTAGATTCGACAACCAGTTGAACCAAGATGCAGCACTGTCGCTTATCGCTGGCTTCACTTTTAAGGAGCCAACTAGCAGTCCATATATAATATGTCAATGGTCTCATTATTTAAGCTAAAAGTTTTTTTTTATGAATAACATCTACCCACAAGCTTTGCTCGATCGCGTTTTAACAAACATTTAGCGTCTAGTAATTAATCCTCTAAATTGATTGGTTTTCCTTCTGTGGGTTCATTCTGTGATTACGGATTCATCCTATTGCTTTAACATTATTCATCCACTAGTTTTTTTGAAGCGCCTTTTGATGTTTTTAGAACGAAACTGCTTGTTGCACCTTTCGGCGACAAATTCAAATGTACTTTAAGTGCACGTTCTCTCCGTGGTGAGTATAGTGTTGTGGAAGCACATTCAATTCGATCTAATCTTTGCTTCTCTTCAAGATTTAACTCTCGTCGTTCCTCCATTGTAAGCTCTTTGAGTTGTGCACTTTCATCTCTGTACAATTAATATAAATAATCAATTTTATCATTTACATAAGCAGAGTATAACTTACTTATAAAAAACAACATTCCCACATGTCGTTGTGAGTTGTTCCTTATCAATGGTTGCAGAATTTGTATACAATTTAATTATTGTACTGTAATAGGCTGGGGTTGAGTTGATCAAAAAAAAACTTTGGTTTCCCATGGTTATGGACTGGCATGCTTGTAGGGGCTCGGCTCGATCTCGCCGGACGGTGTGGGATCTTGTCCACAACCAATAAGGATTCAACCTATTTACAAAAAAATCATGCCTTGATTCGATCCAACCGTGAATGCGAACATTAAAAAAAAAATAACAATTTGTTTAAAACGGGCAGACGTTACCACCAGAGGGCGTCGAGGTCTTGTTCGACGGTGCCTATATCCCACCCTACCTTGAGAGGCGTCGGCAGATTTTCACCTCTCCCTTTTACCTTCGCTTACCTATGCAATTGTTCAGTTCATCATCTCATCACCGAAAACGTCACCTTTCACATCCCCTGAAATGGAAAATTAGCACATATTCAAGCTATACGCTTGAGAAAAAAACATAATTTCAACCATGACGGCATACAAACATATTACTCTTTATTACATCTATATATATCGAAGATTTACATTATAGAAAAGTTTTTATTCAGTTTTAAACAAGTAGCATACTATATTTTAAGTATTATAAATTTAGTTTTAAACCAGTAGCATACTAAGTTTTAAGTATTGTAACGTGCGCTTAGTTCGCAAAATAAAACTTCACTTTTCAATTTATTTCTACCACTTTAATTAGTATCTATACTTTATTCGAACTCAACTCGACTATTGGACTATCACTGGTTAACAACATTTCACTCTTAACTTTATCACTCTATAATCAAAACTGACTGCTCGTTGCGTCAGCGGCCTATTTATATAGAACAACACTCATCTAGAGCGTTCCAGTTTCTTCTCCATGGTTTCCACATTTGCTGTCAAGCATCTCTACACTCACACACACTGGCTTACAAGCAATGCCTGTCATTTTATACCATTCCATTATAGTGTTGCCAGTTGTGTTTTCGGTTAAACGTCTTCGATTAGGAAATTGGTACAAATGCTGGGTGTTCATTACACGGCCCCCTCCTTAAGATTGTTCGTCCCGAATAATTCCATCTGCAACCTCACCACTATATCGATGCAGCCGGTCACAATGAACTACTTTTAACTTGCCTCTTAATCCTCTTTGGATGCGGTAAACCACGTCGTTAATCCTCGTGACAACAGTATAAGGACCTTCCCAGTTCTGCTGAAGTTTCGGTGACAATCCCTTTTGACGATGAGGATTATAAAGCCACACAGGATCTCCTGCTTGGAATCCTGCCGTTGTCGCTTTCGTGTCGTACCGTGTCTTCATCTGGTCGCTGTAGGTTTTCATCCGTTCCCTTGTTCTTTTATGGATGTCAGCGAGTCTCTCCTTGAGGTCGTCCACATACTCGTTCGTGTCCTGTGGCTCCTCTGTGGGGCATCCAAATTTAAGTTCGCTGGGCAGCCGCATGGTTTTCCCGAACAGGATGTAAGATGGTGCTTGTCCTGTCGAGCTATGTACTGCACTTCTATAGGCCATCAGGAATAGTGGTACGTGCCTATCCCAGTCTCTTTGGTAGTCGCCTACGACCTTGGTGAGGTGTTCTTTCAAGGTCCGGTTGAATCTTTCAACCATCCCATCAGATTGTGGATGAAGCGGTGTGGTTCTGGTCTTCTTGATGCCAAGTAGTCCGCACACACCTTGGAAGATGTTTGACTCGAAGTTCCTCCCTTGGTCGGAATGGAGTTCCATAGGTACGCCAAACCTACTTACCCAGTTAAACACAATCTGGTCGACCACCGTTTTGGCTTCTTGATTTGGGATGGCATACGCCTCAGGCCATTTGCTAAAATAGTCCATTACAACCACAATGTACTTGTTTCCAGCGTTGGTCTCTGGAAAAGGCCCAGCCACATCTACTGCAATCCTCTCAAAAGGCGATCCAACGTTGTACTGATGCATCTTACCTTGCATCTTCCTACCAGGTCCTTTGGTTGCAGCACACTTGTCACATGTTCGGCACCACTTCTCCACGACATCTCTAGCATGTAACCAGTAGAACCGATGTCGCACCTTCTCCAGTGTTTTGTTAACTCCCAGGTGGCCTCCAGAAGGTCCGTCGTGCATCTCCCAAAGAACTTCACTGACTTTCGATTGCGGTACGATCAGCTGCATCACATATGATTTACCGTCAGCGGACTCCCATCTTCGCCTGAGGACACCTTCTTGCACATATAGTGAGTCCCACTGCGCCCAATAGGCTTTGAGAACTGGACTCCTGTCAGAAATATCTCCCCATTCAGGTTTCTCTTCATTTTCTTTCCATGCGAGAATGGGTTCGATATCTGGATCCTCCTGTTGAGCTGTCCTAACTTCCTCATTGCTCCATCCGCTTATTGGGTCAGCTCTTAGTCGCTGAGCGGTAATATTTTCTTTGTCTTCTTGCCGCCTACAATGCTTGCAATCCACTTTGCAAGGTCTTCGGGATAATGCGTCGGCGTTTGAGTGCAGCTTTCCTCTGCGGTGTTGAATCTGGTAATCATAAGTCTGTAGTCTATCTATCCACCTTGCGACTTGACCTTCTGGATTTTTGAAGTTCAACAGCCAGTTCAGAGCACCATGGTCTGTCCGCAGAAGGAATTTCTGTCCATAGATGTACTTATGGAAGTGCTTTGTTGCCAAGATAAGAGCTAGAAGTTCCCTTCTGGTCACGCAGTAGTTTCTTTCAGGCTTCGAGAGGACCTTAATGTAATATGCCACCACTTTCTCTTCGCCATCATGCGCTTGGGATAGTACTGCCCCGATTCCAATGTTGCTTGCATCTGCGTCGATGATGAATGTTTTGCAAGGTGTTGGATGTGCCAGCACTGGAGCGTTACAGAGGCGGTTATTGAGTTCCTGAAAAGATTTTTCTCACTCACCTGACCATTTGAACTGCTTCCCTTTTTCGGTGAGCTGATGCAAACTTTTTGCAACTCCAGCAAAGTTCTTAACAAAACGTCGGTAATATGTGGCAAGACCAAGAAAGCTTCGGAGTTGATGTTTGTCCTGTGATGTTGGCCAATTTTTGACGGAGTCAACTTTTTCAGGATCAGTCTTCACTCCTTGGGAAGAGATGATGTGTCCCAAATACTTAACTTCGGTTTTGAAAAGTGCACATTTTTCTGGATTCAGTTTAAGGTTAGCCTCTCGAAGTCTCTGAAACACGGCTTTTAGATTATTGCAATGTTGGTCAAATGTTTTCCCGTAAACAATGACATCGTCCAAGTAGACAAGGCACGCTTTCCACGTTAGTCCTTGAAGAACGCACTCCATCAAACGCTCGAATGTTGCCGGAGTGTTGCATAGCCCAAACGGCATAACTTTAAACTGCCAGAGCCCATTACCTGTAGAAAACGCCGTCTTTTCCCGATCATCAGGGTGGATGTCAACTTGCCAATATCCACTCTTCAAGTCCAGCGTCGAAAACCTTGGGGCTCCCACCATAGCATCCAGGGTATCACTGATTCTCGGCAGGGGATAGCTGTCCTTTTTAGTCACATCATTCAGCCTTCGGTAGTCCACACAAAAACGAGTGCTTCCGTCTTTCTTTTTCACTAGCACCACTGGTGAAGCCCAAGGACTTTTGGAATTTTCAATAAGACCGTCCTTCTTCATTGCTGTTATCATTTCCTCAACCTCACCTTGTTTGGCCAGTGGAAGGCGTCTTGCTGGTTGACGAATCGGTCTTGCATCTCCTGTGTTGATGCAATGCTGCACCAACTGTGTCCTACCATATTTTCCCTTTTGCGATGCGAAGATGTCAGTGTACTTTTGTAGGAGATTTTCTTGGATGAATACAGTATTTTAGCTCTGATGTTTTTGAGCTCCTCCGGAGTTATAGTTTTTCTCGGGGCTTCGTCTGTGATCTTCGTAATTGCTGCAACCGATTCGCAACGTCCAACGACTTCTCCTTTCTTCAACCTTACATCGTACGGTCTGGTGTTTAGTAATCGTACGGGAACCATTTTGTTTTTCGGTGCTACTAGTGTTTTCCCAATGATGACGCTTTGGGAGGAACACTCTGGGTCTGGTTCCACCATTAGGTATCGAAGGCTTCCAAACTCACCTTCCAGTTTTGTCCAAACGAACACTTCAGAAGAAGGAGGCAGAATCAGATCTTCCGTGATGACAGTCCTCAGTGCCGACGTACTCTCGTTCGAATAAGTCATTGGAAGTTCCTTATTTTGGTACTTCAAAACCTGATTACCGATGTCCAAAATAACTCCGTGCTGTTTCATAAAGTCGATTCCAATGATGCACTCGTCACATATATCTGCCACCAGGAATTGATGAGTAAACACTAGATCGGCCAGTCGGATCTTAAGACACACTTCTCCATAAACTCTTGCTGCTTCTCCCGTTGCGGTTCTTAGACGGTAGCTATTGGTGTTATGAAGCCACGTCGTCTTTACCAGGTCTCGACGTACTATGGAGGATGTGGCACCGGTGTCGATGGTAGCCACATGTTTGTTCCCGTTAATAGTAGTTTCCACAGTCAGACTTTTGTTGTCTCGTTTGGTCTGAGAGACCTGGATGGTGGTTCTGGGGCCATCGATACAAGAAACCAGTCTCTGCCCCTCGAAGTTGGTTCTTACTCGTTTCCCTGATGGGAAACGGGCTGATACGCAACGCTGGTGTTGTTGTTACCTTGTTCTGGGTTGGATCTCTTGCTTCCACAATGTTGACAACCGGCTTTATTTGGTGGTAGTCGGCATTGACGCTGTAAGTGCCCGGTCTTGTGGCAGTTCCAACATCTTGCTAGTCCGCTCCGCTGGTTCTTTTGTATTTCAGCTCTTCGGCATGAGCATTCTTCGACTATGGCTTCTCTAAGTCGATGTACTCCATGAGAAGCCTGTTCTGCTGCTTCAATTGTCAATGCAAATGCTAAAGTTTCAGAAAGAGTACATGTTCTAGCAGTTCGCACAGACCTCTGAAGACTTATATCGGAAATGGCACGAACGAAGGACTCAACAGCAAGCTGGTTGATGATTTCTTCTCCAGCATCCGGGTATGCCAGGTGAACCAGTCTTTCGACGTCTGCTTGGAGCTGCTGTAGACTTTCACCCCTTTTCTGGACTCTGTTATTGAGTTGGACTCGGAAGACTTCTTTCAAGTGGCTATCTCCAAAGCGTTTATCTATAGCTGCCACGAGAGAACTGAAATCACCGCTCTTACCAGCTGGAACTGTTTGAAGTAATTCAGCTGCTGGTCCTCTAAGAGCAAGAGTCAGTGCAATGTACTTGTCTTCGTCATCCCAGCCATTTGTTGTCGTGGCTGCCTCAAATTGTCTCTTGTAGACTGGCCAAGAAGACTGTCCATCAAATGTTGGGGGTTTCATCTCCTTTTTCTTTGTAAACTCCACAGCAGACTCTCGAATTTTTCTTTTCCGAATCTGGTCCAATTCCTTGGTCAGAACAGAGAACTGTTTATCGCATCGGCTTTCCAAACGATTCTCTACAACAGAAAGCTGTTTTTCCACACCTTCAACGCGTTCGTCTAGGGCACATACATTTTTATCAATGTTGCCCAATTTGCCTTCTAGAATGTTTTTCTGACCTTCCAAAACATTCTGTTGCGCCTCAAGTCTTTCGAGAATGTTCTGTTGTTCCACCTTTTGCTCGTTTCGTTGTTCTTCAATCAGCTTCTTTTGTTCGTTTCTTTGTGTTTCAAGTTGTTCGAGAACATTCTGCTGTTCCTTCTTTTGCTCGTTTCGTTGTGCTTCCAGTTGTTCGAGAACATTCTGCTGTTCCTTCTTTTGATCGTTTCGATGCTCTTCCAGACGTCCGAGAATATTCTGCTGTTGCTTGTTTTGTTCTAATAAAATCTTCATTATACTAGAAAAATCTACACTTTCATTTACTTCCTCTTCTTCCACTTCTATTACAAAAACAAAAGTGTTCACGTCTTCCCCTTGCTGTTCCAAATAGTTACCGCAAGCGCAGGACGAGCTCATTTTTCGATCCCGCTCTAGAAAGATTTCGCTTACCTAACTCACTTTTAAGCTCAATGCAGTTGAGCTCTTCTAACAACTTACCCATTTTCACTGTATATAATTATTATTTTTCTTTTTACTTTTTTTTTTTTACACTTTACTAGTCAAATAGTTTTATTTACACTTCTGACACCAATGTAACGTGCGCTTAGTTCGCAAAATAAAACTTCACTTTTCAATTTATTTTTGTTCCACTTTATTTAGTATCTATACTTTATTCGAACTCAACTCGACTATTGGACTATCACTGGTTAACAACATTTCACTCTTAACTTTATCACTCTATAATCAAAACTGACTGCTCGTTGCGTCAGCGGCCTATTTATATAGAACAACACTCATCTAGAGCGTTCCAGTTTCTTCTCCATGGTTTCCACATTTGCTGTCAAGCATCTCTACACTCACACACACTGGCTTACAAGCAATGCCTGTCATTTTATACCATTCCATTATAGTGTTGCAAGCTGTGTCTTCGGTTAAACGTCTTCGATTAGGAAATTGGTATAAATGCTGGGTGTTCATTACAGTATTATAATTTTAGTTTTGACCAAGGAACATACTATGTTTTAAGTATTATAATTGAGTTTTAAACAAGTATTATACTTCACTTTAAGTATTATGCTTTAGTTTTAAACAAGTAGTATACTTCACTTTAAGTATTATGCTTTAGTTTTAAACAAGTAGTACACTTTATAGAATGTAAATAGAGAGTAGGATAAATTCAAGTGATTGGGACAAGGATTTAATGCTTGGGCCTTACCCAGCTTCTGCCCTTCTAAGTAGTAGTAGTAAGTCCAATTTTATCCTACCTCAATTGAGCTCAATGGGGGGCTACGGATATAGACACAGCGCAAAAACGCTCTTTTTATTTCGGGTTATGAACAATCAGGGAGAAACCAGGTACTTACACGTTACACCTCAATCTCTATTTCGATCTATCGACCAATTACTATGAATTTTTACAATTGAATTTAAGTTCAGTTTCAAACAAGTAATATGTTTTATAAGTATCTTTAGTTTCAAACAAGTAATATGTTTTATAAGTATCTTCAGTTTTAAACAAGTAATTTGACTTTTGTATTGAGGATAACGATTGGTGGATATCTTAAAAGAAAACTTGAAGATCTTGAATTGCTGGTTTTCCTTTTCTTGATTTGCTTTTCTTGATCTTGATAGAAGGTCGTGATAAAATATTTTCACTTTTTCTTGATTTTTTTAATCTTGATAGAAGCTCGTGATTAAATACAGAGAGGCGATCACGACTTCCGGAGGACTGTCGGTGATCGCCGAGGTCGAGGTTTCTATAGTGCAAAATAAAAAAAGGAAACGAGAAGGAACTTGACAAAACTAAAGGATGTACAAAAACTACACATTTAGAACAAGGAATACACTCACCGACTATATTCGACACTTTTACTTGACGAACGAATAATTTGCACTGCAATTTTTTTTTGTTTGGGGCTTTATCCTCCCTTTGGGCTTTTTGGAGACCACTTCTGGGTTGATGATTTTCTGTTTTCTTTTTTTTCTTTGTTTGTTGCGTCGAGCACACTTGCACAGTTCAAATATACCGGAATTGTGAATCGATATTCAATTGAAGCACTGAATTCTGGGGTTAGATAAGAAGGTCTATTTTAAATTACTTTGGCGAGTTAATTAAACTTTACTTTCTTTTTTTTTCTGAATGCTTCAGATTAATTTTTAGATATGATAAAAAAAAATAGCATACAAAATTTTAAGTATTGCTTTCAGTAGGTAGTCGGTGTTCTCCCGATGGCGTTCGTATTCTGACTGTGTCGATGCCAAGTGTCTGTTGTTGCGTTACCTATCACCGTCACGAGTTCTGTCTTTGGTCTCCGTTAACGCACATCGTTCGACCGCGCTAACACCTGTTATGTTATTGATATTCAACAACATGAAATTAACCTACTTGGCCCGTGTAAGGCGAGAACCCTAGTTCTGGTCAGGGGCACCCGACCACCAATGTACATTTGGATCCATACACATGGATCCAAGATTATTCAAAATTATAGGGGAAAAGGAAGGGGGAAAGCCAGCGGATAAAGGCACACTGGGGCCAATTAATATGGGAGGCGACGAGGCCTACTTAGCAGAGATACCATTTGGTATCTCTGAATGCACCTGAGAATTAAAAGTTAGTTTATTTTGTTATAAAAGAACTTACTTCTTTATTGGCTGCTAAATAAAATATACAAAAATAAGTTTACTAAATTGTTTACTGCAACTTGCTGATTGTTACTGACTGTTACTGATTGTTACTGATTGCAATTGACTTCATTTTTCATTTACTATTTATACCAAATTAATTGTCCATGAATTGTTATCGATGTTATCGACATCAATTCATTTTCTGCTAAGCCAAGAATTTGTTCTTTGCATAAACTAATTTCGTCACTGCCCGACTTTCGTCACTGCCCGACTTTCATGAGTGCAATTCAACTCGTCAGCATTAGGTCTCTGGCCTGTTGTTGGTTCATATGGTGGTCATATGAATCAGCAACTAGGTTTTTATTATTCTTTTTGCCCTTCCGTTTCGGTTTGGCGACAAACCGATGACCGGGCATTTGTGAATTATTAATGGTCTATCAAGCGTGCTCGTTTGTTTATTTACAAACGAACCGCTTGATGACCTTGATTCGTATATTTTATTTGAATCATTTTGAGTTGGGTTATGGTTTATTGTGTTGTTTGAGTTTTTTATGAAACTCTTAATGCGTTTCTCATACAACACAACACCTCCCCCCTTCAAAACCGCGATTTTTGTTTAGAAGAGACAAAAATTGCCAATCGAGTTTACCGCCCACATGAGAGTCCGACGAATTTATACAAAAATGTTTGTTAATATTATCATATGCCAAAATATCTACAGAAGGTATTCTTGACTCAGCATTCCAGACAAAAAATTTGAAAAGTCTTAAAGTAATCTTATAAATTAACACGGAAGGAAAAAAAAAAACTAAAAAATAATTCTTAATTGTAATCCTCCAGTCAATGTAGTTGTTTCCAGGGGGGATCGACCGGTAGTGGTTTCTAGAAGTTGTTTTCTTCGGGTGTAATGGTACCTGGACGACGTCGGTTTCATTGGGATTTCCTTAGCTTTTTAGTTAATTTTATAAAATTTTGAAATATCATTATGTATTTTGATTAATATTATAAAATATCTTTCCTATTTTATATTTTTTTATTTTTTTTTTCTTAAAAGAATACATATTTATAGTAACTCAAGTTTTAGTCTATTTTTTCATAGAATCATGGTTTTAAAATAAATTTTTTTTTTTTGTGTTTTTTATTTAAAAATGGTTTTTAAGTTTTTAAAATGGGTGTCATAAATTTTCAATATAATTTTAGCAATCTTAATAACTTTTAGATGAACTTTTACTTGTATTAGATTAGATTTAGATTTTATTTTTTTTTTTCTCTTAAAATCATTACAAATTACAATTTTGTTTTGTTTTATAATAAGAAATAAAAGATAAAAATAAAATAATAGGCTGTGGTGTTACCGTCTGCCTGATTGACTTTTGAAACTGTATTTAATAATATAATAAAAAGTGATACATAATCATAATTAATTTTTCTTTTTCTTGAAATTAGTAAATAAAGACAT
Organism: Melanostoma scalare; assembly: GCA_949752695.1. Taxonomy (NCBI): domain Eukaryota; kingdom Metazoa; phylum Arthropoda; class Insecta; order Diptera; family Syrphidae; genus Melanostoma; species Melanostoma scalare. Next base: position 103,594,233 of record OX456984.1, on the reverse strand, counting down.
TTTTAAGTGGAAATTTTTCCTAAATTAAAATATATTAAGGAGTAGGACTTTTAGTTTAGTCAAAACGGAAAAAGTATACATTGGTATTTTTTATAGACATTTCAGTTATTCAAAATTTGATTTATGAAAGATCTAATATTTTTGATTTAAAAATGTTTTGGACTTTGAGTTTAGTTAAAACGAAAATAAGGAATGTAAATAATAGGGACTTTTAGTTTAGTCAAAACAAAAATAGGATACGTTAGTATTTTTTTTTTTTTTTTTAAACATTTTCATAATTTATAACTTGATTCTTGAATGTATTATACTTGTATTATATTTAAAGCTTTGACGGGGTGTAAGGGTTTGTTTGTGTATGAAATGTTGTGTATACTTTAAGTATTTTAAGTGGAGGTATGTTGTATATCAGTTGGGTGTGTAAAATTGTTTTGGGGCTCACTATCTCCCATCTTTTAATTTTTTTTTTTTTTTATTATATATGGTGGCGCTTTAATTCTTTTCCTTAATTTTTTTTTTTATGTATTTTATAATTTTTTTTTTATTTTTTTTTTTTTTTTTTTTTTTTTTTGAAAGCGCTTTTATTATTATTATTATTTTTTATTTTTTTTTTTTTATTTTTTTTTTTTTTTTTTTATTTATTTTTTCAAAATTTTGTATCGAAATTCGGGATAATCCCGAATTTCTTCCTTCAGCGTTTCTGTGAATTTCTTCACATCGTCCTCTTTGGCTGGCAATTTTATTTTCTTCGTCATGTTGCTGTATTTCTTCTTCTTGTATGTTTATTATTGCTGATTGACTATCGTTCAACAAAATCGGAAACAAATGGATTTGTTCAAGTGTAAATGCTTTAATGTTAAAAAGTGGAAGTATTATGCGTATTATCAATTTTCCTCTCATTGGTTGTGTTTTAATTTGAAATGTTTTACCTAATATTTCCGTTAGTTTTTCTTTGTTGGGAATTGTGTTCTGAGGGCATGCTTTCATACATAAATCTGTTAGATCTGCCGATGTTATCAGAATTGGATGAATTTGGTTCTGTCTTGTGGAGGATATTATGTCCAAAACTACCTGTTGTCTACTCTGAATCTCTATTATCAATAGTAAAAGAGTTTCTAAAATTGTTTGCACCTCATTTTCTTGCATTATTTCGGTGTTAATTTTTTCGTTTAACTGGTTTATTTCAGTAAAAAAAAATTTGTTTGCAGATTCTATTTTATTTCTACATTAAATTCCGTAGTGATTCATTACTCAAAAAAAAAATCATTGGGCTAATGGTTACTACTATTACAAAGAAAACAGACAGCAATTGCCGATTTATACAAAAGTTAAAAAAAAACAATTGCTGATTCATACAAAAATTTTGTTTCGTATTTTCGGTTTTCGTTCAAGAGGTTTAGTGGTCGTGAATGTAATTTGATCGTTTATTGAAACTGTTTACTGTTGCGCATTATTGGCGTGTGCCGTTGATTTTTATCATGTTAATTTCAATGCGGTCTTTCTTTGATGAATTTGAACATGTGTTATTGAATGAATGTGAAATTGAAGAAGTGGTTTTACGTAGTGACCTTAATATTTATTATTGTTATATATATTTTTTTTTTTTTTTTTTTTTTCAAATCGACAGTTTTCGATTTTAAAGTAGGTTCAGTTTGTTTTACTTTTGCCTTGCCATTTTCACTTTATGAATGAAATGGAAACATGTATACAGACTTTGTGGGGTTAGTAATATGCATTTGTAGGCATTGTATATATTTTTGGTTTTAGGGGAGCGTTGCTTAGCAAAAAAAATTATAGTAGGAAAAAGAGTAGCTGTTATTCGTAATAATGTTTGAGACGATTATTATGAATGGTTACCTGTTTTTTCTTAATTAATATTACACTATCTGTGGGACTCGTAATTTGTACCACAGGATATGGTCCTGTCCATATTTCAGATAATTTGTGTTGTCTATTCTCGTTTTTCAAAAGTACTTTGTCTCCTACGTGAAAAGTTATAGTTCTTATTTTATTGTCGTAATAATTTTTTGAATTCTTTTTACTAATAATCAAATTTTTCCTAGCTAAAGAATGTATTTTCTGTAACTTATACCGTAAAGTATAATAGTAATTTTCGTTGTCGTATATGGGTTCGGGTTCTTTTTTAAGGTTTGAAGGTATGTCGGAAGTGAAGCCAAAAAGACAGTCCATAGGGGTAAACTTAGTCCCCTCATGAATGCTGTTGTTATAAACAAGCGCGGCGGTTCTAAGAAATTGATCCCAAGATCTTGGGTTTTCATCGCAGATCGTTCTTAAATATTCTACTAATGGTCTATGTGCCCTTTCCAATGCACCATTCGATTGAGGGTGATAGGCGGTAGTTTGCAGTTTTTCAATTTTAAGTAATTTGCATACTTGTTTAAATAACTTGCTTAAGAAATTTGTCCCTTGGTCTGTAACTAGTTTGTTGGGTATTCTGTATCTTGTTATGATTTGTTCAAAAAATATCTGGGCTATTGTTACGGCTTCCTGGTTAGGTATTGCGTAGAAGTCTACGTATTTAGTCAAGTTGTCTTGAAACGTCAAAATGTACTTGTTTCCTGAGTATGATTCTTGCAGTGGTCCTACTATGTCTAGATAGACTTTGTCAAAAGGAATTTGACTTGTGTCAGTAATTATCATTGGCATTTTTGTTTCTGGACTTGATTTCATTTTTTGGCATTTTGGGCATTTCCTTATGTATTTGGATATGTCCTGGAACATTTTTGGCCAAACGTAATTCTTTCGGATTCTTTTATATGTGTTTATGACACCTTGGTGTCCGCCAAACGGAGAGTCATGATAATCTCTGAGTACATTCAATATTTCTTCGGGCTTATCGATCTTCTGTCTGTTATATTTGAAGTCTTCAATTTCATTTATTGTCGATGTGTTTTGTTGGGTAATATTCACGTCACTACAAGATTCGTCAGAGTCGTGTCGTTTAATATTAGTGTCTTCTTTGTCTAGTAATTGTAAAGCTCTCTGAGCTCTTGTTACGGCTAAACAAGTTTTCTCACGTTCTTGGTTCTTGTCCTCATCAGATACCATTAGTGGTATTCTACTCAGTGCATCTGCATTGACGTTAGTTTTACCTGCTTTATATTTTAAACAACAGTCATACTCGGATAGTTTGTGGTGGAACCTTATTAACCTTGACGTGGGGTCTCTTACTCTAAAATTACCTGTCAATGGTTCGTGATCTGTGTATACTATAAATTTTCTTCCTAACAAGTAACATCTAAAATTTTTGGTCGCCCAAACAACAGCTAACATTTCTTTTTCTATAGTGGAGTAGTTTCTTTCTGCTTTGTTTAATGCACGACTAGCGTATGCAACAGGTTTGTCTTTCCCTACTTCTCCTTGCGAGAGAATTGCCCCTATCGCTTCATTGCTAGCGTCAGTCGTGAGAATGAATGGTTTCTTAAAATCGGGATAAATTAATAACGGGGGTGTTACTAGCAAGTTCTTTATTGTTTGGAATGCTTCTTGACATTTGTCTGTCCAAGTGAATTTAACGTCCTTTCGAGTAAGATTTGTCAGTGGTCGAACTATTTTCAAAAAGTTTGGAATAAATTTCCGGTAGTAATTGGCCAAACCAAGGAAGGATTGTGTTTGCTTCATCGTGCGAGGTACAGGGAAGTTTTGCACACAACTAGTTTTTCCTGGATCGGGGAGTGCTCCTTCTGCGGAACATTTGTGTCCTAAATATACTACTTCTCGTCTGAGAAATTGACATTTCTCTACGTTCAATTTTAAGTTATGTTCTCGCATTCTCTCGAAAATTAACTCCAATTTTCTGTTATGGTCTACCAGATTTTTTCCATAGACGACTATATCATCTAAATAGACAAAGCATTCTAGTCCTTGTAGACCAGTAAGGATATAGTTCATAAGTCTTTGGAATGTCGCTGGAGCTCCTTTGAGTCCAAAAGGCATTCGCTTAAATTCGTAGTGGCCATAGGCCGTACTAAAAGCTGTTTTTTCCCTATCTTCTGGATGGACAAGAACTTGATGGTAACCACTGGCAAGATCCAGTGTTGTGAAATATCTAGCATGACCAAGTTGGTCAAGTATGTCTTCGATACGAGGTAGCGGGAACGCATCTCCTATCGTGCATTCATTCACCTTACGGAAGTCGACTACTACCCTCCAACGTACTTCTCCGTCGGGTCCTGCTTTTTTGGGTACCACTAAAAGTGGTGAGTTCCAAGGACTTTTGCTGGGTTGGACTATGTCGTTTTCTAACATTTCAGCAAGTTGTTCATTTATTATTCCTCGTTGTTTCTCAGGGAGCCTATACATTTTGGTGTTTATAGGGGCTTGGTCTTGGTTAATTGGGATTTTATGCAGCATGGTTGTAGTGTGAGTGAGTCTGTCACCCGGTAGGAAAAATATGTCATTGTATTTTGAACAAAGGTCTTCTATAGATTCTTTTTCTTCTTCGTTTAGGCTATCATCTTTGTTCAATTTGGTTGTTAATTCTTGTATTCTATTGTTTACGAAACTATTTTGGGTTATTGTATGATAACATTCTACCTTGTCAGTACAAAAATCTTTTTGGTGGGTATTAATATCTACTACATCGAAATCTTTTAGGGGGGCCATTTCCAGCTCGATATGTGTTATTTTGATTTCATGTTGATGTGTATTTATTATGGGTACTACAACGTGTCTTTTATTGTCTCCTATCAAACAGCTACCCAAGAACACTCCTTCCTCAATTTGTTTGGATAGACAGATCATGGCTTCTTCACTTCTGTACGGTAGTTCTACAGTCATTCTCGATCTAGAGGGAATTTTCAACCCTTCCTTTAGATTGAGTTGAATTGTTTTATTGCTTTTTGGTTGGTTTTTTATTACTAAATTTATTTCAGAGGTATTCTTTTCAACTATGCTACTGTTTTTGTCTTTGTTTTCTTTGTCAGACTCCCATCTTGTTAAAGATACAAATTTTTGTGTTGAGCCTAATTTGAACTCTAGATCACCTGAGTTAATAGCTTTAAGAGTTTTTAGTCCTGATTGGAATATTTGTCGACATTTATTATAGTCTGGTGTCTCATTGTACTTCAAAGAAGCGACATATTTTATGAACTCCAAAATTGCATTTGGTGTCTGATTGTGGTATAGTTTTTTCAAACTTAATGTAACATTACCCATAAAGGTTTCTTTTAACTTTTGGACCCTTAAAGGAATTTTAAGAAGATTTTCTTGCTCCCAAGGCAAAATCACTCCTGACCACTCGATAAGGTTATATCCAAGGATCTCGAAATCTCCTCGCATGGTGATTACACCTAGGTGAGCATCTCTAGAGGTGTACTCAATTGTACCATGGTGCATTTTCTTAGGATTTGGTTTGAAATTTTCTTGGGTGTAGTGACTCGCTAAGCCGAAATCTACCAGATACGCTTGAGTGGTATTGTCTTTTTCACAACCTAATAAGATGTTTGTTCCTTTTAAATCTGTATGGGCATAGGTTCTGCCGTGAATGTATTCGTACACATCTAATATCTGTAACGCTAAACGGTAGATGGTATGTTCTGGAAACTTTCTTCCGTTTTCAATGAAAAGTTTCCAGATATTATCTCCGTACCGTGGCATGACCAAAAAACGGTGTAAAACATTATCATAGTCGTGTGATCCAGTACCTACTAGATAGGGTATTCCTAAAGATTTTATATCGTGAAGTTTTTTAAACTGTGTAATGTCCTCTGAATGAGTATTATTCATATAGAAATGCATCTCCACAAAGAGTGTCCCACTATCGTGTGGTTCAATCTTCGCGACGTACTTATAGTCAGATGTTTTCTTTTGTGAGTTTGAGGCTTTACATGCTGAGTATACTTGACCAAAACTTCCTAGACCTATTAGTGGTCCTATTTTCCATGTATTTCTAAATGAATCTGTAATAATTTCTCCATTGGGAATCGGGTTTACCTCCGAGTTCTTGACTTGTAAGCTGTCCTTATTTTTTATTGGTTGTTTCACTATCTTAATTGTATTATCTAAATTTGACCTAACTAGTTTGTATGCTTCTCCTATTGTATTTATTTCAGCATTATTTAAATCTAATCTTTTTTGATTAATGGTATTTAGTATTCTACAAACTATCTCTTTTAATATGTCCGAGAGCATTATCATTATAAGAGTTATGAAGTAAAGTAAATATGCTTTAATTGGGTTGAACATTTGCAAGTTCAATTTTTCTTTTGTTTGTATATATTGCAGGTCTTGCTGCTGTGATTCACTTTCGGAGTTAACTTGTGGGTCTGCAGTGTGCAGTGTCATATGATTTGTTTTGCTTTCGGTTGTATACCGAGTTTTATTTTTATTTTTTGGTTTGTTGATATCGGAGATATCTATAGTCATTATTCTATTTACTTCGTTTTGAAAGTTTCTTCCATCATAAGCCGGCCTTTGTCTGAGAATGTGTTTTTTCCGCTCATGCGAAGATACGTTTTGCACATTTTCAGTCATTCTTCCTTGTTGCTTTTCTTCTCTCGTTTTCACCATCCTACCGGCTGCGCCATTGTTATGTTATTGATATTCAACAACATGAAATTAACCTACTTGGCCGGTGTAAGGCGAGAACCCTAGTTCTGGTCAGGGGCACCCGACCACCAATGTACATTTGGATCCATACACATGGATCCAAGATTATTCAAAATTATAGGGGAAAAGGAAGGGGGAAAGCCAGCGGATAAAGGCACACTGGGGCCAATTAATATGGGAGGCGACGAGGCCTACTTAGCAGAGATACCATTTGGTATCTCTGAATGCACCTGAGAATTAAAAGTTAGTTTATTTTGTTATAAAAGAACTTACTTCTTTATTGGCTGCTAAATAAAATATACAAAAATAAGTTTACTAAATTGTTTACTGCAACTTGCTGATTGTTACTGACTGTTACTGATTGTTACTGATTGCAATTGACTTCATTTTTCATTTACTATTTATACCAAATTAATTGTCCATGAATTGTTATCGATGTTATCGACATCAATTCATTTTCTGCTAAGCCAAGAATTTGTTCTTTGCATAAACTAATTTCGTCACTGCCCGACTTTCGTCACTGCCCGACTTTCATGAGTGCAATTCAACTCGTCCGCATTAGGTCTCTGGCCTGTTGTTGGTTCATATGGTGGTCATATGAATCAGCAACTAGGTTTTTATTATTCTTTTTGCCCTTCCGTTTCGGTTTGGCGACAAACCGATGACCGGGCATTTGTGAATTATTAATGGTCTATCAAGCGTGCTCGTTTGTTTATTTACAAACGAACCGCTTGATGACCTTGATTCGTATATTTTATTTGAATCATTTTGAGTTGGGTTATGGTTTATTGTGTTGTTTGAGTTTTTTATGAAACTCTTAATGCGTTTCTCATACAACACAACACACCAATCAGAAACGTCCACGTCGATTATATACTCGGTTTTTGCATCCTTTTCTATTATTGGACGCACTCACTCAACGCACTCAACATCGGTTTCTCTCTGCCGACCACTACGACCCCCGACGAGAGTCAGTGCCTAGGAGCAGCCACACTTGTTTTCGGGGATGGCCGCCTGTTTGAGAGTTCGACTCTCGAACTCTACAGAACGTCAAAACAAATGTCAACGTAAAAAGTGTTTTTACTTTCCTAGCACTAGCATCTTCAACAGATCTATATTTTAATGAAAACACTCCTATAAGCAAATGTATTAAAAATTTATATCTAAAAATCTTTAGGAAATGCCTGAATCAAAGTCAGCCAAAACAGGTTCCTTGACTCCAAAGCCTGCACACCTCGAATACAAGAACCTACAAGACCACCTCCGAACCCGTTCACGCGATTGTCTGATAAGAAATTCATTGGGATCAGCCGTATTGAACCGAATTTGCAAATAATCAACCAGAAAGTACCTCAGCAGTTTGGAGAAGAAAAATGAATATTGGCGACTATGAAACGCTTCCACTTACAAGTGTTTAAACCAAGATGGTGTGGCTGGTGCCTGTGCTGCCGCAACTACAACACCATTAGATGTTGTGAAGACTTTGCTGCATACCCAAGAGACGGGTTTTGCGCGTGGTATGTCAGGCTGTTAAACAGATTTACTCCTTAGCTGGTACAGGAGGCTTTTTTTTTCTTTTAGGTGCATGCCTACGCGTGTGCTATATTCAATGCCTGCCACAGCCACCTGCTGGTCGACATAGGAATTCTTCAAGTATTATCTAGGCGGCATTGGTCGTGATCGACACGAAAAATCTTCTCCAACCCAAAGATACACCTTTAGCTAAGACGTCAAAGTCACATTCATCGTTAACAACGAACAGCGAGTTTGGTGCCGAGATTGCCTAAAAAAGGAGGATCGACTTGGATCGAACCTTTGCAGTGACGATAAAGATAAAGTATTTTACCTTTTCTACTTATTGTCGCTAACTCATCCTCTTCTTTTCAGGTGTCCATTACAAAGCACTGGGCTAGGTGGAGGACCTTACGACGACGAGGAAGTGAAGAGGACGGCTATTGCTTTCCAATGAGTTCCAACGTATTCATTTTAAAGTATTGTAACGTGCGCTTAGTTCGCAAAAATAAAACTTCACTTTTCAATTTATTTCTACCACTTTTATTCAGTATCAATACTTTATTCGAACTCAACTCGACTTTTGGACTATCACTTGTTCACAACAATTCACTCTTAACTTTATCACTCTATAATCAGAACTGACTGCTCGTTGCGTCAGCGGCCTATTTATATAGAACAATACTTATCTAGAGCGTTCCAGTTTCTTCTCCATGTTTTCCACATTTGCTGTCAAAAATCTCTACACTCACACACACTGGCTTACAAGCAATGCCTGTCATTTTATACCATTCCATTATAGTGTTGCCAGTTGTGTTTTCGGTTGAACCTTTTCGATTAGGAAATTGGTATAAATGTTGGGTGTTCATTACACTGCCCCCTCCTTAAGATTGTTCGTCCCGAATAATTCCATCTGCAGCCTCGCCACTATATCGATGCAGCCGGTCACAATGAACTACTTTTAACTTGCCTCTTAATCCTCTTTGGATGCGGTAAACCACGTCGTTAATCCTCGTGACAACAGTATAAGGACCTTCCCAGTTTCGCTGAAGTTTCGGTGACAATCCCTTTTGACGATGAGGATTATAAAGCCACACACGATCTCCTGCTTGGAATCCTGCCTTTGTCGCTTTTGTGTCATACCGGGTCTTCATCCGATCGCCATACACTGTGACCCATGTCCCTGTTCTATTAGGTCTATCTGTAAGCCTACCCACCTCTATGTTTGAATCACAGACATAACAATTTCGGAACCACTTCTCCACGTCACCTCTAACATGCAGCCAGTAAAAGCGTTTTCGCACGTTCTCCAGCGTCTTGTTGACTCCCAGGTGGCTTCCTGTAGGGCTTCTATGCGTCTTTTGTAAAACCTCCTTGATTTTCGATTGAGGAACAATAAGCTGCATTACAAAAGATTTACCGTCAAGAGATTCCCATTTGCGCTGGAGTACTCCTTCTTGCACGCGAAGCGAATCCCACTGTGCCCAATAGGCTTTGACAACAGGGCTTTGGTCAGAAATGTCGTCCCAGTCAGGTTTCGTGTTGTTCTCTTTCCATTTGAGAATCGGTCCGATGTCTGGATCCTTCGTTTGAGCAGACCTCAATTCTTCCTTCCATCCGAATATGGGTTCCATTCTCATCCGCTGAGTCTTGGTCTCTACTTTCCCCCAGCAATTCCATTGGGGGTTTTCTACCTGATGTCCAATTCGGTATTGATAAGTCTGCGGTCTTACTCTACAGCTCACGGATTGATTTTCTTGGACTTCACAACGTCGACAAGAAGTTTCAGTTTTAATTGGTGGAAACCGGCATTGTCGCTGTAAGTGCCCCGTCTTATTACAATTCCAACATCTGGCAGGTCCGTTCCGCTGGTTCCCTTGTAGCTTAACTCCTGGGCATGATCCAGCCTCGAATATGGCTTCTCTTTGACAATGTACCATTTGAGAAGCTTGCTCAGATGCTTCCATCATTAATGCAAACTCTAGAGTTTCAGAAAGAGTTCGTGTTCTAGCAGTTCGCACAGATCTCTGAAGATGTTTGTCAGAAATGGCACGAACGAAGGACTCAACAGCCAGATGGTTGATGATTTCTTCTCCAGCATCCGGGTATGCCAGGTGAACCAGTCTTTCGACGTCTGCTTGGAGCTGCTGTAGACTTTCACCCCTTTTCTGGACTCTGTTATTGAGTTGGACTCGGAAGACTTCTTTCAAGTGGCTATCACCAAAGCGTTTATCTATAGCTGCCACGAGAGAACTGAAATCGTTGTTCTTACCAGCTGGAACAGTTTGAAGTAATTCAGCTGCTGGTCCTCTAAGAGCAAGAGTCAGTGCTGTGTATTTGTCTTCGTCAACCCAGCCATTTGCTGTCGCAGCTGCCTCGAATTGTCTCCTGTAAACTGACCAAGACGACTGTCCATCGAATGTTGGTGGTTGTACTTTTCTTTGCTTTAGACAATCTCCACAAGTTTTCCGTAGCTCCATTTTCCGCATCTGGTCTAGTTCGTTAGCCATGTTTTCGATTCGTTTCTCCAAAGTGGCAAGCTGACTTTCGCATTGACTCTCAAGCTTGGAAAATCGTTTCTCAACACATTCAATGCGTTTTTCTAGGCCACAAACATTTTTCTCAATGTTACCCAATTTGCTTTCTAGAATGTTTTTCTGACCTTCCAAAACATTCTGTTGCGCCTCAAGTCTTTCGAGAATATTCTGTTGTTCCTTCTTTTGCTCGTTTCGTTGCTCTTCAATCAGCTTCTTTTGTTCGTTTCGTTGTGCTTCCAGTTGTTCGAGAACATTCTGCTGTTCCTTCTTTTGTTCGTTTCGCTGTTCTAACAAAAGTTTCATCATACTAGAAAAATCTACACTTTCACTTTCTTCCACTTTTTCCACTTCTGTTTCAAAAACAAAAGTGCTTACGTCTTCCCCTTGCTGTTCCAAATAGTTACGCAAGCGCAGGACGAGCTCATTTTTCGATCCCGCTCTAGAAAGATTTCGCTTACCTAACTCACTTTTAAGCTCAATGCAGTTGAGCTCTTCTAACAACTTACCCATTTTCACTGTATATAATTATTATTTTTCTTTTTACTACTTTTTTTTTTTTTTTCTTTTTTTTTTTTACACTTTATTAGTCAAATAAGTTTTATTTACACTTCTGACACCAATGTAACGTGCGCTTAGTTCGCAAAAATAAAACTTCACTTTTCAATTTATTTCTACCACTTTTATTCAGTATCAATACTTTATTCGAACTCAACTCGACTTTTGGACTATCACTTGTTCACAACAATTCACTCTTAACTTTATCACTCTATAATCAGAACTGACTGCTCGTTGCGTCAGCGGCCTATTTATATAGAACAATACTTATCTAGAGCGTTCCAGTTTCTTCTCCATGTTTTCCACATTTGCTGTCAAAAATCTCTACACTCACACACACTGGCTTACAAGCAATGCCTGTCATTTTATACCATTCCATTATAGTGATGCCAGTTGTGTTTTCGGTTGAACCTTTTCGATTAGGAAATTGGTATAAATGTTGGGTGTTCATTACAGTATGTAAGATTCCTATGTATGTACCTATTAGATTTAAATACACGATTTTTTGTGCCTTCGTAATTGAAGGGAATCGTAGATTTTTCTTTTTTTCTTTTTTATTTTTTTTATTGTTGCGCTATCCCTGGGCATACAAGCTAATTGTTTATGTGGGGAAGAACCCTCGAAAGCCGGGCTACTGACTTCCGCTCACATGGAATGTGAGCGTATCCCATAAAGGTTCAGATACGTAGATATGTAGTGCCTAGTTATGTTAATGAGGTTTGTATCTATACTGCTTAAATACACTAATGTACTGATGGTGGTATGCCACAGTAAACAACAGATCAATAAGATACCTAAGCATACGTAATTCATAAGTAGAGAGTAAATACTATAGGTTGGAAGGTAATTCAATTGCACTACAATAATCAATAAATAGTAATATACTTATATAATATAATAATAAATTAACATAAAAACATCACAGGGTCTCAAGGACATCACTGTTTTAATAAATAAGTAATAAATTAACATAAAATATCACAGCGTCTTATGGGCATCACTGTTTTAATAAATAAGTAATAAATTAACATAAAATATCACAGCGTCTTAAGGACATCACTGTTTTAATAAATAAGTAATAAATTAACATAAAATATCACAGCGTCTTAAGGACATCACTGTTTTAATAAATAAGTAATAAATTAACATAAACTTAATAAGGCAGGTACATAGGAAATAAATAAGCTAAAAGATAACTAGAATAGGAATAAATAAAGGTAATAAATAGAACGTATAAATACATATAATGCTTAAGGAGACAATAAGATACCCATAAGTACGAATATGGGATACGTAGAACGTGTAGGTACATACATAGTGTAACAAAAAAAAATTAATAATACGTAAGTACGAGTATGAATATTATGCTTTAAGAAGTCTTTTCACTGTTTTATGTCCTTTGCATGGAAAACACCAATAGTTTTTCCAGCTAAATTTTCTAGTTCATACAAGTTCTTCCCTATTGCTTTTACTATCCTACACTTAACAAACTTAGGACATAGTTTAGCGCTTAAATATTTGGAACTATCGCTTAGAACAAAATTTCGTTTGTATACTTCTTGCCCAGGTATAAAACGTATGTTGCGAACGCGAGTGTTATATTTTTTAGCGTTTTTTTCGTTCGCCTTCGCGATATTATTTTTGATTTTATCTCGTATGCACTGTAGTCGAGTATGTATAGAGAGGATCATTAATTCGCGGTCCTCTATAGAATTGAGTTTTTCTGCGAGATCGTAGCAAGTCCCATGTGTCATCATGTTTAGTAGTTAGTTTTGGTATGTTCTGGCACAAGGGTACAGGGTTGTACAGTATGTGGTACAGCAGTCGACATGAGGGTACGAGGGTACAACAGTCATTCTAGGATGATGGTACGATGGTACAGCAGTCATGGTGTACAGTATGTGGTATGTACATATATGTGAAGTGTCCTTTTACAATTTATGTTTTTTGTGTACTGGGAGCGGGGGTTCGAATTTTCCACAGGTAATTTTTTTGTTGCATCTTTTGCGGGATTGTTTTTTAATGTTTGCGTTTGGTAGATAATAAAAATAGATTATCATGATGGTATGAGGGAGAAGCTAAATGCATTCATATAGTAAGTTGTTGAAAGGATTCTTTGTTGGTATAGATTACCATGGTGCGCGGCCTTGGAGCTATACAGAAAAAAAATACCCAACATATACATAGAGCGTCTACTGTTGTAGTTGATTAAAGAAATGAGTCACGGTTTATCAAATCATGTTTCAACATGTTTATTGAAACCTTTTCATGATAATGATTGCTTGTGTTGGATATAGGGAGATGTATGTAGGTATGTTTATTTATAGATATGTACATACTATACAATTTCATGTTTCAACATGTTTATTGAAACCTTTTCATGATAATGATTGTTTGTGTTGGGCATAGGCAGATGTATGTGTGTAGGTAGGTATGTATATTTATAGATATATACATATGATGCAATTTATAGTAGGGTTTTTGATTTTTTGAGAAAAAAAATACCTATAAAAGGAGCATTTTGAGAACGTGATAGGACATTATGTTTTTGGGAACAAGACAGTCAAGTTCTTTATTTTTTAAATTTTTCATTGAAAATCTGAGTTTTGTTAATTATTAAACAATCAAGTTCAAATTTGTTGAATTTTTCTTTGAAAATCTGAGTTTTGTTAATTATTAAACAATCAAGTTCAAATTTGTATTTTCATACATATTTTTTTTTTTGTCAATAATATTTAAATTTTTAAAAATGTTTAATTGTGAAAATAGTGAAAAATCATTCGTCTAAAAGTCGTCTTTGACAAGACACATCAACCATATCCATAGCGAAGAAGGAAAAATATTTAAGTGCAATATATGTGAGAAGGTTCTGTCTAGGAAAGACAAACTTGACGAGCACATCAGAAATAAACATTCAGCAGGAGCTGTTGTAATTAATGAAAGAAGTGTGAGAAAAAGGGAACATTCTCCTCAACCTTCAACATCTAGAGCAATTTTGAACAAAAGGCCTAGAATAATTACTAATGACAATTGTTATATCTGTGAAGAAGATGTTGTAGAATGGAGTGAACACAATAAAAAAGCTTCTCATATGACTCTAGTTGATCAAATACATTCGGAAAATGGTGATGAAGGTTCTCCTCAAGAAAATGTTGATGGAGGTTCTCCTCAAATTTCATATTGCTACATCTGTGAGAAGGTTATCGAGCAAGGAAAAATGATCCATCATCAAAGAAAAGCTTCACATAGAGCACTTGCTATGCAGCTCCTGACCGAGAATGTTAGTGTCATAAGTGGAGCTTTCAAAAATAGAATTAAGACCTATTGTATAAAGATTGCTGATGAATCAATTTTGGATGTCGATGTTTTGTTTGACCAAAATAAATACCTCATAAAACAGTTGCTGGAAAACGAGATTGGTATTTTAGGTTCATTGAAGCTAAACATTGAACTTTTCGGTGATTTTGTCAAGTCCAACAATAGTCCTGATGAACTGATTTCTGATGTGAAAAATATTCAAACAAAAATGTGTGTGGTACTGAATGAAAATGATATTGATGAAAAGCTTCAGCAATTTATTGATGAAATAAAAGCCAAATTAGAAGAATTTCAAGAAAAAGACAGCGGATGGGCTTTGTTATCATTTGTGCGAATTGAGATCAACATCAATAAATACCAACCTGTTGGAGGATCATCGTATTTTGAATTACCAGCTCAAATAAGAAACAAAAAAGCATGCATAAACGTTCAAAACAATGATCAGTACTGTTTCAAATGGTCTATAATAGCTGCTCTCGCAGTAAACATATCAAATCCTCAAAGGACTATTTCATATCCATGTGAAAAAAACATTGCTGACGAAACAATAGGATTATGTAACCAAATCATAAGCTTTAAAGACTTGCAGTTCCCTCTGGCTATAAAAGATGTTAAAATATTTGAGCAGAACAATCCTGAGATAAGTGTGAATGTATTTGGTTATGAGATGAGTAAGAAAACTAAAGATGTACAAATAATAATCGGTCCATTCTATCATACACAAAAGGAAAAGAGTGAGCATATAAATTTACTCTTTTGTGAGAATGAAGATGGTCGAACTCATTATGTTTTTATCAAAGACATGTCACGATTAATCAGATCACAATTAACAAAACGTATAAATAAAAAACATTTTTGTAATGGTTGTCTACAAGCTTTTGCTAATGAAGATTCATTAAAGAAACACAAAAGCGAATGTTGTAAGATCGTTACAATAATGCCAGAGGGAGATAAGAGCTCATTAAAGTTTGAGAAACATGGAAAGAAGTTGGAAGTTCCATTTGTAGTTTACGCTGACTTTGAGTCTATTCTACAACCGATAAACCATCAACAGCCCAACCCGGATTTTTCTTCAACAACAGCATGTACCTTGCGCCTTTTCCTATTTTATTAAATGTACATTTGATGAAAAGTTTAACACACAGAAAACATTTGTTGGTAAGAATTTAAATATGAATATAATAATATTTCCCAATATTTTTTTTTTTTTTTTTTTGCATTTCAGAGACTAAGTAGTACTGAGCTTAGAACAGAGATAAGAAATTAATTAGATGGCAAACTTCACACACACATTGAAACTGCCTACAAGCTGATTTCACTACTACTACTTTGAGTACAGCTTTCACGATTGAGCTTACACAAAATCTCACTACTACCACTTTGAGTATAGCTTCCAACACATTCCACCGTTTTATTTCTATAAATTCCACCTTAAGGCCACGTCTGGCTGCCGTTTTGTATTTTGAAAGCAAGAAACATTTAGTAAAAACTTTTAAATATATATTAAAATTGTGAAATTCAAAGCTTGGCCACGCGGGGACCTCAAATGCATACGCACATGCCTAAAACCCGGACCACCATCAGACCAAAACTGTGAGCATCAGAAGAAACTCCTATATTGTTACAAAATCTCTTCTTTTCAAAAAAACGTTTTTCAATTTATCAAACTTAAAGAAAAGAATATAGAAAAATTGTAGTGTGAAAATAAAAACAAAAGTTTTTATTAAATGTTTCTAGGATAGTAAAACGCTTTCAAAATACAAAACGGCAGCCAGACGTGGCCTTAAGATGGAATTTATAGAAATAAAATGGGGGAATGTGTTGGAAGCTGTACTCAAAGTGGTAGTAGTGAGATCTTGTGTAAAGTCAATTCACAGACGGAGGATGTGATTACAAAAACAACAATGTAAACAAATGGCTGTTGCGGGGCAAGAGAAGTAAAGGTTTGCCGTCTAATTAATTTCTTATCTCTGGCTTAGAACAAGCTCATATGTACATACTTATATACGCTCTTCATCATGAATGCAAGTGTTAGTATAACACCAACACCAGCACATAGAGAACGTAAGAATAGTAAAAAAAAAAAAAAAAAGACATTATTACAAGAACTTTCAAATAAATACTACAAAATTATCTTCAATAAAGTACACTATAAAAAAAACAAGACATACAAAATGTGATATAATAAACAAAAACATACAAAATGTGATATATAAACTAAAATTAATTGAAACATGCAAACATGCAAACTAAACTTAAGAAAGTGGAGCACTGGTTTTTAACAAATTTTTTAGACTAGATTTCATTGACATATTATATATGGACTGCTAGTTGAGTGTAATCTCCATATAAGACTGGCAAAGATTTTGAAGCCAAGCGACACTAGCCCTCTTGGTTCCCCTGTCCGCCATTTACGGCAACATTACAATTTTTTCCCAAGAATTAGGTGCCATCTAAAAGTTTGCTGTGCAAACAACAATAAAAACACTTATGCTTTCACGAGAATAACAAAAAAAGACAAGACAACATCTGCCAGTTTGACAACTCGAAAAACACAAGTGTTAGTTTAGTTCTAGATTCGACAACCAGTTGAACCAAGATGCAGCGCTGTCGCTTATCGCTGGCTTCACTTTTAAGGAGCCAACTAGCAGTCCATATATAATATGTCAATGCTAGATTTACTTAAATTGAAATCAATTAAACATGAGTTAAGATTAAAAAGTCTACCCATACGAGTCAATGGCTCATTCATGCCATAATTCGTTCTATGGTAAGGGCAGTATATTAAAACTAAGTTGCGCAGGTGGTAAGATCCGCCTCGAAAGTTGAATTGAACACAAGAAAGTAACTCAGGTGCATCGATATGTCCGGTAATAAGTTGATGAAAAAACACCAGATCATTAATGGTACGCCTTTGAGAAAGAAGTTGCATATGTAATAATTGGATTCTGTGCTCATATGGTGGTAAATCATAAGGGTTTACCCACGGAAGCCCTTTAAGAGCGAATCTTATGAATTTATGTTGTACTGATTCAATTCTTGAGCTGTGTATTTCATAAAAAGGGGACCACACTTGAGAAGCATACTCTAGATGAGGTCGTACTAAACAATTGTATAGAGAAAGGGTAACATATGGGTCTTGAAACTCTTTTGACCATCTTTTCATAAAACCAAGCATACTATTGGCCTTACTAACGATGTAGTTGACATGTTGAGTAAAGTCCATATTGAAACTAAAATACACGCCAAGATCCTTAAAACATTTCACTTGACTCAAAATATTATTGGAAATAGAATAACTTGGGTTGCTAGGTTCCTTCTTTTTAGAGAAAGTCATGCTTTGGCATTTATTGGGGTTTAGGTTGAGCCCGTTTTTAAAACACCAAACTGCAAAATGATTAACATCGGATTGGAGATGAGAGCGATCAAGCGAACCAGTTATCTTTTTAAAAATTTTCATATCATCAGCAAAAATTAATATTTCACTGAAGGAAATGCAAGACGCAACATCATTGATAGCTAAAATAAATAGAAGAGGTCCTAAATGACTTCCCTGAGGTACACCTGAGCCAGCATTAAAAGGGTGGGAAAAGATATTACGGAACTTTACTTGGTATGATCTCATAGATAGATATGAAAGTACCCAATCAGTGAACACAGGTGGGAAGCCCATTGCCTTTAGTTTGAACAGAATAATCTTGTTTGAAACTGATCGAAAGCTTTAGAAAAATCCGTGTAGATGCAATCGAGCTCATTACCATTTTCTAGTGCTAAAGGACATTTTTGAAGAAAGCATAGCAGGTTTGTGACAGTCGATCTATTTTTGACGAAACCGTGTTGCTGTGTGCAAATAACGTTTTTTACACTGAAAGCCAGCTGTTCACATACTAGTTTTTCAAATAGTTTAGGAATGCTAGAAAGTTTGGCAATGGGTCTATAGTTTTTTATATCACATTTGTCCCCTTTCTTAAAAACTGGAGTGAATGATCTTTTCCAAAGTAGAGGGAATTTACTAGATTTCAAAGAAAGTAAGAACAAATATTGTAACGGGTATGCTAAGCATGACCTACATTTTTTTAGTACAATGGGAGGAATGCCATCCGGCCCGGAAGAAAAATCGTCATTTAAGGTTTCAAGACTCCAAAAAAAGTTTATCAATTTCAATAACAATGTTATTAAAGCATACTTGATTACAGTTGCGAAGATAACTGAAGAAATCAGCATCAATGTCAAGAGTAGTATCGCAAAATGAGCTGCGAAACTGGTCAGCAAATGCATAACAAATATCAGAGATGTTCTCATAAGAACAGTTCTCATAAACAAAACTAGCTGGATAACCATCTGATTTTTTCTTTGAGTTAACAAACTGCCAGAACGTTTTTGGATCCTTTTTAAAAGAGTATCCCATTCGGTCAATATAATTTGAATAAAGATTTTTAGAAAGTGTTTTAAATTCTTCAAAAAGAAAAACGTAAAACTCATAGTCGGAAACGGAATGAGTTTTAATATAAGTGTTCCAAGCTTTATTTCTTTTATTTCTTAAGATTTTCAACTCTTCATGGATGGTTGGAGTCAGAATTTTTAAAATTTTTTTTAGGAATTGATTTTTCTATACATCTATAGAGAATCAAATAAAAGCTGCTAACAGCTTCGTCAATATTGGTTAAAACTGATATGTTTTCGATACCAGACATAATTAATTCACCACAGAGCAAATCGAAATCAGCTTTGCGGTAGTCAAACACATAGGAACAATCCTGAGAGTTACTATTAGTGTGGATTTCACCACTCAAGTCAAGAAAAATATCCAGAGGTGGGTGGTAGTCATCTATGTTAGTTTCATCAAGGCTAGGATCAGTAATACCGAAACTAGATTCAATAACAACGGTACTAACAAAGTCTGAAGAGAAGACCAAATCGAGAATTCGATTTTTAGAGTTTTTGATACAGCTTACTTGCCGTAAGTCGGTTGATGTTAAATTATCCAACAACATTAATTCCTGTTGAGGTGAAGTCAAAGATGGTTTAAAATAGGTTTCATCTGAAGATGGTAACCATTGAATATAAGGTAAATTAAAGTCACCTAAGAACAATACATAATTTTCAACGCACAGCAATTCATTAATATAATCTAAAACTAACGTTAATTCTTTATAAGATGAAGCAGAGCTCTTTGGTTGAATATATGTATTTATGATATAAACAATTTTTGATTTGATTGTGACTTTGACACATAATACATTTACAGTTAAATCAAATGGAAAGGTTATAAGAGAAGACATATATTTGCTACGAACAGCAGTAAGTACGCCACCTCCAACTTCCGAGGGTTTATTGTAGGTACGATCTTTTCTATACACTAAGTACTGGCGGTCAAACAATTCAGTATCTAAAATGGCAGAGTTAAGCCAAGTTTCAGTCAGAGCAAAAATGTCATGAGAGAATGCTTGGGAGTTGTTATAGAGATTAGAAGTTTTACTGCGAAGCCCTCTTACATTTTGGTAGAAGAGGGAGATAATTTCAAGTTTTTTGGTCCCTTATTGACGGTACTTTTACTATGACGAGCTGAAAATTCTTTAATAAGAGTATCAGCCGGCCAAATCTGAGGGTTGCAAATAGGGTCAAAAAGCGTTGGAGAAACAATAATCTTAAAAGAAGCCGCATAGTTGTTAGGCTTACTTATTTTATTACACCTAACAAACGAATCGTTTGTGATGCATTTATTAGTTTTAAGGTGGAAAATTATGTCTTCTGGAGTAGTATCTGATTTGAGACGAGATATAAATATAGTCTTTGGTTTAGGCACTGATTCCACAAACCGTGGGGGTCTATCATGATCAGATATTATAATAGCCTCATTGTTCGAAACCATAGGGGCGACAGATTCGATTGGATTAGGTGAGTTTGGAGAGCTTAAAGTGACTATTTCAGTCGTGTTTGAATTATAAGGCTAATCGGATTAGGCTGAACAGAAGAGCTTAAGTTGAGTATTTCAGTCACATTTGATTTAAGAGGTGTAGCTACATTGCTTCGCAAACCACTTCGTTTCGTACCAACAATTACAGAGGACACGCTGTCCTGTTTTTTCTTCAAACCCTTACTAGATTTTAAGGATTGGTAGGAATTAGAAGGAATAGGAGGAAGTTGAAAGTCTAAGTCGTCAGTAAAGGTAGAAATATCTACCGAGTACTGGGCGCTCGAGAATGAGTTGACATTAGCAACTGCTATATTAAAACAGCTTGAAATTTCATTAATACCCTTTGATATTTTTGTTATATCATTTTTAAATGATTCTAACTTAAAGGCTAATTGAGAAAGAGAAATTTTTCTACAGTTGCTGCAGTACCAAAAAGCAATTTTCGATGCAGTAACTTTTTCAATAAATGCACTTGTAGAACCAACACATTTTGCATGGAATGCTTTGCCACATGGGCCAAAGCAGGCAAAAAGGGGGTTGTTGTTGGAGCTATCAATGCACTTGTCTGCTGCGCAATTCATTTTCTAATTTAAAATTTTTTGAACAAATCAAAATGAAAATAGCAGAAAAAATAAAAAAAAGAAATAAAAAAAATAAAAAAAAAAAAAATTTTCAAGGGAAGTACCGGGATTGATCCTGAGTTATTGAGATTCAAAGTCGAAGCTCATTTCATTTTTTTTTTCATTTTTAATTCATTTTTATTCAATTTTTCTTATATCTACTTACATGCTAACAAAAATGTGTAAAATTAGCTTATATAATAACTTAATTAACTTACTGACCCTAGGCGGGTACTCTAAATTATTCAATATCTTACTACTAGTGCCTTTCGGCCTTAAGATACCTTATGAATCAAAACTAGAACAAGTTAAAACTAAGAAAATTTTAAAAAACTTAGTTATATAGATCATGTTTTTTGTTTTCTTAAAACTAATTAAAACTAATTAAAACTAATTAAAACTACTTAAATCTACTTAAAACTAGAGCAGCCACAGAAGCTTTTGGGTTTTTTTTTTTTTGTATTTTGTATTTTGTAATTTTTTTTGGATTTTTGTATTTTTTAATTTTTTTTTTTTTTTGGTTTTTTGTATTTTGTGATTTTTTATTTTTTTTTTGATTTTTTTGATTTTATGTTTTTTTTTTTTTTTTTGATTTTTTGTGATTTTTTTGTTTGCCACTGTGTCTACCCCCTATACCCTAAGACTTACACGCTAAACCTGTGTAAGCCAGCCATTGGCGACTCGCTATCATTATCAAATTCTTGTTGTTGCTCCGACAACCACCAGAACATATTCGACGTTTTAACAACGTCACGACGATCGCGATCTGAAACCGCCCTACTGAACCGGAGGAGCTCTACAGCTTCTCCGCCTACTGCGGTGACGTCTCGGTTGTAAAGGAGTCGTCGTTCCACGGACTTACGGCAGACGTGGTAGATTAGCGGAACCGCCAATCTATCCTGAATCAACCCTACCATATCAAAATAGAGGAAAGCCTCCGGTGGGACAAATCCACTGAAGCGCGTTTTCTCCATATATTCAGTGTTGGGGTAATAAGCCCCAAAAATCAGGCCATTGGTCGAGGTCATCGCTCTTGCAGTGTGACCACGAGTCAGTTTTATAATGAAGTTGTCGATCCTGTTTATTTGAGCCCCGTTGTAAAGGACCTCATTAGGATAATATTTTCTGTACTCCGACTCTGGTGTTCTGTGCAATCCAAGACAGGTACGCAGACACTGTCTCTCAAACACCCGAATCTTTTCCATTTGAGACGCTGTAACATTGAACCACACGGGGCACCCATAGACAATCATTGGCCTTATGAGGGCCATGTAGCAAATCACCTTCACTCTGCTATCAAGTTGACTGCTGTGAAACAGTCGCCTTGTCAGACCAAAAGCTCCTCTAGCCCTGGCCAGAGCCGCATCCATATGTTTGTTAAAATATAGATACTGATCTAGCCAGATGCCGAGGTACTTGACTACTACTTTGTTTGGCAGTGGGTGGCCATGTAGATCAACGATCACCAGCTTTCGCCAGTTCTTTCTCGTATCCCATGAGGCCCGAGCCAACGAGGTTCTAAACACAATTGTTTCCGATTTCTGGACGTTGATTTTCAACTTCCAGTCATCGCAATATTGTTGGATCTTATCGAAGTCACGCTGCAAAAGTATTCTGATGACTTCAATCTTTGGACCTGTTCTGTACGCAATAAGGTCGTCGGCGTACGCTATAGCATGGTGAAGAGAACCAATTAGATCGCCGGTGAAAATGCTAAATAAAATAGGCGAATTCACCGCCCCCTGTTGTAGACCGTTCTGTATTTTAAAAGTTCTGGTAGAAGTTATATTGCAACTTTTCACAACAAACGTTCTACCATGAAGCATGTCATTCAGAATATAAAGCAGTGGTTTACTCATGCCATATCTGATCAACTTATAGAAAAGACCGTCTAACCAAACGGTATCGAAAGCCTTCTCCAAGTCAACCAGACATGCACCCGTACACTGATTTTTAGCTTTGTTCCATTGAATATCTGATACTAGTTTAGACGCGGCATGTGTGGTATCATGGCCCGCCTTAAAACCGAACTGATTTTCAGGAATAATATGTTTGTCCTCAGCCCATGTGGACAGAGCTCTATTGAGAACTTTCTCGAATACCTTGCTGATACTCGGAAGAAGACTAATTGACCGGAGATTTGCTGGATTGGAACCATCCTTACCTTTTTTAAGGAGAGGATGGACCACTGCCGTCTTCCAACGCACTGGATAATATGCATTATTCAGCGCATTGTTGAACAACGTGGTGTATATGTCCACCGCTTCCGAAGGGAGGTTTCGCAGCACAACATTGGGTATGCCGTCGACTCCTGCCGACTTCTTTTTCTTTATTTTGTGAAAGATGTCCACGAGGTCCATCTTAGAAACGAACAGGGTGTTATCCCCGTTTCACTGGGCGATGACTGCATTTGCAAGTCGGTCGTCATTGAACCTAGTGAAACCAGGATTCTCGGATCGCCAATGCGAGATCTCGTCTCTAAGATAGAAGTGTCCAACGAAGGCTCTGTTCTCAAGGTCGTAATTCGGGCGAATGCACTCATTCACCTTATATACTCGCTCGAAAACAGCACCCACCGTCTCTACCTTCTCCTGAGCATCTTCCACTATAAAGTGGTCATCATCCAAGATGGCCTCATCCGGATCTATCCCTATTGTCAAAAGTAAGTTTTTGTTCTCTGTCGTCCTTTGGAGTTTAATACCCTGAAGGTCATTTTGATCTTTTCTCCTAAAAATTTTATTTATTTCCGGAAACATACTCGGGTTGTTGGACTGTACAGCCCGAATTTTGTTGTTCCAGAAAAGAGATATAGATATTCTGTAATTTTCTTTTATTAACTGTTGGAGATTTTTGATCTGTGACTTCAGAGTTCTAATCTCCAAATCGTGTCGGTCAGTAAACCTCCTGTGCAAGAGTTTGAGTCTTGACAGGAGTCTACTTTTTTGTTTGTAAAGTGCGTCTATTGTCGCGTTTCTGTACATGTTCGTAGAGTCATGTTGCCTATATTTAGGAATTGTCCTGTCCATTGTGCTACGGATTGCATCCTCCATACGTTGCAGGTACCCATCGATCTCAACGTTCGACAGATTCCTGTTGCATGGCGGCGCAATACCGTTCGAACGAAGTTCCCTTGAGACGGCACCGGAAAAGCGCGGCCAACGTGTCTTACCGTAGTTGTAAGAGTGCGTCGGCACGTACTCCTCCAGTTCCACAAGGTTGTTCGGAAGCAGTATGACGGTGGCAAGTCCACAGTGGTCACTGTCGTACTCAACCGTCGTCAAACAATTTTTCGTCCGTCGAAGAATGTCGTCGGTCAGTTTAAGTCTTGAGTCTAAAAGCAATAGATCCAAAAAAGAGCCACTTCGAGGATATGAAGGCCTGTCAGTAGCCAGCAGATCGACTTTACACTCAATGCTGTGGAGCCCCAGCCAATTGAATAGCTGGGTCCCCCTTGGATTGGCTAATTGATTTCCCCAATCTTGGTGTTTAGCATTGTAATCACCGGCCAAAAGGAAATAGTTTTCTTCTGAGTTCAGTTTCAGACATCGAAAAAGTGTTTCAAGCTCTGTTATAAAACATGAATTTTGAGAAGCCTCCGGCGCATAGATCGCGACCACATACAAGCGCCTCCCCTGTTGGAGAGGGATGCATACGATACACGCTTCAAGCAACTGGAATCGGCGTACTTCACCACTATATATTACCTTATGAGCAATGCCCTTACGTATGAAGATCGCAACCCCACCCGCGAAAGTCGAGTTGGGTCGGTCCCTCCTTACGATATTGTAATTATTATTCGTCAAATTGTGATGCTGGTTTAGTCGAAGCTCCTAGCACCTGCGCTGAAGAATATATTGAAAAAGAACGTGTAAAATTATGATAAAAAAAAAATTAATATTTATTGAATAAAGGAGGTAAACGTGTAAATTGTGAACAAAATATAAAATGAATAAAGAGAAAAACACTCAAGAGTAATTTTTGTTTATTTTTTTTTTTAGCTAGTGGATAACAATCAGATTAGTGGTAAACTACGATCTAAGAGAGATTGGAGTAGGAAAATGTAGGTATGTAGGAAAGTTTATTACACAAGCAATGGCTTACCAAGAATAATTTAACAAATAACTTCACGAAAGCATAAATGCTAAATAGACACAACACTATACAATGAATTATTAGTTAGAATTAACAGGCTGTTATTAAAGAAAAAACTGATAAGGAACACAATTAAATAAAAGGTTAACTATCAAAAAAATGAAAAAATAATCGGAGCTAATTTACACGTAAACCAACACAGAAAAAACCAGTGATGCCACTGATATATATACATATTTATAATTTTCCATTTTTTCTATTTTAGGTGAGAATTCGTCAGATAAATTTGTAGAAATGTTGGTGGAAGATTTGACGAATTTATACCAACAAGTCATCAAGAATCCGAAACCGATGCCCATGTTGACCATAGCCGAGGATTTCAGACAGAGACATTCGCCATCATGTCATATATGTAAGAATAGTTTTAAGAATTCAGATTTAAGGGTAAGAGATCATTGTCACTTCACCGGCTTGTATAGAGGACCCGCCCACCATCATTGTAATTTAAATTTTAAAATTCCAAAATTTCTCCCCGTCTTCTTTTATAATTTTTCGGGATATGATTGTCATCTCTTTGTAAAAAGTCTTTCTAAGATCAAAGGAGAAATTTCAATAATTCCATTGAACAAAGAAAATTATATTTCTCTTTCTAAACGAATTTTTTTAAATGCAAATCACAGTTTTGAGATAAGATTTTTAGATTCAAATAGGTTTCTTCAGTCAAGCATCGCATCTTTAGCAAAGAATCTATCGCCTAATGATTTGAAAAATACTAAAAGTGTTTTCCAAGACAATGTGTCATTTAATTTAATGCAAAGAAAAGGTGTATTTCCTTATGATCATTTAGATTCTTGGGAACGATTTGAAGAGACCTCTTTACCCTCTAAATCGAAATTTTATAACAAAATGATTGATGAAGAATGTTTAGTTGAGGACTATAAACATGCTCTTAATGTATGGGATCACTTCAAGTGTAAAAAACTCGAAGATTATATGGTTCTCTATCTTAAGAGTGTTGTGCTTTTATTAGCAGATATTTTTGAAAGTTTTAGGAAACTTTGTATTTCAATTTATTAACTTGATCTTTGTCATTATTTTACAGCTCCTGGGTTATCATGGGACGCTATGCTCAAAACAACTAATATCAAGTTAGAGCTTTTAACTGATGTCGATATGTACAATTTTTTTAAAACTGGAATTAGGGGTGGTTTGTGTCAATGTAGTCACAGAAATGCTGTAGCTAATAATAAATACATGTTAGCTATAATCCAAACCTAGCATCGGAATACTTAATGTATCTTGATGCTAATAACTTATACGGATGGGCTATGTCACAACACTTACCATATGGTAATTTTCAGTGGGATAATCCTCAGATTTATACATCTGAATACATCTCCAACATTAAAGGTGATAATGTTGGATATGTATTGGAAGTAGATTTAGATTATCCATCGAGTATTCATGACTCACATAACGATCTCCCATTTTGCCCTGAAAATATAGCCACCCCAGGTTGTAAAATTCCTAAGTTAGTTGCGCACTTGAATTCAAGGAAAAATTTCAAAATTCACTTAAGAAATTTACAGCATGTATTTCCCAGGGATTAGTTTTAAAAAAAGTACATAGAGTCATGAAGTTTAGTCAGTCGAACTGGCTCCAAAAATATATTTCACTGAACACCGAAAAAAGAAAGGTTGCCAGGAATAAGTTTGAGAAAGACTTTTTCAAGTTAATGAACAATAGCGTCTATGGTAAAACCATGGAAAATGTTGAAAAGCGTAGAAATGTGAAGATTGTTTCAGAATGGGATGCGCATAGAAACCAATTTTCAGCAAGAAAGCTGATTGCGCATCCCAATTTTCATAGTAGTAGCATATTTACACCGAATATGTGTGCTATTGAGATGAAGAAAGGAAGTGTTAAACTAGATAAACCAATTTATTTAGGTTTTGTCGTTTTAGAACTCTCAAAGTGGTTAATGTATGATTTTCATTATGATTACATGAAGCCAAAATTTAGGGATAAAATTCGTTTGAACTATATGGATACAGACTCTTTTATCTATTCCATATTTACAGACGACTTTTATGCTAAAATCTATGATGATGTTATTAATCCTGAGAGATCCAAGTTTGACACTTCTGAGTATCCGGTGAATAACATTCATAATTTCCCTTTAAATAATGGCAAGGTGGTAGGACTTTTCAAAGATGAAAATAATTCGAGGATTATGACTGATTTCGTAGGACTAAGGGCTAAATTATATTGTTTTGGGATTGATACCGGTGAAGTGACAAAAAAAGCAAAAGGAATCAAAAAATACATAACAAATAATTTAGAATTAAGAGACTATAGAAATTGTTTAATTAAGAAACGTGATCTTCTTCTTCTTCTTCTTCATTTCCGGCGTTACGAGTAGTGATCTTGAAGCGATCACAACTCTCCCACTTTTCTGCTTCACACTAGTGATCCGCCTGTGGGGTACGCCGCGTTGACCTCAGAAAGCGTCGGCAAGCCTCCCGGTTTTGGATTGTTCCATGTCTGAGGCCAACCAAATGCTGCTGTTTTTGCATTTGCTTGTACCAGGAGTGTTTTGGCCTGCCTTTTCTTTTTCGTCGCGAGTTTGTTGAAACGTTGTACGATATTGCCTTTTGGACGGGGTTCTGCGGATCTCTCCTTTGAACATGACAATACCAACTGAGCCGGTCGTGCTGAATTTTGTCCAAGATGGTACTTTCGACATGAAGGCTTCCACGGATCTTAGTACTTCTAATTCGCTTAAGCTTTGTTACTCCTGCTGTCATCCGAAGCATCTTCATTTCGGCTGCCGTCAATTTGCTCTCATACTTTTTGTACATTGTCCAACGTTGTGAACCGTATGTCAGAGCTGGACGGACAACTGCTGTGTAGAGTCTTCCCTTCAGCTTAGGGGGCATTTTTCGATCACAGAAGATAGCGGAGTTTTCTCGCCACTTCATCCACCCTACGCTTACTCGATGATTGATGTCGTCATCACAAGTTGCTTCACTATTGATCATAGATCCCAGATATTTAAACTTCTCACACTTGGGAAGCACATTTCCATTCAAATAAATGTCTGGAATAGGCTTGTCTGGATCAGAAAAAGGGCAGCACAGGTATTCAGTCTTTTTTGCGCTAATACGGTACCCATTTCCTTCCAGAACATCAATCCAAACGTCAAGTGCTGGTTGCAGGGATGTAGGATCCTCGCTTATGATGGCTCCATCGTCAGCAAAGAATAATTGTTGAACTTTATTGTCCGTTACATTTCCTTCGAGCAAATAATCCAGAACAGCAATAAAGAGCAGTGGACTCAAGACACTTCCCTGATGTACACCTACTGTTATTTGGAATTCTTCGGTGACTCCAGCTGGGCATCTCACTTTTGTAACTGCTCCATCGTACATGTCCACAATTATTCGCACATAGGCTTCAGGAACTCCTCGGTGTCTGAGGGCCACCCATATCAGATCTCGTGGTTGTCGATCGAATGCTTTTTCGAAGTCAACCGACACAATATGCAAATCCTCTAAGGCATCTCGGTGTTTTTCCATAATTATCCTTATACTTTGGATTGCGTCTGTAGTTGACTTACCCGCGACAAACCCGCATTGGTCATCAGACAGCCTTATTATTTTCCGCAGTCGGCTATCCAAAACCCGCTCAACGATCTTCATAGTGTGGGACATCAACTTGATCGAACGATAGTTGTCACAGCTTCTGATATCTCCCTTTCCCTTGTACATTGGAAGAAGAAAACTTTCCCTCCATTGACTAGGCAAACTGTCACCTCTTATAAGTTTGGAGATGAGAATCGTGAGCCATCTCAACCCGATGTCTCCCATATTTTTCCAAAACTCAAATGGTACCTCGTCTGGCCCAATCGCTTTGCTTTTTTTGGAGTTCTTAACTGCCTCCCTAACTTCTTCGACTGTGACGTCGGATACTTCCGTAAAGTTAGGTGCAGCTGTTGGAAAGTGGCGCCGAGGAAACTGTTCATTCAAAAGATCATCACAATACTGTCGCCACCTGTGAAGAATTTTGTCGTCATCCACAAGTAGCAGTCCTTGAGCATCATTTATGAACTTTGGCGAACGAATCTCCTGCGCATTTCTCCTTCTCTGAGCGGCTATTTTGAAAATGGTTGCTCCCTTATTCAAGTTACTTTGTCTAAGCTCTTGGATTGCCTGATTTGCTTCAGCAGCTGGGGCAGAAATCTCTTCCAGCTCTCGATACAGGCCCTCCGTGCTTCTTGCTTGAAGTTGGGCGCACTTTTTCTTCGCTTCTTTTCTGCAGCTCTTGTATTCCATTTTGAGACGCGCTTTTCCATTTGTATTTCTTGAGGGGCACTTCGACCAAGCTTGGAAAGCTGCTTTCTTCTTTCTAATCACTGCTTTAGCTTCATCATCCCACCACCAGGCTTCTTTAGCTTGTTGGTGGTGTCCTTTTGAGACTCCTAACAGTGATTTGGCTCTCTCTAAGCAGGTTCGTTGTAGGCGATCCCACATATTTTGTGCAGTCATTGTATTTGAAACTGCGTCGATGGTATTACACAGCTGACTTCGCATATACGAAATGAATTGCTGTCCTTTGGTTTTCTCCAGATTGTACCACTTGATTCTCCTAGGAGCCTTTGTTTGTTTGACTTCCTTCACCGCATCCGTAAAAAATTCTGTTAAAAGAAGACGGTGTTGTTGAGCGGCAGCTTCTCCTAGAATCACTTTGCAGTCTTTCACCCGAGATTTCATGTAATTAGTTACCAAATGGTAATCAATCTGGGTTTCATTTCCTCCACTGCTGTAAGTGATAAGGTGTCGGTCTTGTTTGATGAACATGGTATTTAGTAGGATTAGACCGTATGACTTGCACATATTTAGAATATCTTCACCAGGAGTGTTCCTGGTGCCGAATCCAAAACCTCCATGGCAGTCTACATAATCCTCGTTTGTCTTCCCGACATGTCCATTCAAATCTCCTCCAACAAACAAACACTCTTCTTTTGGGATGTTCTTAAGTAGGTTATGAAAATCAAGCCAGAATGCATCTTTTTCCTCCTGCTCACACCCTATTTGGGGAGCATATGCACTGATTATATTCCAGACCTTTCCTTCCATCACCAATTTAAGAGACATCAAACGGTCACTGGACTTCAAAATGGTCAACACGCTGTTACATAAACTTTGGTCAAGGATGATACCGACTCCGTTCCTACCTTGTTCTGTTCCATAGTAGAACATCTTGTAAGCCTTGGTCTTTACATCTAAGAAACGGGCTTTGTTTGCTGTGTTTCGCCATTTCGTTTCCTGAACACACAAGATGTCCACTCGCCTCCTTCTCATCATCTCTTCGAGTTCAAGACTTCTACCAGTCATACTTCCAACGTTCCAACTCGCAACTCTAAATTTTCGTCCAACTCGTCGCATTACTTTGCTAGCCCCCGGAATCCGTATAGCTCTGACCCGAACATTGCTGCTCGGTCCAGGATCAGCTCCATGCATAGCAATGAAAGTGCCTGGCGGGGTAGTGCTTCTTATGTTTGCAAGTACTTCCATAATGCTCAAAATTTTTCAAAAATTTTCCTTTCATCCTTTTCGACACATGCATGCTCCATTTAATGAGTTTGATTTCCCTTTTACTACACCGGTAATCTCCAGTCGTGTAAACCCCGGGATCTGCATGCATACTTGGGGAGTGTTTGGCTGATAAGCCTTTATTAATATTTAGGTTTAAAAACTTTGAATAAAAAGGATGAAAAATAAAACACACGTAAAATTTGATTTTGATTTTGCAAGTGACGCTTATTTGTTGTGCAAAAAGGTTGTCATTTTATGACATTTTATATTTGACAATTGCAAGTTTGCCAAGGTTGGCGTTTCAGGTTAGTTTTATTGAAGGTGGAACCAACATTCTCCCCGCAAAGTGAAGCATTTCGGTTTCGATGCAATCATACATGAAATGATACAAAATTATTAATAAATTGTACTTTTACAAGTTAAAGCATTAATCAAAATAAATTTTAAGACATTGTGAATTGACTTCTTTTATATTTATTATTTGGATGCGTGTTTCCATGGAAATGAGCAACTTTGATTTATTTGATTTCGTTAAAAAAAATGAGCTAAGTTTGTCTATTCTCGACGATAGAATTCAATATTTCAATAATAGTAATTTGATAAAATCGATAATTCGTTAGCATATTTGAAATTGAATTTGGTTTGTGTGTATGTGTGAATGATTACGTTTTGTGTGTTTGTTTACGGATGATGAAATTATATGTGTGTGTTTTTATGAATGATGAAGTTATGTCATATAATGTGAATAAACATTATGCTGCTTGACTTGTGGAATGTTGATTGTTGTTGATTGGAAGAGGACATAGCTTCGCTACAGGTCGTTTAAATTCACCTTGCTCCGTTTTCAGCTTTACAACTCTGGTGATGTCATCTTTTCCTGGGAACGTTTCTAGGATTCGTCCTAAATTCCATTTTGTCGGGGGGAGTCTCTCATCTTTTATTAAGACTAGATCTCCGATTTGAAGTTGAGGCTGAGGGTTTAGCCACTTGGGTCGTTGTTGCAATCGGGCCAAATATTCGGACTGCCAGTGGTGCCAAAAAGTTTGTAAGCTGACTTGGATTGCTTTCCATCGATCGACATAGTTCGTCTTACCGATGGTGAGATCAGGTTCTGGTACGGAGAACATTTCGGTTCCTATAAGGAAGTGCGCTGGAGTCAAAGCATGGAAGTCTTCAGGATTCTCTGTTAAGGGACATAGAGGCCTCGAATTCAAACACGCTTCAATTTGCGTTAAAAGCGTGGTGAGTTCTTCGAAAGTTAATACCCCATTTCCAACAACTCTTTTAAAGTGGTGTTTAACACTCTTCACTCCAGCTTCCCATAATCCTCCGAAGTGGGGAGAAGCAGGAGGAATGAAATTCCACTTTGTTCCCTGTGACGACAAAACTTCAGCGACCTTTTTCCAATCATGGGAAGCATCCTTCAAAAGTCGGCACAACTCCGTTTCAGCCCCTTTAAAATTTGTACCGCAATCACTGTATATTTGACTACATACTCCTCGCCGTAATGTGAATCGCCGAAACGTTGCTAAAAAGGCTTGAGTGGTGAGATCACTAACCGCCTCAAGATGAATCGCCTTTGTTGCTAGACAAACAAAAATAGCTAAATAGCCTTTGTAACTTTTTGCTCCGCGGCCTTTCCAAGCCCGAATACTTATCGGCCCAGCATAGTCAACACCAGTATGTGAGAACGGTCTGGATGCAGTCACTCTGGGTGCAGGTAACTCTCCCATAAGTTGGTAAGCTGGCTTAGTCCGATACCGATAACATATGACGCATTTGTGTACGTATTGTTTTACTGCTCGTTTCGTCTGAAAAATCCAATATTTTTTTCGAAGATAACCCATCATTAACTGAATGCCTCCGTGAAGTGTTTTTTCATGTGCTTCGTGTAGAATCAATTTGGGGAAATGATGATTTGGAACTAGGATCATTGGATGTTGCTGATCGTATGGCAAATTTGCATTCTTCAGGGAGAGTTTTTAGGTGGTATGTGTGTCGCTAGACTCACTTTGATGTTAGTCGTCTAGATATGATTGCTCCTTTAGTCGCCTTTTCCGACAAGCGGGGAGGCGCTGCAGTGCTATTCTAACCCGACACTGCACGGGAAAATTAAGAAACGTGATATTTATAGAAATATGTATATATTTAGAAGTAAGCAACATTTGATAAAAAAAAAAAAAAAAAAAAAAAAAAAAAAAAAAAAAAAAAAAAAAAAAAAAAAAACCTTGAGTTGTAATGATACAAAAAGGTTTATATGTGAAGATGGTTAAAGCAGCTATGCTTGGGGCATAAAAATATACCACATATTTAAATGTAAAATTCATTTCAACTCAAGGTAATAAAAAAAAAAATAAAATAATAAAGGGTATTAAAATTCGTTTATTCAATAATAAAAATAATTTTATATTACAAAAGAAAAACTAGATTTTTTATTCAACTCGCTCTTGTTCGCAATTTTTTCTTATTTCTAATTTAACAGATCTTCCCATTCGACCTTTGTATATGATACAGCACGATGCTGTTTTCATATTGATGTTTTCTATTGCTTTGTCAGTTAATTTGTTGTAGCGGGCTGGAAGGAATACACTATTTGTATCTTCAAAAATAAAAAATCTATGACAACGTTAAAGCAACATAAAAAAGGAGTCTCTAAATTGTTTCTATCTCATATTAAAAAAGAAAACAGGTACCAAAGCATCCTTTTGAATTTCTTAGCGATTGATCCTAAACACACACACACACACACACACACACACACACACACACACACACACACACACACACACACACACACACACACACACACACACACACACACACACACACACACACACACACACACACACACACACACACACACACACACACGCATGGAAGAGATAAAAATATATGTCTTTGAATGAGTTTTTTGAAGAGGAAGAATTCAGAATACCATTAATGGAGTTTGCAGAAGAGATGGAGGAAGAGGATGAAGTACCACCAGCTCCAAGGTGGATATATGACGCACCACCACATTGATTATAAAAAATTTAAATAAAAAAAAATGTTATATTAAAATTCGTTTATTCAATAATAAAAATAATTTTATATTACAAAAGAAAAACTAGATTTTTTATTAAATTCGCTCTTGTTCGCCAATTTTTCTTATTTCTAATTTAACAGATCTTCCCATTGGACCTTTGTATATGATACAGTACGATGCTGTTTTCATATTGATGTTTTCTATTGCTTTGTCAGTTAATTTGTTGTAGCGGGCTGGAAGGAATACCTACGAAAGAAAAATAATATTAAAACATTGAAACAAAATAAAATGAAAAGAAAATGATAAATAAAAAAATTATTTACTTACATCGTTTGTACCTAGATCAATAACTAATTGCGTTTCAAATTTCGTTTGGATCCTTCTCATGCTTAGGATCGGATAGCAATGATTTTGCTCCAAGTTTCTTATATTAATCACAGTATTAAAACTGCTTTCAACTTCAATTTCTTGAATTTCTTTTTCAAATTCTTGAGACATGGTGTGATAATATTGACTTCTCAGATTAAAATAATAAAATTTCATCTCAAACAATTGAATTTATACTGATTTTATTTTTTTTTGTTCTCTCTTTTTTTATCTTCTTGGGGACAAGTTTGGTCATGTTTTTTCCTTCTTTCTTAATTTTATTTTTATGTGTTTCTATTCCTAGAAAAACAGATTCTTGTTGTAGCAGATATTGTAACAGGTGTTTCTCATAATTCATGTATGACAAGTTTGATCATGTTTTTTCCTTCTTTCTTAATTTTATTTTTATGTTTTTCTATTCCTAGAAAAACAGATTTCCTTTTTTCTTAGTTTTATTTTTATGTGTTTCTATTCCTAGAAAAACAGATTCTTGTTGTAGCAGATGTTGTAACAGGTGTTTCTCATAATTCATGTATGTTTTCGAACTTCCCCAGTTAAGGGACTGTACTCAATAATACGATCATGTATGATCATGCAATATACTGAAGTATTTGGCGGTACAGCTACGTTTGTTTTGATTTCAAGTTTCACATCTACAGGAGCCGATTTGATAGACTCATTTTGGCGGGAACAGTGTGAAGTCGCTTGTACTTCAGCACCAATCGCTTAGCATTCACTGCTTTCGCTCGAACCTCTTTCGCACTAACTGCAAAGTTGAGGGTGGTACCGAAGACGACTAAAGAAGAAAACGTCCAAGCTTATACTTTTAGGCTAACAGCCGTATATCAAATAGTAAGACTAGAGTGTTCTTCGGATCAACTCCACGATCACAATTGACTTTATTTCCAAATTCATACCCTATTTATACAAAGCTACTATGCTCGAGTTCTGGTTATCGAACAATCGACTACACTTCGATATCCGATTAAAACGCTTCATCATCACATTCTTTTGGGTGAGCGCCAATGACCTATGTCATAAACAAATGCTCATACCCAAAGACTATTGCTGTGACATATACAGAGCGCATGCAGTCAAAGCAATATGATCCCTTATTACTTCTGCCGGCTGGCAGTGGCCTGCCGTTGGGAGTCATATTGTTCCGAGTACAATGCACTCTATGGATACACATGCAAGTCAAGTGTAATGCATTTGACTGAATGTGAGAAGATCGGATATCGAGGTACAGCCGAGGGTTGACAACCTGTTAATGGTAATAATAGAGCATTTCATTACGAGGTCGTTGGCTGTGACTCCTTCACAACAGTCAATTACAATAATTGGTGCAGTTTCCTTATATTCCTTACGTGACAAGAGTGGTTGCGATTGTTTGTTGTAAAAGGATTGTTGAAATCGGCTGTACATATCATAGAGAACAGCATATCGGTCGGTCGTAAAATCAGCATTCAAATCTTCACGAGGATATGACTCAGAGTTTAAATGTACCTTAACATTTCTCAACGTGCAGTGGTCAAATTTGCCAGCATCTTTATCTTTTTGACTTTTTCGGTTCGTTTGTAGTCCAATTACAATATATCTAGGCTTTTCGAGTTGATTTGATCAATTCATGTCTTGCATTTGTTATAATCCGTTTATAATCTTCAGCAAATCCGAGTAAACTTTTAAGAGGTACACAAAAGTTGAAAGTATCAGATGAAGTCAAAATGGTGTCTTTTCCATACCATGAGGCATTTTGAAGATATCTGCTTTCATTCTCATTTAAGGATATATAGTTCTTTAATGTTGTTGTATTCAATATCCACACCATTTAATTCATAATGAATTTCCTCAAAAAGAAAGGCCATAGCATTATTACATAATTTAGCTGAATTAGAATTACTTCCATCTAATTTTTTTAGGGTTCCTTCAATGTATATATAACTTTCGCTGGGCAGAATACAGAGGTTTTGTTGTTGAATGGAAATACGTATTTCATCGCTTGCATTGTAAGACTGCAAAAACGGGGAGTAGCTGTGATATTCAAATTTGGCAATGCTATTATCATAACCAGGTGTTTGGGTTATATTCAATATTTCGCTCATGTTTATCTTCTTTTTTTTTTTTATTTTGTTATTATTATTTTTTTTTATTATTTTATTTGTTATTATATTTTTATTTTAAAACAAATCCTAAGGACTGGAGATAAGATTTATTTTCAGATGAGAGCTTCGGTCTTGTCAGCTTTGCTGCTCTTGTAGAACTAACAGAATCGCCACTTTTGCGGTCGATTATATTATTATATATTAACATTATGTAGCACCTCCTAATGGTTTTAAATGTAAACGTATGATAATTGTTTCTCCTCTAAAATTTATTAAATCTCCGTCCTGGTCAACAAGCTTCAATGAAATCGAACTTAACTGTTTGACGCTCACTGGTAAATAGATGACATTTCTGGGAACTTCAATTTTTATATCCCGGTCCTACTTCTGGTGAGAATTCATGTATCGTATGCATTGGTTTGTTATTAAAATATGAACCAGAAATAATATTACACTCAATTCGTATAACATTCATTTTGTTTATGTCAACAGGTAAATCAGAAGTGTGTAATAAATCAGCTTTCAAAGATCGTTTACTGAATCCTAATAATTTTCCTATAGATCGATCTTTCTCGAAATGTACAGTCTCTGTACTAGTCAGTTCACATTGTAATGTATTATTATTAGCTTCAATTTTCATGGAGATGGGAAAGTTATTTTCGTTTAATGCATAGTTAATAAATGAATAAATATCATCGATTTCATATGAGCCTGTTGGAATTTCAATAACATGTGCTCCAATATGCAGCAAATTGTTTCGTTCATCAACATTAGGTATAGAGTTATATGTTTGAAAATCTATCAAACCACAAACGTACTCCCGATTCAATTTTAAAGGTGGAAAATATTCCGCAGTCAAATGAGAAGTATTTCCGCTCAGTGTGAGTGTGAACGCCATGACAATAAAAAAGACAATGAAAATAATTTTACAAAATGTTTGTTATTTATTGATAATAGTGATCATATAGAAACTTTAAACATAAGTGTCCACAATTTACAGAGTTATAATCTTGATACTTAATATAATTATATTTAATCTTATCGCCTAAATAAACAATTAATTCGGTCGGTGGTTGAAGGTTTCCAAAACTATCAAAATATTCGATGTGACTGCCTTTTTTATAATACGCTACCCAATGTGTTCCTGGTCCATTTGAGGAATTTAAATTCACTATTGCACATTCATTTCTTAAGGGTTTACTTTCCGGTAAATTATCACGCATGAAAACTCCCCGAAAATGTGGTATTAACCTCATGGCAAAAGCTCTCAAATCCATCTCATTCAAGGCACGTTTGGGTAACGAATTTATAAGTTTTTTGAATG
Organism: Melanostoma scalare; assembly: GCA_949752695.1. Taxonomy (NCBI): domain Eukaryota; kingdom Metazoa; phylum Arthropoda; class Insecta; order Diptera; family Syrphidae; genus Melanostoma; species Melanostoma scalare. Next base: position 103,556,701 of record OX456984.1, on the reverse strand, counting down.
CGGACGCAAATAAAGCCCAAGTCCTTTTCTATAAGGTTTTAAATGTAGACCGTTACCCATTGAAATAGCTTCCAATTTTCGATTATGCCGTTTTTTCTCATCTAAATCTTTTTTAGCATTATTTGCATCGTTGACAGCCTTAGCAATACCAGCAGCACCTCCAGATAAAGCTCCGTGAGCTGAAAGTCCAGCAAAGAGTGGAACAAGAAATGGTATGACACCACCAATTTTCGGTACTGAAATAACTCTTGGTGTTTTAATATTGTGCTCATTTTTATTAATTGTTTTCTTAGCAGCTGACAATGCTATTTTGATAGCTTTTTCGAGACTATGTGGTTTTTTTCTTTGAATAGTTTTTCCAAGACTTTTAATTGTTCTACTAAAAGTGATTCTCTTCTTGGTTTTCTCTTTTTTATTTTTTGATTTCATTTTTTCCTTACTGTTAGAGCAACCCATACCTAATTTAAGTTTAGCTTTCATTAGATTTGTAACTAGTATAGCATTCGCTCGTTCACCTAAACCAGTGTCCTTAGATGTAGCTAGTTTCCAAGCTTTCTCAGTTAAGATTTTATCTGCTGTATGACGTTCAGATGTATTTTTCAATTTAGAATAAGAAATATCGTGTTGTTTGCATGCCTGATCAAGCAAATTAATTCCTGGATCTCCTCTTGCTAATCGTTTTTCTAGTTTTGTTCCAGGTCCCCAATATTGATAGCCAGGAAGATGAAGTTCAAGGGGTAATTTGTTGATTATAGAGTTTACTAAACCGTCTCCTCTAATGATGCTTTGTTGACTGATATGTTTTTTTGAAAAATCTAGCATTTTTATAGAAATAAACTTATGTACTCAATGGGACGGTTTACAATGTTATGACTATTTTTTTAATATAACCTTCGTATTTAAAGGAAATTGCTTAGTACCTTTCATCATGCGATTCGTGAAACAACAACCACTTTTACCAATACAAAATTTGGATTTGACTAAAAGTAATGAGTCAAGAAAACATGGAAAACTATTACCCAATAGCATAAGAGGTTTAATTACGGGTCCCTCAAATTGCGGAAAAACAAATGCTATGATGAGTTTACTACAACATCCTAACGGTTTAAGATTTGAAAACATATATATTTATTCAAAGTCATTACATCAACCAAAGTATGAGTTTTTACGAAGAGCTATCAAACCAATCAAAGAAATGGGTTTCTTTACGTTTTCCAACAACAGTGAAGTTATACCACCTGAAGAAGCAAAACCCAATTCAGTCTTTATCTTTGATGATATTGCATGTGAAAAACAAGATACTATACGAACCTACTTTAGTATGGGACGACATCATTTCATTGATAGTTTTTATCTATGTCAAACATATACAAGAATTCCAAAGCATCTTATACGCGACAATGCAAATTTTTTAGTTGTTTTCAAACAGGACGATATGAACTTGAAACATATTTATAACGATCATGTTAATTCTGATATGACATTTAATATATTTCAAAAGGTATGTGCAGAATGTTGGAATGATGAATACGGATTCTTGGTAATTGAAAAAGACAGTCCTTTGAAAGAAGGTCGATATAGGAAGGGCTTTGATCATTTCCTGAAACTATAAAAAGCAGATCTTTATAATAGTTTACATCATACGTGCATTAATGTTCTATGAGAGCACTTCAAAACCAGTAAAACCCGTAAAAAGCAGTTCAAAAAGTAAAATAAAAAACAGTAAAAAGCAGTTAAAAACAGAAAAAGCAGTAAAAAACAGAAAAAAGCAGTAAAAAACAGAAAAAAGCTGTTTCAAAGCAGTAGAAAGCTGTTTTAAAGCAGTAAAAAACGGAAAGTAAAAAAACAGTAAAAAAGCAGTTCAAAAGCAGTAAAAAGCTGTTTCAAAGCAGTATAAAACGGAAAAAAGCAGTAAAAAAGCAGTTCAGACCAGTTCAAAAGCAGTTCAAAAGCAGTTCAATAGCAGTTGGGTTGGGGTCAAAATTCTGCCGGGGTCAAAATTCTTTTTTCAAAATTCTGCTTTCAAAATTCTGCTTTTCAAAATTCTGCTTTTGAAATTCTGCTTTTCAAAATTCTGCTTTCCAAAATTCTGCTTTTCAAAATTCTGCTTTTCAAAATTCTGCTTATCAATATTCTGCCAATTGTAAAGAAAAAGAAGGTTTGGAAAATGTTAAAAAGCGCGCGCTTTTTAACATTTTCCAAACCTTCTTTTTCTTTACAATTGGCAGAATATTGATAATAATTGAAAACTCTTACTTTCTAAAGAATTTCAAAGTAGAAAAGTAGTTTTTGATTTCATCATTTTCCCTCTCCTATTCAAAAGAATTACATAATTATGATAAAACTGTGATAAAACTGGAGATGCATGCCCAAGAACGCAAAACGATGTAGAGGCTTGGTTGGCATCGTCGGCTTAAAGTAATAGTTGCCCTTGCCCGTAGCCACACAGTTGTCTATAAACTAATTGGAGACCTTCGAAAGGCTTATCAGTCCCAAAACAGAAATTGAGTGCACGACGCATAGGGAGAGGATAAAGGAAAAAAGGAAGAGTATAAAGCGCACGCTTAACATTTTCTACACCATCTTTTTGTTTATAATTGGCAGAATATTGATAATAATTGCAAACTCTTACTTTCTTGTCGCTCTCCTACTTTGTTTTTGTTCTTCTGCAAGTGTAAATAATAATATGAAAAAAAGCAGAATTTTTTCTTTTTAAAAGGCCAGAATTTTAAAAGGCCAGAATTTTGAAAAGCAGAATTTTGGAAAGCAGAATTTTGTCAGCCAGAATGAAAAAAAAGCAGAATTTTGAAAAGCAGAATTTTCGTTTTAAAAGCAGAATTTTGAAAAGCAGAATTTTGTAGCCAGAATTTTGACCCGCTCCCATAGCAGTTCAGACCAGTTCAAAAGCAGTTCAAAAGCAGATCAAAAGCAGTTCAGACCAGTTCAAAAGCAGTTCAAAAGCAGTTCAAAAACAGAAAAAGGCTGTTTCAAAGCAGTTCATAAATGACAAATATAAAAAACATTTCTTTCTACCGTTTACAACATACGTAAAGTAATGTACTATGAGAGCAGCTCAAAACAGTTCAACGCACAATCCGTAGAAGTTCGAAGTCGTTCAACTCGGTTTAAAAATCGATGATCATCAATCAGAAGCAGTAAATTCAACATAAAATTCAATTTCAAACCGATTGAAAGATTCTTTCATAGTATACGAAGCTTATTTACAGTCTGTTGTAAATACAATACAGCTTCATTATGATGAATTTAAATAAGGAACTGACAAGTGAACTCATTAAAACTACTGATGCCCTACGAAAGAAATATAAAGCTCTAAGAAATGGAAAGGAAGCATTCGAAACTCAATTAGAGGAAACCTTTAAACCAATTACCAACCCTCTGATAGAGTTAGTTGAGAAATCAAATGAACAGCAAAACTATTTTGAAACTCCTGCAGCTAAATCAAAACAAAATTTTGATGACTATTTTGCCACACCTGCTGCAAGCATCAGTAGTATTACTCCGAAAAACTATTCAACTACACCCAAAAGCAAGCAATTTAGAGAAAGCAGACAACGAGTACGTGGTCGTTACAAAGCTCGTCACTTAACCGACCAAATAGACGACAATGAATCCGATGAAATATCGCAGAAGTATATAGATTTATTTTTGAATGAGTCGAGTGCTTTTGACAATATATATGGCGTTCACGAAACGAATGGCAAGTTGTTCATCGGGGATGGAGAGTTTAAAATTCTAGGAAGAAATATACAAATAAAAAATAAAATCTATGAAGGTTCAAACGGTTTATATGAACTAATATTCAAGAAAAAACCCTCCCAAAATATATATAATGAGAAAGATTTAAAAATATATAAGGATATATTGGAAGATACTAATGCACATCGACGTTCTCATGATTCTACAAAACAAGTTTTAGGAAATCGTGGAAGTAAATATAAAGAAATTATAAGCAAACTACTAACAGATACTACTACTCCAGTTTCGCATACAGGAAATGGATTAATGCAACTATCTAAGAAAGAAAAAGACTATATCTTCTGGGATGATCCCAATGAACTTGTAGTTCGATTAAGACTTCTTGTCGCTTCACATCAAGCAGGACATAATAATCATTCCAACGAAATTGTGTCAATTATCGAAGAATTAAAAGAATCTAATATTATCGAGTAAAAAACAAAATGAGTGTAGATAAGTTCGGAAGGTTTTCAAATAGAACTCCTGTCAGAGGACTAACAGGACCAACTGGACCACGTGGGGAGAAAGGAGAACCGGGACCACCTGGGTGGCAAGGAGTGCCGGGACCACCTGGGTTACCTGGAGTGCCGGGACCACCTGGGATACAAGGAGTACCGGGAACACCTGGTGAGGGATTTCTCAAAACAGTAAACGGGAACTATAATATAAACTGGAAGCGTCTACAAAATCTACAGGACGCACCAGAGAAAGAAGATGCTGCAACAAAAAATTATATTGACGAGAATGTTGAAGAATTAAAAGCCTCAATTGCGAAAATTGAAGAGTATTTGTTTTCTAAGGATAAGAAATATTTATTTTTTTTAAATTTCAGAAAATTGTAGTTATAATCGTTGTGTGAAATGTCAAATAATTAACTAGTTGAACCAACACTCTATCTCTCTCTTTCAAATAAACTTCTTGAACCAACACTCTAACTCTCTCTATCTCACTCTCCTTCTCACTCCTACTTCTCAGCCCCCACTTCTCTAGTTTCTAGATACATAATTCTGATGATTGAATAAAAAAAAAAATCAACTAAAATAAAGAAAAATCTACTATTTAACTTAACGAGGAAATTGTTTTTTGATTTCAGTCTTATTTTGAATATCATTGTGAGAGGACAGTAAACTAATAATGGCAGGAATAAATACTTCTATAATTTTTGATGAAATTTTAAAATTTCTTAAAACAAATCAACATACTATACTAGAAGAACACTATGAGTATTTCATAGCTAGTATAAATTTTCTTAGGAAATTTGAAATTATATCTTCTACAACATCTGTTCATGGCTGTCACTTTATAAATTGCTCATGGTCTTCTAATATATGTAAATCAGGGCCCGATACATGTGCGTGCTACATGATAGAAAATAGGCTATTAAAAATAAAAAAACATATGTTATTATATAAAAGAATACAATAAATAAAATTATTATAAAAAGAAAAAACATTACATTTTTATTTCAATCAACTGAAAGATGAGTAAGAGAAACATTGTTAACGAGCTGTTTAAACCTGCAAGAAGAAATTTCAAAAAAAGACGGGTCATTATAAAGGGACTTGATGAACTATGGCAAGCTGATTTGGTGGAAATGATTACCTAATCACCAGAAAATGATAATTTTCGATATCTTCTTACGGTAATAGACACATTTTCTAAATTTGCTTGGAGTTTCCCTATTAAAAGTAAAACTGGAGTGGATGTCACTGCAGCTATGCAAAATATATTTAATGAAGGACGCACCCCAAAGAATCTACAAACAGATGACGGCAAAGATTTTTATAATAAAGTTTTTCAAAATCTCATGAAAACATATAAAATCAAACATTACTCTACATTCAGTGCACTTAAAGCATCCATTGTTGAACGTTTAAATCGCACCTTAAAAAACATGATGTGGAAAGAATTTAGCGCCAATGGCTCATATCGTTGGATTGATATGATAAAATCACTGACTAAAACATATAATACCACGAGACATCGCACTATTAAAATGTGTCCATCTGAAGTTAATTCTAGAAATGAAAAACACATACTTTCGACAGCATATAATCATATAAAAATTCATATTACACCTAAGCTTCATATTGGTGACTTTGTAAGAATAAGTAAATATAGACATGTTTTTGAGAAAGGTTACACCCCCAATTGGACAACTGAAATCTTTAAAATAATAAAAGTTCAAACACACAAATCCCGTAACATATTTGTTAGAGGACTATCAAGGACATCCCGTCAAAGGAGGATTTTATGAACTTGAATTATTGAACAAAATTTCCAGATACTTACCTCATAGAAAAAGTACTTAAAACCAAAAAGGGACAAATATTTGTGAAATGGCTTGGTTTTCCATCTGATCAGTGATCACAATTCATGGACATTTATATCTCAAAACGATTAACAAAAATTGTCTTTTTTTTTTAATACAGATATTGTTTTATTTAGAATATTCCCAAAACAAAAAGAAAAATATATAATTGAAAAGAAAAAAAAATTGTTTTATTTATTACTTCTTTTATTTTTTTATAGAACAATTGGACGCCAACATCAAAAAACTATCCCGCCAAAGATACCACAAAAAATTACCTGTTGCAAATATCGGGATGGTGTGCAACCCTGTACACCATGACTGCTGTACCCTTGTACCCTCATGTTGACTACTGTACCAAATACTGTACACCATGACTGCTGTACCATCGTACCATCATCCTAGAATGACTGTTGTACCCTCGTACCCTCATGTCGACTGCTGTACCACATACTGTACAACCCTGTACCCCCTGTACCCTTGTGCCAGAACATACCAAAACTAACTACTATGTTTAAACCAAAGAGTGTAAAATATGGTGACACGCGCGCCGGTTGATGTATGTACGGAAGTCCGAAGGGCACAAGCTATATTGCTCAGATAAAGGTCCCAATTTCTCTGGTCTTCCTTGAGATAGGAACGGATTGCAGCCAAAAGCGTACGATTAACTCTCTCAGATGCATTTGACTGAGGAGAGTAATTTGCCGTTTTGAAATGGCGTATTCCGTTCTTCTGCAAGAAAGTTTGGAAGTCCTTAGACAGAAACTGTTTGCCGTTATCTGAATGGAGTACTTGAGGTACCCCAAACATATTGAAAATGTTTTCTTGTAGGAATTTAATGATGCTTGACGAGTTAGCGTTTCGTAAAGGCTTCAGAAATACAAATTTGGACAAGTGGTCAAGGACGACAAAAACAAAACTGTTACCGGACTTAGAACGTGGATATTCACCTAAAAAGTCGACATACAACTTTTGAAACGGACGATCGACGTTATACATACTTGACATGGGTGCACGCAATACTTGATTCGACGATTTACACTGAGTACAGATATCGCATTTAGCAATGTAGTCACGTATTTGTACTGTCATATTTGGCCAGTAGAAGTATTCGCGGATTCTCTGCAGTGTCTTTGCCATTCCGCCATGAGCAACCTGGGGTGGATTATGAGAACGTACAATAATCTCGTTCGTGATTCCTGACGGTACCCATAACCGCCAGTTGTGTTCAACAGCAATAGAATCCTCATGTGACGGAAAAGCACGTTTGTAAACGAAGTTGTCTTCAACTTTTAAATCGGGTAAACGTTCTTGATTTTCCCGTATGGTTTTAATAAAGGACACGTATTCTTCAGATTCGAATTCTTTTGATTGAAGATCTAGTAACGGTGCTACGTTTATCAAGTCTATACTCTCTACATCCATATACATTCTAGACAACACATCAGGGAAAACATTTAAACTACCCTTGCGATGTTCGATATCGAACGAAAAGGCTTGGAGTTGTAGGCTCCATCGCGCAAGCCTGCCATTGAGATCTTTTAAGCTCATGAGCCATTTAAGGCTAGAATGGTCAGTTATGACGGTAAATGTCATTCCTTCTACGTAAGGTCTATACTTTTGAATAGCCAGTACTGCTGCCAGACATTCTTTCTCAGTGACGCTATAATTTTTTTTGGCATTTGTTTAGTTTTTGAGAGAAGAACGAAAGGGGTGTTTCTTCATCGTCGTAGTTCTTCTGGAAAAGCACCAGTGTCTGATGCATCGCATTGCATATAAAAGCGTTTTTCGAAGTTAGGGTTAAAGCCGGTGCGGCTGCTAAAGCTTTCTTCAGCTCACCAAATGCCTCCAGAGCTTCATCCGTCATTTTAAATTTGGTGTTGCTTTTTTTCAGAGTGTCCGTGATCGGAGCCGTCAGAGTCGAAAATTCCCGTATAAACCTACGGTACCACCCCGCTAAACCAAGCAGCCTGCGAACCTGTTTTGGCGTTTTTGGGATCGGAAAATTTTCGATCGCCTCAACTTTGGCGGGGTCTGTCCTGATGTTCCCACCACCAACGATAAAGCCCAGATACTTCAACTCCCTGAAGCAGAATTTTGACTTCGATACATTGATGGTGAGACCAACCTTGTTGAGGCACGCAGCTACTTCGTCCAGCAGAGCGACATGAGTCTCAAAGTCTGGAGCAATGACGAGCAGGTCACCTAGATAAACGAAGACGCGGTCCCGTAACCTGGAGGGAATGACCTTGTCCATCAACTGACATAACCTTTGGGCTGCATTACACAGACCGAAAGGCATGACTGTGTAATGGTACAAGGGCCGTCCCGGTATTGTGAAGGCAGTTTTCTCTCTACTCTGCTCATCCAGCGGTATTTGCCAGAATGCGTCATTGAGATCGATACTACTTATAAAAATAGTATCACGAAGACGACTGAAGATGCCTTCGAGATTGGGGAGAGGATATGCATTTTTCTTAGTGACGGCGTTCAGTTTTCGTGAGTCCAGGCACAGACGATTCTTGCCGGGTTTCTGTACGAGGACTACTGGCGAACTCCACGGGCTCTCACTCTCCTCAATGACTCCAAGGCTCAACATTCGGTCTATCTCGGCATACATCAAGGTTTATATCGCTGGAGAGACAGGGTAGTGTCTCTGCTTCACTGGAACCACCTCACCGGTATCGATGACATGCTCGGCAAGGGTCGTTTTTCCGAGACCGTATTGGGTATAACACCGGAACTTTCGCCTGACTGCGTCCAATCAGGTTTCTTGCTCCGGAGACAATTGGTGGGTATCTGGATTGTCTTTATAGTCTGTCACGGAAATTTCGCTTATAATTCCAGGTGCAAGACTGAACGCTTTCCAGAAATCGACGCCGAGATACAGTTCCTGGTCTAAGCTGGGAACTAGATAAAAGGTTATGTTTTGTTTTAAGTTTTTGTATTCTACTTCTAAGTTTAATTTACCTATTATTGCCTGAGGCTTGCCATCAGCAGTCTTAACATCAGACATGAAGGGTATTATTTGAACGTTAAGTTCATCAACTAAATTTTTGCTTCCTTTACCTAGTATGCTAATACTTGCTCCACTGTCAAGTAGTCCTAAAATATCTTTATTTGCTATTTTCACTCTAGCGTAATTCCGAGGATCTCCAGAAACATCTATTATTGTAGATAATATATTGTTCTTTGTTTCCTTTATTAATTTGTACCTATTTCTAGTTTTAAGTATTTTATTTTTAATTTGACCTCCAAAAATTCTCTCTTTAGCTTCGTTGTACTCCTTAATCCTGATATATGTAAGGGCTTTACATAGCTAAATTTAACATTTTCTTCACTAATATCACTGGTTTTGTCTGAAACGTTCCTACTTCTTTTCAAAATAGTGATTTTCTTTTCATCACTATCATCACCCGATTGACTTATGGTTTCGTCTAAGGGTTCAGAGGTTCGGGTATTTGGTCTGAACGCGATTCCCCCGTTGGAATCACGTTCTTCTGCCTGTTTTTCTGTTTGCACTTTGGGCAGTTTGAAACTATGAAATTTTCCTAACCACACTTAAAGCAAAAGATGTTTAGCTTTGGGGATGGGCATTCCCAATATAAGTGTCCTGACACCTTGCAGTTCCAACAACTTAGGACCTTATTTGGTGGTCTTGGTCGGTTGATCAACATCGTAGTATTGCACTTCGTTAGCATGCATTCTGGGAGGTGGTCGGTATTGTCGATTCACTTGTGGATTGTGCATAGGGAAAGTATTTTCAGCTTCCTTACACACAAACCTTAGTTGATCGAGCGAAAATATTGACATTGGGTAAACCAATGGTCCGATTCTTTCATTCAAGTTCCCTTTTACCATTTTGACCAATTCGGAGTCTGGCAAAAAGATCTTTAACCGGGATCGGACTTTCATCACACCCGCAAAATACTTGTCGCAAAATTCTGAAGGACCCTGTTTTCTATCTGATAATTCTCTTAGAATTTGATAGTCAGATTTGCAGCTTTGGTAGTGAAGTAATAATGCTTCACGCATTGTTAGCCAATCTGGTTGGTGATTTGCCTTGGGAAACTCATAATACCAGGTTGCTGCATCGCCTGTAAGGGTGAGGTGAAATTGTTTGAGAATCTTTGACCAAGGACAACCGTATTGTTTCTGTAATGTCTCAAGCCGGAAGATAAAATCTTCTACCGACAGGTTCTCAGGTGTCCCATCAAATTTCAAGTTCCATTTATCGATTTTAATTACGTCTTTATATCTTCGGTAATGATTATTAATTGGAACAGTGTTGAAATTTGAAGGACTTTGTTTGAAATCGATTGGATTTCCAAACCTCAGAATACTGTGACGGGAATTGAACTTGGGGTTGGGTTTCGAGGTTCGGTATCATCCCTGGTACAGGCTTGAAAGCAAATGTTGTTTGTGGTACGAATGGGGTATTGATGAATTGAACATTTTGACCCGGTGATTGATTCACGCTTTGTTGTTGTTGTGGGTGGAATGAATTCTGCGAAAAATGTTGTTGCTGTTTCGGTTGATACTGTTTTGAATAGGGATTTTGAAATTGTAGTTGATCGAAAGTATTGTTGGGTTGTTGTTGTTGTTGGAATTGAAGATGTTGGATCGGCGACTGTTGGGTAATGAGGTTTTGATTCGATTGAGTCTGTAATTGACTTACCCTCTTATGAAACTGTTGTGGTTGATGTGAATGTTTTGAATTTTGGAGTGATTGACTGATTTTGACTATGATTGTCCGGGTGTTGTGGGTTATTGAAATTTTCTTGGGGGTTGTTTGAGATTGAAGAAGTATGTTGGAGCGTTGACTTCTGCTGGTTTGATCTTGGTTGTTGCGGTTTAATTTTTTGTTGGATCGGGTTTTGCGTAGGGGGTTTCCTACTTGCGGTGTAATTTTGGCTATTATTATTTATAGGTTCTTCTCCTCTCAAGGGAGAAGTAGCTTTCCTAATATCACCTAGGAACTCAACAAAATTATCCCGAACGCTTTTCTGCACCTGTTCGGATATGCTTGAATTCATCGATTGGAAATATGAACTGAAAGCATTCACTAGCACATAATTGATGTAGGCTTTAAGATTACTAGGGACTGAACTAAATTCGCGATTTTCTATGTTAGCATCTGCGTTAGCACTACCTGAAATTTGCATATTGCGAATGGTTTGGATGATAGGGTCTGGCTCCGCAGAAGCTGCACCTAGCTGACTCAAACTACTGTACGTAGGAGCTGAAATAGAATTAGACTCCGAGGAGGTATTCAGAGGTCCCAGACCTGAAGTATCAATCAAGGTATTATTTTGGTTCTGAGCTGGATTGTTGATAGCTGGTGGCTTTCGATCCAAGAGAGGACGTGAATTAAGTGGGTCAGCCAATTCATTCGAAATTGAATTACGATTGGCTGGTCGAGTCATGCTGGAAAACCCTGCTCTGGTTGATTATACGTTGGTACCGGTAGCTGGTGACGGGTTAATTAGGACTCTGGGGCTTTGACTGTTGCCCTCTTGTCCGTTCGTATTTAGTCTAGCTGATTCTCTCAAACCTTTCTTTATTATACCGGTCTTAGGAGGCATTGTTATTGTAGTTTATTGTTACTCAAAAATGGACAACGAAGCGCAAAGAGATTTATTTATTGATAAATTTGTTTCGAAAACATTTTTTTTTTTTTTTGAAGCGAAAACTTAGTAAATTGAGTGGTGAGTGTATTATGTATATAAATATAACTGTTACTTAGGTAACTATTATTATTATGTAAATAAACAAAAAAAAAAGTAAAATAAATAACTAGGAAAATGAAAACCAAAAAAAAAAAACAAAGCAAAAACAATATAGTAACAAAATAACGAAAAATGAAAAGAACCCAAAACCAAAAGTAACCAAAAAAACAACAAAAAAATAACGAATCAAATTTAAAAAAAAAAAAACAGGTAACAATCGAAAAAAAAATTGTAAACCTGTTTTTTTTTTCAACGTAAATACATAAATAATCAAAAACTTAAAAGGAAAAAAATTTATTTTCTAAAAAAAATGAAGTTTTTTCTAAGTCTTCGAACTAATAAAGACAACAAAGCAACAAAAAAAATTTTCAAGGCGGGTTTCGTAGACCGAAATCTGAAACTTTTTCAAAAAAAATCCAAATTGTAAATAAATTTAAGAATTGTAACTCAAATAATTAAATCAAAAAAAATATTTTTCAAAATGACTTGTGTTGTTTATTTCATGTGACATTGTGGGGATGCTTCGGGCAACTTATCCGGTGATGAAGATTTTTCGTGGGTGAACTGAGCGAGGTAAGTATACATTTTGAGATCTGAAAGACTTTCGGACGGACTGGTTTTTTTTTTTTAAATTCCCTCTGAGTGGTAAGTAGGAGCAAACAAACATTCGAGACAAAAGACAAAATTTGTTGCTATCCAAATGTATTCGCAATTCTATTCTGGCCTGAGACCTTTGACAGAAGACATAATACATTTGGATAAGCAAAACACAAAAAGAAAGTAATTATGCAACTGTGCGACACTAAGTCATCGACAGGCCACAAAACTTTGTAAGAAAACAATAAAAAAAAATAAGGGATGGAAAAGTAAAAAGAAGAAGATAGAAAAGTAAAATTTGTGACACTAAAGAATGGGTAATTACAACTAAACAAAGGTTAATTGTTGTCGTTATCCTCTTCTTGTTGTCTCGTCGCAAATCAAAGTGGTATGTTTGAAACTTTCCCGATCATGACATACGAGTTTCCAAAGAGGATAACACAAACAATTAGGGAATGCTGAAATTGGGAAAAGGTAGACGGAAACAAAGGCCCCACGTTGGGCGCCATTTGTAACAGGCTGGGGTTGAGTTGATCAAAAAAAAAAACTTTGGTTTCCCATGGTTATGGACTGGCATGCTTGTAGGGGCTCGGCTCGAGCTCGCCGGATGGTGTGGGATCTTGTCCACAACCAATAAGGATTCAACCTATTTACAAAAAAATCATGCCTTGATTCGATCCAACCGTTAATGCGAACATTCAAAAAAAATAACAATCTTTTTATAACGGACAGACGTTACCACCAGAGGGCGTCGAGGTCTTGTTCGACGGTGCCTATATCCCACCCTACCTTGAGAGGCGTCGGCAGATTTTCACCTCTCCCTTTTACCTTCGCTTACCTCTGCAATTGCTCAGTTCATCATCTCATCACCGAAAACGTCAACTTTCACATCCCCTGAAATGGAAAATTAGCACATATTCAAGCTATACGCTTGAGAAAAAAACATAATTGCAACCATGACGGCATACAAACATAGTACTCTTTGTTACATATATATATCGAAGATTTACATTAAACAAATAGCATAGAAAAGTTTTTATTCAGTTTTAAACAAGTAGCATACTATATTTTAAGTATTATAAATTTAGTTTTAAACCAGTAGCATACTAAGTTCTAAGAATTATAATTTTAGTTTTGAACAAGGAACATACTATGTTTTAAGTATTATAATTGAGTTTTAAACAAGTATTATACTTCACTTTAAGTATTATGCTTTAGTTTTAAATAAGTAGTATACTTCACTTTAAGTATTATGCTTTAGTTTTAAACAAGTAGTACACTTTATAGAATGTAAATAGAGAGTAGGATAAATTCAAGTGATTGGGACAAGGATTTAATGCTTGGGCCTTACCCAGCTTCTGCCCTTCTAAGTAGTTTTTTTTTTTTTTTTATAAAAAAGAAGAGGCTTATATACTAATCTGGAGAACTCAGACCTAATATCCAGTCCATTGTACTACCAGAGTAGCAGCCTTCCCTTTTTTTTGTGTTGCAGTAGTTGGAAATAAGTTGTTAGTCATTTCACATATATAACCTCAAGGGCGGCGTCCATATGAAAGTGGGAGGCTGAAAGAAAAGTAGATGCCCAGAGCGGGATTCGAACCCACGCGTCCGGCCTATCTACTAAACACTCTACCACTGCACCACGGCCGCCCTTCTAAGTAGTAGTAGTAAGTCCAATTTTATCCTACCTCAATTGAGCTCAATGGGGGGCTACGGATACAGACACAGCGCAAAAACGCTCTTTTTATTTCGGGTTATGAACAATCAGGGAGAAACCAGATACTTACACGTTACACCTCAATCTCTATTTCGGTCTATCGACCAATTACTATGAATTTTTACAATTGAATTTAAGTTTAGTTTCAAACAAGTAATATGTTTTATAAGTATCTTTAGTTTCAAACAAGTAATATGTTTTATAAGTATCTTTAGTTTTAAACAAGTAATTTGACTTTTGTATTGAGGATAACGATTGGTGGATATCTTAAAAGAAAACTTGAAGATCTTGATTTGCTGGTTTTCCTTTTCTTGATTTGCTTTTCTTGATCTTGATAGAAGGTCGTGATAAAATATTTTCACTTTTTCTTGATTTTTTTAATCTTGATTTTTGGGGCTTTATCCTCCCTTTGGTCTTTTTGGAGACCACTTCTGGGTTGATGATTTTCTGTTTTCTTTTTTTTCTTTGTTTGTTGCGTCGAGCACACTTGCACAGTTCAAATATACCGGAATTGTGAATCGATATTCAATTGGAGCACTGAATTCTGGGGCTAGATAAGAAGGTGTATTTTTAATTACTTTGGCGAGTTAATTAAACTTTACTTTCTTTTTTTTCTGAATGCTTCAGATTAATTTTTAGATATGATAAAAAAAATAGCATACAAAATTTTAAGTATTGCTTTCAGTAGGTAGTCGGTGTTTTCCCGATGGCGTTCGTATTCTGACTGTGTCGATGCCAAGTGTCTGCTGTTGCATTACCTATCACCGTCACGAGTTCTGTCTTTGGTCTCCGTTAACGCACATCGTTCGACCGCGCTAACACCAATCAGAAACGTCCACGTCGATTATATACTCGGTTTTTGCATCCTTTTCTATTATTGGACGCACTCACTCAACGCACTCAACATCGGTTTCTCTCTGCCGACCACTAGACCCCCGACGAGAGTCAGTGCCTAGGAGCAACCACACTTGTTTTCGGGGATGGCCGCCTGTTTGAGAGTTCGACTCTCGAACTCTACAGAACGTCAAAACAAATGTCAACGTAAAAAGTGTTTTTATTTTCGCCTGCAAACCTCGAATACAAGAAGCTACAAGACCACCTTCGAACCCGTTCACGTGATTGTCTGATAAGAAGTTCATTGGGATCAGCCGTATTGAACCGAATTTGTAAATAATCAACCAGAAAGTACCTCAGCAGTTTGGAGAAGAAAAATGAATATTGGCGACTATGAAACGCTTCCACTTACAAGTGTTTAAACCAAGATGGTGTGGCTGGTGCCTGTGCTGCCGCAACTACAACACCATTAGATGTTGTGAAGACTTTGCTGCATACCCAAGAGACGGGTTTTTACGCGTGGTATGTCAGGCTGTTAAACAGATTTACTCCTTAGCTGGTACAGGAGGCTTTTTTTTCTTTTAGGTGCATGCCTACGCGTGTGCTATATTCAATGCCTGCCACAGCCACCTGCTGGTCGACATAGGAATTCTTCAAGTATTATCTAGGCGGCATTGGTCGTGATCGACACGAAAAATCTTCTCCAACCCAAAGATACACCTTTAGCTAAGACGTCAAAGTCACATTCATCGTTAACAACGAACAGCGAGTTTGGTGCCGAGATTGCCTAAAAACGGAGGATCGACTTGGATCGAACCTTTGCAGTGACGATAAAGGTAAAGTATTTTATTTTTCCTACTTATTGTCGCTAACTCATCCTCTTCTTTTCAGGTGTCCATTACAGTACTGTGGATGCTTCGACGATCAAATGTTCTTTTTTTTCGAGTTTCAAAAGAGAAAGGTCTTTCTCCCAAGTGGATCAAATGTTGTCGCTTGAGTTGCATTCCGCTTAAGAACTTTTGTCACAATCTTAAAAAAAAAAAAACATTAAGTTTGAGGAGATATTTGAAAAAATGTCCATTACCTTGCACTCATATGGCTTTTGGACAGTACGTCACATCTTGTGGATCTCCTTATCCCTTGCCGCAAATCCCACAGAGATAAGGCTTCTCTCCCATGTGAGTTAAAATATGTTTGCGCATTGGGTTAGCCTGTCGATAGGTTTTTCCACAAATATTACACATTATGTGTGTTCATGTGGTTGTCGTAGGCGCTTTTTATTTTGAATTTCTAATCACAATGGCTAAAGAAGAACGGAGTAGCATCGGAATGCAACTGTTATATGCAGTACATATGAACTTAATCACAGACAATCCAGTTGCTCCTGTACTGCAGGAACTCCCAGAAATTATCAATGGTCTATTCAATTGTATAGCCGTGACATTTCATGAGGCAGAGAATCACTTATACGAGAGATCTCATATTGCCTTCGCCAGTGTGACTTCTTCTTACAGATAAGCGATTCGGTTTTCGGTCGTTGTGGAAGAATTAACTGTCGTATGTAGTGGAGTGTTATCACTACCCGAAGCGCTTAATTGCATCCTCACTAAGAATCTGAAACGAATTTACATTGGTTAGACAAATATTTGAATATTTATTTATATTTTTACCTGTGGCTGCTTCCACTAGTTTATAGTTCCAGGATTCTTGTTTTGTAAAGAATCGATATCTTTTCTTATCTTTCTCTCTACATCCATGTTTTCTGTTGTTTTTCGTAATCAAAGATACGCTCAGCATGCATTTGAAGTTTTTGATTTTTATCGCATGTTTCTGAAAAAACACATATACTAGTCCTCGAAGGACTTTCACAAATCACAATCAAATAAGTTTACCTTGAATCCACTCCTTTGAGTCAATCCCTTGCCGCAAATGCCACAGAGGCTTCTCTCCTGTGTGGGTTGAAATATGTGTGCGCATTGGGTTAGGCCGTCGATAGGTTTTTGCACAAACATTACACACATATATATATGTGTAGTCATGTGGCCGTCGCGTCGAAGGCGCTTCTTGCTTTGAATTACTCATCATAATGGCTACAAAGGAACGGAGTAGCATCCGAATGCAACTGCATATGTTACTAGTATGAATATGAACTGTACCGAATATTTCACAAGCAAAAGGTGGCCCCAGAATCATAAATAATTACCGTCACTTGTTGCGTCTGTCCTTTGATGTTTGATTTTTATAACTTTGAAATCAGAATGAAGAAATTAGTTGGCAAATTTGTTACCATTAAGGAGAATTATGCAAAACTAGCTTCACACTATTGGAATAGGTATTAACACAAGTCTTCATATTGCCAATAGTTCCAGGTATTCTATTTTGGTGCACAGCTCCTTTTCGATTTGCCTTGAAGTAAAGATAAGAGATTATTATAACCAATGGATTTAATATATTAATATACATAACGAAAAATGTTTACTGCATACTTACTTTCATTCTTCTTAGTTTTTTAGAAGTAAATATAATTAATACTTCTTGCCGAACAAATTTGGTGCGACGAACAAAAAATCTTTAATTAAATACACACAAGTCACAAATGTCAAAAATGAGTTGCCTTGTCGCTGCAAAAAACGCTTCGGTGTGGGTCAGAGATAAGAAATTAGTTAGATGGCAAACCTTCACTTCTCTTGCCCCGCAACAACCATTTGTTTACATTGTTGTTTTTGTAATCACATCCTCTGTCTGTGAATACGTGGAAGCTGTACTCAAAGTGGTAGTAGTGAGATTTGCTGTACTCAAAGTGGTAGTAGTGAGATTTTGTGTAAAGTAAAGGTGGAGTGGAAGCTGTACTCAAAGTAGTAGAGGTGATTTTCGATAAATCAGCTTGTAGGCAGTTTCAATGTGTGTGTGAAGTTTGCCATCTAATTAATTTCTTATCTCTGGTGTGGGTATACTTCGCCGCACTCAGAGCGGCAAGTTGTCGCAACTGCAAATGCTGCTGCCGCGACGGCAATAAAGCTTTGGTTTGGGAGAACCTTTATACGGTGAAATTTGTTGCACGAAACTGTTCGAACACCATAAGTGTAAAAGAAAACGAAAGTTCGAAAAACTGAGATGGACAATGTGCTACCGTGTGTCGCATGGGTTATGGTTTCGTGAAACAGCTTTGACGTTTCTCTTTGGGCGAGTTCGAGAACCTATCGGATGGCCTATCTCGGATAGCTGTATCTTGGATACCTTTTTGAACGTTCCAGATATCTTTTTCCAGATTGCAAAAATCTTAAAAACAGCTGTGAAATATTAAAATTCGACTTTTGAAAATAGGAAAACATTCAAAATATCATTGCTATACGATTATAACTTATTTTTTTTCGATTTCCCATGCGTTTTAAAAGAAAAAAAAAATCAACATGAAAAGAAATAAAAATAAATTTTCTATCAGCTGATCACTTGAATAGACAGGTATACCAAAAATACTCGGATACCTTTAGATAGCTTTTTAGTTGAAATGGGTGTGTGACTCTGCTAAAAGTTTAACACGTAAACAACAACAGCAAGCTATCCGGATACGATTCTCGAACGCCTCCTTTGTCTTTGTTCGTGTTTTTGTTTATTCTGTTTCATTTGTTTCAAAAATAAGAAATAATACTAATAATAATGACTTTTTTATTTTTCAATTGCCAATAAAAGAGGTTTTGAAGCAACTAGGCACTGCTAGATAACTATTTTTCCCCAAAAATAAAAACATCGAATGAAAAATAAAGAGAAATGTGAAACTAGTTTCATGAAACCGGATTTCATCGTGTAATAACACTTGCGACACGGGATGACAGAACAAAGAAGAATTCGAAGTAGTTTTGTGCAACAAATTTCACCGTATAATAGCAGTCAATGTGTGTTAAAATTTAACCTGCTCCGTCTTGCGTTGTTTTTGTATTCACTTGTATTTAATGTTTTGACATCTCTTGCGGCTGCGTCTCTGCAGCCATTGTGTTCACGCAGTAAAGTGTGTTAAAATTGGACGTTTCTAGTGATAGAGAAATTTGCTCTTGCTTTTGCATTCAATTGAAACAACGAAATATGAATCAAGAAAAAAAACGAAGGTAGGCTGGAAAACCATACAATAAATGTTAGTTTGAAATCAATTAATTTATATAAATTCAATGCTTTTGTTTTCTAAGGCGATGTTCATACTGGTCGATTTGTTGAAGCAACAAATCGACCAAAATGTTCACATTGTTCAACGAATCGACCTCAACACCGTCTTGTTTCATTTCCTTCTTGTCAACTACCTTCAATAAAGGTACAATTGGAATGTGAAACTATTTTGACAGTTTCCTCCAAAAATATAAATAAAAAAAAATTCATTAACCTCAGGGATGGAAGCAGTAAAAATAATAATTTAATATATTATTTTAGCTGTTTCAGTGCTAGCTTTCTAAGTACGCTCACGCTTCCACCACTGAGGTTGATGAATTTTTTTTTATTTATATTTTTGGAGAAACAACACCGACATCCGTATCCCAGCTCCCACACCAAATCACGTGCTTCTGAATTCAAATAAGTCGAAGAGGTGAAACTCTTCCCCCACACCAGTGACCCAATCAAACGGAGCAGTATCAAACTTAGTCCAGCGTTTCGCGTCGGTGAAAAGCATGATAAGATAGTTTTTGTTAAACAAAGATCTTTGGAGCCCAAGAAGCTTCCTGAAATGCCTACAAGGCTCGAAAGTTTCTTAGCAAAAAAAAATTGTTCCAGTGATTTTGAGCGGTTTCAACAGCCCGGTCTAGCGGATTCTATACGTACAGCTTTTCGACGACCACTGCCAAGTGGTCCGCCACCTCGGAAGCCTCCGCGTGTAGTTGGTTGCGACCTGCCAACTACATCCACCAACAGCACCTAAAGTACGAAATCTTCATGAAGAGTTCTCTTTTTAGGAGAAGCATTTGGCATTTAAGAACAAGTCTCAACTAGAAGAAGAGCAGCTATAAACAACTAAAACTAAAGCATCCAACAATAATAATTTTTTACAAAAACCAAAACCAAGCTTGTCTCCATTTCTTTTCGATTTTTCCTGTTGGAGGTTTTTAAAATAACAACTGGAGCACTCAGACTGTCAGACTTAAATACCGGTCCATTGTATTACCAGATAGCAACCTTCTTTTGTTATAGCTTTCCAGATGTTCGGAGAAAAGACAAAAGATGCTGCCATGATAAGGAGCCTAAGTTACCAGCTTTCACCATGTCTGCGCCTAGATTAACAGAGCGTGGTATCACTTAAGTCTAACACGTTTGAATGCATGGCAAAAGAGAAGTGCCCGCTGGCAATGCCAATAAGGTTTCTACAGTCTTTTCTGTTTCGAGATAGCAAAAATGCTGCAATTTTCTTATTTACGTTAGGAGCATATGTTTGGTCTTTCTGCATCTATTGTAAGGCTTTCCATTCATAAGACCTGCTTTCTTCCGACTAAATGCAGATAAGCTGGTGCATTCTACTTTTAAGCTCATCTCCAGGTACATTGAAAATTTCGTAATCGCAAATTCAGTTTTATTTGATTCAAGCATACTCTACGCTTACTTCTTCTTAGTCTAGTAATCTTGATCTAAGTTTAGTTTGCGAAAGTAGTTTTCTCATATCCTCAGAAGCGACTTCGGTTCTACCACTGTGTTTGCTTGGTGGTCTTTAACGAGCTTGGTAAATTTATAGTAAATTGCAATGTTCTCTTTTTTCATCAAGCTTCGGTCGACACGGAATGCCTATACACCCCCAAAAGTTCTAAGTACAAATACAAATTTTAGAAAACATTATTTTAATCAAATTACAAATGCCTTTTCAACATGACTATTTTAAGAACTATTCTACATCGCAGCAGTTAGCCATTGTGGCCTTAACTAATGTCGCTGTATTTATTCAAAAATGTACTCAGTGAACAGTGACATTCTTCTCTTCCTCTATTTGCTCATTTGCCGTGTGCAATTTGTCTGTTAAATAAGAAATCGAAAGCTTATTCGATTCAAAAAGCCTAAAGAAGAGAATTATGAGCTAGAAAAAATTCTGTTGTAATCATCCGCTTCTACTTACGCCTCCATCTCGGCAATCTCCTTTTCGGCCTCCGGTTTCATATCTTTGAACAATTATGCTTTAAAGTTCGATTCCTTTTCAATTTTCTTTGAGATTTCGGCTCCCTGTTCGTGAAATTCTCCCAATTCTTAGCTAATCATATTGTTCTTCAACTCTACGTAAACAGGATTTACATATTGTTTCTGGCAATAGTAGATGAAATCTAAATATAAAGGAACTAGGTTTTAGAATTGATTGAATAACATGTACATACAGTCTATCTTACCGTATGCAAATATACATTTATTTTGTCTATTTCTATGGATAAATTCTTTCCACTGATGCTGTAAATATGGACAACAACTTTATGAATTTCAGAACGAAGTCTGCATAAAAGTCCAGAAATGTATTCTTTGACTATGCTACCTGTCTGTTCTACGCATCAATTGGGAGGTATCTTAAAGGAAATCTGAAAATTTAATACTTTAGCAAGTAAAATTTACTATCTCATGAATTCTTACCCATTATCCTCATTCCACTGTCAGAAGCATATCTTCATAACTGGTATACGCGTCAAGTTCAGCTGCAAGATAATACCCCATAGCTTGATGCTTGAAACGATAGAGCGAATTCCAATGGCCAGCACCACCACGACATGAATCATGTTGGACAATTTTTTTAAATTCTTAAGCACGTTCACCATGGATGCTTCTGGCCAATTCATATAAATAAATCATAAGATTTTGAAAATTTTAACTTACCTTAAACGCCTTAGGAAAAAATTCGCATTTGTTTTGTAGTTCCATTCACTTGTGTGAATCCGCCGAAGTACATATAACAAGAGAATATTTACGTAAAAATGATTTGCTGCAGAACTCATACTGAAAGTTTTTTCATCCGAATGGTAGGACATGATGTGATTTTTCAAGTCACTCCACTGTTGGAATTTACGGTGGCATTCGTAGGGTTTGTCACTTGTGTGTACCTGCTGGTGTGACTGTAGAACGCTTTAGGCAAAAAAGACTTTCCACAAACATCGCACTGATGCGGTCGTTCACCCTTATGCGACAAGTCGTGGTATTTTAATGAGTTACATGTTTGCTTCACACCCAACACAAAAGACGGCAATATTAGTCAGTAGAGTTTGACCATTACTCAATGCGTTTCAAGCCACGTCCTTCCCGGCTCTTATTTGATCTGAACACCAGAAGCAACACAATGTAAGTATTGCAATTCTTTGATCAGGGTTTATTTTTTTGACTCCACCATTCGGGTTCTATAAAATTTTAGTTGGGTCAACAAAAAACGCTTCTGGTTCGAAGAACAAACACTGTAAATACAAATTATGATAACTTTTCCTGACTTTGAATTCCCTTTTTTTTAACAAAACAAACCTTTTTGGCGGAGCAAATTCCGCTGGATAACCAACTAACGACGAGCGTTGGATCAATTGATCCACGAGCTGTGTCACCTGAGTTATCTTTTCAGGAACTAGGAGCAAAGCAAGAAAAATATCACTCTGAATGTACCAGCTCAACAATAAATCCAAGAGCGTCTGACACATATTGTGCGGCACACTGGTCAGCGTCTGATCCCAGTGGGACGGCTGAATATAAAATGCGAATAGAAGTAACTGATCTATTTGTATCATAAAAAAAAAGTTGAAAAAATTTATGGCAATGAACAAAACAAACAGATTTATTACCCCAGGTGGCAGTCCAGCAAAATTGGAAAATCCACTCTCTAAAGAGATCGGTCCTACGGATTCTGGGGAGGACCACTTATTGCTTAAAAATTTTTGTAAACGGAGTACGAAAATACAGAGAACTCCACCAAAAAACTACTCCCAAAGGGTTACACCATCGAAAACCCCAACTAAGACAATTGACGTAAAAGTCATTAGCCAAAAAGAAACCAATGTCTCTGAAATGATCGACACTGCAGGACAACAGAGTTTCAAAGTAATCAAAGAAAACTGCCAAACCAAATCAAAAGATTACTATGATGAATGGCAAAAGGAAATAGCAGCAAGAAAGAAACTTGAAACCTTAGTTCAAAGTCTTCAGGAGCAAGTAAAAAGACTCGAAGAAAAGGTGTCCCTATTTGACAAGGAACACAAGTCTACGGTTCAGACAAGTCAACAAGATACTGTTACTGTGTATCAAACTGACGAAGAAGAACTTTTATTTGAAACTGAAAGAAAAAGAAGTAAGCGCACTGCTAAAAAACGAAAAGCGGAGGGTAGCCCCGAATTGCATACAAAGAACCAGCAAACTTCGAAAAATGAAAATAAAAAAGACTTGGGTACTACAAAGAATAATGCAAATAATGTGCTAGCCAATGCTAAGCCGAAGTCTTTGTCTAAAGGCAACAGAAAAGCTGTACCACCACCAATTATGATCACAGGATTCCCAAATTTTGGAGATCTTAAGAAAATGATTGAGAAATGTACTAAAAAAGCTTGCAAATATACATCGTATAACAAAGACAATTGGAAAGTCAATGTCGAGGAAGATGATGACTATAGACTGGTCACTGAGGAACTAAGCAAACATAAAATCCAGTGGCACTCCTATGAAAACAAATCCACAAGACCAATAAAAGCAATAGCCAGAGGCCTACATTCCTCATGTTCTCCAAAAGAGTTAGTAGAAGACCTTGTTCAAGCAGGCTTCCAAGCCCTTGATGCAGTCAATCTTATTAAAAATGAGACTACTAAGAACTCTGCTGGGGAACCAATAATAATAAAGAGATCACTGCCTTTATTCACGCTATCTTTCGACAGCAAACAAAGTCTTGAAAATGTCTATAGTATTCGATCAATCTTGGGCATAAAGTCAAAATTGAGCCACTGCGAAAATCAAAAATATTTCCGCAATGTAAACGATGCCAAGCATTTGGCCACACCCAAAAATATTGCAACCGCGAGTTTGCTTGTGTTAAGTGTGAAGGAAAACATGCAACTAAAGACTGTCCATCAAGCAAAGAACAGAGAGCAAAATGTGTAAACTTTCAAGGCAATCACCCTGCAAGCTATAGAGGCTGTCCAGTTGCTAAAAGATTTCAAAAACCCAAAAGCAAAATGACATCCGGTGAAATAAAGCCCAGCAATCCAGCAAACACAAAAAGAACTCCTGAAGCTGAGGATAAAGGTAAGAAAGAACTTCCGAAGGAAGCTGTTAAAAGCAAAAGCGACGAAAATAAATCCTATTCACAGATTGTTAAAAATGTGCGGAAGAATGAAGAAACTTCCATTAAAGAAATTCTTGAACTTATTCTTAAAAGAATTGACAATCAGGATTTGAACATCAAACGGCTAAGTGAAGAAGTCGCTCTTAAAAAACAATGATGGACAGAACACTAAAAATTGGAATATGGAATGCAAACGGTCTTTTACACCATTTATCAGAATTAAAAATCTTCTTAGACATCGAACACATAGATATTTGTCTGGTGTCCGAAACTCATTTCTCAAGTGGACTGGTTCGTGATGATTTAATATCAAACTATATTTGCTACCACGCTCCTCATCCAGCTGATAAGGCTAGAGGTGGATCGGCAATCCTCATAAAAAAGAGCTTAAAACACCATGAAGAAGTTATGTTTACAAACGAGAATACGCAAGTTACAATAATTAGTATTGGTATGAAAAAGAAAAACTTCAAGTTGGCATCAATATACTGCCCGCCGAGGCGTTCCCCGACTGAAGATGATTATACAGAACTGCTGAAACTACTAGGACATAACTTCCTTGTTGGCGGTGACTTTAATGCTAAGCACACCCATTGGGGATCCAGACTTATAACAACAAAAGGCAGAAGGCTTTACAAAGCATGCCTCAAATACAATTGCGAGTTTTATTCATCCAGATCACCAACATACTGGCCATCGGATTCAAGTAAAATACCAGACCTTGTTGACTTTTTCATAGTTAAAGGTATCAAACGAAACCATATAAGAGTCGAAGGTAAATATGACTTATCATCAGATCATACACCCGTGATTTTATCACTTAATGAATCGGAGATAATGGAAAAAAGTAATCCTAAGCTAGTAAATAATAAAACAAACTGGAGTGAATTCAGAGAAAAGCTTGAAAGCTATATAAATCTCAGATCTCCTATGGAAACAGAAGAGCAAATAGACCTTGAAGTAGAACAATTCATTGCCGATGTTCAACAAGTTGCAAAAGAAAGTACACCAACTTACTCGAGTAGGAAGCAAACTGAAACAAAATACCCTGCCGAGATAAGAGAGTTGATATTGGAGAAGAGAAGAGCTCGAAGAAAATGGCAAAATACTAGATTTCCAGACGACAAAACAGCGTTTAACCGGCTAAGCAACGAACTGAAAAAACAAATCTACGAATTCAAAAATGATTCATTAAGTAGATTCCTGAAAAATTTAACGACCGATGCTTCAACCGATTATTCGCTCTGGAAAGCAGCTAAGCGCCTGAAAAGACCGCAGTTACAAAACCCTCCAATAAAATCTCTAAACGGGAATTGGATCGGAAATCCGAAAGAAAAAGCTAACCTATTTGCAGAACATCTTGCGAATGTTTTTAAGCCAATCCCAGCAAATACATCTGAAAACAGCTTACAGTTTATTGATAAAGTCGATGAAGTTGACATACCAATTGTCACACTCAAAGAAATAAAAAGTATGTGTCGAAATCAACTATCGAACAAAAAATCACCTGGGTACGATCTAATAACTGCTCAGGTTATGAAAGAAATGCCATCAAAAGCCTTCATAAAACTCCAATTCATAATAAATGCATGCCTAAAGACCCAATATGTCCCACATCATTGGAAAATTGCTGAAGTAATTGTTATACCAAAGCAAGGTAAGCCACCAACAGAAGTGACGTATTACAGACCAATATCGCTTATACCAATAATGGCAAAAGTCTTTGAAAAATTGCTACTGAAAAGACTAAGCAAAGTCATAGAAGAAAGAAATCTAATCCCAAATCATCAGTTTGGATTTAGAAATAAACATTCCACGATAGACCAAGTTCATAGAATAACGGATGCAGTTGAAAAAGCATTAGAAGAAAAACAAGTATGTTCGGCTATATTTTTAGATGTTGCTCAAGCATTCGACAAGGTATGGCATGAGGGGCTAGAGTACAAACTGCAAAGGGACCTACCCAGGCAGTACTACGAAATACTAAAATCTTATATCTCAAACCGGCTCTTCAGAGTACGGTATGATCAAGAATATTCAAAGCTATGTAATATACAAGCCGGTGTTCCACAAGGAAGCGTCCTAGGACCTACCCTGTATTTGCTATATACAAGGGATATTCCAGTGGATAACAACACCATTATGGCTACTTTTGCAGATGATACCGCAATTTTGGCATCCAGTAAGTGCGTCGTCAAGGCTGCTGAGAAATTGCAAAATGCCGTCGACACCGTTAGTGATTGGACCAAAAAATGGCGTATCAAGCTCAATGAAGCTAAATCTGCACATATAAACTTTACAAATAAAAAGTTAAGCTACGTTCAAATATTCATCAACAATCAAGCTGTACCTTACGCCAATACGGCCAAATACCTTGGGATGAATTTGGATGCAAAGCTAAAATGGAAAGAGCATATCAAAAAGAAAAGGGAAGAGCTCAACTTGAAATATAGAAAAATGTACTGGTTACTCGGTAGAAATTCGGACTTATCTGTCGAAAATAAAATAAGGCTTTATAAACAAGTACTTAGACCTGTTTGGACCTATGGAATCCAATTATGGGGCTGTACAAAGAAAACAAATACTGAAATCATCCAAAAGTTCCAAAACAAAGTCCTTCGTGGAATAGTAAATGCACCATGGTATATAAGAAATAGCGATTTACATCGTGACCTACAAATAGAAACGGTTACAGAAGTTATAAGAAAACATGCTGTATCACACAATCAGCGACTGCATAGTCATATCAACTCTAAAATGGAGTCAGTATTAAATACGAGAGGCAATGTTCGGAGATTAAGAAGAACCAAGCCACACGAGCTACTGGCCTAAAAGTCATGGGAAGCATTAAAAGTTTAAGCTTCCCTTAAAGCGATAATATTATTGAGAAAGAAAAATCTGTTGTCGATCGTTCATAGATTGGTTCTGATAACGAGGAGTTTTTAGTGGGTAAGAATCCAACACTACTTGGTATCGAATACTGCTAAGTGTATTTTGAAGATTTACTCCTGACAAAAAAAAAAAAAAAAACAGGGGGTGATTTGAAAAAGTACGGCTTAGGTTTCAAAACATTATCTAGCACTCAAAAGTACTATTAAAAATAATGCCGTCAAAAAATGATTGTTCATTTGAATGTATATCAATAACTATCTTCATTTCATCGTATCCTTGATTTTTATAGCTGTAAAATCATTTGATCCTGAACGGAAACTTTTTTTTTAACATGATATTGTAAAATACAATTGTTACATAGTATTGCCGTTTAAAAGAAACCGTTCTAAAAAGAATTATAGAGAAATACAAAAACTGAAATTTTGCAAATTATTGTAAAAGTTTAAATATCATAGGTTAATGAAATATAGCAGTTTTTTACGTTTTATCCCTTGTTTTAAATAGTATTAACATAGATAAATTAGAAAAAAATGATGCCGTACATTTTTATGCAGACCATATCTTTTAGGCTGATGAAAGTGACGCTACAATTTTAAGGGTACTTTATGGCCATCTGATACAGTACGGCATTAACATATTTTTTGAAGAAAATAATTGATAATATGATAAAATCACTATGACGTCTAACTGAACTGAAACGGTGTGTAATGTGGGCTCACTAATATCCCCAGCGACAATTGGCGCAGCACTTTCAACCTTGGCTCCTGCGTCTTCAGTTAATTTTTCTTATTATTACCAGAATGTAGGTGGCATGAGAACTAAATTAGACTCTTTATATCTAACTTTTTCATCTTGTTCATATGATATAATTTTACTAACTGAAACATGGTTGACTGAAAGCCATCTAACATCAGAAATATTTAATTCTAATTATACTGTTTTTAGGAAGGATAGATCTAAGCTTTTGACAGGTAAAGATAGAGGAGGAGGCATTCTAATTGCTATTCGATCGTCTTTAAATTGTAGGGAGATAGAGTTGAAATCTAATTCTGAAATTTCTTCATCTTTATGTGATATTGATCAATTGATTGTTTGTATATCTTTAAATAGTGACTGTGAAGTTTTTATTATACTTAATTATATTCCGCCTAGAAGCTCTCTTGATTATTATAACATTTATTTCGAAAATTGTAAAAGTGTTTTAGAAAATCTAAGCAGTTCTCAGCATGTTATTTGCATTGGGGACTTTAATCAGGGTGATATTCAATGGATATTGGACTTAGACGATAAATGCTTAATTCCTTACAATATAACCTCTGAAATTGAAGAAAACTTGGTTGACTTTTTTAGCCAATTTGACTTAATTCAATTAAATTCGATTCCCAATGGTCTTAACCGTATTCTTGATCTTGTTTTTGTTGACAAGGAATTCAATGTTTATGTTGAAAAGTCTGATATCCCTTTTGTCGATAATAAACTACATCACATTGCACTTGAAGGGCTTATTAGTTTTTATAGTTATTCAAAAATTGAGAACTGTGATAATACTCTGCTACCAAACTACAATAATGCGAACTTTGATGCAATGAATGAATTTTTTTTGTCTTTTCCGTGGGATACACTTATTAGTGAAGTCAGTTTGAGTAAGGCTAGTGATTCTCTTATGGCTATTATCAATGAGGCTGTACGTAGATTTGTTCCGCATAAAAAGTCTTTATCAAATTCCAACCCAGCATGGTTTAATAAGAGACTATCGAACCTAAAAAACAAAAAAAATAAATCATTTAAATTATATAAAAAAAATCTTGAGAATTTTCAACTTCGTTTGAATTACTTAAAACTTGAATATGAGTTCGGCACTCTTAATAAGTTTTTGTACAAATCTTATATGTTCTCCTTACAGCATAATATTAAGAGTAATAGTAAATGTTTTTGGAGCTTTATCAACTCCAAACGTAAATCTAATGGCTATCCTAGTTGTATGAAATACTTAAGTACGGTTACTAGTGATGTTGATGAGATCTGTAATCTTTTCGCAAATTTTTTTCAATCCGTCTATTCTACCAACTCTTCTACTAACCTAGAACCACCTTATATTTCAGTTTCAGCTAGCGTAGGATCCATGAAGCTTGAGATATATGAAATCAAAGCTGCTTTGCTTGGCTTGGACCCAACCAAAAAAGAGGGACCTGATGGTATGCTAAATCTTTAGCTAAACCTTTGACGGATCTGTTTAACCTGTCTTTATCTAGTGGTGTCTTCCTGGATTCTTGGAAATTGTCTTTTATAATTCCCGTGCATAAATCTGGTTCAAAACAAGAAGTTACAAACTATAGACCTATATGTAAAATCTCCGCGTTACCTAAGCTGTTCGAAAAAATTGTGTGTGATAAACTATCCTTTAAATTAAAGGAAGAGATTTCAGAACATCAACATGGTTTTATGTCTGGTAGATCTACTACGACTAATCTCTCCTTGGTGACGAATTACATAGTAAAAAATTTTGAAAGCAATTCCCAGACTGATATTATATTTACGGATTTTGCTAAAGCCTTTGACCGTGTTAATCATCAGGTTCTAGTTAATAAACTGAAGCAATTTGGGTTTCATTCAAGATTTCTTGATTGGCTGCAATCGTATTTAAGCTCCAGAGTTCAGAGAGTTAAAATCAATAACCGTTTTTCACACCAAGTCCTAGTTCACTCTGGCGTCCCTCAAGGAAGCCACTTGGGTTCATTACTTTTTCTAATCTTCATTAATGATATTCCCAAAATATTCAGCAATTCTCTTTGTCTTCTTTTTGCTGACGACCTTAAGCTATACCGCACTATTAGGAGTGTTGAAGATTGTGTTTTGCTCAACGATGACTTAGGAAAACTGGCTGAATGGTGTTGTATAAATGATCTTCATTTGAATGTTTCAAAATGCCAAGTTATGTCCTGTTTCCGTAAAACTATACCTGTTCAGTTTAAATACCAGATTAATAATTCTGACCTGGAATGTGTTACTCAAAAAAAAGATTTGGGGGTAATATTAGATACTAAGCTTTCATTTTTACCTCATTTTAATTATATAATAAATAAATCTAACCAAATGCTAGGGTTTATTATCAGAAATACTAAGGAATTCACCGATTCATACTCACTCAAATCTCTCTTTAACTCTCTGGTTCGATCTGGACTGGAGTATTGCTGTACGGTTTGGAACCCTTGCTACAAAAACTCGATTGTGAGAATCGAAAAAATTCAAAGAAAATTCACTAGATATACGTTCTACAAACTAAATTGGAGAATCGATACTCCCTCATACAAAACCAGGTGTTTGTTATTTGGCATGCAAAGTCTAGAAAATCGACGTACTTATTTTGGGATAATGCTTGTTAGAGATTTACTAGCATACCACATAAAATGCTCTCCTTTACTTTTGTTAATTAACCTACGCGTCCCGAGTAGAACTTCTCGTAATAACTGTGTGTTTCATGAGCAAATTCATCGAACGAATTATGCTCGAAATGAATCAATTACTCGTTGCATCAGAGTAGCCAACTCAGTTTGCAGTAGTTTAGATTTCTTCGACAACTGTAGTAGAGATTCTTTTAGACAGTATGTATTTAATGTATTAAACATGCCACCATTTAATTAATTTGAAGTTTAATTAATATTCATATTCTTATTTTATTAATACTATTGTTAGTCTAATTCTTAAGTAGTCTTCAAGTGAATATGTTCTCTGATTGACGAAATAAATAAATAAATAAATAAATAAATAAATAAATATTATGTCCAAGAATTGAAACTGTCAATCCCAGTATCAACAGTTTAATATACTTTTTGGTTTAATATATACTTTTTTTTTTCACTATCAGAACAGAACAGCTTATTTCAAGCTTGTGAAACAATGTATCTTTTCTTCAAGAGTTTTTTCACCCTTAAGTACTTAGAAATATGTATCACTGTCATCATTTAGCGAGGTGTTAGTTGTTAGTAAGCAAAAATTAAGTCTAACACACTAAAGACAACAGAACTAAGAAATATTACAAAATTATTGATAAACATATACAAAAACAAATTAGATAGCTACATATAAACGTAAAATTAATTATTAAATATGACAATTATAAAGATATAAGAAACATAAAAAGAAACATAGTCAAGAGAGTGGAGCTCTGGTTCGAATTAAGGACTTTAACGTAGTTTTACTAATATGAAAATCTACTAGATTTGAGTTTAGGTTCAAAATTTTTATCATACGAGTAATAGGCTCATTCAATCCATAATTAGTTCTATGATAAGGACAGTGAAGTAACTCCAAGTTGCGCAGTTGGTATGAGCCTCCCCGGTAGTTAAAACCTATGCATGCGAGCAAGTCAGGAGCATCAATTTGTCCTGTTATGAGCTGGTGAATAAAGACTAAATCATTATTTATTCGGCGATGCGAAAGCAGTTGCATCTGAAAAAGTTGAATACGGTGCTCATACGGTGGAAGGTCATAAGGATCCGTCCAAGGAAGTCCCTTAAGAGCAAATCTAATAAATCTTCGCTGTATACTTTCTATTCTTGAATTGTGGACTGCATAATAAGGAGACCATACTTGAGAAGCATATTCTAGATGGGGTCGAACATGACAGTTATACAGCGAAAGAGTGACGTAGGGGTCCGTAAACTCCTTAGCCCATCTCTTAATAAAGCCAAGCATTGAATTTCCTTTACTAACAATTTAATTGATATGGGATGTAAATTCTAAATTGGAGCTAAAGTAAACGCCGAGGTCCTTAATACTGGACACCTTGCATAATATTTGATGAGAAATCGAGTAATTATGCAAAGCCGGTGTACGTTTCTTCGAAAAAGTTATACTTTGACATTTGCTTGGATTGAGAATCAATCCATTTTTATCGCACCATGTGGCAAAATTTTCAACATCAGATTGTAAAATAAAACGATCTGCTGCGCAGTCTATTTTCTTGAAAATTTTCATATCATCCGCGAAGATCAAAATTTCGCTCGATGACAAGCTAAAAGTAACATCATTAATGGCTAGTATAAAGAGGATAGGACCAAGGTGACTACCTTGTGGTACTCCTGACTTCGCCTTAAAGGAGTCTGAAAGAATGCTTCTAAATTTTACTACATATGATCTATCGGTAAGGTACGATCTGATCCAATCAACGAAGGTCGAAGGGAATCCATATGCATTTAGTTTAAACAATATAATATCGTGAGATAGTTTATCGAAAGCCTTTGAAAAGTCAGTATATATACAATCTAACTCTTGCCCGCTTTCAAGCGCGTTTGAACATTTATGAAGGAAATATACAAGGTTTGTTACTGTTGATCTTTTCTGTACAAAACCATGCTGCTGTTTGCAAATTATATTTTTAATATCGAAAGTTAAGCTTTCACAAACAAGCTGTTCAAATAATTTGGGGATACACGAAAGCTTAGATATGGGTCTATAGTTAAGGATATCTGATTTAATACCTTTTTTAAATACAGGTGTAATAAAAGATCTTTTCCACAGTAAAGGGAATCGACCAGAATCTAACGATAATGAGAACAAATAATTAAGGGGAAATGCAATTTGGGACTTACACTTTTTTTAAATTATTGGAGGGATGCCATCAGGGCCAGCAGAGTAATCATCGTTCAAAGATGAAATATTGTTAAGGACTCTTTCTAGGATAATTGGAACATTATTAAAATTAACTTTAGGACATTTACGTAGAAACTCGAAGTAACAACGATCTATCTCAACAATAGAATCAGAGAAGGAATTACAAAAATTTTGAGCAAAATCGTTGCAAATGTCGGATGTTTTTGTCAATGTGTCATTACCATATGTAAAGTTATCTGGGTATCCATCCGAATCTTTCTTTGAATTGACAAAGTTCCAGAAACTTTTTGGATCATCCCTTAATGAGTTGCCCATTCTGTGAACATAACTTGAGTACAGAGTTTTTGATAGTGATTTAAATTCATAAAAAAAAAAGATGTAAGAAAGGTGATCAGATTCAGAACGCGTCTTAATGTAAGTCCGCCAAGCACTATTTCTTTTGTTGCGAAGCTTTTTTAGTTCCTTAGTGTACCATGGGTGATTAGAGCTCACATTCTTTGAAATTTTGAGGGGTATAGCCTTGTTCATGCAGTCGTTAAGAATAAAATAAAAGTAATTAACTGCTTCGTCAATATTATTGAAAGCTGATATATTATTAATATTAGATCTACTTAGTTCATCAGAAAGCATTTGAAAGTTAGTCTTTCGATAGTCAAATATATGCGAGCAGTCATATGAATTACTATAACTATGAATGTGACCGCTTAGGTCAAGGAAAATGTCTAGAGGAGGGTGATAGTCATCTACATTAGTAATGCCGGAATTAGATTTAAGAACGACAGTACTAACAGCGTCAGAGGTAAAGACTAAATCGAGGTTTCGATTTAAAGAGTTTTTAATACAACTCACTTGTTGTAAGTCAGTAGAAATTAGATAATCCAATAAGATAAGCTCTTGTTGAGAGGATTCCAAGGAAGCTTTCTGAAATGAACAGTCAATTGATGGAGACCAGTCTATATAAGATAGATTAAAGTCACCCAGCAGTAAAATATTTATATCTAAAGAAGACAGATTGTTTAAATAATCTAACACTAAAGCCACTTCATTGTAGGCAGGGGCAGAACTTTTTGGGGGAATGTACGTGCCAATTACATATACTGTCTTAGACTCAAAGGTAACTTCAATGCAAATTAGATCTATTGTTAAAGTAAAAGGAAAAGTGATATTAGAAGACAAAAAGCTATTGCGACAAGCTATGAGAACACCACCTCCTACGTCTGCGTCTACATGAGAATGGCGGTCCTTTCTAAATACTTGAAACTCTGAGTTAAAAAGTTCTGTATCCAGAATGCCTGAATGAAGCCAGGTTTCTGTAAGAACAAAAATATCATGTGCAAAAGCTTGAGAATTAATAAAAAAATCAGTAGTTTTACTACGAAGCCCCCTTACATTCTGGTAAAATAGGGAAAGTCTTATTAGTTTTTTGAAACATTATTGACGGTACTATTTTCAACACGTTTCTTCTTGGAAGAACCAACAAATTCTTTTAAAAGAGTGCCTGAAGGCCAGAAATTCGGGCTGCAAAGATAATCAAACTGTGACGGAGGGACAAACATTTTAAAGGACGAAACAAAACTGTTAGGTTTACTTATTTTGGTACATCTAATAATTAAGTCATTAGATATGTTGTGGTTCAAAGTTAGATGGGATATAATATCATTGGATGTTAAATCGGGTTTAAGGCGGGATACAAAAATTTGTTTAGGCTTGGGAACTGATTCTACTTGTTTGGGAATTGGAAATGGTTCAATAGGAGGATAATTCACATTAATGGTTTCGGGAACTGATTCGACTTGTTTGGGGATATGAGGTAGTTCGGTAATTTGATTATCAACATTAGAAGGCCTACTAGAAACAACAGCTAAATCGACAGTTGTCGTTTCATTGTTATTATTTGTAGGACCAACACAGCTCCTGAGACATAAACGTTTTTCGGAAGAGTGAGTATCTTGCTTTTTCTTTTTAGGCTTATTATGTTTAGAAATATCTGAAGTAGCCTGCACTAATAAGTCGATTGTTTTTGATGAGACATTAGGCAGAGGAGTATGCGGCTCTTCCAAATCATCAGTTGAGGTTGATATGTCAACCGAAAACTTGGGGGCTGAAAAGTTATTGAGGTTTGAAACCGCATCATTAAAATTATTACAGAGTTCATCTAATCCTTTCTTGATTTTGGTTATATCAGTCTTGAATGACGACATTTTAAATGCAAGTTGGGATAGAGAGATTTTCCTGCAATCAGGACAGAACCAAACTGCAATTTTTGATGCGTCAACCTTTTCTATAAATAAGGTGGTTGACCCAACGCATTTAGCATGGTAAAACTTCCCACAATGGCCGTAACATGCAAAAAGGCATGCATTAGGGGAAGAGTCCAGACATTTCACCGCTGAGCATTCCATTTTAATTAAAGAATTTGAAAAAAAAAAGTAAAAAAAGAAAAAGAAAAACGGAAAGATTGAGAATAAAAGTTTAGTTTTAATTAAAAAAAAAAAAAAAAAGAAAAAAAAACGCTTGCTTTGATAGTACGAGATTTGAACCTGAGATGCTTGACACAACTATCTTCGCTCTAACCAACTACGCTGTGGAGCAATTTAAAATTTGCACTACAAAAAAATAATTTAAAACTTAAAAATTATGATTATAAAACACAAAAAAAAAGCTTTCATGCAGTAATTATGATAATTCAAGCAACGTAAAGTGCTCAAGAGACTTGCACTTGAATTATCACTCAATTAAGGTTACGGATTTTTTTTTTTTTTTTTTTTAACAAGAGAATTACACCGCTTACCAAAGCTAAACACAATTAATTGGCAAAAGTTTAGATATTTAACACAATTTCACTGTACAATGATGTCAACTAAGAATATGGACTTAAAAGCACACAAATAAACTATGAGACACATATAAATCACAGCAGAAATTGAAAAAAACAAAGAAAACTCAAGGAGTATTATGACACACAACCAACACTATGGTAACCAGAGCTGCCACTATACTTCAAACATTATTGATACATACATATAATTGATTTGTTTCATGGTAATGATGTGAATAAATAAAACAATCATTTTTTAGAAAAATTCTATATATTTAATGATAATAATAAAAAAAAAATTAATTTTTTTAGAAAAATTCGATAAATTTATTCAGTATCGGAATCAGTTGCTGAGTTGTCATCGGAATCAACGTCTTCATCGACGTCCGAATTATCTTCTCTATTATTTTCTGAAACATAAATATGTATTTGTCAAAATCAAAGTCTTACGTACAAATTAAAGATGTAAAGACTTATTTACCTATGACGTCATCATCTTCTTCGCCTGATTCCTCATCCGGTTCCGTTATGTCACAGACTTTTTGGGGGCATTCCTCGCCGTGAAACCAATCGAAATCGTACCGACCGTCATTAACAATACTTTTCGTCGTATAAATCCTTTCAAATATGATACACCTTGCTTCGTTTACAGTTTTTCTTGCTTTTACGTTGTATAAAACGCATACATATTCTTGCAGAACATTAAAAGTTTGTTCCATGAGTAGTGGATCTGCAACAAACGTATTATGCCCCACCACAGTTTATTGTAATCAAGTAAATGAAAAGGTAGATTTCAAACACACATCTACATAATTCAAAAAACTGTAAGCACAAATTCTTAAAATATTTTTTTTTCCACTTATTCATTTCTGAAATAAAAGCTCAAATTTTACAGGTGTCTGCTAACTTCAGTGTCATGAGTACTTCTCAAAAATATTGTGTATTTTGGAATTATCAGTGACAAAATAACTATATTTTGGTATAAATCGATAGTATACAAACCCATATTTAACATATGTAGTTTGAAACTAGGAACCTAGAATCACGAAAAGACTATGAAAATTAGTACAAATAAACTATTTAAATGCCGTATAAAAAAAATTTCACCTTACATTTCGTTATATGAATTTTTTTTTTTGATTTTTTCTTTTTCAGTTTTTTTTCCCCTTTGGACCAACGAAAATGTACGGCATATGAAAAAATATTATCTATGCATAAAATACTTTCAAAATAAATTTATTTCATGTTGTGTCAAATCACCCCCTGGACCACGGAAAGAGAGGGGGTGGCAACCCTCGATTTGTTACCCTTGTCGCATGATTTTTGTACGGCGTTGCGGAATAATGGATTAGAAGCAGTATTGCAATAGTATGACATAGATGCCGTATAAAATCAAATGACCAAATTTACCCTGGTGATTGTCGGAAAATAAAAAAAAAAATCCGACTTTGTGGCTCACCATCTTTTTACGGCACTGTGCGTTTTCTTATTATTATTTTTCATGGACCTATCGGTGGTAAGAATGCCGTACAAAAATATGTGACCAAAATGTACTCACTCTAACTGTACTTTCGAATTCTCACCTGCACTCAGTTGAACAGCTTACAAGTGACGGCATAGTGCTGAATCTTATTATTTTATGCTCTTATATCGTTCTAGATAGGTCACCTGGTGGTTCAAATGACCCATAATTTTTACAGCATGGGCCAGTAGTCTATTCTTTCTGCACCAGTCTATTGTTTTCTTTCAGCACGTTAATCTTTTAGTATCACACCAGGTTCAGATGTATACCATAATTTTCAGCCGCATGGAGATTCTGTTGGCCAAAATGAAAATTTTAATAATTTTAATTTCAAACACGAATGACAAATGCACGACAACCGACTGTTTGGCAGGAAAAAAGAAAAAAAACTGTTTTGATTTTCTTGAAACAATATGGAAATGATGTCAATACCAACCAATGTGTGTGACAGAGAAAGAAAACAGTCGCTTTATTCGCACGAAGTTTCAACAGTTCGTGTTGATTCAATTTTGGGATACACCCCTTCAACTGCCCCCACTTACTTCTTCACCATCAAACTGTTCAACAAATCGACAAGTATGAACACGGACTAATAGTAGTATTTTTTTCTGCTAGTTTTCAGTGCTGCCACACCGAATAAATCAATTAATCAAAATAGGTGCGTTTTTTTGCACGCGCATATACGCTTGTTCAAATTTTTACATGCTAAAAACAACAACAAAATAAGCGAATAGCGAGGATAAACATCTACGTTTATTTCTGAAGCGAATATAAACTGCAAGTGCTACCAATATGGTGTAGATGAATTTTTATAAATGTCAAAAAATTCATTCAAAATTCATCCGTTTGACAAAGCAAATAAAAACAAATTCGGATGTTTTTTTTCTCATTTGTCAATGCCAGTTGTCGAATTCGATTTGCTACTTACAATAATCTCTATTATATGGTATTTTCTTTCATAAAATCACATAAAAATCACATTATTACAACAAAAGCAACGTTTTTTTTTAGAATTCTGTTTTTCTAGCTGCGCGCTCGCCAAAACTGGAGCTATAGCCTCACAACGCAACCCAGAACCAGCCTGAGTCCGGGTCAAAATGTCTCGTGGAACTCCTTAATACAGAATAATTCCTCTTTCAATGGAAATATTCTGTTGTTTATTATGAAACCCTATCTATTACCTATCTAAACCTATCTATACGCCGACTTTTCAGTGATAAGATCGTAACCAGGACACAAAGAATTTTTTTTGATCAATTCAAACCACCGAACGTGCTTCCTAGCTGAGCTCTACTTTCGTAAGTTCAACACTAATTTAACATTCAAAATGTTGTGTTGTATGTAACTGTGTCAACTCATTTTCAGTGCAATCACAGAGTGAATTCAAATTCAAACCTTTAGGCAGAGATACCTATTGTATGGAAAATGAGGAGTACCTACCAATGTCCACCATATTTGAGTGCTGCATGTCGACGTGAATTTGAGTTTCAACGCAAATAATAATAATATAATAATCTAACAATGTTCTTTACCAAATCAAGAAAAACTTAAATATATGTTTGAATTTTAACCTTTTTACTGTTGACTGTACAAAACTTAAAGTAAAGGTGAGAGAGCTTTAAGAGATCGTGGCTCAAGTAACCTACAGCCCATATTGATTAGGGCATCTTACAAGTTCGTTAAATCCAATGGTGTATTTAAACGCTTTTGTGTAAAGACACAGCCGTCCGCTTGAAGGCTAAATTTTCCAATCATAAGCAAATATTGAAATGTCTTGTTTACTTTGAACTTTTTCTAGCGTTAGTAAGCAAAATAGTTTTGGGATAAGCCTCATTTCAGAAATGTATCTTATTTTATAGATTTCCTAAAATCAGCTGAAGTTCACTGTTTTCACTGCTCTGGTCAGCTAATACTGTATTGATCTCTAGTAAGGTACCTGAAAGTGAACAATTTAAGTTTTATCAGTACTCGATATTCGTACTCAACCATACTAAAGTAAGACTAATAACTTACGCTGCTGTTCGTTCAGTTGCCTTTGGAGTTTTTCCACACTGCTTATGATCGAATCATCTCCATTTTGGTTACTAAGAAGCTCCGATACGATTTTATTCAATTCCAGTCCTGCTTCAGTTGCATTTGCCAATTCCTATAAGAAACATTTAAGTTTCATAAACTCAAATGACCTATTCCCTACCTTTTCAAGAGAAACCACTTGCTCCTCCAATTTAGATTTCGCCTCTTCGTAAGTTTCCAACTTTTTTTTAATTGCAATCACCATTCACCATATCGTTCGAACCAAATGAATTGTTTTCGATTCTGTCCAGCTTGTCACACGTCTCTCGGAGATCATGTTTTAAGATACTTGCCTCTTTGTGAGAAGCTAGTAAGCTTCTTTCCACCACGTTCAACAGAGCAATGAGTTGACTCTCCTTTCGGCATTGCGATAGACAGTAATAGCCAAATATGAAGAACATAGCCGATATCAACATAGCACACAGCACATCGAACAGTTCGACAACTCTTTGGGATAGGCTTTCAAAGAAAAACTTTTCTTGCAAAGGTAAATCTTCTGCTTCAGTAGTTGGGCAGTTAGCATCTCTTTCGCAGTACTGATCATCTTCATATTTCTTTTGTTGGCTTTGGACTTCTTTTTTTGGCAAAAAAAATCGGTCGTGCCCAGATCCCAGAATATTTTGAAACAGACCGACTTGTGGCTTTTGGAGTGGTGGTTGAATATATGAAGGCTTTGGATTAGGAGTAGTAACATCAAACTCACTTCACTTCTTGGTTTTCAGTTTTTAAATCGTTCGTTGTGATGCTCTGCTCGTTTATAATTTCGTTTATACTCGGCACCTCATTAGAATTTGGTCGCTTTTGATTTCACTTGGAAAATTTTCCTTTGCACTGACAATCACGTTAAATAAAAATTTTTCATTTATGTCAAATTGCAGTGCTGCCAAATATATGAATAATTTGGGGAAGTCGTTTTTTTGGGCGAAGCTTATATCCGCGTGCAAAAAAACACGCCTAATGTGAATTTTGTTTGAATATGATTGATTGTTGTTTTAAAATATGACATTAGAATCGAGAACAATAAATAAAAAAGACTTTTTTTTAGTTTCAGAGACTTTTTATTAACAATGTTTCTTAAAAATATGTTTTGTAAGAGAAATTATTTTTCTGTGAAAAAGAAAACCAATTTTTAGTCGAGGGAAATTTTTTTAACCAACGCAGAAATCTTGGTTAAAATAATTGTTTTAACGCAATTCACACAGCAAATGGCTAAATTTGATCCCACCTCAAACAAGATGTCAAATTTTAATCGTGGTAGAAGTTTTAAAGCAAATTTTCACGCAATTCACACACGGCCTAAGATATAGATCCAATGTCGATTTCTAGTGGTACACAAAATCACTTTCAAAAGTGCTTTTTAGCTCGAAATACGTTCCATGTAGGCACTGATGTATTAGATATGGACTGCTAGTGAAACGTCATATCCATACAAAACCCTAAAAACAAAGCGGTCTCCGCGACACTTCGCCACTGAAAGGATATTGGCAAAATAATCGTGATTCTCCGCTATGGCCATCTATCGTTTTCCGAGAAGTAACGGGAAAAAATACCAATTAACAACATTTTGATTCAAACAAAAGAAATGAAAAGGAAGCAACCACTTTATCGATTTACAATATATTCATGTATTAAAGATGTATAATAATTAAGTCTTACCGAACTGCTGCTTTCGATCCACCTCGTTTGCTTGCTTGTTACAGAATGAAAAAGATAAGCTGCTTAATCCATCATCCAACTAACCTGCAGATGTGTAACTGATCAGTGGCCTTGAATGGTGGACTAAGATAAAACTAATTCGCACGTGCAGCGAATACAGTGATTTTTTTTATAATGATATTAATTTATATATATAGATAACATGTATACAATCCAAAACATTCCGGGCCCCCTGGAACATGTTTCAGGACATTGGTAAAATGGCAAGCTTGGTAATAGGTCGAGTGCATATTCCATTGCTTGTTTTGATAGTGGTGCCTGGCTTCAGATTGGTTGACATTTTTTGCCATTTAGGACGTTGTTGGAGAGATGTAAGGTATTCCATATGAAATCTTTTCCAAAACCCTTGGACCATGGATTGTAACTGACCTCAGTGAGTTAAGCGGTTGGGCGGTGTGTCTAACAAATAAGACTCTGGAACTGCAGTCAATGGTTCACCTTCGAGAAAATGACCAGGGGTTAGTGGGTTAAGATCGGAATCTGATATGGAACATAGAGGACGAGAATTCAGAATGGCTTCTGCTTGGGTGAGGACAGTATACAGCTCCTCAAATGTCAGGATGGTGGTCCCAATCACACGACGTAAATGTAGTTTAACAGAACGCACACCGGACTCCCAAAGTCCACGAATGGTTTAATGAAGTGCCAGGAAATACTATCTTTCGCCAAAGCAGCAGCAATTTGTATGTTGTGAGGTTGTGACAAAATCAACTTATGCATATCGTCTAAACAGCGACTGGCGCCTTTGAAGTTACTACCATTATCGCTATATATATTGGAACATTTACCTCGACGAGAAATAAGTCGTCGCAAAGCGGTGAGGAAAGCGTCAGTTGTTAAATCACTTACGACTTCTAAGTGCATTGCTTTGGTGGACATACACACAAACAGTGCAATGTAGGCTTTTGAAAGTCTAGGCTTACGTCCCCGAGAGAGTTTGATGGTTAAAGGACCTGCGTAATCACATCCCGTATTGAGAAACGGTCTAGACGGTTGAATTCGCTCCGATGGCAGCTGGCCCATGAGTTGTTTGGAAGTTTCCTTCCTCTGCATAAAGCATGGTTTGCAGCTGTCAACAATCTTCCGAATTAAGGTTCTCCCAAACCAAAGCTTTATTGCCATCGCAATAAGTTGCGATAACTTGCCGCTCTGAGTGCGGCGAAGTATACCCACACTGAAGCGTTTTTTGCAGAGACAAGGCAACTCATTTTTGACATTTGTGATTTGTGTGTATTTAACTAGATTTTTTGTTCGTCGCACCAAATTTGTTCGGCAAGAAGTATTAATTATATTTACTTCTAAAAAACTAAGAAGAATGAAAGTAAGTATGCAGTAAACATTTTTCGGTATGTATATTAATATATCAAATCCATTGGTTATAATAATCTCTGATCTTTACTTCAAGGCAAATCGAAAAGGAGCTGTGCACCAAAATAGAATACCTGGAACTCTTGGCAATATGAAGACTTGTGTTAATACCTATTCCAATCGTGTGAAGTGAGTTTTGCATAATTCTCCTTAATGGTAAGAAATTTGCCAACTAATATCTTCATTCTGATTTCAGAGTTATAAAAATCAAACATCAAAGGACAGACGCAACAAGTGACGGTAATTATTTATGATTCTGGGGCCACCTGTATGCCGAGCGTATCTTTGATTACGAAAAACAACAGAAAACATGGATGTAGAGAGAAAGATAAGAAAAGATATAGATTCTTTACAAAACAAGAATCTTGGAACTATAAACTAGTGGAAGCAGCCAGCACGGTAAAAATATAAATAAATATTTAAATATTTGTCTAACCAATGTAAATTCGTTTCAGATTCTTAGTGAGGATGCAATTAAGCGCTTCGGGTAGTGATAACACTCCACTACGACAATTAATTCTTAATTCTTCCACAACGACCGAAAACCGAATCGCTTATCTGTAAGAAGAAGTCACACTGGCGAAGGCAGTATGAGATCTCTCGTATAAGTGATTCTCTGCCTCATGAAATGTCACGGCTATACAATTGAATAGACCTTTGATAGTTTCTGGGAGTTCCTGCAGCACAGCAGCAACTGGATTGTCTGTGATTAAGTTCATATGTACTGCATATAACAGTTGCATTCCAATGCTACTCCATTCTTCTTTAGCCATTGTGATTAGAAATTCAAAATAAAAAGCGCCTACGACAACCACATGAACACACATAATGTGTAATGCTTGTGGAAAAACCTATCGACAGGCTAACCCAATGCGCACACATATTTTAACTCACACGGGAGAGAAGCCTTATCTCTGTGGGATTTGCGGCAAGGGATAAGGAGATCCACAAGATGTGACATACTGTCCAAAAGCCATATGAGTGCAAGGTAATGGACATTACTTACTTTTGGTATATTTATTAGTGTCTACAGATAGCACGGTACAGCTTAGAAGATTTCTGCAACTTTCACATTTTTGTAGGCAAAACAAGCTGATAATTATGGCTGCATTCTAAGGCAACGCACTAAATAAATGATTTCTGCAAAATTAAAAGCTTATTGATCTGAGATTTAATGAAAAAATACCTTCGTTTTCAGCTCAATGCAATAAATGGGACAAGAACCAGGATCTGTGTTCTTTTCCAAGTCGCGAAAGTACTTCAAACGTACATATTTCAGTGATAATTCCTTTTGAGCTCGTCGAAGCTATGTTTTGATTCCAAGCTTTTATTATTACAAATGCGTTTGTTATAATAATCTGATTTTCATATGATTTAATGAAAAGAAATTGTATTTAAAAGAAATCAATATTAAAAGAAATTCGCGTTAATGAAATAATTGAAATTTGAAAAATAGCAAAACGAATCTGACAAATGACAATTGACAAAAGAGAAAAAAAAACATCGGCAGCGGTGAAAACGCTGCACGTATGGGATTGTCGCTGCTCTTTGCCGCGTTGGTGTGGGTACTCTCATATGCCGCTGTGTAAATTAATTTTGACAACTGCAAATGCCGCTGCCGCAACTGCAAAAACGCTTTGGTTTGGGAGAACCTTTAGATTTCGACTCCCTAGTATCCAATACTGTTGTTTCAGGATTGCAAACGTTGCAGAGACTCCGGTGTGAAGATAATTATTATTAACATCTACAGCTATTAGAAATGAAACACGATTATTAACAGGTAACAAAAAAGGATGTTTTATATTATAAGAAACTATAGCCTTATTTATTCTCCCCCCCAACGCGAAGGATTCCATTATTATCGACAAATGGAGAGTATTTAATGAGCTGTGATTTAAGCGGAAGTTCTTTACTGTTTTTCAGATAGTTTATTTCCGTTTGAAATTCAACATTTTGAACGTATTTAATTATGATGTTCTTCGCATTATGAATTTCGCACACACTAAGGCCCTCAGAGAACGGTGAAAGATTTTTTGTCTGGTATCGAAGTTTTGGTTGAGCCCTGAAACACCACGCGACGATTCTCAGTAGTCGATACCAAGACGAACATTTATCGATGAGAAGTTGTAGAGGGTTAATTTCAACAGTCACAGCGAGTGTCATTGTTTTCACTGGTTTTTCTTCAAGGCAAGGGTTTGTAATTACACTTAATTCAAGGGATTTTTTTGATTCAGGCCAGAATTGCTTTTGTTTTGAAAGCCATGGTGGACCGTTCCACCAGAGACTAAAATTACTAAGATTCGAGGGAAGTAACCCACGTGAGGCACTGTCTGCAGGATTGAATTCCGACGCGATATGCTGAAA
Source organism: Melanostoma scalare (assembly GCA_949752695.1). NCBI lineage: Eukaryota > Metazoa > Arthropoda > Insecta > Diptera > Syrphidae > Melanostoma > Melanostoma scalare. Next base: position 103,512,138 of record OX456984.1, on the reverse strand, counting down.
ATGTTTTCGCGGAATTGTGTCGAGAATGACCGCTGTGCGATTTGCAACAAAGGTGTTCCAACGGCGAGGAGGCGATGATAGCCAGTGTAGGACAATCTCGGAGTCACACCAAGCAAAGGCACTAGTCAGAGGAATGGTCATTGAACTTCACGAGAGTAAATAGCCTACAGAGCAGTAAGGCGCCGCACAGCTCCAACCGGGGATTGGTTACTGGTTTTAGGGGGGCCACTTTGGTTTTTGCTATTACTAGTGTCGTTTTGTAGTCACCTGCATTATTTTTGCAGCGAGCGTAGATTACAGCTGCGTAGGCAACCGATGAAGCGTCCGAAAATCCGTGGAGTTCAATGTCGCCTTGTCCGTTTAAAGCGATGTTCCTTGGCACTCGGATATCCTCAAAGCACGACAGTTCTTTTTTATAATCCGTCCATTGTTTTGCTAGCGAAGGGGGTAGTTGATCATCCCAACCAAGTTTGAGCTCCGAAGGCCACAATTCCGGGAACAGAATTTTCAAAAGAATAACTGATGGAGCTAAAAACCCTAGTGGATCGAAATTTTGCGCAATTTCAGAGAGTAGTGTCCTCCTGGTCGGAACCGAGCTTTTACGGGAATCACCCATCCGAAATGAAAAGTGGTCTTCAATTGGGCTCCAGTGCATTCCAAGAACCTTTATTAATGAGCTCGATTGTTCTGGATTGCTCCAAACGAACTCACACTCCTTTGTAGGAAGTCTAGCTATCAGCGGCCAGCAATTGGATGTCCACTTCCGAAGTAGAAGTTCAGCCTTGGATAATAATTCAACGAGTTCCGATTGAAGACTCAACAGCGTCTCTATCGAATTGGTTCCTGTCATTACGTCGTCTACGTATACATCATTTAAGAGAACCCGCGCAGCATTTGGATACAGCATCTTGCAGTCTTCAGCAAGCTGTTTTTAGACCCTTACCGAGAGAAATGGAGCGGAGGCAGTTCCGTAAGTTACGGTCAACAGACGAAAATGTTGGATCTACTCATCTAAAGATTCCCGCCAAACGATCCTCTGAAAATCTGAATGCTGCCCATCGACCCATATTTGTCGGAACATCTTTACTATATCTGCTGTGAAGACAAACTTATGTTGACGGAAGCGAAGACAAACCCCTAGTAAATCCCGCTGAATAGGAGGACCTACGAGTAACTGCGAGTTCAATGAGCGACCTAACGAATCCTTTACCGAACCGTCAAATACGACTCCTAATTTTGTTGATGAACTTTCCGGTTTGAAGACAGCATGGTGGGGTAGATAAAAATGCTTTCCAGGGGATGTTTCCAACTCCTCTGGACTAATTCTTTGCATGTGGCCCAATGACAAATACTCTTTCATGAATTCAATATACGATTTATGGAGTTGAGGATTCAATTTGAAACGACGTTCCATATACATCAATCGAGAGATCGCAGAGGTCAACGTATTTCCAAAGTTTGGGCAAGAATGCTTGAATGGAAGTTGAACGACATATCTTCCATCTGCCGAACGAGAAAATGATTTACGAAAATGGATCTCAGCTGGATCATCACAAGCGAGTTAGTCTTTGGACGGAGTTACTTCTTCAAACTCCCAAAATCTTTGCAAAATAATTGAACCGAAAACCACGAGTCTAACAAAAGCCTGCAGTCTACAAACCTTCCTTGATTATCCTGAACCTTGGCTAAAATGGTTGGTAAGATTGTTTGACGACGGCCAAGTTCAAGCAAATGATTATTTACAGTTGAAGTGTTTGAGTTTAAGGTTGCAAATGCTGTTATTGTAGATGGCCCGACAGGTTCACTGCTAGTGGAGTGGTTTGCTTGGTTGTTTGCGTGGACTAAAGAGTGGTGACGAGAATGACAAACCCGACAGCGAAATGTAGAATGACATCTTAACGCCGAATGACCGATTCTAAAGCAGTTCAAACATAACGATTTAGATTTAGCAAAGTTTCTACGCGCACTTATATCTAACGCAACGAATTCCGCACACTGAGGCAGTATATGCGGCCCTTGACACTTTGGACATTTTGATTGAGAATTACTTGATTCGACCAAATGGGTTCTTATTTGCTTTTGACGCGATGTTGTGGCTGGGCTTAACGGCTGACACGCTTCGAGTGCATCACATCTCAACTGTAGAAACTTCAATAGTTCATTAACACAACAGTCATCGCGGGAATCGACCTCTTCTGCCCAAGCTTGTCTAGTTTCACTGTCGAGTTTGTTTACCAGAAGATAAATGATCCACGGATCGCGTCCAGTTTGTTGAATCGAATAAAGCCCGCGCAATACCTCGTCCACTCCATCTGTTACCGTCCGAAGGAGTTGCACATTACTCGTGTTAATTGTAGGCATCGACAAAAAAGACTGAATGTAAGATTGTGCAATCATGTTAACCCGATCGTATCTTTTCTCAAGCTGCTCTCACGCTTCAATGTAATTAGTCTCAGAAATGGGAATTGACTTTACCAAATCAAAAGCAGTGTCTCGCAAAAACGACTTTAGGTAGTGGAACTTTTGAGTTGCTGAAAGATCAGTTTAACAATCTACCATACTTGTAAATAGGTCGCGAAATGTTGGCCATTCTTTATAGTTCCCGGAAAATGGCGGTATTGTTATTGGTTGAAGTTTTACCGACGAATACGAACTTTTTGGTGTCAACTTAAGCAATTCAAGAAACGAAGGTTGTTGCTGTGCAAGATGTTCTACGGCTGTCTTACCGGCTTCATCTGCACCAGATAGAGAGCGTCTTTCCCGAATTGATTTAGTAAGACTTGATTGCGTTAGGAAAAACTTTTCTTCGTATGCACCGAGTTCTGTTTCAAGGATACCGAACTCCTCATCGTCTGCCTCTGTCACAAGCTGTGTATGCAATAAAGAAAATTCTTCCCATGCTTGTTCTAAATTTTTAACACGTTTTTGCTTGATAGAACTCATTTTTAACAAGAGAATTTTTAGAAGTTTATTAAAGAATTTAGATTCTAAATGTTAGTTTTCAAGCAAACGATGGAAGTATATTTATGAAGAATAGATTTATTGTTCAAATACCTTCACACTGAATTAATAACCACACCGGCGAAGGTTACAATGAGTTTTACCAATCGAATGTATTACTGTCCACAATTTTGCTAATTCAGTTTATATTTCATCCGGCTCGAAGGACCATCTAATGTTTTTGATTCAAATAAAAGAAATGAAAAGGAAGCAACCACTTTATCGATTTACAAAATATTCATGTATTAAAGATGTATAATAATTAAGTCTTACCGAACTGCTGCTTTCGATCCACCTCGTCAGCTTGCTTGTTACAGAATGAAAAAGATAAGCTGCTTAACCCATCATCCAACTAACCTGCAGATGTGTAACTGATCAGTGGCCTTGAATGGTGGACTAAGATAAAACTAATTCTTACGTGCAGCGAATACAGTGAGCCCGAGGTGGTTCGAAGACAGTTGTTAGCTTACATTCAATTGATTTTTTTATAATGATATTAATTTATATATATAGATAACATGTATGCAATCCAAAACAGATGTCTCTCTGTTTTTGTCATCTTATGTCAATAGGCGCGTTTTTTTCACTACTGTTATGTACATAACACGATATCCAAAAAAAACGCTTCGGTTTTTTGTATTTGAGGGTTGGTGTTCTTGATCGGTTAAAAGTCGGATAAAAAGTCAAAAAGAATTTTGTTTACAAAAGTCGACACAGAAAATAAGCGAAATTTAACAAAAGAAACCAAATAAAATGGAAAATATTCCAGAAGAAGTGGTAATAATTATAGGAAAAGTTAGATTTTATTTGATTAACTAGTTTTGATTGCAGATTTTACGTGATTTGGTAAATTCAAGTGAGAGTGATAGCGAGTTTATACTCGAAACATTTTTCGCGAAAAACACCCCCTTTCCTTTAGTTATTAGAAGAACATGCCTCAGTCACATCTTTCCTTATGACTATTGAAGCTTACAGTGAAGAAGACTTCAAGTCCCATTATACCGGTTTCACACTGCGCCGAAATCCGGATTTCGAGCGAAAAAAGTAATAAAAAGCCGAAATCTCCAAAAAATCGACTAGTTTCTTCATACAAAATTTACATTTTTTCTAGTCTATTTTTTTCGGATTTCCACAAAATCTCCTCCAAAAACTTGTAAAACTGAAAAATGGTGAAATGGAACGAACCTCAGAACAGCGAACGAAAATGAACTCTCAGAAAAAACAACAACAAAGCTTAAGAAATCTGACACTTGTCATCGAAAATTTGCATTTTTTATAGTAATCGAACATTTCAAACGAAGACGTGCGGTAGTGTCACAGAAGTACATTTGTTTTTAGAAAAATATTTCTCTTGTAAGTTTGTTCCTTGCTTTTTATATAATTAATCGTGTTGATGTTGTTCTTTTAAAGAATCTTTAAGTTGCTTCGAAATATGTGTACATAATAGTCCTGTTTTTTTGGGAAGATGTCCGGTACCTTGTATTGTAAATACATGTAAAGCAAAAACAACAAAAGATACAGGGGATAAAAGGATGAGTAAATCTTACAAGGGATAGATTTTTCGATATCGAATAAGTTTTTCGATGTTTCATTTTTAAATGTTGGTGCGACTAGAGACTTTCATGTATCTCGAACAACAGAAAAAGGGGGTGTTCACAAGTGAATGGAAATGAATTTTGTACAAGAATGGAATAGAATAGAAAAGAATTTTGGTAACGATTGTTGAATTGTAGAAATTTATTGATTTTGATTATTTAATTTGCAGGTTCATAGGTATATAATAATATATCGTAAAAGAAACGAAAAAAGCTCTGTTAAACTATTTTTTTGTTCTTTTTTGCATAGTTCCTTAACACATTTTTCGGTGAATGTTGACATTTTTTTCTAATAGTATTTACTACGTCTTATCTTAAAATAGATTTATTTATTGATTACTAGCAGACGCGGCCACGCGTTGCTGTAGGTCGCCATCTGTGAGGTGCAAGGGAGGAGGGACAATGTTTTACAGTTCTCTGTAAAGAAATTCGCTAAAGGCGCCATCTGTTCCAGATTTATGCAATCTATGATTAATAACAACAAAAGCGCAATCTGTTCCAGACTTATTTAATCTACAATTAATAACCATTAAGGAATAGTAAACTCGATTTCTGTTACCGCCATCTAACGTTCAGCACATTTAATATTATTGTTACCGCCATATGTACTAAAGGAAAATAAATTGGCATTCGATTACCAACTGCAAAGCGATAAAGACGTGCTTATAATTTACTTCTTTCCCTTCTAGCGAACATAGTGGTCCTTCAAACCGGTTCCTTTATGATAAAAAAATTAATAAAGTAAAAAAAAGACATTACAGTGCGAAAAACAGTTTGTTGCGTCCGGTAAAATAAAGAGCTGTGAAAATTGAAGTGGTAGCAGCATAAATTGAGGTTGTGGCGGAACGTGGCAGTGCAGGGTGTATTCTGGAGCGGTTTAATTGCGTAGTGCTGATTGCATTGAGGTTGTGGCGGAACGTGGCAGTGCAGGGTGCATTCTGGAGCGGTTGAATTGCGTAGTCGCACATTACATTGAGGTTGGAATGAAACGTGGGCGAAGTATACTGGAAGGAAAACATTACTCGACTTAAATCACGCAGTGAGTACACACATCATTGTTTCGTATTATAAATATATATATATATAAATATATTTGGGCAATATTAAACCATGGATAATTTACGAAAAAAACGAGGTGTGATTAAGGGAAGCTTCACACGATTAGAGAAATTAGTGGCAGAAGCCGATGAGGGGATTGTGTCAGCAATCGATGCGCAAATAAAATTAGAAAAGGTAGAAGAGGTAATGAAGGCATTTGAAAAGGTTCAAATGGAAATAGAAATGTTGCTAACGGATGAAGAAGTGGAGGGTGAGATCAGTGTGAGGGAAGAAAATGAAGCGAAATACTACGCCATAAAGGCAACATGCCTCAAGATCTTATCACGTGGTACTCACATAGCGGAATCAACGGTTCTCAATGCAGAACTGAACGTAGGTGGTCGTTTTAATCAGGTCAATGATAGTAACGGTAGGACAGGCAATGAAACGGGGAATTTAGATGGTGATTCACCGTCTACGGCAACTTTGTCATCTCGAGTTTTCAATGAGCATGATGAAACTCTTAGGCAGCTAACCGCGAGTCAAAATGCGATTGCGGCAGTGCTCACATCTATTTCGGAAGGGGATTATTTTCGGCAGCCTAATGCTAAACTGCCCACTTGTCCACTGCCTTCATTCTATGGTGACTATAAGGAATGGCCAACATTCAAAGACTTGTTTATAACACTGGTTCACAACTCAAGGAAGCTATCAAATGCTCAAAAGCTGCAGTATTTAAAACTGTCCTTGAAAGATGATGCCGCTTCTAATCTAAAGCACACCAACATTTCCGATGCGAATTATGAGCAAGCCTGGGTGGATCTTTGTACCATGTACGACAAGGAAAGGATAATAGTTAATGCACATATCAAGACAATTATGGAGCAACCGGAGATTGGTCCCCAACCTCTAGCAGCCGAGATAAGAAAACTTCATAATACATCCAATGAATCAGTTTCAGCTTTAAAATCATTGGGGTTGCCAGTGGAACATTGGGGAGCTTGGCTTATTTATGTTATTACATCAAAACTGGATGCTGACTCTAGGAAATTATGGGCTAGAGCGTCAGCGTCGAATTTTCAACCAGTGTTGGAAGATATTTTGACCTTTTTGACGAATAGGCAGTTTGAACTTGAAGCATACACTATTAAAAGGGGTCGTACAACTATGGTAGCAAAGACCAGTCATCGATCGGTTCTGACAGCAGTTTCTTTATTGTGTTCGATGTGCAACGAAACACACTTTATAACATCATGCCCTAAATTTGGTAGTCTTGATCTTAATGCGAAGAGAAGGTTTATAGCTCAGAAGGGTTTGTGTTACAATTGTTTGAACTCTGGGCATACTGTCAGATCTTGCACCTCAGGTACTTGTAGGAAATGTAAGGCACGTCATCACACGTTAATTCATACGGAGTTTAAATTAAACACAAAAAATCCAAATAGTTCAGCTTCAGATGGAAATCAGGTCACAGAGGAAGGAGTAGTTGAAAATCCAAGGGCCGTTTATTCAGTAACGACTAACAACAAGGTTGAAGTTAAAGGAGGTCTTAACCTTCTACCCACTGCAATTGTTTTAATTCAAAATCGATTTGGTGAATTTAAACCATGTAGGGTTCTTTTCGATTCAGGCTCACAGTTAACGCTAATAACTGAGGCATGTACACAATTTCTGGGATTGCCTAGGCAAAAATGTTCAATGGCTATTAACGCCGTAGGGGACTCGGAAACAAGAACAAGGGGAAGAGTTTCACTCAAGGTTAAATCAAGGACATCCAATTTTTGTTTATCTACGCAGGCTGTGGTTTTAAGTCGTATCACCAGTTCAATTCCTCAGCGTAGAGTTGAGTACGATTACTCAAGTCAATTGGGCGAAATAGTTTTAGCAGATCCTAGTTTTGGTGAACCTGGGCGAATAGACATTTTGTTTAATGCTGGTATACTATTTGATATACTAACAGGAGGAAAGGTATACGACCAAAATGGTGGGGTAGTTGGTCAAAACTCCGAATTTGGTTGGCTGTTAGCAAGCGGGGAGGAAGAATCGCTCAACAGATGTTTAAAAACCCTTCATGTAGCGAAGATAGAAAATCTCATGCAACGATATTGGGAAGTCGAAGAACCAAGCTCATCAATGCGTTACGCACACGATGACCATCCTTGTGAGACTGATTTTAAAACTCACTTTAGGAGGAACGCGGAAGGACGTTTCGTGGTAAGACTCCCATTCAAGGACTTGGCTGAAATTACGGGTGATTCTTGGACAATGGCAGAGAAAAGACTTCAATCTATGGAAAGGAGATTTCAAAGGGACTAGGAACTTCAACTCGAGTACGCGGCGTTCATGAAGGAACATCAAGACTTAGGTCATATGGTGGAGATAGCCATGGTTCGCGAAAAATGGGATGGATATTTTTTACCACATCACTCGGTGATTAAGTTGGATAGTACTACAACGCGTTTAAGAGTTGTGTTTGATGCTTCATGCACTGCACCTGGCGGAACATCATTAAATTCACAGTTGCTTACTGGACCAGTTCTCCTGAATGACTTAACGACTATACTTATACAATTCAAGTTGAATCCTATCGCGCTAAGTGCTGATATTGGTAAAATGTACAGACAAATTTTAATACACCCGGATGATAGAAAATATCTGAGAATCCTGTGGAGAAATTCGCCTGGAGAACCGATGAGGGCTTATGAGTTGGCAACGGTGACCTATGGTACAGCACCAGCTTCATTTTTGGCCACTAGGTGTTTAGCGCAATTGGCAGAGGATGGGAAGGAGGAGTTTCCAGAAGCGGCTTCAATGATAACTGATTATTTTTATATGGATGACTTTATTGCAAGCTGTAGCAGTGAAGAATCAGCTCAAAATGTTGTGAGTCAACTATGCAAACTACTTCAAGGTGCTGGATTCAACATAAGGAAGTGGGCTTCAAATTCAAGGGACCTATTAAATGAGATTCCACTGGAAAGGAGAGAACCTGAATGGATCTGGTCTGCTGAGGTGAACCAACCAGTCAAGACATTAGGCTTACGATGGCACCCTGTAACAGACTGTTTTAGCTTTAAGGTGAATTTAACGGAAATTACATGCTTCACAAAACGAAATCTAATGTCCGAAGCGGCGCGTATCTTTGATCCATTAGGATATTTAGCTCCAGATTTAATCAACTACAAGGTCTTGCTGCAGAGCGTATGGCAGGAAAGGGTAGAATGGGATGACCAAATTTCTTTAAAACTGGTCAAAAGGTGGCAAGACTTACGAGAAGATATTAAGGGTTTGGAGAGTTTATCACTGCCAAGATATAAGGCACATAATATGTCAAATTTGGAGATGCATGGATTCTGCGACGCGTCAGAGGCAGCGTATGCGGCAGTCGTTTACCTGCGAAGTGTATTGGATTCGGGGGAGGTGGTTACCAGTTTCGTAGCGGCAAAAACAAAAGTCGCTCCTCTGAATCCACTCTTGGCTTTACCTCGGTTAGAGCTTTGCGGCGCGAGTCTTCTGTGTAAATTGGTAAGCAAGATTCGGGAAAGTAAGGGCTACTCAGAAATTCCGATATATGGATGGACGGACTCCACCATTGTCTTACATTGGCTTAACGGACACCCAAAAAGATTTGCTACGTTCATCGGTAATCGCATATCAACAATCACCAGTGTTATGCCAGCGAGTCAGTGGCGACATGTGAAGGGAGAGATTAACCCGGCTGATTGTGCATCCAGGGGTATAGGAGCCCATCAGCTTCTCAATCATAAATTGTGGTGGACTGGGCCAAGCTCGCTTCTCGAGAACCTTTCTTCGTTTGAGGTTTATCCAAACTATTGTGGAAGTAAGCAGACTTTGGAAGAACGAAAAATTACTCTGTCAGCTACCGTTATAGATATTGAGGAATCAAACTATATTCTGGCAAGATTCTCTAGCTTCTCGAAACTGGTAAGGATTACTGCTCTTTTATTGCGCTTTAGCTGCAACACTCGTCCAAGTAAATTCCATCGAAGAACAGGCTGGCTAATGACTGAAGAACTAAGGAGAGCGACAGATGTACTGATTAAGCAGGAGCAAAATAGAAGCTTTGCAGAGGATATAGCATGCCTTAAGGAAAACATGCCACTACGGACAAATCAACTAATAAAACTTAACCCTATATTGGACATTGACGGGCTACTGCGTGTTGGTGGGAGAATTGAAGCAGCACCCTTGGGTTATAATCGACAACATCCTTTAATTCTTCCAAGTGCGTCACTGCTAACTAGTTTGATAATCTCGTATACTCATGATAAGTACTTGCACGCAGGACCTCAACTGCTTCTAGCACACTTGAGGAAGGACTTTTGGATTCTTCAAGCAAGAAATGTTTTGAGAAAAATCATACATCGCTGTATTACTTGCCAAAGGTTTAACGCAAAACCAATGCAACAAAGAATGGGAAATCTCCCAGCAGCAAGATTGAATGGAGAAAAGGCATTTTTGAATGCTGGAGTAGATTATGCAGGGCCTCTCTTAGCGACACCATGGAGGAAGAGGGGATGCAGAGGACTAAAGGTTTACATTGCCGTATTCATTTGCTTATGCACAAAGGCCATTCATTTGGAACTAGTTTCCAGCTTATCAACTGAAGCTTTTTTATTAGCTTTAAAACGCTTCATTGCCAGGAGGGGAAGGTGCTCCAACCTTTACTCTGATAATGGCACAAATTTTGTCGGGGCAAAAAATCAGCTGAACGAACTTGAAACCTTCATTAAGTCAAGGGACGTGCAACAATCTTTACACAAGAAAGCGAGCGAGGAAAAAATAAATTGGCATTTCATTCCACCATCGGCGCCAAACTTCGGTGGTCTATGGGAAGCTGCTGTGAAGTCCACAAATTACCACTTGAAAAGAGTCGTAGGCTCCACACTTTTATCATTTGAAGAACTTCAAACACTTTTGTGTCAAATTGAGGCTTGTTTGAATTCCAGACCGTTGGTAGCATTATCTGATCAGGTCGAAGATTTTGAACCCCTGACTCCTGCCCATTTTTTAGTAGGGGGTGTTTCATATTTTTTGAATGAGCCAGACTATCTGCAAACATTAACCGCCTTTCTAGATTTCAGATAGTAAACCGACTACAACAGGCGTTTTGGAAACGTTGGCAGTTGGAATATATTGCTTCACTTCAACAGCGCAACAAGTGGCAGAAGGTATCCAAAAACCTTATTCCAAATAATCTGGTGCTGATTCGCGATGACAACCTTCCACCGGGTAAATGGCTACTTGGTCGGGTGAAGGAGGTGCACTATGGGACTGACGGATTGGCAAGGGTTGCCACTCTTATCACATAAAATGGTTTTTTAAAACGCCCTATTTCAAAGCTTTGTTTACTTAACCTAGATTGAGAATTGAATTAACTATTAAACTTAAACTTATGATATTTAAACGAAATTTAAATTTTATTAAGTTCTTGCTTTAATCAACTAAAACTATAACACGCTTAACTTAGTTGAAATGAATTTTAAAACTTTAAGCTAAATTTAATTGAGTAGGATATCTTTATATAAAATTTGTGAATTATTTAATGATTAACGTGAAATTATACATTTTAATATTAATTCAAGGTGGTCGGCATGTTACCGCCATCTAACGTTCAGCACATTTAATATTATTGTTACCGCCATATGTACTAAAGGAAAATAAATTGGCATTCGATTACCAACTGCAAAGCGATAAAGACGTGCTTATAATTTACTTCTTTCCCTTCTAGCGAACAATTTCGTTATTCGTTACATATACCATGAAGCGGAAGTTGATTCTTATACAGACAAGTATCCGCTTGTGTCTAGTTTCTTAAGACACTTTTAAAATATAAGTATTGAACTTCTAAACTTCTAAGTAATGTATTTTAGCGGATTACTGACATTTAAAAGTTTTTCGCACTTGTTCTCATTCACTCTCAAGTGAACTGAACCCAAGCGTGTAAACAGAGAAAAAAAACCACAAGAAAATACTTGCATACTTTTGTGAACACCGCTATTTTTGACATTTCCCAACTACAACTCATCACGGATACCAACCATCAAACATAAAAACGCGAACCGTTTTTTTGGATTTACAATACAAGGTACCGGACAGCCTCCCAAAAAAACACGCCTAATGTTAATCATTTTCAATGCAAAAGAGGCCAAAATTGTGGTTTTTTCTCCGTTTTTTGTTGTTCCGATAAAAAAGTCGAATCCAAAGTTGAAAAGAAGCTCGTGTCGGTTGACTGTGATCTGTGATGCACAGAGGAGATTCTTTATTCCTCTAATCTAAAGCTGTGATGTCAACAAGGCTGTTGATGAAATATGGGCGAGAAAACCTATGGTACGAACATCTAAATTAAACATGAAACAAAGCATATAAAAATGTGTTTGTGTATTTTTCATTAATGAAATAGTAAAACCAAAGGTCAATGCCTGTAGCACTGCGAACAGCAACTTGAAATTGTCTTTGCACAGAAGCTCAGGCACAGTTGGATTAAGTTGGGTAGACTGTGAAGCAAGATGGACGCAACAGAACAAGAACTGAACTTCCTGCAAGAAAAACATGACGTAAAAGTTCAACTTTATCGAATTCAACTGGAAAATGCATCGAAAAAGATTGATGAACTGGAAGTTAAACTAAATACTTTATAGAACTAAGAGGTATTTTCACAGAATAGGTATACCTTTTTTGTTCCCTTTGTATAATCTATTTGTTTTCGTTCTAACTTCTAAGAGCTGACATTTGCTGAAAAGCTACACAGCGTAATGGAAACACAATGGCAGAAAGCATTGGAGATAATACTTACGAGTCCAGTTGCACAAACAAATGAAGTGAAGTGTGGGAGCTACAAATAAATTTTAAGCTGATGTTTTTAGCTAAATTGTTCTCTTTATTATTTTTATTTTTGTCACAGAATTTTAAGATACAAGAAGCACATAATAAAAAGGTATAAAGAAGTACTTTAATGATCATATAATAATGTTAATGTGGAATATTAAATACAGAACATTTTATTTGTTTTGAAACAAATTTTTATCGTTTTATTTTTTTTTATTTGAAGTAAAGAAAAAATTTTTTGTTAGGTTTTTGAATTGCTGCTCGACCTCCTTGTGGTTGCAATGGCGTCTGCTGAGTGCTGACTTGCATGTGACACACTTGCTGCAACTGCCATGCTAACTGTAGCACCGGCAACATTAAAATGTGTAAATGGGACCGGCCAGTGTGTTGAGATGTGGGCTCCAGTTGTTGGTCGGATAGCATTGGTGTTGTTACCTGCCCCGAAAACTACACGCGATATAGCAGACAGGAACTTGGATCTTCTTGCATGTCATCTCAGGTGCAATTGAGACGAGTAGATGAGGAAAGAAGTTTGTTGTTTCGTCGAGCTTTTACGAACAACTTTCTTTCAGTCATTATATGCCTCGTTTAGGTGCATTAGTTTCTAGAAAAAGAAAAAGAACTTTAAAATCAAAGCAATATGAAAATTGTAAAGTTAAACTCACAGGAGCAAGTTTGGATGTTGTGTTTTGCGAAAAGTTTCTTGCTGCTTGTACCAACAGTAAGCTTGCATTCAGTTTTCAGTGTTTTGAATGATTCCCAGTACGTCTGATTCCATTTCTTGAAGTTCCTTTTCTACATTTCTGAAAAAAAAGATTCAATTGAAACTAACTTTCAGGCGTTTTTTGTATTTTTACTACTTACTTGATAGTAGAGTTGACAAAAGTTGGTTTCTTGTCCAAGAAGAAAGTGTATTCTTTGTAAATCTACTTAACAAGTAAACAGCGAATAGCACTAACAGAAGACGAAGACATTGATGTTGTTGCAAGCGATGCTGAAGATGATCAGGATCAACAGGTTCTCCATCAAGTCGAAAATGAGCCATTCAACCATACCCAAAGTCGCTCAAGCAGCAATAGGCGCAACCAATCCGGCGGCAGCGACGAGACAATAAATTCATTCCCATTCAATTCAACACATGATATAAGACACTCTTTAAGTTTTTAAATTGTTTGAATGTTCACATTTCACATTTTTCACGTTTTTCTTATTTAATTATTTTCATTTCTTGAGGAAAACAGCAAATTTATTTTAATATCAACGAAGAACGAACAACCACAAAATTCACAAGAAAATTGAAAGTGTGAAGTTAGTGTCAGTGTCAAACGTCAAACAAAATCTACTCTAGTACTTCGCCGCAGTGTGAATGGGTTGAATCCAGTACTACCCAAATCAAAATCAAAATCCAGATTTCCGTGCGGTGTGAATAGGGTATTAGATTCAGATCAGAAGAGGAAAAAAACAACAGCGGGAGAGTTTTATATCCGAATCAAAATTCAGAACAGCTCTGCAGACTGCAGAGCACAAGCAAAATTTATTTAACAAATTGTGGAAGCCCTCACTGATCAGCAAAACTCTCAGGCCTTGCGCAAACCAACGCGGTGAGTGCGTGCGATGCGATTGCGTTAAGTGGAACCTATCGTGTGATGTGTTTGGGATCCGTTTTCTGTTCAAACTAGCGCGATTCCGCATCGAGCGATACCCTGTAAAATTTTTTTTTTCATCAAATTTTCATATTTTATTTTAGATTTCACAAATCCAAGTTCCGAAAAGTCAAAATCGGAAAGTCCTAAAGACACATTTGGTGTTTCATTTTCTACTCTTCTTCCATTACCACTATGAAAGGAAAAAAGAAACACAGTTCCAGCTTTTTAAACACAAGGAAGGCCTTCGTAGCCATCTAGGTGCGATTTTATATGAGCTTTTCAACATGTTTGGAACAAAAGTCTAACGAAAATTGTTGAGATCAAAGCAGCATATAGTTGGGAACGGATAGATCTGAAATCTTTGTTAGCAGCAGTAGAACTTCACGTAAGTTGTCTGGAAATAAGATGCTTGTTAGGACATCAACTCATCGCGGTCATGGAGATGGGCCATCGGAAGAATTAATGAAAAGGACTGACGTGGAAAAGGCTAATGAGCCACACACTGACCTGGAAACATTAGATTCTAAGTCGGAAGATAATAACTTCTACGACGATGACTATGAAGATGACGACGAGATCGAGAACTTACTTGAGGTGATATTCTGAACTGATTTGTTTGTTTGTTCTTAAAACCATAAGAAGACACGTTTCTATTTTACTTAGGTTTTTCTATTTTTCTTTTAAGATTAACACAAAAGAGACAACGCCAGTCAAAATTTCAAAATCCGAAGACGTGCATTCAATTTGGAAAGAAATTAACGAAGACTTCAAACAACGCGAATCCTTGCTTAACGCATTCTGTCGGCAAACAACGGCCGATTCAGCCAAGATTAACTCCAACCGAAAAACGAAGTTACTCGCCGCACTTAAGGCCATCGAAGGTAGCTCTTCACAGGACTAAGAGCTTAGAGGTACCTTACTTATACTACTTCTAAATACTTCTCTGCACACATAATATATTTTTGATTACCTATTTCTGCCTTGTAAAACATAAGATGTTGTCTACAATACATACAAATTCAACACGAAACATCGTTTTTTTTATTTCTTATATGTAAAAACTTTTCCGATCTACATTTAGTCTTTTGATTTCCCTTTCATTTTACTCAGGCCTGAGAAACCTTCTTACGCAACTCCTTTTGTCACTTCAGCTTCCTCATTTCGTCTGCCTTCTTTTGCATACGGAACATTTTCACACGTTCTTTTGTTTGGCGGTCCTCACGCGCTTTCTTGTCGCAACAATTTGTTTCAATCATTTTCATCATTTTGGCCACCTTTTGTTCATGGGGAGAACGAATCACAGCAACTCGATTTTTCTCTATAGAATCTTTGGGATTACTCGGATGGTGTTTGTCTTTGTATGGCAGGGCACGCTGTAGGGCCCTGGGAATGGTCAATGGTTTAAATATCTTCCGTTCCCGTTTGATTTCTTGATACATACTATCTGCTTCAGCTTCGTTTCTTATATTTTTCTCTCGTACTGATGCAGTGCTTCAGCGAATGGCAAATACCCAGTCTTGAAGCCATCTCCATTCATGTACGAATGGAGAATTTACCTCTTCGCCTGCAGCTGTCACTGGCACAAGGGCGACGTAAGCTGGTTTTGACTTTCTTTTAGGAGTGAAAAAACATACAGTTATTTTATCCTTCTCTAGACATCGTTTCCAAAGCGCCGTAAATAATTTGGAGGAGCCAGCAATGCGCTCGTCATCAGGGTAAATAAACGAACAAGGTCAAATAAAGTGATCTGTTTTGAGAGCAGATCTGTCCTTTGCTTCATGTAAATAATTATAATTTTTTCAAACATATACTTTATAATTTAAACATAAATTTTCTTACTTATTTTGCGGTTCCATTTCTCTTTCGGCCTTTTGTTCTGGTTTGCATACGTTTTTGTGACAGAAAACACAAATGTCAAAAATAGGTCTGTTCACAAAAGTAACAAGGAATTTCTCTTGGGTTTTTTTGACTCTGTTTACACGCTGGGGTTGAATTCATATGAAACTTGTGATTTATGTCAGAGTTGAAAAAATTATTTTGTTACTTGTTTCAAACGAATTAAACGGCACGAGTACGATAACTATGGCGACAAAAAATAATAACGGTTTTTGGTGGAGGGGTTCAATACAAGCATTTTTTACTATGGGAGGGGGGGGGTCTATCTCCCCCCGTTTAGGCGGTAGGGGCAATTTTATAAAAATTGACTTAAAATCTAAAAAAAAATATTGTAGAACAACGGGAAAACTTACAGATACAATTTATACCTTTTATGAAAGCCAGAAATTTGCACTTTATAATTAATTTTAAATGAAGTGGTTTCAATTTATAGTTTTTGAAATAACTGACTTCAAAATCAAAATTTACGAAAAAAAAATTTAAAAAACCACTTTGAGTACTATGTTTCTCGTGATTACAAATGTCAATAAAAAAAATTTTGATGTAGTTAGTTGCTTCAATAAATTTTTTATCAAACGATATAAATTCCTTTTTTCTATGTCTTATAGTTTTTGACATAATTGAAAAATAGTAAAACTATTGAAGTATGCATTATTTTCAAAAAATTATGGAAATACGTACGAATTTACGATAATGTTAGGAGATAGACTAGTGAAAGTATTAAAATTCATAAAACAGGTACTTATGTGCAATTAATTTCCGTATGCAACGCATGGCCCGCTTCGCGGGGCTCATTATTTTAACCCTTTTTCCGCAGGGTTAAGCTGCTCATGCTAAATATGAAAATAGCAATTAATTTCCGTATGCAACAGCTTTCCGCATGGCCCGCTTCGCGGGGCTCATTATTTTAACCCTTTTTCCGCAGGGTTAAGCTGCTCATGCTAAATATGAAAATAGCAATTAATTTCCGTATGCAACAGCTTTCCGCATGGCCCGCTTCGCGGGGCTCATTATTTTAACCCTTTTTCCGCAGGGTTAAGCTGCTCATGCTAAATATGAAAATAGCAATTAATTTCCGTATGCAACAGCTTTCCGCATGGCCCGCTTCGCGGGGCTCATTATTTTAACCCTTTTTCCGCAGGGTTAAGCTGCTCATGCTAAATATGAAAATAGCAATTAATTTCCGTATGCAACAGCTTTCCGCATGGCCCGCTTCGCGGGGCTCATTATTTTAACCCTTTTTCCGCAGGGTAAAGCTGCTCATGCTAAATATGAAAATAGCAATTAATTTCCGTATGCAACAGCTTTCCGCATGGCCCGCTTCGCGGGGCTCATTACTTTAACCCTTTTTCCGCAGGGTTAAGCTGCTCATGCTAAATATGAAAATAGCAATTAATTTCCGTATGCAACAGCTTTCCGCATGGCCCGCTTCGCGGGGCTCATTATTTTAACCCTTTTTCCGCAGGGTTAAGCTGCTCATGCTAAATATGAAAATAGCAATTGTTTTTCAAACTGCAAGTTATCTGATTGAACTGAAAAAAGTTATCGTACTCTCCCCCCGCGATTTTTTTTGATTATTTCGAAAATCTTGAAATGCACCAGTAGATTTCAAAATAAACTAAGCTTGGTTCACAAAGATAAACTTATCATTATTATACGCCAAAGTTATCGTACTGGTGTATTATCATCTTATGAAATTAATTAAATTAAAATATTTATTTTGAACCCCTTTATAGGATTCTATTATCAAATCTTAGAGCCAAAGTTATCGTACTCTCCTCTAAAAAAAATTCGCATTACTTATATGTCTACAACACAACGGTAGCAAACTCTCATAGTTTCTGAATATGCACATACATATTTTTGTGTCATAAATAAGTATACATGCATATAACTATGTATATACATACATATATGCAGGCATAATAAACAATGGAGCATATATGTAGTCAGATCATAACAAATATGAGCGAACATTCGATGTTTGTACCGTTACTTTCAATGTAAGTTTGAGGCAGGTTATTGTTTAGCAAGGCCATTCTTTATTTAAAGTTTGCAAGAATAAGGTGTTTCTTTTCTGATAATGGCAGTTATGCATCCACTTCTTCACCCTAAATTAAAAATTTTTTCGATTTTTTGTTCGTTTGGGGATTTAGTGTCAACAAGTGAAAAAAGTATCGCGTTTTTAGAGGACATCGGGTTAATTCCCTCTAAAACATCTACTCCTCCTCTGTGTTGCAATATTTTAATGACAGTGGAAAATTCAAAAAGGGCTAAGTTCGGTTGGATTTGGCGATGTTCAAAAAAAAGTTCAAAAAAAAAAAGGTAACAAAGCGTGTAGAAACACAGTCAACCCATCAACGGGAACATTTTTTCATGGGCCTCAATGTCGGCTAGAAATACACGAAGTGCTGACAATTATTATCTCTTTCGTGATTAAAATGCCTGTAAACACGGTTTTCCAGGTAAATTAAATAAATCATAAGTTATAATTTAAGTATTTTGTTTTAAATATTTTTGTAAATTTTCAAATTAGCATTTAATCGCTTGGCGGAATCACGATAGCAAAAATAAATTAAGTAAATCTACCATAATAGATTATTTTAATTATTGTCGGGAAATAGCCGAAATAATATCATCCCATATTGATATTAATATTGGCGGGGAAGGAAAAACGGTTCAAATCGATGAAACGTTTTTGACAAAAAGAAAGTACCACAGAGGCCGTGTTACTGAGCAGATGACTATATTGCAAAGAAGATAGGATCGGACGTTTTTTTAAAGTGAACTCCAAATGTAAGGAAGATTTGTGGCCTTATATCCATAAATACGTCAACCCCAACACTAGTTGCATCTGTACCGACAGCGCACGACAGTACATAGGCGTGGAAAAAATGTTCTCCAGTTCCACGAGTCATGATGTAACGAACCACAGCAAAGGAGAATATGTTGACAAAACCGATAATAATAACACAATAAATGATCTTGAAAATCAGAACAAGCTTCTGAAAAAAACAATTTTATGCCGCAAAACAACAGAGCACATCCATCAATATATGGCACTTTTCTTTTATAGAAAATACTGCCTGGAAAAATACAAGGACGACTTTGGATCCCAAATAATGGAATTTTTACTAGATGTAAAAAAAGTATATCCATGTTTGGTTGATGGAAAAGAAAGTGTGGGTCTGCAACTAAAAAACTTCGACCCTCCCGACGTTAGCAGTGAACGCCTAGAAAATGTGTTACCGCCAAAGCAACCTCGGCTCTTGACCATCAATGACGAACTTAACGAACTCAACAGTGACACAAGTACGGACGATGAATTCATTGACGAGACTTACATATCTTCTACACATTGAAAATTATCGTGACTATTTTTTACTAACTCCTGACTTACTTAAAATCTGACTAACTCAATAACTGACTTACTGGGACGCGGAATGCTATGCAATTCTACCTCCTCGTGGTGCATTCTGGGTTACGATACTCAAAAAGAGTATCCCTTCTATTACGTCAATCAAATGTAACAAAATTAGTAAAAACAATAGCTTTGTGTCTTCATTCAAGTTAGTTGTTCCTCCTTCCCTCTCTAATTCTATTTTGAATAGTAATTCTTGGCCTGATGGTACACTCATTAAAGAGTTTACATTACGCAGGAAAAAACCAGTAAGAACTGAACGGACACCTGAGCCAAAAAACTAAATAGAATTACCCTCTTTTACCAAAATGTTAGAGGGCTTCGTACAAAAATTACGAATCTTTATCTTAACTCTCATGTCTTCTCGCATGATATATTTGCCTTAACTGAAACCTGGCTCAATCCAAGTCATTTGGACACTGAGCTTTTTAGCAACGAGTTCTCAGTATATCGTAAAGACCGTCACTACGATAAGCCTGAAGATGTGGGAGGTGGTGCATTAATTTCTGTAAGAAATACTTACATGTCTTCTCAAATCACTTTTCCTTTTCCATTTACAATTGATGTCTTATGTGTCAAAGTATCCGTACAGTTAAATAGTATATATGTCGTAAACGTCTATATTCCTCCAAAGAGTCCTGTCTCAGCTTATACTGAGCTCTCTTTAGTTTTAGATTATGTAATGGAATTGTCTTGTCTTAAAAGCTATATTTTATTATTGGGCGATTTTAATTTGCCAGAAGTGAATTGGGTCCCTTCTAAAGACGGATCCTTTCAAGTAGCATCACTGACTTCGTCTCAGCAAGAGCTTCGTTTACTTGACAATATCATTTCCTCAGACTTACAGCAAATAAGCTGTATTAGAAACTTTATGAATCGCATGCTCGATTTAGTTTTTCCATCTGACGCAGTTAGTACTGTTGTTCTTAAATCTAAGTATGGCATTACTAACTTAGATGATCTTCACCCACCTTTAGATATTTTTCTGGATTTAAGTTCTGATTTATATGTTCATAGTAACTCATTTGACTGTTCATACACTTTTGACTTTCGGAGAGCGAATTTCGATTTGCTTTCCGAAGAACTCACCAGAGCCGGTATAGATAATGTATCAGCTTCTGACAATATCGACGATGCAGTCAAATGCTTTTACTTGATCTTGGAAGATTGTATGAACAAAATTATTCCCCGAAAAATCCTTAAGAATTCCTGCTTTAATCAGCCTTGGTATACCAAAGAACTAAAGATTCTGCGTAATAAGAGAAATAAGGCCTGGAAAGCCTACATTAAAACTCATTCTACAAATGACTATAGTGTTTATATTAGTTTTTTTGAAAACTTTAACTCTTTTTTAGCTAACTTTAGCTCTCCAAAACTCTTTACTCCAACTACCTAAGACAGATGTCTTTCTCTTTAAGGGATGACCCAAAAAGTTTTTGGCGATTTGTTAATTCAAAGAAAAAATCTGATGGCTACCCAGTTAACTTTATTTCTGGTGATACTCCTCTAGAGAATACTAACGATATTTGTAATGCCTTCGCTAATCATTTTCGAAGCTCTTTCTGCGATACCCCCATAGTAATAGATGAAAACTACTTTACGTATTTACGTAACTGCTCTCAAGTTAATTTTAATAATATCCCTGTTCATAGTGACAACATTTTAAAATATTTATCACTTCTGCAAGATGACTTTTCGTCCGGTCCGGATGGAATCCCCCCAGTTCTGTTAAAGAAATGCCGTTCCGTAATAATGTTCCCACTTCAATATCTCTTTCAGCTTTCAATCAAAACAGGTGTTTTTCCTAGTCTTTGGAAAAAGTCCTTTATCACTCCGGTTTTTAAAAAGGGTGATAAGATAGAAATAAAAAACTACAGGCCTATATCCAAGCTATCTTGCATCCCCAAACTCTTTGAACAGGTTGTTTGTGACAGCCTCTCATTTTTTACAAAAAATATTATTTGCAGACAGCAGCATGGCTTTATGCAGAAAAGATCAACGGTAACAAACCTTCTTTCTTTTCTTCACATATGTTCTAATGCCCTTGAAAATGGGTATGAGCTCGACTGTATTTACACTGATTTTTCCAAAGCATTCGATCAACTTTCTCATGATGTAATATTATATAAGCTCAAAGCTTTTGGATTTCCAAAAATATTTATTGCATGGATTTGCTCTTATCTCGGAAATAGAACGTACCAAGTAAAATTTCGTAACAGCTTTTCCAGTCCCTTCAATGCTCTGTCGGGTGTACCCCAAGGCAGTCACCTTGGGCCTTTGCTTTTCATTATCGCAATCAATGACGTTGTTTCATGCATTTCGTATAGTGAAATTCTGATTTTCGCAGATGATATGAAAATTTTTAAATCCATTCAAAATACTACTGATCGCGTACTTCTTCAAAAAGATATCGATAGCTTTGGAACATGGTGTGAAAAGAATGGTCTTAGTCTTAACCCTTCGAAGTGCCAAACAATGACATTCTCGAAAAAACGTGAACCTAGCAATGCTATATACTTAATGTCTGGTCATTCATTATGTAGTGTCTCAAGTTTTCGTGACCTAGGTGTTTACTTCAATATTAACCTTGAATTTAATGAGCATATAAGCTCAATAGTAAGGAAAGCAAATTCTATGTTAGGTTTCATAAAAAGGTGGTCAAAAGAATTTGATGATCCTTATGTAACATTATCTTTGTATAACTGTTATGTTCGTCCTCATCTCGAGTACGCCTCACAAGTTTGGTCTCCCCTATATGAAATTCATAAACATCGTATCGAGGCTGTGCAACATAAATTTATACGTTTTGCTTTGAAGGGTCTTCCTTGGGAATATCCATTCAATCTACCTCCTTATGAACATCGAATCAAACTTTTGCAATTGCAAACCCTTAGTCAAAGACGTATCAACAACGACCTAGTATTTTTCCATCAGCTTTTGACTGGCTTTATAGATGCTCCTTACTTGCTCTCGTCCATAGGTTTTAACTACCGCGGAGGATCTCACCACTTGCGTAATTTGGAGTTGATTCATTGCCCCCATCATAGAACCAATTACGACATGAATGAGCCGCTATCACGCATGAGTAGATTATATAATTCTAACTCCCTACTTTTAGATTTCAACATTAATAAATCTAGTTTAAAACAAAAATTTAAAACCAGTGCTCCACATGCACGATTTTTGTTCAATGTTTCTTAGTTTATTGTTTTTCAAAATATTCGTAGTTTATACTTTGTTTTATTTTTAGTAGTTTTGTTTAATTAATTATTATTGTTTTTCATGTTAGGTGTTCTATATTGTATGTCACTATTTGTATTTATTTTTTTTTCTCATATATATATTTTCTATACGTTCGTTTTGTGCTGGTGTTGCTGTTTTCTAACCTCTAACACTTGCATTTATGATGAAGAGCGTAGATAAGTACGTACAAATGAGCTTGCTCTAAGCTTCGTGCGACTTAGTCTCTGAGATGCAAAAAAAAATGAATTGCCTTACTCGACTCACAAAGATGAACTTATCATTAAAATTTATGCTGAAAGTAGATACGATGTGCGTATAGAAAAAAGAAACACTTAATAACCGAATAAACTGTATTAAAATCACAAAATTATACATCAGATTTACGATGCAAGCAGTGAGATGCATGCAGGAAGTTGCTCCTCATAAACTTTGGGGTGCAAATTTTTTACATGAAAAGTTTCTTTTAAAATTAGAAAATTTTTTTATTTTAAAAAAGAAATATTGTTTTACTATTTTTCAATTATCTCAAAAACTATAAGACATAGAAAAAAGTTATTTATATTGTTTGATAAAAAATTTATTGAAGCAACTAACTACATCAAAATTTTTTTTATTGACATTTGTAATCACGAGAAACATAGTACTCAAAGTGATTTTTTAAATTTTTTTTTCGTAAATTTTGACTTTGAAGTCAGTTATTTCAAAAACTATAAATTGAAACCACTTCATTTAAATTTTAATATAAAGTGCAAGTTTCTGGCTTTCATAAAAGGTATAAATTGTATCTGTAAGTTTTCCCGTTGTTCTACAATATTTTTTTTTAGATTTTAAGTCAATTTTTATAAAATTGCCCCCACCGCCTAAACGGGGGGAGATAGACCCCCCCCTCCTATAGTAAAAAATACTTGTATTGAACCCCTCTATCAGAAACCGTTATTATTTTTTGTCGCCATAGTTATCGTACTCTCCCCAATTAAACTATTAATAATAATAAATGAAAAGATTAGTATAGTTTTAACTGTTAAAAACCTTACTAATCTTTTCATTTATTAGATTAAAAAACACGTGGAATATCTCAACTAAAAAACTCAACTATTAATAATAAAATAATAAAACCAATTTTATGGATTACTTAACAATTACTTTTGAAAAAATGTCAACATTCACAGAAAAATGTGAAAAAAAAATATGCAAAAAGTGCTTTCAATCACAAAACAGAACTTTTTTAACTGCTATTGCGTTCTTTTATATATCTTTATATAAATATACAAATCTAACGCCTGAAATCAATGAAATTCTAAAAAAAAAAAAAATTTAAGCAACAAGATTGCGGAGTGTAAGAGTGGGCAGAGAATTTTATTCAGTTCAACATTTGTGAACAGACCTTCTGATACCCATTTTGCTTTTGTTCGAGATACATGAAAGTCTCTAGACGCACCAACATTTAAAAATTAAAAGTCGAAAAACTCATTCGATACTCGACTAAACGTCAAAACTCTATCCCCGACCAAATCTTAACCATCCTTTTATCCATAACATCGGTTGTCGGGGATGTTGTTTTTGCTTTGCGTGTAAAATGATGTTATGTACATAACAGTCGTGTGAAAAAAACACGCCTAGCTCTTGACTGTTGTTGTCAATGAAATTTTTCTGCGCTAAAACAAATTTGTAAGTAACAGGCCGCCTCCACCTGCAATAATTTTCGTTCTGTCGAGTGTCGACTCGACTTATTGATGTTAAGTCGAGTCGACAGAACGAAAATTATATCAATAACAAATCAATGTAAGCGTGACTGGGCAAATTTTGTTATAACACTTCATTTTGCACTCGAACAGCACGGATGGTGGATGCAGAATTTTGACAACGGAATGAAAGCAAAGACAAAAATTTTTACATTGACATTTTTTATTTTTATTTTATTTTTTTTTTTTTTTTGCATCTCAGAGTCTTAAGCGGTACTGAGCTTAGAGCAAGCTCATATGTACGCACTTATCTACGCTCTTCATCATTAATGCAAGTGTTAGTGGTTAGTAAAAAACGCCAACACAAGCACAAAAGAACGTATTCGAACAAGGACATAACATTTAACATAATTAACTTTTACTACATCGATAAAACAAAATCAAACTATAAACATTATTGAAAGTATATAAAAAAAGAAGAAAAAATACAATTAAAATAATTTACAGTAACTAATAATTAAATACAAATTAAATACAAATTAAATACAAAACAAAAATCATGCTTGTGGAGCACTGGTTTTGAGTTTTAATTTTAAACTACTTTTACTAAGATTGAAATCTAAAGTAAAAGGGTTAGAGTTGTATAACCTACTCATGCGAGCTATCGGCTCATGCATGTCATAGTTAGTTCTGTGGTGGTAGCAATGCAAAAACTCTAAATTACGTAGTTGGTGAGATCCTCCACGATAGTTGAATCCTATGTGGGAGAGCAAGTCGGGAGCATCAATCGAACCTGTTATAAGTTGATGGAAAAATACCAAATCATTGTTAGTCCGTCTTTGTGAGAGTGGTTGAAGATTCAAAAGACGAATACGATTTTCATAAGGGGGGAGATTAAAAGGATCTTCCCAGGGAAGACCTTTCAGGGCAAAACGTATAAATCTGTGTTGAACTGCCTCAATACGAGTTTTATGAACTTCATATAGAGGTGACCAAACCTGAGAAGCATACTCGAGATAGGGACGAACATGACAGTTGTATAAGGAAAGTGTAACATAGGGGTCGTTAAATTCTTTTGCCCATCTCTTTATGAACCCAAGCATTGAATTTGCTTTACTTGTTATGGAATTGATGTGTTCATTGAATTCAAGGTTAGTACTAAAAATTACACCAAGGTCGCGGAAATTCGAGACTTGAGATAATGATTGCTGAGATATTGAATAATTTGCGACAGAGGGAATCCTTTTGCGTGAGAACGTCATACTTTGACACTTGGAAGGGTTCAAACTAAGACCGTTTTTAGAACACCACGTAACAAAACTGTCGATATCTTTTTGTAATAAATTGCGATCTGACGAATATTCTATCGATTTGAAAATCTTCATGTCGTCAGCAAAAATTAGAATGTCGCTGTATGATATACAAGTAATGACGTCATTTATTGCAATAATGAAAAGCAAAGGACCAAGGTGACTCCCTTGTGGCACACCAGACAGACCATTGAAAGAATTTGACAAGACGTTACGAAATTTGACTTGATAAGATCTATTTTTTAAGTATGAACTTATCCAAACAATAAATACTGGTGGAAATCCAAATGCTTTTAGTTTATATAATATAATATTATGAGAAAGTTGGTCGAAGGCCTTAGAGAAATCAGTATAAATGCAGTCTAACTCATACCCTTTTTCGAGTGTATTAGAGCATTTATGGTAAAACGAGAGAAGATTAGTAGCCGTTGATCTTCTTTGCATAAATCCGTGTTGTTGATTACAGATTATATTCCTTGCAAAGAATGATAAACTTTCGCAGACTACTTGTTCAAACAGCTTAGGAATGCATGAAAGCTTTGCAATTGGCCTGTAGTTTTTTATATCTATTTTTTCACCCTTCTTGAAAACAGGGGTAATAAAAGACATTTTCCACAAACTAGGAAATTTTCCGGACTTTAAAGAAAGCTTGAAAAGGTATTCGAGAGCGAAGGCTAAGCGTAAAGAACACTTTTTTAAAACTATAGGTGGTATCATATCCGGGCCAGATGAAACGTCATCATTTAGAGAAGAAAGGTAATGAATAATTCTATCACTGTAAATGGGGATGCTATTAAAACTTACTTGAGAACAGTGAGTTAAATACTTAAAATAGTTTTCATCAATTTTGAGAGGTGTACTACAAAAAGAGCCACAAAAATGATTTGCAAAGGCATTGCATATGTCAGGAGTATCCTTCAAAAGATTGCTATTATAAATAAAATTTGCTGGATAGCCGTCTGATTTCTTTTTGGAGTTAACAAAGGACCAAAAGCTTTTTGGATCATTTTTAAGAGAGCAACTCATTTGAGTTACATAGCTGGAATAAAGATTTTGAGAAAGCGTTCTGAAGTCTTCAAAAAGACTTATGAACACTTGGTGGTCAGTTAGGGAAAGAGTGGTCAAATAAGTTTTCCAGGCCTTGTTTCTTTTATTCCGCAGAACTTTCAGTTCTTTGGTAAACCACGGCTGGCAATAATTTTCTTTTTTAATCAATTTTAGCGGAATTGTTTTATTCATGCAATCCTTTAAAATAGAGTAGAAACAGCTGACTGCTTCGTCAAGATTTGGTAGAGTTGATATTTTTTCAATACCAGCCCTGCTTAATTCATCCGAAAGCAAATCGAAGTTCGCTTTTCGAAAGTCAAAGGTATATGAACAGTCATATGGACTACTTCTTTCGTCAATCACATTGCTGAGTTCAATAAAGATATCTAAAGGTGGGTGTAAGTCATCTATTCTTGTGATACCAGAATTTGATTGCATTACAACAGTCTTAATAGCGTCCGAAGAAAATACTAAATCTAACATACGACTTTGATAGTTTCTAATACAGCTTACTTGCCGTAAGTCAGAAGAAATTATGTTGTCTAAACAGGAAAGCTCCTGTTGTGGTGAAGACAGGGAAGCTTTTTGAAAGGAACCATCATCAGAGGGTAGCCACTGAATGTATGGTAAATTAAAGTCACCCAGTAATAGAATCTGGCTTTCAAGATCGGATATTTCGAAGACATAATCCAAAATAAGAGATAGCTCAGCATAAACTGGTGCTAAGCTTTTAGGGACAATATAAACATTTATGATGAAAATATTTTTGGACAAGGTACAAACTTTCACACAAACAACATCAATAGACAAATCAAACGGAAAGTGTATACGAGATGACATAAACGCGTTCCTGACCGCAATAAGAACACCACCTCCAACAGCTTCTGGTTTGTCTATATGCCGATCTTTACGGTAGACAGAAAATTCTTGGCTGAGGATTTCGGTATTCAAATGGCTTGGGTTAAGCCACGTTTCCGTCAAAGCAAACACATCATGTGAGAAAACGAGAGAATTCACATATAAATCTGCAGTTTTACTGCGAAGCCCTCTAACATTTTGGTAGAAGAGGGAAAATCTTTTTAGTTTTTTGGAATACTCTTTAATAAATTTTTATTCTTTTTGTTGTAGCCTGAGAATTCTTTGACAAGAGTACCAGCTGGCCAAATATTACTGTCACAAAGAGAGTCAAACAATAAGGGTGGGACAAGTAATTTAAAAGACGAAACAAAACTATCAGTTTTACTTATTTTAGAACATTTAATAAAGTTTTCACAAGGAATAAGTTTCTTTGTAACTAAATAATGCAAAACATCATTCGGTATGAGCTCAGGTCTCAGCCGAGAAACAAAAATGGATCTAGGTTTGGGGACTGCTTCCATTCGAGTAATAGATTCTAAGGGAACAGCATCCAAATCGTTACTTACTGATGGTGAACTAATTGCAACCATATCAACTACATCAGTTTGTTCTAATGGGACTGAAACGCTGTTCGCCTTTTTAGAATTGCTTCTCAGATTCTTTCGCTTTGAAGGAGTACTTTGCTTAGTGGAAGCAATGCCATCACTGCTTCTTTTGGAGCCCTTATTTAGAACGGAGACAGGGTTCAAATTAACTGAAGATCTGGACTGTTCACTTAAATCCTTTAAAGCTTGGGGTTTATCCGAAGTCAGCAACTTTAAGTCATCTGTTGAAGTTGATATGTCAACAGAGCTAATAGGGGAAGAAAATGACGCTAAGTTTGAAACCGATTCATTAAAAACTTTATGAAGCGTTTCGAAGCCTTTAGAGAGTTTCTCAATTTCTAACTTAAAATTGGACATTTTTACAGCTAAATGGGATAGGGAAATCTTCTTACAGTTTTCACAGTACCAACAAGCGATTTTCGATGCACTAATTTTATCCAATAAAGCATTGTTGGAGCCAATACATTTGGCATGAAAAACATTTCCACATGGCCCATAGCAAGCAAACAGAGGTGAGTTCGAATTGTCGAGGCATTTACCCGCTGCACAATCCATATTAAAAGATATTAAAAAAGAGAGAGAAAAAAAAAATTATTTATTTATAAGAAAGAAGAAAAAAAAAAAAAAATTTTTTTTTTTTTTTTTTAGGCACGGGTAGGAGTTGAACCTAAGTGACGAAATTAAACTCTCAAAATGGTATAGACTCCTACCAATTCAACCAAACTAACGATAATTTAGAGGTTGCAAAATTGTTAAGTTAAAATGGTATGTTCTAAAAGAAAGGAATTAGTAGTTGAAAGAGATGTATGAGGGATAATTAGTGGTTAAACGGAGAAAACAATAATAAAAAAAAATCACTCAAAACACACTCAACATAAGAACGGAAAATAATGTCTTACCAATACAACTAAAGATAACACAAAACGTAATCAGAATCTAATTTAATTCAACTTTGCTATTTTTATTATTTACAACACTTTGAACCAAAATAAACTCATAAGTAGATAATCAAACTAAAAAGATTACTGAACAGATCACTTTTTATTTTGAAATTTTCCAATCAGTCATAGTTTATTATTCAATAAAAAAAAAAAAATTTGAGAAAAACTTTTTTTAGGTTGTAATATGAGCTACCGATACGAACCGACACTGATGAAAGACGAAAAATTATGAGAAAAAATGACATTTTCCACTAGGTTAGGTTAGGTTAGGTTTAGATGGCTGTCAGGAAAACAAACTGACACACTTAGACCAATATTAGGTCCATTGTGATACCATAGAAATTATGCGAGGGAGTACCTCACTTAACAAAACAATTTGGAGCTTTTATTAAAGCGAAGGAGATGCAGGGGATCTGTGCTCGCCAGATCGCTTGGATCATCGAGAAAATATTTTCCTAGATGCTTTTTTCTTTTAAAAGAGAGCGCAGGACATGAGCAGAGGAGATGTGGAATTGTCTCCTCCTCCTCCTCATCTAAGCAACTTCTGCAGAAGTCATTAGAGGGAACGCCAAGTCTTATGGCGTGTCTTCCTATCAGACAATGTCCGGTGATGACATTGATTACGGAGCTAACTTGCAATCTGGTAATGGATAACAAATGTCTTGTGCGTTATGGATCTAGTCCTGGCCTTATCCGTTTTGTTGCCACGCATGTGGTGATATTGTTCCACCTATGATTTGTTCTATCCATTCTCTCTTGCTTTAGCATAAGTTTTCATGTAGCGATTGGTATACCAATATTCAACCTGCTGGTTGAGATCGGTAGAACGGTTCCTTCTCTGGCGAGTTCATCGGCTTTGCAGTTACCCACGATATCTCTGTGCCCCGGTACCAAAATAAGGTGAATATTGAACTGTTCAGCCACCTTCTTAAGAGATAAGCGACAGTTATGGGCGGTTACTGAGTTCGTAGAAACAGCGCCGTAGGATTTGAGGGCTGCTTGACTATCTGAGAAAATCCGGATATTCGTTTACTTTTAGCCATGATAGGACCGCTTTGATCGCCAGAATCTCCGCTTGGAACACCCAGTCGGTAAGGAGTTACTTCTAATACTTCAAATTGTCGACATAACAATTCGAAATGCTCGTTTGAATGCCAAAACTGATTCTAAACTAGGGCATTTGGATATGGGTACACAACCGCTCAGCCCATATCAGCAATTGGTCGAGAAAATGGATTCTCTTTCTGTGAGGTGAGAGCATCTGACTGGCTTGGTGGAACGTAAAAATGAACAAAAGAATTCTGGAGACTTTTGGAAGTATTCAGTGTCGATCAGCTATTCACCTTAGCCACACGCACCGCGCTTAGTGCCCGAATAATTCGCGACCTGTTTCACCTCCAACCACCCAAAAAATAAAAATTAAAAAAATAAAAAATAAAAATTCAAAAAATAAAAAATCCAACTTAAACAACCAACAATATTTCAAATCTCTCCAGCCGCGCCGCGAAAATAAAATCGAGTGCAATTATAATCAGTGCTGTGAAAGTGTAAAAAAAAAGCCCATGTACTACTCAATAGCCCAAACACTAAGTGCGTTACCTATCCATCGTCTCCTCCCCCACATCACTCTCGCAGTCCCAGTGACTGCACACATTTCTTTGATTTGATAATCTCTTATCTTATCTGGGCAGTGTGTGCAGTCAATGAGACTGTGCGTTTGTTAGGCGAATAGTCAATCAACGGTGTTGATCCCGTTGGTGAACTAAAGTCAAGTTGCTAGCTGGGCATAACACCGCTAGTAATTTGATTTTGTTTTTCTAATAGGATATACACTTGTTGATTCGACTTAGTTAGCGTCTACGGTTGATATTTTGTTTTATGTGTTTTTGTGAATTGTAATATCGGGCAGATTTCGGGTCGATTTTGGCAACATTAGGGGGCCTAGATCGAATTTCTTTGCTGTGTACGCTCACACTGCAAAATGCAGGCCAGCTGTTTTGGCACTAAGTGAAACACAGGTGGGTGTTGGTTCTGATCACTCAGAATTCAACCTGCCTGGATATAGCTTAGTGCCACTATTCTTTTCCTCCCATGGCCTCGCCGTATATGTTCGAAATGATATTGCTTACCAGCTTCTACCACAATACGGCCTCTGTTCTAATACGAACTTTAATTTCATGTGGTTAAAATTCACCGTCCGTAAGCATATCATTCATTTTTTTTTTATCTATAGAAGCCCCAATTTAGATAGCAATTCAACCTCTAACGAGTTTGATTCGCTATCTGAATCCATAATAAGAATTGTTTCCCTTTTTCCTCACACTGAAATCGCAATTGCGGGCGATTTCAATGTACACAATTCTGGTTGGCTTCGACATTCTGGCCAGACAACACCCGAAGGAAAATATGTTGAGATCTTCGCTGAGTTTAACGAATTAACTCAACTTGTTGATGAGCCCACTCGGGTTCCAGATATTGAAGGCCATGCGGCCAACACTCTTGACTTATTTCTCACTTCTCATCCCGAAAAATACAGGGTTGTAGTATCATCTCCCTTAGGCAAATCAGACCATTGTGTCATATCGGTAGATTTTTCGATTTCCGTCACGGCAAGCCAATTGGGACGGCCTGAATAATTTGTTTCGAAATTTTAATTGGTCATTGTGCTTTCTCGACGGAAATGTTGATGCATCAGCTGATATGATATCTAACGTTATTCTCAACGGCATGAGAAATTTTGTTCCTCACAGAACAAAAAGCATCATCCCCAAAGAGAATTCGTGGTTTGATTCAAGCTGTAAAGAGGCGATTAGGGATCGAGAAAGTAGTTTTCGTAAATTTAAAGATAACCCTACTGTAGAAAACCGAAATTTGCTGCCAACTTGACACTTCCTCATAGCATATTGGCTCCACCTGAGCTCGAGTCTGCAAATTCTTTGATGAAGCAGATATTTTTTCGAACTCGCTCGGTTGCGAGAGTCCTTAAAGATCTCAACATACATAGATCCGCTGGTCCAGATGGTATCCCCGCCGTTATTCTGAAGAGGTGTTCTTCTACGCTGGCAAAACCACTATGTATCTTTCCTATTCTGCTGGGATTTTTCCGAGCAGATGGAAAACTGCATTTGTCCAGCCGGTCCCTAAAAACGGCGAATCTTCCTCCCCTTCCAATTACCGTCCAATTGCACTAACGTCCCTTCTTTCCAAGGTCATGGAAACGTTGATAAACTGTCAACTTATGAAATATCTTGAAGAACGAAAGCTTCTTAATGACCGTCAGTACGGCTTTCGTAGCAAACGGTCCACTGGTGATTTGATGGCTTATCTCACCGAAAAGTGGAACCAATCTTTACATTGTTTTGGAGAAAGTAAGATTATTGCGCTTGATATTTCTAAAGCATTTGATAGAGTTGGGCATCAGGCTCTTTTATCGAAAATGCGTGCTTTTGGTATCGATGAGTCTCTTCTTCGTTGGATTAGAAATTACCTTTCCGACCGTTCAATACAAGTTGTGTTGGATGGCTTCAAGTCTGACACCCACCTAATAAATGCTGGTGTGCCCCAGGGCTCCGTTTTGTCTCCGACTCACTTCCTCATTTTCATTAATGATCTCTTGTCTGAAACTTCTAATCCGCTTAACTGTTTTGCTGACGACTCGACCCTCAGCTTTTCATATTCGTTTCCAAATTCACGTCCCTGCTCTTCGGATGTGGAACTGGAACGGTTGCGTATGATAAGCTCATTGAATTCTGACCTTGACAGCATTGTTGCATGGGGTCTTATGAACCGAGTAGAATTCAATGCTTCGAAAACTCAATGCTGTCTCTTGTCGTTGAGGCTTAACATTCCCCCATTGCCATTATCCATGAATGGTACCTGCATCGAAGAAACCGAAAAGCTGTCAGTACTTGGTATGTGTGTAAACGATGATCTTCGTTGGAATGACCACATATTTGAAGTCGCCAAAAACGTTGCTAAATGCTTAAGTTTCTTGAGACGATGCAGGAAGTTCTTCACCCCTTCTGATCTGGCTACAATTTATAAGGCCTTCATCCGCCCAAAACTGGAGTATAACTCTCATATCTGGTCAGGTGCTTCTCAAACATCTTTGCGCCTACTTGATAGGGTACTAATATATATTTGCCTAACCTCAAAAAGGTATGTCTAGGGAGAAGAAGAACCACACTGTTCTATGACGTTTAATAGAATGCTTTAATTTCCATCTTAAGTATGACAACTTATATATAAGGTTAAGTCACAATTTCATAAATGGAAAGGTATATTATAGTTCACAATAATAATTCATTTCATAATAGTTCATTCATATGTAACAGTCTTCCCCACTACATAGTGCTTTGATAACGAGTAACTGGCCGACGAATTCGTTCTGATCTCCTTATCTCTGTTGTTTGTTCTTGTCTTTCATCACCTTTGTTGTTTACAGAAGCATCACAAACAGTCTTCCCTACGGTGTTTTTCGTTTCTCCTCCAAGGTTTACCGCTTTCTTTTCACTTGACAAGCTTTCATTCATTGTTGCTAAACAGTTGTCCTTGCCAAGTTCTCCCTGAATCGCCGCCGTCGTCGGTTGTTGCTCTAGCTCTCCTTGAATCGCCGCCGTCGGTTGTTGCTCTAAAGAAACGGATGAGGGTTTGTATGTTATATTACCTTCGACAAGTGTGGACCGCATCTGGTCAATGTGCCTCCGGTAACAAGTTCCGTCAACATCCACTAAATAGTGCAGAAGTCCCTCGCGTTTAGCTACTTTCCCAAACTTCCATTTCACCTCTTTATTTTGGTAGTAACGCACTTGAACCAGATCCCCAACGGTAAAACTTCGCTTACATTCAAAGCTCTTTTCGATCTCTCCCGAATGTGTTGCTGGTGCCTTCATCAAATCAAGTCTCGTTCGGAAATTAAATTTCAAAATCGATTCGGCCGGACTCTTCCCCGTTGTTGTCGATGGAGTTTTTCGGTACTGTAAAAGTAGTCGGTGTAACTTTGTGTGAAAATCTCCAGGGTCATTGACCGATGATCGCAGCCCATCCTTCAAAATACGTACAAAACGTTCCGCTTGTCCATTCGTGGCAGGATGAGCGGGAGAAGAAGGTTTGTGCTTAATACCATTTGATATTAAAAAATCGCGAAACTCTTTAGAAGTAAAGTTTGTGCCATTATCTGACACCAGTGTATTTGGTAAACCAAACCTTGCAAAAACCTCCCTCAGTGCGCGAATTGTGCAAAAGCTAGTTATGCTCTTCATTGGAAAAACCTCCAACCATTTTGTCTTCGCATCCACGATAACCAAGAAAAAATACTCCATGAATGGTCCAGCAAAATCGATATGCACGCGCTGCCAAGGTTGAGCAGGAATATCCCACGGATGATTCGTAGTTTTACTAGGTTCGGTAAGTACTTTCGCACAATCACGACAGCTTTTCACCATCTCCTCGATATCGCGATCTATCCCTGGCCAGTAGCAATAACTCCTTGCCATCGCTTTCATTTTAGTGATGCCTATATGTGCCGTGTGCAGTTCCTGTAGGACTTTCAGGCGTAGTGTTGATGGAATCAGAATTCTAATTCCTCTGAAAATGCAACCATCTTGCAACATAAACTCACTTTCCATAGCACTGTATGGCGAGTTCTTGAGGGAACCTCCAGTTTGTAGTTGGATGAACAATAAGGACAGTTCTTTGTCCTTTTTCATTTCCTTTAAAATTTCGGTTTTCGTTACGGGCAAAACCTCTTCCCAAAGCTGATAAATTTCTTTTGTTTGGTGCTCTGAAATTTGATTTTCTATTGGAAACCTGGAAAGACAATCAGCGTTAGTATGTTCTTTAGTATTTTTATATCTAATTGTGTAATTGAATCCACTTAAAAACAGCGCGTAATGCAGTAAACGCTGAGCTGTAAGGAGTGGTAAATTTTTCTCGGGGCTGAATATCGAAGTTAAGGGTTTGTTGTCCGTAATTAGGGTGAACTCTCTCCCATAGCAGTAATCGAAAAATTTGTGTAATCCCCAAAAGATGGCGGTTGCTTCTTTATCTAGTTGACTATAGTTGGTTTCGGCTTTTGACAGACTCCTCGAAGCAAAAGCGATTGGTTTCTCACCTTGTTCAGTTGAGTGAGATAGTATTGCCGACAGACCGACTGGTGACGCATCTGTAGCAAGAATGAGTGGCAAATTTTCGTCGAATGGAGCCAGCACATTCTCACTCATAATCTCCTTTTTTAGAATTTCGAACGCATGCTGACACTCCGATGACCATTCATATCGTTGGTCCTTTCTAAGAAGCTTGTATAAGGGATGCAATTTTGATGACAAGTCCGGTATGAATTTGTGGTAATAATTAACCATGCCAAGAAACTGACGTAGCTGGGAAACATCTATCGGGGGCTTCATTTCAGAGATAGCATGCACTTTGTCGGGTGTTTTGTGTAGGCCATTTTTGTCTATTTTATGTCCAAGATAAATTACACTTCTTTCGAACATCTTGCATTTAGACCTATTTAAATGTAGGTTGAACTTATGTAGTTTTTCAAGAAGGCAGTTGCATCTTTTGAGAGTCTCGTCCACATTTCGTCCCATAACGATGATATCGTCGAAAAAACATGCTGTTCCCTCGAGATCATTTATTATATGTTGATCCATAAAGCGTTGCCAAATGTTGGGTGCAGTTTTAACTCCAAACATCAGCTTATTCACTTTGTATAGACCTTTTGTTGTGCTAACTGTCTGTAATAGAGCGCTCTCTTCTGTCATGCTAAGATGCAAATAGGCTTTGTAAATGTCGAAAGTGCAATAGTACTCACCGTACTTGAGCTTTTGATAGAGTTCCTCAATTTTTGGAATTGGGTATTTATCGTTTACAATAAGCTTATTTAATGTTACCTTAAAGTCTGCACATAAACGTATTGACTTGTCTGCTTTTATAACAGGCACGACCGGTGTTCCCCAATCTGAGTGTTCGACTTTCTCAATGATACCATCCATTTCCAGTCGAGTGATCTCATCTTCTATAAGAGGCCGTATAGCATACGGAACCTGTCGTGGCTTTACAAATATAGGCGATGATCCCTCCCGTAGTTTAAGTGTTCCTTTCACATTGGGTATTGTTCCAATTTTCGATTGGAAAACTTCAGAATGGTTTTCGAATATTTGTTTCTTTAGTTGCTCGATGTCTCTCTCTGTAAAGATATTTAGCGCATTAATTTGTAAAATATTAAGTGCTTGAACCCATTCTCTTCCGCAGAGTGTACCATATGGCTCCTTTACAATGTAAAGATTGCACATAGCCT
The DNA here is from genome assembly GCA_949752695.1 of Melanostoma scalare. Classification (NCBI taxonomy): domain Eukaryota; kingdom Metazoa; phylum Arthropoda; class Insecta; order Diptera; family Syrphidae; genus Melanostoma; species Melanostoma scalare. The sequence goes on along the minus strand of OX456984.1, from coordinate 103,475,707 downwards.
TTCGTCCGTTGTACCCAACTTGTACGTGAGATTTTCCATAAGCTGGAAATGTCGTATTGTTGTATGTTTTCAAAATTACTTTTGTAGGTATAATTTTGGCATTTGGCCAATAGGATATAAATGTACTGTAATTCATGACCGATATTGCGGCACCTGTATCGAATTCCATGGCCAGCGTTTTGTCGTTCACTTGTAAGGTTATGTAATACTTACCCCCACGAGTTTCAATTTTCGAAGTGAGGTTTTCTTTGCGATTCGATGCTAAACTAAGCACGTTTAATTCGTAAGGATCATCATCTAACTCTTCCTCAGAATCCTGATAAACTTGAAGCGTATTAGCGTCTCTGGATTGCGATTTCATACACACTGAGATCACATGGCCACTGCAGCGGCACTTTTTGCAAAATAAGTTTGTTGCACGACATTTGTTTGCAATGTGATCATGCTTCCCACACCTATAGCAAATAGTTTTTTTATCTATTTGATTAGGCTGAGCATGCTTTTTACTTAGATTCATTTTTGCATTTGGTCTTTCTCTCTGTACTGACGAATCCTTCGCATGCACTTGGTGAATATTAAGCATATTGCGGCTCTCTGTCTTTGAAGTCTCCATAGAGAGTGCATATTCAAAAGCCTTATCCATGGTCATTGTGGTCAATGTTTCTCTCAGGAGCCTTTCCTTTATGTCGGAGTCCCTTAGGCCTCGAATGAACTGTGAACGTAAGTGGGTTGAAAGAGTAGATTTTTGGCATGCCTCACATGTGAAGTTGCAGTAAGCGCTTAGCTTTTTTAACTCAGCCATATAATTAGAAATAGACTCTCCCTCGTGTTGGAGTCTGAGCAAAAATTTATGCTGTTCCGTTATTTCATTTGGTTTTGGACTAAGGTGATTTTTTAGAAGAACAACTAGTTGGTCGTAAGTTTTTGCATCCGGCTCCTCTGGGGCTGTTAAGTTTGAAAGCAGTTGGTAGTATTTAGCGCCAATACAATTTATGAGTACTTGCCGTTTCTTTGTAGGATCTGTGATATTTCGTAATGCTAGATAATTTTGAAGCCTTTTAATGTAGTTGTTGAAAGGTTCTTCATTTTCGTTAAATTGGTCGAAGTGTAAATTTGGTGAACTAGGACTAGCTTGTAAATTTTGAAGTGCAGCTGTTAGTTGCCGTATGATCTCCTGCGTGGTTTCAGGCATCGCTAAGATTTTTCTTAACCTTTTAAAATCCTCGTCGCCACTAATATATATTTGCCTAACCTCAAAAAGGTATGTCTAGGGAGAAGAAGAACCACACTGTTCTATGACGTTTAATAGAATGCTTTAATTTCCATCTTAAGTATGACAACTTATATATAAGGTTAAGTCACAATTTCATAAATGGAAAGGTATATTATAGTTCACAATAATAATTCATTTCATAATAGTTCATTCATATGTAACAGGTACAAAATGGAGCGTTAAGATTGATAGGTGATAGTTCAATCGTAGAATCGATTGATTCTCTTGGACATCGTCGAAACGTCACCTGTCTCTCTCTCTTTTATCGCTTTTTCCACAAACAGTGCTCGAGGGAAAAAGCCAGCTGCATTCCTCCCTTGAAACAATTTAGCCGCAACACCCGCCTCGCTAGGAATGCTCATCAGTTCTGCCTTGAGCCCAACTTCGGGCGTACAGTCAAGTATAGAGATTCATATTTTAGTCGCACCACCCGAATGTGGAATTCTCTACCTGGCTCTGTGTTTCCCCTGCATTACGATTCACAAAGGTTCAAAAGCAACGTGCATCGATGTCTCCTTTCAAATCCTCTCCTATTTTCCTAAATACTCGCACTGTGTTTAATGGCATTATAAGGGTAGTCATAGCCCCTTGATGTGCGCGTTAATTATAAAAAAAAAAGTAAATTACTAAAGGATCATAAATTTTCTTACACTAAAATAAAGCATAATTAAAACTAGTTTGTGTTTGTGTCCGTATTAAATCATTTACATCAAACCAGTTATACCTAATTACAGAAAGACAGAAAAAATAATAATAAACTGAAGAATTGATATCAACTGTTGTTTAATAGATTTTTGTAATAAACTATTCTGGAATAAAATATCTATTCAAAAGATTTTGAAAAAAATTCAGTGCTTGTTATGTATCAAACTCTTGAAGCATCAGTGCTGCCAACATTTAGAAATAATTTTTTTTTTTTATCCATGGTGCTTCATTATCAGATCTGATACGGATCAGATCACGAAGGATAATAAAACACGGCTCTTTTATGCGCTTGAAATAAGCTAGATAAATAAATATAGTGACCCTCCGACTCTTCCAGCTTCGTGACTTTCCAGTCGTAGGTAGGTAGGGTAGGATTGCCAAAATGGATCATTTTCATGATCGTGTCTTTGCAGGAGAGTTCTGCTGGTAATCCAGCGCAAGCCCTAGGCCTTCAAGAGATATTCTCCCTTGACACGAATTCGAGCTTAGCACCAGGCCAGAGTCCCTCTAACCTACTGATCGCGAGCTTATACAGATCACGCGATCTCTTCCCATAAAATGCATCCTGAAAGATGGCAGGTTCCCCTGGGTTTTCCATCATAAGAGCCCAGTAGGAGGGCTGGAGCTTGTTCATGATAATCGCCTATTGATCGAAAGAGATCGCACCATCCGCGTTACTCCTGTCAATGACAGCGAAAATGGTTTTGCCCCGCAGTGCGTCACTGTACGACATGTAATTTTTGGAGCTGAGGGTGCTTGATTTATGCACCTTAGGCCTTTTGGCGTTCGGGGTTGACTCCTCGAACGAACGTTGGTGCTTAGACGTTGAGTCTGCGTAGTTTTTTCATTTATGGCAATGATTTTCATCGCCCATTCAAGCTTGGCAGATTGCGTTGAATCAAGCTTAGGTTTAGGTACCACACCTAACACCTTCGCAACTTTAAACTTTGGGGGATTGGACACACTTTCGTTGTTCGTTCCACTGTTAGTTACAGTTTCACATACAACTTGGGGGAGGAAGGAATTTCCGGAGCTCGAAGGAGGTCCTCCCCTTTCAGCCGCGGAGCCGATAGTCTCGGCACGCGTACCGTCCGGGTTGGTCGACCTCAAGTCCTTTGACATTGGACGAGATGTGGTGGGTGGTTGGAGCAGTGTTTTCGATAAGGGTAGCCCCTTTGTCAACGCATCACAGTTCGCGTTAGAACCGAAAGTCTCGGCCCCTCTGCTTGCTGCAATAGTCTTCTCCGGGGTCCCTTCAATACGGGCAGTATGAGTGGAAGTGTTACAAAGAGTCACTGCAACCCTTCCACTGGTATGGGCATCCTCCTTATGAGGGGCGTTCGAACCAGAGGGCGCTCCAAATTTCTTGGTCGGCTTGTGAGGCCTTCCTCGAACTGCAGTCGGCTCCCCAGCCCTTCCGCAAATCGCTATTTCTTTCCGTTTCGTCAATAAGTTTGTCACTGGTGACTTATCCTCTTTCGAGGCCAAGCCATCGCCGGCAGTCGCGAAACCTGCCGACTTTTGAACGTATATTCCCGTTCGTTTTTTATTTCTTTTATTGACTTTTTCCATTGTTTTCAGACAATTTCCACTAACTCGCACAAAAAAAGGCATCTGTCAAAATTGATGTCAAGCTGACTCTGTCAAAACAAAATCGAAGACAGAGATGTTGGAGATTGCGACATAACGTCAAATGACCCGCCACCACGTAACATTTGATGATTTGATAAGTCGAGTCAACATAACGAAAATTCTTGCAGGTGGAGGCGGCCTGTAAATTTTTTGTGGTTGAGAAAAAATAAAATTATTTCCGTTTTTCTCTAGCTATTAAGATGAAAAGAAGATAGTTAAATGTGCTGCAGCGGCTATTGTTTTAATTAAAACACATCATGGAAAAGCACAACAATACAACCAAAATTAATTAAAGCAAAAAAAAAAAAAAAGCCCATCAATACTAGTCCATACCTCCTTATCTTCTCCTCCCCCACACCACTCTCATAGTCTCAGTGACTGCACACATTTCTTCGATTTGATAATTTCTTATCTTATCTGGGTGGTGTGTGCAGTCAATGAGACTGTGGGTTTGCTAGGCGGATAGTGAGATCAACGGTGTTGATCCCGTTGGTGAACTAAAATTAAATTGCTTGCTGGGCACAACACCGCTAGTAATTTTTTTTGGTTTCCCATTTTTTTATTTTGTTTTGTGTGTTTTTGTGAATGGTAATGTTGGGTAAATTTCGGGTCGATTTTAGCAACATTAGGGGGTTGCGATCGAATTTCTTTGCTGTGTACGCTCACACTGCAAAATGCAGGCCATAACATTAACATTTCGAATAATTTAAAAAAAACCAAGTGAATGGGTGACTTAATTGTCGAGATTTTTGCGGACAAACAAAATATCCAATTTGCTTTATATATATAGATAAGGGTAGTCATAACCATTTGATGTGCACGCCAATTAAAAAAAAAAAAAAAAAAAAAAAACCATCTCAGACAATTAAGAAAGCAATTGTGAAAACATTGAAATCCGCAAAAGCAAATCACAAAGATGTCTAAAATGCTACTGATAAAAGCCCTGTTCACACTGTACAATTAGTTCGACAGACTTGGGCTTAAACGACCAATGCTTGATAGTGTGAACCCTTCAGACGACCGCTTGTCCAACCTGTTGGATGGTTTTCAAAAAATTTTGAAAATCTAGAACAATTTGTGATGTGTTATTTTCTATAATTGCTCTTTTTTGTTTTAAGAAACAGACAAGAAGTCAGTGTTGCTTATTTCCGAGCTGGTTACAAATCGAGTCATTATCATTCCCAAAACGGGTGAGATACGCGAAACTTAATTGAATGTTTGAAGGTGATCAAATCGCCTTCAACTCAATCTCAACTAGCTGACACCAAGGAAGTCATATGGCATTACTCGTTGAACAACGAAGCTGGAAATGCTTCTTGTAAGATAGCGTTTAAGGAGCGTTAGCGATTAGTTAGCATTTAAATCACAAAGAGAAGTAGGAGGAAACAATACATACGGTGCTGACATTCTAGACGCCTTAAAGGTTTTTTTCCGTGTTTCGCATTTATAAATACTTATCTCTAATTCTTTCAAATGCTAATATTGATGGAAAGGATTCATCCACCAAAAACTAAAAAATATATATGTTCCGACCAGATCGACCATTTCCATCAACATTGGTGGATCTAGTTTCAGTGCTCTGAATTTTTGGTTTGGGATCACGATTCAGCCGCCCAGGTTCGCGATCGCAATCGAGGTTAGTAAGTCGATCACGTTCACGTAGTGGCTCCAAGTCAAAATCGAGACCCCGGTCGCGATCTAAAAGTGGCTGGCCCAGCGGTTCAGGTTTCGTCAGTGGCTCTGACGAAGAAAAAACGTTTGGAATATCATAACATAACCATTTATTATAATGAAACAAGTGTTGTACGAAAGTCATCATTTGGTCCTTCGAATTAGCCAAAATGTTGAAGGACGCGAGGCACGAATGGAAGGAAATTGCCGAAAACATTGCAAATCATGGAACAAATTGGCACTTTATTCCCCCAGCTTCTCCACCCTTTGGTGGATTATGGGAAGCGGGAGTGAAATCGGTGAAATACCATTTGAAGGGAGTTGTTGGAACCGAAAGGCTTACTTTTGAGGAGCTCACAACGCTTCTAACTCAGGTAGAAGCGTGCTTGAATTCGAGACCCTTATGCCCGCTCTCCGACAAGATAGAATCCACAAAAGTAAATGTCAAAAGAATGTAAACATAAAACATAGAATTTGTTCTTTTTGACCTCTGGTTTATATACAAGAAAAAAAAAACCGATTTATAACGAAACTGTGTGGACGTGCTTCTTTTACTTTTCTTGGAAAGTAGATATGTGGCTGCAAGGTTGGTTAAGTTGGAGCAAGACATCGCCACGTCAAAAGTATATAATGAGGCCATCATAGGAGGAAACCATCTGGAGAAGACAATGAAGAAGGAAGATCTTCTGGATGTGTACGACCAGATTATGGACATTTCCATGGATTATCGTGTGAAGCTCATGGAGGCGTTGGAAAGACACAAACCTGTGCCCACAGCAGACGACAAGGCAGCATTTTTGGACGCAACGTCTCAACAGTTGTCATCTCGGTTGGAGATACGGCTCCCTCGCATCGACTTGCCCAAGTTTGATGGTGCTTACACCAGCTGGCGAGCATTCCACGATCGTTTTGGAGCGTTGGTGCTCAACAACAACAGTCTGGCCGATATTGACAAGCTGCTTTTTCTGCAATCGTGTTTGGTTGGTGACGCCGAGCGCTTTCTGCAGAACTTGTCGGTCGAGGCGGCAAATTATGAAAAGGCGTGGGATTTGCTGAAGTAGCGCTACGATCATAAACGCATTCTGGTGCATTTACAGATGCAGACTTTGTTTGGGCTGTCTCCTATGGCCCGGGAAACTGCAACAGGTTTAAAGGAGTTGTTGTTCACTACACGGGAGTGTATGTCAGCGCTGGAAAACATGGACGTTCCGGTGGATCAGTGGGACACGGTGCTCATTTGGTTGCCTTCTTCTACGCAGAAGCTGTGGGAAAAAAAGATGGGAAATAGGAAAGATTTGCCGAAATTCGTTGAGTTTTCGGACTTTTTAGATACCCGTTTCCGCACTTTGGAAGTTGCTGACCAGCAGGAGATGTGCTCCGCGTCAAAAATGAAAGCTGAGGCACAAGCCAACAACCGTTCTCGCTTTCAGAGCACCAAAGTAATGTTTACGAAGCCAGCATCTAAGCTAACAGGAAAGCCAAACAGTAGGCAAGTAGGTAGGCCAGGAGTTCGGCCAACTTCGGAAATGTGCAGTTTATGCAATCTGCAACAGCATTCCATAAGGAAGTGTCAGAGGATCCTGAACATGGACACAGCCGAAAGGATGCAGACTGCTCGACGCCTGAGAGTTTGCGATAACTGCCTCTCTTCAGGGCATTTTGCGTAGGATTGACCCTCACCTGGCTGCTGCTACTTCTGTCAACAACGTCACCACACGCTTTTGCATGCAAACGTGGCCCAACATGCAGCTGTGTGTGCAAATAGCACGACACCGTAAAGAACAACAACTTCAAGAGGTCACAATGTAGCTCCTACATCATTCAACGCAAACGCGCTGGAGTTTGAACCACGAGAAGTACAAGTTTCAACAAGTGGTCAGGTTTTAAATTACCACACGTCGCATGGTAGCAGAACGCACCAGATGCTTTTAGCGACAGCAATTGTAAATGTGCGAGCAGCCGATGATCGTCAACACAATCTCCGAGCTTTGATCGACCCAGGATCGGAATCATGCTTAATTACTGAAGATGCAGCACAACGATTGCAGCTGAAAAGGCGACGTACCTTTGTCGAGGTGTCAGGGTTAGGGTTGGTCAGCAGTGGCACAACGCAAACATGCGTGGATATTGAGCTTGCGTCATGCAACTCAACTTATGGAGGCGCGGTGTGGGCACTGGTCTTCAAGTCACTGACTGGCCATCTCCCAGCCCAGCAAATGATACCTGACAAATGACAACATCTTAAAGGGTTAACGTTGGCAGATCCAAATCTCCACGTTCCTGGACCTATTAATATACTTCTTGGTAGCGACGTATATGCCGATATACTCCTTCCAGAAGTGAGAAGACCTGCAGATGGAGTCGGACCAACCGCTCAGAAGACGCAGTTAGGGTGGATTGTGTTAAGGAGAGTTCAAGCGGAACATCCCCGGCAAATACGCAGTTTTGTGCAGACTGCTGATCTGAATCAGAACATCGCATGCGACGCGCATTTCGATAAACATACGAGACGCCTTCCTGACGGACGTTTTGAAGTGAAGCTGCCGTTCAAAGGTGGATGTCTTCCAGCGATGGGATCCAGTAAGCAGAGCGCGGTCCGACGATTTCTGCACTTGGAGAAGAGGCTGGAAGCAAACCCAACTCTTCGGGCAGATTATGCCAAATGCATACAGGAATATGCAACCCCAAGTCATATGGAAGAAATTCACGTCGGCGACTCGGTGTTGGCAACCCCATACCACTATTTTTTGCCTCACCATGCAGTTTTCAAGGAATCGAGTTCCACCACGAAACTGAGGGTCGTGTTCGACGCAACAGCGAAGACTTTGGATGGGAGTTCGCTCAACGATCGACTTTTGGTGGGTTCAAAACTACAGTCGAGCATTATCGATCTTTATCTTCGATGGCGAACCCACAGAATAACATATTACGGCTGACATCGAAAAGATGTATATGCAGGTGTTAGTGGATACACCTGATACTTACTATCAGTTGATCCTGTGGAGAAACGATCGTTCATCTCCAATCAAGATGTTTCGGCTTAAAACGGTAACGTTTGGCACAGCAAGTGCACCGTATCTTGCCATCAAAATTTTGAAGCGGGTAGCCGAAGATGAAGAATCGAACCTGCCGGAGGGCGCGAAGGTTGTCCGAGAGGACATGTATGTGGACGATCTCATCAGTGGTGCCGGTACTGTGGAAGAAGCACGAACAAAACGCGACCAAGCGAATCAACTTCTGGCGTCAGTGGGCTTCAATTTACGAAAATGGACAAGTAACGTGAAGGAACTCGTCGAAGATATACCTGCAGCAGATCGAGAGTTAGATTTTGAAGTGCCGTTCAACATGTCAAATCATGTCAAAACCCTTGGCATCAAATGGTTCCCGATAGACGATTACTTTTCGTATCAGAATGTGCAGCAGTCATCAGAAGCAACAACAAAAAGGTCAATGTTGTCCACCATAGCCAAACTGTTCGACCCACTTGGCTGGATATCACCATGCGCCATCATGGCAAAATTAATGATGCAGCGGCTTTGGGAACTAAGTTGTGATTGGGATGATCCGGCTCCAGCTGTTTTGAAGAAGGATTGGGATGCTTTTCATCGAGAACTTCCTATGATCGAGACACTTCGAATACCACGCTGGACTTATATCAGCAAGACCAACAAGGATATAGAATTATATGAATTCTGTGACGCGTCTATGAAAGCATACGGTGCCGAAGTATACGTTCGTGTACTTGACAGTGATGGGAATATCCATGTTAACTTGCTCCTGGCAAAGACGAAAGTAGCTCCAAGTCAGCGTACGATCACGCTTCCACGATTGGAACTTTGTGGAGCAGTAGTGTTAGCGCAGTTGATGCAGTATACGAAGGACGTTTTGGCTGTTCCCGACATCAAGATGTTTACTTGGACCGACTCAACCATCGCGCTCGCGTGGATACGAGCCACTCCCGCTAAATGGACTACGTTCGTTGCCAACAGAGTATCCGAAATTCAGCGGCTATTGGGGATCGATTGCTAGGGACATGTTGCAACGCTTCATAACCCAGCCGATCTGGCGTCTAGAGGTGTGTATCCAGCAGAACTGTCGTCATTGCAGACTAGGTCCTGAATTTTTACGTACGCAATGAGTTTTCGATGTTCCGCATCAACCTGTTGACATCAAAACTGACGAGGAACGACGTACGGTTAAGGTACTAAGTGTTGAAGTCTGTCAGGATGATCGCATACTTCAAACCATCTGCGACTGTTCGAATTTGTTGAAGGTGATTCGAGTTATCGCCACATGTTGTCGTTTCGCAACAAAATGTCGACGAAAAGCAATTTCTGACGGCCCGTTTACTCCAAACGAACTGAAAGCAGCGCGTATCATCGTCGTAAAGGCCGCACAGAAAGAGATGTTCAAAGCAGAGCTTCAATAAATTTTGGAAACCTCGAAGATACCCAAGTCACTCAAGACTTTGAACGCATTCGTTGATGCTTAAAGACTTTTGAGAGTTGAAGGACGCTTGGAGAATTCTCTCCTCCCCTACGACACGCAACATCCAACACTACTTCGAAATAGTCACCATTTTACGAACCTGATTGTCAGAGATGCTCAATTACATCCGTCAAAAGTACTGGATTGGCCAGATACGAAGAAGCGTGAAATACCAGCTTCATAGAAGCACTTCCTGCTACCGGTAAAAGGCATCGGAAATGCAGCAGTTGATGGCAAATCTACCTGCACCGAGAATTCAGATGTCACGACCACTCAGTCATACTGGAGTTGACTACGCAGGAACCATCGAAATAAAAAGCTGGAAAGCTCGAGGTGCTAAAATACTAAAGGGGTATTTTGCAGTATTTATCTGTTTGGTAACAAAAGCCATTCACTTGGAAGTCGTGTCGGACCTGACCACCCAAGCATTTTTAGCAGCATTTCGATGGTTTACGGCCAGGAGAGGTAGCTGCAAACAAATCTACAGCGATTGTGGAACAAATTTCGTCGGCGCTAATAACGAATTAGCCAAAATGGTGAAGGACGCGAAGCACGAATGGAAGGAAATTGCCGAAAACATTGCAAATCATGGAACAAATTGGCACTTTATTCCCCCAGCTTGTCCACACTTTGGTGGATTATGGGAGGCGGGAGTGAAATCGGTGAAACAACATTTGAAGCGAGTTGTTGGAACCGAGAGGCTTACTTTTGAGCAGCTCACAACGCTTCTAACCCAGGTAGAAGCGTGCTTGAATTCGAGACCTTTATGCCCGCTCTCCGACAGCTTAGATGATTTGAATGCGCTAACTCCTGCGTTTTTCTCGTAGGCGAATCTTTACATGCTGTGCCACAAGGCGAACTCAACAACAACATCACTTATATCGACCGATGGAAAAGAGTACAAGCGCTGGCGGAAATGTTTTGGAAAAGGTGGAGTTCCGAATACCTTTCACGGTTGCAGCAACGTCCGAAATGTACTCAAGTTCAAGAAGCTCCCAAAATAGGAGACCTAGTCTTACTCAAGGATGAGCGGCTTGCACCGACTTACTGGAGTCTTGCCCGAATCGAGAACACTCAATCGGGAACGGATGGACTTGTACGCGTTGTCACGGTTAAAACACAAAACGGAAACTTCAAACGACCCATCGCGAAAATTTGTTATTTACCATCTAACAAACACCAGGAACAATCGGCGTTAATATAAAAATTAATTCCTAAAACATAAGCTGTTTACCGAAACATCGACAAACAAAAGGAGTACCTATGCTGTTTTCAAAAGCACAAAACTCTAAATCAACAACAAAAGGAATATAGGATACGCTTTTTTTTTTTTTTTATAATTAACGCGCACATCAAGGGGTTATGAATACCCTTATTATGATGTTAAACACAGTGCGAGCATTTAGGAAAATAGGAGAGGATTTGAAAGGAGACACCGATGCACGTTGCTCTTCTGGTTTTCAAAACCACGAAACAATTTAAATTCTTATTAAAATTTGATAGAACTCATCAGTCAATACAACAATCAACACATCTGTACCATATATTTAAATCTAATCATCAAAACACAACTCATCAATCAACGCATCTTTAAAAAACATCTGCAAGGCTGTTCAAACACATATTTAAAAATCCTGAAAGCTGTTCAAAGGGAAGAAAAAATCAAACAAGAACTTTTTAAAAAAAATCATCTTTATTGAAAGACATAATAATCTACAAAATTGCACGAAAGGCTATCAAGCAGTTCATCTTTAATACTGTGCTGCATCAACGCACACACAAAATCAAACTTAAAATCTAAAAGGAACTAAACACAACTTATTCTAAAAAACTTAATCTAAAACACAAATCTTAAAATACATTATTTTTAAAATCTCTGCAAGGAGAAAATCGAAAACAGAGAAACACCGCACGTCGAAGTCGATTTCCCGTCGGCAAAACAAAACAAAAAAAATCATCGTCGACAACACATTTTAATAAACTAAAAAAAAAAATTATGTGCACTGCAACAAACGCATACACAATATAATTTGATGTTAACATGCTGAAATAACGCTCAAAGTTAACAAATTAATAAATTATCACCGGCATAAAATACAAAATGCACTGCCATTTTAAAAACAAAAAAATAAGGAACACGATCCACATCGAAAAATGAAAGACGCGAAATGTCAAATGCCTTCGGCAAATACACTTGACCATTTTGCACTACAGATCTAATTAATATTTAAGGATCACCAAAGTTATACAGTCCACTGAATAAAAGCGCACTTAATGATTTTTTTAATTCAAAACACACCTACAACTTAATCAAACTTATAAAACTCGTGAGACATTTCCGAAATAAATCGCGGTTTGTTTACAATCAAAATGTAAACAACAATTCTAGTTTTCCAACTAGAGAAGGATGGCAATGGTCACGTTAAATTGGCAATTACTATTGTGCAAACATTCTAGCACGTTACGCATACCCATACACACACGCAATATTCATATATATTGAAATAAAATAACCCACTACGCGCGACTACGAAAACGAAATCCGCGAATTAAATTGTAAAACTTGCTCTTGCACAAGGCCACACACACACATACATACAAATCTACGCACGCTAAACAAAAATCGAAATTAAAATTAAAAAAAAATTTTACAATATGAACAATATTAAACAAACAACAACAAAATCACACATAAAACGAATAAAATTGAATAATAAATATATTGTAACGTGCGCTTAGTTCGCAAAATAAAACTTAACTTAAGCTTAACTTAAGGTCTGTTCGTTGAACTTTCCCTAGGGTTGACCCAGGTTTTCTTGACAACCCCATGAGTTGTCAAAAAAGCCTGGGTTTTCCAGTCCTCAAAAAACGCTAAACCACAAATCGCCACACATCCCTGCCATTGAAATAAAAACACATGTCATTTGACAGCCCTCAAATCGCCACAGCAAAAAGCTAGGGCGAGTTTGGGGAAAACCTATGGCTCAAAAAACACTCAATTTGACATTCAGGGCGAATTTAGGTTTCTCAAAAAACGCTTTGTGGCGACCCTAGGGCAACCCCAGGGCTTCAACGAACAAACCTATAGAACAACACTCATCTAGAGCGTTCCAGTTTCTTCTCCATGGTTTCCACATTTGCTGTCAAGCATCTCTACACTCACACACACTGGCTTACAAACAATGCCTGTCATTTATACCATTCCATTATAGTGTTGCCAGTTGTGTTTTCGGTTAAACGCTGTTCCTGACTAGGTTTTATTTTAACACAAAAAAAACTAGGAAAAAAATACTCTTTAAAAACTTTTCAAGAAAAAGGTAAAAGAAAACACGTCCACTTCAAACTCTTTATAAATCGGTTGTATTTTTCCTGTATATAAACCAGAGGTCAAAGTGACAAAATTCTATGTTTTTATTTACATTAGTTTTGACATATATATTCTGTGGATTCTATTTAATTTCTAGCATTGTTCGATTAACTAATTAATATTACAAATTCAATTCGTATTCTTTAGTTTAATATTTCAGTTAAAAGAACATTGTACTTTCGTACATTCTCCCGCCTCTAAATGTTGATTGGTAAGATCTCCGATCGATGTAGCCGGGATGTTAAGAATTGATTTGGCATCACCGTCTCTTCAACGTTCAGTTCCCATTATGTTTCACGATTGTGGTACCACTAAGTTTGACATGCAAAGAGACAAGAGTATTAGTGCATAATAAAAACAACTTAATCCCATATACACCCGTTTAAAGAAACTTTTAATGCCTACATGGTACATGCATACTACCAAGTACAGTGGCAGTGAGTACGAACGAAGAGCTATCTCATTCGCGCTTGAATGGGATTTTCTTAAGTTGCTGGTAGTGAGTAAAGTGCAGCAATACTATAGATGAATGATGTTCGGCAACCGGTGGTTGGTGTGGTTTCGTTTCCAATTTCCATTATCCATATACATAGTTAATTGATTCATTCAATTGTTGAACATTGAAGGTGTGAAGAAGAAGCATGGTGCCGGCGTGTTTTCTTCGAGAATTTTATTCGTAAATAGTTGTTGAAGTGAGTTTTGTTTTTAAAAGTGTTAATAATAAGTTCAGTGCGTTGAATTGATGGGTGCGGTGATATGCTGGAGTTGCTGCGTACTGATGCCGGGATGGATAAAATAAGTTGCGACGAATTTCCCGTAACTTTTTTTATGTGTTAATGGATGTCATGTTGTGTACTTCCTTCATGTTCCAGGATGAGTGTTTTCTTTTCTTTTTGTTTAAATATTTCATATTTTTATTAAATTTTATTAGCATTAGTACGTTTGTGTGGTTGTAGTATTTCTTGTTTTGTATTTCAGTTTTATTAAATTCAATTTTAATTGCAAATTTGATAGCGTGCGTGTATGTATGTGTGTGTGTAAAACTGTGCAAATTTTTACATTTAATTAGCGGATTTCGTGGTCGCGGAGTAGGTTATTTTATTTTAATATATGAATATATATGTGTGTGTGTAATTGTACTTATTGTTCAATAGCAAAGGTATATTTGTCATGACCAAGTGCTATCTTGTTCTAGTTGGAAGAGTTCGACTCTCAACTGGAATTGTTGTTTACATTTTCATTGTAAACAAACCGCGATTTATTTCGGAAATGTCTCGCGAATTTTATAAGTTTGATTAAGTTGTAGGAGTGTTTTGAATTAATTGAAACTTATTAAGTGCTTATCAATTTAAATTCATTCAGTGGACTGTATAATTTCGATCTTAAAATTAATCAGATCTGTGTGTCAAATGCATTTTGCCGACGGCATTTGACATTTCGCGTTTTTCATTTTCTATGTGATGTGGATCGTGTTCTTTTTTTTGTTTTTAAAATGGCAGTGCATTTTGTGTTTTCAACAGAGAATTGTTTGTTAATTTAATAAATTATGAGCGTTGTTTAAGCATGGTTTACAAATCAATTTATATTGTGTATGCGTTGTTACAGTACAGAAACATTTTTATTGAAATGTGTCTTGTCGACGACTATTTTTGTTTTCTTTGCCGACGGGAATTTGACTTTCGACGTGCGGTGTTTCTCGGTTTTCGATGTTCTTCTCGCAGAGATTTTAAAAATAATGTGTTTTAAGAATTTAATTTTATATCGTAGCTTAAGTTTTTTGGAATAAGTTGTTTTAGTTCCTTTTAGATTTTAGGTTTGAGTTTGTGTGTGCGTTGTAGCAGCACAGTATTAAACATGAACTGCTTTGATTGCCTTCGTGCTTTTTTTTGTAAAGTTTTATAGCTTTAAATAAAGATGATTTTAAAAAGTTCTTGTTTGATTTTTCTTTTTTGAACAGCTTCCAGGTGTTTTAAACGATGTGTTTTGAAGTGTTTTGAACAGCTTTATAGATTTTTACAGATGTGTTTGAACAGCTTCCAGTTGTTAAAGATGTGTTGATTGATGAGTTGTGTGATGATGATTAGGTTTAAATATATGGTACAGATGCGTTGATTGCTGGGTTTTGCGAAACTTTATAGGTGCTTTGAAGATGGGTTGATTGTTGTGTTGAATTAAGAATTGAATGAAAATGTGTTGATTTATTTCGTATTTAAAGCTCCGCGTTTTGAAAACAGCATATTCGTTTTTTCTGACGATGTTTCAGTAAACAACAGATGTTTTAATGATTCATCATCTAGATTCTAGGTTAACGCAGATTGTTCCGGGTGTTTGTTTGACGTAAAGAACAGATTTTTGCGATAGGTCGTTTGAAGTTTCCGTTTTGTGTTTTAACCGTGACAACGCGTATAAGACCATCCGTTCCCGCGTGAGTGTTCTCGATTCGAGCAAATCTCCAGTAAGTCGGTGCAAGCCGCTCATTCCTTCCGCCAGCGCTTGTACTTTTCTCCATCGGTCGATATACGTGTTGTCATTGTTGAGTTCGCCTTGTGGCAC
Source organism: Melanostoma scalare (assembly GCA_949752695.1). Lineage (NCBI taxonomy): Eukaryota > Metazoa > Arthropoda > Insecta > Diptera > Syrphidae > Melanostoma > Melanostoma scalare. The sequence goes on along the minus strand of OX456984.1, from coordinate 103,460,018 downwards.
AGCGTGTAAAGATTCGCCTACGAGAAAATGCGCAGGTGTTAGCGCAGTCAAATCGTCTAAGCTGTCGGAGAGTGGGCATAAGGGTCTCGAATTCAGACACGCTTCTATCTGAGCTAGAAGCGTTGTGAGCTCCTCAAAAGTTAGCCTTTCGGTTCCAACAACTCGTTTTAAATGGAACTTCACCGATTTCACTCCCGCTTCCCATAATCCACCAAAATGTGGAGAAGCTGGGGGAATAAAGTGCCAATTTGTTCCGTGATTTGCTAGGTTTTCGGCAATTTCTTTAAAATCGTGCTTTGCGTCTTTCAACATTTTGGCTAATTCGTTATTAGCGCCGACGAAATTTGTTCCACAATCGCTGTAGATTTGTTTGCAGCTACCTCTCCTGGCCGTAAACCGTCGAATTGCTGCTAAAAATGCTTGGGTAGTCAGGTCAGACACTACTTCCAAGTGAATGGCTTTTGTTGCCAAACAGATAAATACTGCAAAATACCCCTTTAGTATTTTAGCTCCGCGAGCTTTCCAGCTTTTTATTTCGATGGGTCCTGCGTAGTCAACTCCAGTATGACTGAACGGTCGTGACATTTGGACTCTAGGTGCAGGTAGATTCGCCATTAACTGCTGCATTTCCGATGCCTTTTGCCGGTAGCAAGAAGTGCATCTATGAAGCTGATACTTCACGCTTCGTCGTATCTGGCCAATCCAATATTTTTGACGGATGTAGTTGATCATCTGTTAGATGCCGCCATGTAAAGTGTTCTTATGGGCATCTCTGACAACCAGGTTGGTAAAATGATGACTGTTTCGAAGTAACATAGGATGTTGCGCGTCGTAGGGGAGGAGAGAATTCTCCAAGCGTCCTCCTACTCTCAAAAGTCCTTCAGCATCAACGAATGCGTTCAAAGTCTTGAGTGATTTAGGTATTTTCGAGGTTTCCAAAATTTGTTGAAGCTCTGCTTTGAACATCTCTTTCTGTGCGGCCTTTACGGCGATGATACGCGCTGCTTCCAGTTCGTTTGGAGTAAATGGGCCATCAGAAATTGCTTTTCGTCGACATTTTGTTGCGAAACGACAACATGTGGCGATAACTCGAATCACCTTCAACAAATTCGAACAGTCGCAGATGGTTTGAAGTATGCGATCATCCTGACTGACTTGAGCGCTTAGTACCTTAACCGTACGTCGTTCCTCGTCAGTTTCGATGTCAACAGGTTGATGCGGAACATCGAAAGCCCATTGACTGCGTAAAAAATCAGGACCAATCCACCAAGTCTCCAATGACGTCAGTTCTGCTGGATACACTCCTCTAGACGCCAGATCGGCTGGGTTATGAAGCGTTGCGACATGTCCCCAGCAATCGATCCCCACTAGCCGCTGAATTTCGGATACTCTGTTGGCAACGAACGTAGTCCATTTAGCGGGAGTGGCTCGTATCCACGCGAGCGCGATGGTTGAGTCGGTCCAAGTAAACATCATGATGTCGGGAACAGCCAAAACGTCCTTCGTATACTGCATCAATTGCGCTAACACTACTGCTCCGCAAAGTTCCAAACGTGGAAGCGTGATCGTACGCTGACTTGGAGCTACTTTCGTCTTCGCCAGAAGCAAGTTGACATGAATGTTGCCATCACTGTCAAGTACACGAACGTATACTACGGCACCGTATGCCTTCATAGACGCATCACAGAACCCGTGTAATTCGATGTCCTTGTTAGTTTTCCTTGTCTGAGTCCAGCGTGGTATTCGAAGCGTCTCGATCATCGGAAGTTCTCCATGAAAAGCATCCCAATCTTTTTTCAGTGTAGCTGGAACCGGATCATCCCAATCACAACTTAGCTCCCAAAGCCGCTGCATCATTAATTTTGCCGTGATGGCGCATGGTGATATCCAGCCAAGTGGGTCGAACAGTTTGGCTATGGTGGATAACATTGACCTTTTTGTTGTTGCTTCTGATGACTGCTGCACATTTTGATACGAAAAGTAATCGTCTATCGGGAACCATTTGGTGCCAAGGGTTTTGACGTGATTTGACATGTTGAACGGCACCTCAAAATCTAGTTCTCGATCTGCTGCAGGTATATCTTCGACGAGTTCTTTCACGTTGCTTGTAAATTTTCGTAAATTAAAACCCGCGGACGCCAGAAGTTGATTCGCTTGGTCGCGTTTTGTTCTTGCTTCTTCCACAGTATCGGCACCACTGATGAGATCGTCCACATACATGTCCTCTCGGACAACCTTCGCGCCCTCTGGCAAGTTTGATTCTTCATCTTCGGCTACACGTTTCAGAATATTTATGGCAAGATATGGTGCACTTGCTGTGCCAAACGTTACCGTTTTAAGCCGAAACATCTTGATTGGAAAGGAACGATCGTCTCTCCACAGGATCAGCTGATAATATGTGTCCGGTGTATCCACCAACACCTGTCTGTACATCTTTTCGATGTCAGCCGTAAACGTGATTCTGTGGGTTCGCCATCGAAGAACCAGATCAATTATGCTCGACTGTAATTTTGGACCCACCAAAAGTCGATCATTGAGCGAACTTCCATCCAAAGTCTTCGCTGTTGCGTCGAACACGACCCTCAGTTTCGTGGTGGAACTCGATTCCTTGAAAACTGCATGGTGAGGCAAAAAATAGTGGTATGGGGTTGCCAACACCGAGTCGCCGACGTGAATTTCTTCCATATGCCTCAGGGTTGCATATTCCTGTATGCATTTGGCATAATCTGCCCGAAGAGCTGGGTTTGCCTCCAGCCTCTTCTACAAGTACAGGAATCGTCGGACCGCACTCTGCTTACTGGATCCCATCGCTGGAAGACATCCACCTTTAAACGACAGCTTCACTTCATAACGCCCGTCAGGAAGGCGTCTCGTGTGTTCATCGAAATGCGCGTCGCATGTCATGTTCTCCTCAGTTTCATGTGTCTGGAACGGCAATTCTTCCATCTCCCAGAATCTCTGCAGCTGAGAATTCAGGTCAGCAGTCTGCACAAAGCTGCGTATTTGCTGGGGATGTTCCTCTTGAACTCTCCCTAACACAATCCACCCTAACTGCGTCTTCTGAGCGGTTGGTCCGACTCCATCTGCAGGTCTTCTCACTTCTGGAAGGAGTATGTCGGCATATACGTCGCTACCAAGAAGTATGTTAATTGGTCCAGGAACGTGGAGATTTGGATCTGCCAACGTTAACCCTTTAAGATGTTGCCATTTGCCAGGTATCATTTGTTGGGCCGGGAGATGGCCAGTCAGCGACTTGAAGACCAGTGCCCGCACCGCACCTCCATAAGTTGAGTTGCATGACGCAAGCTCAATATCCACGCATGTTTGCGTTGTGCCACTGCTGACCAACCCTAACCCTGACACCTCGACAAAGGTACGTCGCTTTTTTAACTTCAACTGTTGTGCTGTATCTTCCGTGATGAAACATGCTTCTGATCCTGGGTCGATCAAAGCTCGGAGATGGTGTTGACGACCATCGGCTGCTCGCACCTTCACAATAGCTGTCGCTAAAAGCACCTGGTGCGTTCTGCTACCATGCGACGTGTGGTAATTCAAAACCTGACCACTTGTAGAAGCTTGTTGTACTTCTCGTGGTTCAAACTCCAGCGCATGAGCGTTAAAAGATGTCGAAACTGCATTCTGACCTCTTGAAGTTGTTGTTGTCCTCGACGGCATGCTATTTGCGCGCACAGCTGCGTGTTGGGTCAAGTTTACATGTAGAAGCGTGTGATGACGTTGTTGGCAAAAGTAACAGCAGCCAGGCGAGGGGCAATTCGGCGCAAAATGCCCTGAAGAAAGGCAGTTGTCGCAAACTCTCAGGCGTCGAGCAGTCTGCTTCCTTTCCGCTGTGTTCATGTTCAGGAATTTTTGGCATTTCCTTATAGACTGTTGGCTCTGGTGGCATACCTGGCAGACAAACTCCGTTCTGGCAGCAGTTTTCGTATGAAACACCTTCCGCACCTCCGTACCAGTTGGTCTCCTCACATCGTTCTTGAAAGAACTTGGTTGCGCTGTTTCTGTACTCACGGCTTCCAACGTCCTGAAGCGTGCTTCAAAAAACTCCAGAAAATCGTTCCAGCTTGGCAACTCTTTCTGGTTCCCCAACTTCTCTTCCCACAACTGCTGCAAATTTCCAGGTAGCTTATTGTACACGATGTGCACCAATATAACGTCCCATTCATCGACAGGAACATCAAGGTTTCTGAGTGCATGGATGCACTCTTGCGAAGTGAATATCACCTCCTTCAGCCCATCAACCGACTCCTTAACAAGGCATTTTTGGCTAAAGAGTAGTTTTAGTTGCGCATTTACTAAGACACGCTTATTGTCGTATCGCGCCTTTAATAACTCCCATGCCTTGTTAAAGTTACCCGCGACACAGGGTAAATGCTGGAGCAAACCATCCGCCTCACCTTCTAGACTCGACTTCAAGAAGTGCATCTTGTCGATGTCCGTTAAATTATTGTTTGAACAGACCAGTGAATCAAACCTGTCGTGAAACGACCGCCATTTTATATATTCCCCATTAAATTTAGGGAGATCAATTTTGGGCAATCTCAACTCGGTACGGACCATACCTGACTGGCCTAAACTCTGACCAGCCTGATCTGCTGCCAGCGATGACGATGCAGGAACCGAAGACAAGCTCTCCAACAACTCGGTTAAATCTGACCTATAATCCAGGTAAGTGTCGTTTATTTTGTCAAAGACTTCAAAATAATCTTCCTTCTCTATTCCAGCTTCCAATTTGGAACCCCCAACGACGTTCTGGTGATAGATTTTGGCTGAAGCCATATTTTCCTCCAGCAAAGCTAGACGACTACTCGCAACTGCACGCGTACGACGTGCTTTGGGCTCCTTTTTGAAATTTCTATAATTCCTCTCAATTTGCTCCAGGAGGCTTTTTTGGAGAGCTCCGTAAAACAAAGAAGAACCAAGAGCAGGTACTGTGGTCGACATTTTTATTTTTGTTTGGGTATAAATTATTCGTATATAAAAAAACGTACACAACAAGAACGAACTTACTTAAATTCTTCTTCTCTTTTCAGTGGCGACCTTGTATGACCTTGTTGTCCTGGTTGTCTCGACTTCTGCAGCAGTTTTTAGTTTTAAGTCTTAAACTTATGTTTTAATCGAATGGCGTTTTATCGCGCGCGATTGATTAGTTTTAAGTAAATTTAAGTCGATAAAATTGTAAATTACTCTTAATTTTCAACTCTGATGGAGTTCTTTATATATGTATATATATTTGTATGTTCACTAGAGTGTTCGTTAAACGACTCTTCGATTTACACACTTTTGTCTTTTCAATGTTAATGTTTCCACACACACACTAATTGTTTTTTATCACTTTTCGTAAAACGGCTTAGAAGGACCAAATGTTCCTGACTATTTTAACACAAAAAAAACTAGGAAAAAAATACTCTTTAAAAACTTTCCAAGAAAAAGGTAAAAGAAAACACGTCCACTTCAAACTCTTTATAAATCGGTTGTATTTTTCCTGTATATAAACCAGAGGTCAAAGTGACAAAATTCTATGTTTTTATTTACATTAGGCGCGTTTTATCGAAATTCTATGTGAAGCTATGTTCATTTCAGTAAAACATCGCTCATGGAAAAACAACAACTCCTTATGTCAATAGCCTAAATGAACATAAATATCGCAGTTAGCTAACTGCACAACAGGGATGGTTGGTTAAATTTCTTTTTTGGCACCCAGAGGTTGGCAGTCTTTGGGTTGTGTTCGTTCATATTTTCTGATTTTCGACAACAGATTGAATAAGTCTGTTTCTTTACTTTTTGTGCACAGAAATTTTTTTTTTAAGGAATGGTTGTAAAATTTTTTCAGAAACTCTCTGAAAGAGCGTATTTGTCTTAAAAGTAAAGAAACGCCTTGAACAAAACATTCGCAGCAACGCAACGCTTGGAAAAACGTCTGTTTGACAGTTGTGGTATTTGTTTTGGCTGTGCACGATTTCTGTCCACAGAAATTTTGGTGGCGGAAATTCGCATGGTGGAAAAATTTTTTTATTCTCTCGAGAGCACTCTCTTTTTTGTGCACTGCTACGAAAAATTGGAACGGGATTAGACTGACTTTCGCCGAATTTCGGTGCATTTCGTGCGAATTTTCAGTAAAGAAACACACCTAATAGCTAATAGAAGAGTCAGATGGTGACTTGGTGGGGACATAAATAGACACGCAGTTACTAACACACACACACACGCACACACAAGGAAAGTTTCGCAATCGGTCAGAAAAAAAGAACATCAGACAGAACACATAAGAACATCAGAACCAAGGCAACCAAAAACTTGAGTCACAAAATGAATCTAATTGAACACAGCCATTGCGAAAAAAAATTAAAGTGACATTTGTTTTGTTTACATCGAAAGTAAAAAGTTGAAATGCGGCAAATAAATTGAGAATCGAGAATTAAATAGAGAAAAATAGAAATGGAAAATAAAAGGTATGCATTTATATCCTTCTGAATGCAAATTTTTAATGGTTCTTATCCTTAGAACAAGTGCAAAGGGTACCAACTTTGAAAGTGAAAATTGAAAGTGACGTGCTAAATGAATATAAACCAAAAAATCGTTTTATTCTAAATGAACATAACTGAATATAGAAAATTCCCAATAAAACGCGGCTATTAGTTTTGACATAGGGGTCGTTCAAGTATTACGTAAGCAGATTTATTACAATTTTTTACCCCCCCACCCCCCTTGTCAGCAAGAGTAAGCAAGGCACATACCCCCTCCCCCATGCTTACGTAAACATTTTTCAATTAATGTTTTTTTTTTAATATTATATTTTACACAAATGTTTACGTGCTTTGCTATGCTTACAATACGTCTACTCGCTATAAGGCCTGTTTTTTGGGAAGATGTCCGGTACCTTGTATGGTAAATACATGTAAAGCAACAACAACAAAAGATACAAGGGATAAAAGGATGAGTAAAACTTACAAGGGATAGAATTCGAGTTCGAATGAGTTTTTCATTTTTAAATGTTGGTGCGACTAGAGGCTCGAACAACAGAAAAAGGACGTGTTCACAAGTGAATGGAAATGAATTTTGTACAAGAATAGAATAGAATAGAAAAGAATTATGGTAACGATTTTTGAATTGTAGAAATTTATTGATTTTGATTATTTAATTTGCAGGTTCATAGGTATATAATAATATATCGTAAAAGAAACGAAAAAAACTCTGTTAAACTATTTTTTTGTTCTTTTTTGCATAGTTCCTTAACACATTTTTCGGTGAATGTTGACATTTTTTCCAATAGTATTTACTACGTCTTATCTTAAAATAGATTTATTTATTGATTACTAGCAGATACAACCACGCAAGGGACAATGTTTTACAGTTCTCTGTAAAGAAATTCGCTTAAGGCGCCATCTGTTCTAGATTTATGCAATCTATGATTAATAACAACAAAAGCGCCATCTGTTCCAGACTTATTTAATCTACAATTAATAACCATTAACCCTTAAACCCTACCCTGGGGTCCAGCGCCATTGCAAACATACATTTTCTTGAATTTTTTAAAAACTAAGCAACTCACACCAGTGCCACCCATGGAATTCTCATGTTATCGCAGCAGACGTCTAAAAATCTGTCATTTATTAATTTTCGAGTGGTGCGGTTGAAAATATTTGAGCTTCAGGGTCCCATAGACCCCAGGGTAGTGATAGTTAAAGTTTTTGAACAGTTTGACAGTGTTTCAAGACGAGCGAAACGATGGCCATTGGCTATGTTTTATGGGATCTTAAATATTGTTGGTGTGAATTCGTATATCCTCCTCAAAATAGCGTCCGATAAAATTCAAATAAGTCGAAATTTCTTAAAAAACTTAGGCTTGGAACTCATTAAACCCCAAATGGAGGAGAGGTTTACTTGACCAACTTTGCCATCCAATCTCCAGGTCCTCATTGGAGATATTTAAAAAAAAAAAAGCGACCTGTGGCTGAGTCAACATCTTCAGTCCCTACAAAAAACAGATGTGTCGTGTGTTCACGAGACAAAGACCGCAAGACCAAAATACGATGCACCAGTTGCCGAAATCCACTTTGTGACGAACATAGCCACTCAGTGTGTCATAATTGTCTTGATGTAAACTTTTAAAACATTTTTCATAATTAAACATTCCTATCTTTTATGTTAGTAAATAAAATTTTTGATTAAATTGTTTTTTTTATTAAATTGGGGCAAAAACTTTTTGGGGTCCCTAAGACCCCAGGGTAGCAATAGTGTTTCTCCCGGGATGGGTAGGGTTTAAGGGTTAAGGAATAGTAAACTCGATTTCGTTATTCGTTACATATATACCATGAAGCGGAAGTTGATTCTTATACAGATAAGTATCCGCTGGTGTCTTATTTCTTAAGACACTTTTAAAATATAAGTATTGAACTTTTAAACTTCTAAGTAATGTATTTTAGCGAATTACCGACATTTAAAAGTTTTTCGCACTTGTTCCCATTCACTCTCAAGTGAACTGAACCCAAGCGTGTAAACAGAGAAAAAAAACCACAAGAAAATACTTGCATACCTTTGTGAACACGGCTATTTTTGACATTTCCCAGTTGATTGAAAAAAAGTATATTTGTAAACAAACAACAAACATGGCTCAAGAAAGAAAGAGGTAAGAAAAGATATTTTTATATTAATTATGTTCTAATGCATTACTTATTTGCAGAAAGCAGCGAACAAGTTGGACAAAGGAGCAGACGAATGGATTATTAGATTGTTATGCTGCGCGGGCTGACGAGTTGCAGCACAGCCGTAGGAAGAAGTATGCGTATGAGCATATACTGGAAGACATGCTCTCGTTAAATATACCTAAACTTGCTTTGTTTATACTTACTTCATTTGGAATATCTTCCATATTTAGGTGAACTTCTTTAATATCTTTAATAATAATAATCTCTAATATCTTTTGTTTTCTTGTGTGAAGTAAACAAAAATTTGCTTTCATTTGTTTGACAACTCGTCACGGATACCAACCATCAAACATAAAAACGCGAACCGTTTTTTTGGACTTACCATACAAGGTACCGGACAGCCTCCCAAAAAAACAGCCCTATAGTATCCAAACAAGACAGTATACTGGAAGAGCAAATTTTCCCTACTCGGCTCTTAAGCGAGCGCTCAGAGGAGAAAATAAATAGAGGACAAACTTGTGCAATGTTCATACGTCAACCGAAATTTAACTCTACTACTTTATGTACAGCTTTCACCATTGCCCTTACACAAAATCACACTACTACCACCTTGAGTACAATTTCCACCACTGACTTTATACAAAATTCACCTTAATGGCACGTTTGGCTGACTTTTTGGATTTTGAAAGCGATTTACAGTCTTGAATAAAAAAAATTCCCGATGACGTAATCATCATCTAGACCCCCCTACCCCCCATGTCATCCAAAATAAGCAAAGCAAAGACCCCCCCACCCCCCTGTAGTGCTTACGTAATACTTGAACGGTCCCATATATATTCTGTGGATTCTATTTAATTTCTAGCATTGTTCGATTAACTAATTAATATTACAAATTCTATTCGTATTCTTTAGTTTAATATTTCATTTAAAAGAATATTGTACTTTCGTACAAACGCTTTCGATTAGGAAATTGGTATAAATGTTGGGTGTTCATTACACTGCCCCCTCCTTAAGATTGTTCGTCCCGAATAATTCCATCTGCAGCCTCGCCACTATATCGATGCAGCCGGTCACAATGAACTACTTTTAACTTGCCTCTTAATCCTCTTTGGATGCGGTAAACCACGTCGTTAATCCTCGTGACAACAGTATAAGGACCTTCCCAGTTCTGCTGAAGTTTCGATGACAATCCCTTTTGACGATGAGTTGTCGCTTTTGTGTCGTAACGTGTCTTCATCCGGTCGCTGTAGGTTTCTTTTATGGATGTCAGCGAGTCTCTCCTTGAGGTCATCCACATACTCGTTCGTGTCCTGTGGCTCCTCTGTGGAGCATCCAAATTTAAGTTCGCTGGGCAGCCGCATGGTTTTCCCGAAAAGGATGTCAGATGGTGTTTGTCCTGTCGAGCTATGTACTGCACTTCTATAGGCCATCAGGAATAGCGGTACGTGCCTATCCCAGTCTCTTTGGCAGTCGCCTACGACCTTGGTGAGGTGTTCTTTCAAGGTCCGGTTGAATCTTTCAACCATCCCATCAGATTGTGGATGAAGCGGTGTGGTTCTGGTCTTCTTGATGCCAAGTAGTCCGCACACTCCTTGGAAGATGTTTGACTCGAAGTTCTTCCCTTGGTCGGAATGGAGTTCCATAGGTACGCCAAACCTACTTACCCAGTTAAACACAATCTGGTCGACCACCGTTTTGGCTTCTTGATTTGGGATGGCATACGCCTCAGGCCATTTGCTAAAATAGTCCATTACAACCACAATGTACTTGTTTCCAGCGTTGGTCTCTGGAAAAGGCCCAGCCACATCTACTGCAATCCTCTCAAAAGGTGATCCAACGTTGTATTGAAGCATCTTACCTTGAATCTTCCTACCAGGTCCTTTGGTTGCAGCACACTTGTCACATGTTCGGCACCACTTCTCCACGTCATCTGTAGCATGTAACCAGTAGAACCGATGTCGCACCTTCTCCAGTGTTTTGTTAACTCCCAGGTGGCCTCCAGAAGGTCTGTCGTGCATCTCCCGAAGAACTTCACTGACTTTCGGATGCGGTACGATCAGCTGCATCACATATGATTTACCGTCAGCGGACTCCCATCTTCGCCTTAGGACACCTTCTTGCACATATAGTGAGTCCCTCTGTGCCCAATAGGCTTTGAGAACTGGACTCCTGTCAGAAATGTCTCCCCATTCAGGTTTCTCTTCATTTGCTTTCCATGCGAGAATGGGTTCGATATCTGGGTCCTCCTGTTGAGCGGTCCTCACTTCCTCATTGCTCCATCCGCATATGGGGTCCGCTCTTAGTCGCTGAGTGGTAATATTTTCTTTGTTTTCTTGTCGCCTACAATGCTTGCAATCCTCTTTGCAAAGTCTTCGGGATAATGCGTCGGCGTTTGAGTGCAGCTTTCCTCTGCGGTGTTTTATCTGGTAATCATAAGTCTACAGTCTTTCTATCCACCTTGCGACTCGACTTTCTGGATTTTTGAAGTTCAACAGCCAGTTCAGAGCACCATGGTCTGTCCGCAGAAGGAATTTGTGTCCATAGATGTACTTATAAAAGTGCTTTGTTGCCAAGATAAGAGCTAGCAGTTCCCTTCTGGTCATGCAGTAGTTTCTTTCAGGCTTCGAGAGGACCTTGCTGTAATATGCCACCACTTTCTCTTCGCCATAATGCACTTGGGATAGTACCGCCCTGATTCCAACGTTGCTTGCATCTGCGTCGATGATGAATGTTTTGCCAGGTGTAGGATGTGCCAGCACTGGAGCGTTACAGAGGCGGTATTTGAGTTAGTGAAAAGATTTTTCACATGTAATGTTCTCTTGGTTTCCAAACTACCAAATCGCCAAGCATTCACTGCTGTAGGCTCAAACCTCTTTCGCACTAACTGCAAAGTCGAGGGATGGTAGTGGAAACAACTTGAAACTTACCCAGGAATTGTCTTCGGCTCAATGCCTTATTTCAACAAAAACCAGAGAGTAGGTTCGATCGAGTCCACGATCACTAATGACATTTTATTTGTAAATTCATTCCCTATTTATACAAATTTATTAAGCTCCATTTCTGGCTATCGAACAATCGACTACATTTCGATATCCGATTAAAATGCTTCATCATCACATTCTTTTGGGTGAGCGCCAATGACCTATATCATAAACAAATGCTCATACCCAAAGACTATTGCTGTGACATAAACAGCGCGCATGCAGTCAAAGCAATATGATCCCTTATTACTTCTGTCGGCTGGCAGTGGCCTGCCGTTGAGAATCATATTGTTCCGAGTACAATGCACTCTATGAATACACAAGCAAGTCAAGTGTTATGCATTTCTATGCAATGTAGCCGAATGTGAGAGGATCGGATATCGAGGCACAGCCGAAGGTTGACAACCTGTTAATAGTTGTAGAGCATTTAATTACGAGGTCGTTGGCTGTGACTCCTTCACACCACCCTTCCTGGGGAAAAAGAAGAAATCAAGACAAGAGTGTTGATTTCTACTTTTCCACGACTCTTTTACAAATACGGGAGTATGAAATTAAATTTTTTTTTTTTCTTTTATCATATTGGATTGAACATTGTGGCTATTTCTGGATGTTTAATTTTAGTTAATATTTTGGTATCATTTGTGATATTTACATTAGTTAAAATTTACTTCTCTTTTTTTTTTTTCATTGTATGTTATGCAGTATTTGGTATAAATATTTGTTTTTTTTTTCTATTTTATTCAAAACAATATTCTCTTTTCATATTTACTTATTATTTATATTTATATGTATATATTTATATTCAATACGCGCGCATTGATATTTTGTTTAGTTATTACCTTATTTCTATTCTTACAATTACTTTTAAACATTGATTTAATATCAGAACATTTGTTTTGACAATATGCACATGTTTATCTCTCTTTTTTTTTTTTTTTTTTTTAATTTTAATTTTTTTTTTTATTTACAATACTAGTATATATATGCTAAAAATGGTTTTAACCTATTTATCAATTTACATTTATTTCATTTACAACTTATACAATAACATACATTCAATCAATTTCTTATTTAAAAAAATATTTTTTTTTTTTTTTTTCACAATTTCACAAATTAGGTACACAATAACATCCATAAAATCAATTTCTTATTTCTACTTTTTCTTTTACAATCTCACAAATAACACAATAATAGTCTTACATAAAATGGGTTTTATCTGTTTTTGTTAACAATCAATTTCTTATCTTCAAATCTTCTTTTTGAACTTCACAAATGTATAAGTTTATAAATTATAATAGTAACATATATATATAAAATGGTTTCAATCTGTTCTTGTGAACAATTACTTTCTTATTTTCACATTTAATTTCGCAATTTACTCCTTCCTGTGATAAGACTTCATATGGTCCTATATATATTGGATCTAACTTCTTTCTGCTTTCGTTTCTTAACAAGACTAAGCTACCTACGTTGTAATCATGAGTTTTTGCTTTTCTATCAGAATCGTACCTATCTTTCCTAGAAATTTTCTTTTGTATTAAAGTATCCCTAGCATCCTTATGAGCAATTTGTAGTCTGTGTTTTAAGTCTATCACATAGTCTTCGTAGTTGTACACTGGTTCAACTTTCTTTGTAAGATTTGAAGGCAAGTTACATTGTCTTCCAAATACTAATTCAAATGGGGTGAATCCTGTTTCTGAATGTACTGAAGTGTTGTAACAGAAAACATAGTATGGCAACCAGTTGTTCCAATCTGTATGTTTTTCTTCTACATAACTCCTAAGGTATGCTCCTAAAACTTTATGAGAATTTTCTAGTGCTCCAATGCTTTCATGGTGATAAGCGGTAGATTGCAATTGTTCTATCTTTAATAACTTACATAGATCTTTGAAAACTCTATTTATGAATTCTGTACCTTGGTCAGATGCTATGGTAGCAGGGACTCCATACTTTAGGATAAAGCCTTCTACCAGTCCTTTAGCTACGGTATTAGCCTCCTTATTTGGCAAAGCAATAGCTTCTGTAAATTTCGTTAGTTCGTCTTGAAGTGTTAATATATATTTTGACCCATTTTCCGTCTCGTCAAGAGGTCCAACTAAATCAAGGTATATTTTGTCAAAGCATGTTTCTGCTGTTGTTGTAATAGTCATCGGTTGATTTTTTGGTTGTATGTGTTTGTTTCGCTGACACATTGGGCAGTGCTTAACGTATGTCGTCACATCGTTTTGCATTCCTGTCCAAAAATATTTTTTCTTAATATTCCGCAACATGCGATTTATTCCGGCATGTCCACTTGTCGGTAACATGTGGTAATCATTGAGTATAAGTTTTTGTTTTCCAGGGTCCGTTACTTTTATTTTATCTTCAATTATGTGCACTTTTATTTTATTTCCTTTGAATAATTCTTCTATCTTTTTCTTTAATATATATAATTTCTCTTTACGACGGCCGTCTGAGAGTTTACCTAACTCTTCTTTAGTTATATAAATATCTTTAATTGATAGAGGTCCGCAAATTGAACGCACGTCCCTCAACAACATTTTGTCAAATGATGCCGATCGAGCAATAGTGCTATTCGTGGATTCCTCTTCATTATTTAATAATGGTTCACCTTTATTTTGCACGTCCCTCAACAACATTTTGTCAAATGATGCCGATCGGGCAGTAGTGCTTTTTCTGGATTCCCTTTTACTATTTAAAAATGGTTCTTTGATAGTTTGCACGTCCCTCAACAACATTTTGTCAAATGATGCTGATCGGGTAATAGTGCTTATCTTTGACCTATTTAATATCAAACAATTATTCCCTGGAATGTATCCTACAATGAGGTTTGGACTTATAACTCTGGTACCTTTTAATAAACTGTAATCTTTGTCTTCATCTTTGAAGCTATTTAATATTTTCAACTCGACTATTTTTAGCCCCTTTTCTGGCGGTTTAAGAAGTTCACTTATGATTTTTTCTTTCTCTAATTTACTTGTTGTTGGGTTTTCTTCTTCTAAATTTGAGTTTCTAGCTTGTGCTCTTGTTGTGACACACACAAATAAATTCTGTAAGTCCTCTGACTTTAGTTGTATTCTACTTATAGTGCATCCGCAGTGCAGTTGTCTTTGCCTGGTGAATACTCCACAGTAAAGTTATATTCCTCTAATATTAGCCTAAATTTCGTTAATCTACTTGAAGGTTCTTTTAGTGAGAACAGATATACTAGTGGTCTATGGTCCGTTAGTATTTTGAAACGTCTTCCGAAAAGATAAGGTCTGAAATGTTTTACTGCCCATACTATAGCGAGCAATTCTTTTTCTATAGTGCTGTAATTCTTTTCGGCTTTATTTAATGATTTACTTGCGTATGCGATGGGTTTATCATCAAAATTTGATATAACAGCACCTAAGGCAAATCCAGAGGCGTCTGTTCGGAGTATAAATTCTTTTTCAAAATTTGGAAACTGTAAAATATTTGGGCTTATTAGGAATTCTTTTAGCAAATTAAATGAGGTATTGCAATCTTCGGAAAATTTAAATTCTACGTTCTTTCTTAATAAACGGTTTAAAGGAATTGCTAGTGTTGCAAAATTTGGTATGAACTTTCTATAGTAGTTAGCAAATGCTACAAATCTCCTTACTTCGTCTGCATTTTGTGGGATTGGATAATTTTTCATTACTATGGATTTTGATGGATCTGGTATAATACCTTTGTCTGATATTATATGACCTAGATATAAGACTTCTTTTCTAAGGAAAGCACATTTACTTGGATGTAGTTTGAGATTTACTTCTCTCAATCTTTCGAATACTTCAATTAAATTTTTATTGTGGTGTTCTAAATTTTTACCAAACACTATAAGGTCGTCAAGATACACAAAACATTTTGAATACGTTAGACCGGACATTGCTATAGACATCATTCTTGAGAATGTACTAGGTGATATTTTTAACCCCATTGGCAGTCGTTTTAGTTGATAATGACCGTTTTCAGTGGAGAACGCTGTGCATGGCCTACTTTCCTTTTCTAATTTCATCTGGTAGTATCCTTGGCTTAAATCTATACAGGAGAAATAAGTTGCACCTCCTACCATATCGAATATGTCAGTTATGTTAGGCAATGGAAATTTATCATCTTCGATGACGTCGTTAACTTTTCTATAATCAATTACTAATCGGAATTTTTGCATTCCTGTTACTGGGTCTTTCTTTTTGGGCACTACAAGAATAGGTGAGTTCCATGCTGATACCGATGGTTCAATAATGTCGTTTTTAATCATCTTTTCTACTTCGTTTTGTATGTCATTTTTTTGTGAATGAGGTAATCTATATGGTTTAGTATACTTTGCCGTTGCTCCTACTTTAAGTGATATTTGGGCTTGACCTATATGTGTGTATGTTAGTTTATCGTTTTCTAAATGGAAAATATCTTGAAATTTAGTGCAAATAGCTTTGAGTTCTGATGCTTCTTCTGTGTTTAAAGTGTCAAAATTAATTTGTGAAAGTAATTGTTGTGTTCTTTTCGTCTTGGAATTTGTTGTCTGTTCATACGCCAAAATGTGGTACTCTGAAAGTGCTTTGGAATCTGGTTCTACCCATTTTAATTTTACTTCTTCCTGTCGAGTGTTTAAAATTTTTATTGGTATTTTTCCGTTTTTTATCGTAGATATAGAACCTGCCATGAATACTCCTTCGCAAAGTTCTTGGGAGTCAAAAATTCTTGTTTCTGTATGTTTACTGTTCAACCAATAGGTGGCTTCAGATCTGGGTGCTATTGTTAATGAGTTAAGTTTATTTTGACTTTCTATAGGTAAGGAAATTTGGCTAGTGTTTAGAGATAATTTTAAAATGAAATGTTCTAGGTCAATTATAGCTCCAAAATCTTTAAGGAAGTTAGCACCAATAATGCCATCAACGGGCACGGGAAATGAATCTTTTACTACGTGAAAAGGATAGTCAGTTAATTGCTGTCCCAATAACAGTGTATTTTTGCAAGTTCCTATAGTTGTTAATTCTCCAGATATACCTACTACTGTTATTTTACTTAATGTGTCTATTTGTATGTTTTTGTCTAATGCTTGTTCTTTTATGGTGCAAATGGATGCGCCTGTATCCAGTAAAAATTTTGTATTCTTATTATTTGTATTGAAAACTACATATAGGCCGTTTATTATGCCCCCTGTACATATGATATGTTCTATTGGGCTTAAATAATCCCCCCCGATGGGTCGGCTCCCCCCTCGGTGGGTACTTCGTTTCCCTCATTTAAAATATAGGCTGATTCTCTATGTATGCTACGTCTTATTCTGTTATTGTTAGGGTTACTTTGATTGTTACCTTGTCTGTTATTTCTGGGATGTAAATTATTTTGGTTGTTGTTTGTTCTACCTCCGTTGCTATTGTAATTATTTCTAATCATGTTATTCTGTTGAATCGGGTAGCGAGTTTGTGTTGAGCTAAATCTTGTTTGGGCTTGGTTAGCAAAATTGTTGGATCTTGGGAAGTTTTGTGAGTAATTATTATTATTAAAATTATTTTGCCTTATTGGATTTCGGTTTCTATTGTCGTTATTGTGGTAAACAGGTCGGTTGTAGTTAGGTTGATAGTTATTGCGGAAATTTTGAGCAGTATGGTTAAGATTCGGATTATAGTTATTATTTGCATATCGTATCGTTTCTGTAGCTCCTGCATTGTTTGGAGATAACTCCAACAAGTGGGAGATAGCATCCTGCATTTTGACGTGTCGGGCACTATCGAGGATAATTTTGTATCTTTCATTAACCCCTTGCTTTAAGAAAGCTAAGCCTCTGCGTTCGTTTGCTAAAGTCAGTGTTTCCCTAGCTTGCTCCCCTTGAATGCTAATTTCTAATTCTGTCATTTTTGCTATAAGATCTTCCACTTCCGATACGAATTCTCGCATCGGCCTATTTTTCTGGCGTGATCTGTCTAATTTTGATTGTATGCTTTCAATGGTTTCCCTATCTCCACATTTTTCTGTTATGTTGGCTTTTAATTGTTCTAAGTTTTCAGGTTTGAGTGAACCTAGTTCTGTTAACGCCTTACCCTGTATTTTGCACTTTAATAAAAATTTAATAAGAATAGGTTTTGACGTGTCGTTAAGGGTGTCATGGTAAAACTCGATGCTATTTAAAAAATCCCTAATATTTTCTGTTCGTTTGTTGACTGTTTCGCAGTTAAGTACTGGCAACTTTTGTGCCTTGCTGTAGTCAAAGTCTGTCATTTTGTCTATTGTTTTATTGTTTGGTGAACTAGCTGAAGGTTTATTTTCTTTGTCTGAATTACTTCCTACTTCTTCTGTGGCTGGTTTTTTGGATTCTACTTCTGATTCTGGTTCTGAATATACTTCTTGAATGTTTTGATTAACAATAGTTTTCGACAACTCTTTGTATTCATTTGCTTTAGTGGTTAAGTGCGTTAAATATTCGTGTTCTTCTTCGGTGGTGTCGTTTATGTTACAAAGTGTGAATTCTTTGATGAAGACATCAAATAATTCAGAGATTTCATTTAACTTTAAATTTGCTCCTTTTGGTTTTCTCTTCCGATTCGGACTTTTTTTTAAATTTTCATATAAATTTTTCAAATTTGTTAAAGCCTCTTCTAGTGGTTTAAAGTCCATTAAGAATTTTATGTACGTTCAACCCGATATCAATGGTCAAAAGAAGGAGTAAAAAGGAAAATTTTTGAAAAAATTTTTTTTTTTTTTTTTATTTATTCTATTTTATACAGACATTCTCCGCCTTGAAACATGGCTTTGAATTATTTGCTGCCTAACATTTGACCTGAACTTATTTTTAAGATGTTTCCATGTATATTTTAATATTATACAAATTACTATTACATAGAGAATTGTTTTGACATCCAATCCAAAGTGGACTGGAGTAGAGTTGGTGTTGTCTAAAGAGCCGTTGTTATTGACAACCACCTCCTCTTTGGACTGGGTTTTTCCCATTCCCTTGAAATGATTTCTAACCCTAAAATAATAATATCTGCTGATTTTGTTTAAATAGTCCAGGTTTGGCGGCACTGTATTCCTTCCTTGATTTGGGTCGCCACCTTCTTGAAGAGACTTTGGAACCGTTGTTCTTCCTGTCTATTCTGCTGTTTTCGGCTTCGTTTTTGGTTTCGTTGGTGTTGTTTATGCTCTTTTATTTGTGAGAGGAATTTCTGCCGTTCCTCTGTTCCTATGTTTGGAATATTGGCCAAACGGTGCAGATTACTCAGTTCCTGCTTGGTTCTTTCTCTTCTTCCCCCTCGGGTACGCTTCTTTTCGGGCACCGGATTTACTGGAGGCTGCGTCTTCTTTGTGCGCCTTCTGTACTCTTCTATGGACAGAGGGCGCGGGCCAATAGTTTGGTCTGGAGTTGGTTGGTTCTTTTGAAGGAGTAGTTGCGCCTCTGCGAGGTGCTCTGCGGCCGCTTTTAGGTCGCTCCGTGTGGTCATTAAAAGGTTTGTTTTTGGTTTTACAGTACCAAGCGAGAGAGAAAAAAAAACTACTTTGAACAGCTTTAACTTGAATGGACGAAAAAGACTTTAACTTTGTCTTGTCCAAAACACTCTTTCTGAACACTCTCTGGCTCCTGATTCTGTTGATTTAGAATTTTACTTCTGGAAATCGAAGACTCCTGGCAGGATCGCCATGTAATGTTCTCTTGGTTTCCAAACTACCAAATCGCCAAGCATTCACTGCTGTAGGCTCAAACCTCTTTCGCACTAACTGCAAAGTCGAGGGATGGTAGTGGAAACAACTTGAAACTTACCCAGGAATTGTCTTCGGCTCAATGCCTTATTTCAACAAAAACCAGAGAGTAGGTTCGATCGAGTCCACGATCACTAATGACATTTTATTTGTAAATTCATTCCCTATTTATACAAATTTATTAAGCTCCATTTCTGGCTATCGAACAATCGACTACATTTCGATATCCGATTAAAATGCTTCATCATCACATTCTTTTGGGTGAGCGCCAATGACCTATATCATAAACAAATGCTCATACCCAAAGACTATTGCTGTGACATAAACAGCGCGCATGCAGTCAAAGCAATATGATCCCTTATTACTTCTGTCGGCTGGCAGTGGCCTGCCGTTGAGAATCATATTGTTCCGAGTACAATGCACTCTATGAATACACAAGCAAGTCAAGTGTTATGCATTTCTATGCAATGTAGCCGAATGTGAGAGGATCGGATATCGAGGCACAGCCGAAGGTTGACAACCTGTTAATAGTTGTAGAGCATTTAATTACGAGGTCGTTGGCTGTGACTCCTTCACACACACTCACCTGACCATTTGAACTGCTTCCCTTTTTCGGTGAGCTGATGCAAACTCTTTGCAACTCCAGCAAGGTTCTTAACAAAACGTCGGTAATATGTGGCAAGACCAAGAAAGCTTCGGAGTTGATGTTTGTCCTGTGGTGTTGGCCAATTTTTGACGGAGTCAAATTTTTCAGGATCAGTCTTCACTCCTTGGGAAGAGATGATGTGTCCCAAATACTTAACTTCGGTTTTGAAAAGTGCACATTTTTCTGGATTCAGTTTAAGGTTAGCCTCTCGAAGTCTCTGAAACACGGCTTTTAGATTCTTGCAATGTTGGTCAAATGTTTTCCCGTAAGCAATGACATCGTCCAAGTAGACAAGGCACGCTTTCCACGTCAGTCCTTGAAGAACGCACTCCATCAAACGCTCGAATGTTGCCGGAGCGTTGCATAGCCCAAACGGCATAACTTTAAACTGCCAGAGCCCATTACTTGTAGAAAACGCCGTCTTTTCCCGATCATCAGGGTGGATGTCAACTTGCCAATATCCACTCTTCAAGTCCAGCGTCGAAAACCACTGGGCTCCCTCCTTAGCATCCAGGGTATCACTGATTTTCGGCAGGGGATAGCTGTCCTTTTTAGTCACATCATTCAGCCGTCGGTAGTCCACACAAAAACGAGTGCTTCCGTCTTTCTTTTTTACTAGCACCACTGGTGAAGCCCAAGGACTTTTGGAATTTTCAATAAGACCGTCCTTCTTCATTGCTGTTATCATTTTCTCAACCTCACCTTGTTTGGCCAGTGGAAGGCGTCTTGCGGATGGACGAAACGGTCTTGCATCTCCTGTGCTGATGCGATGCTGCACCAACTGTGTCCTACCATATTGTCCCTTTTGCGATGCGAAGATGTCAGTGTACTCTTGTAGGAGATTTTCAGCCATCCTTGTTTGTTGGTGATCAAGGTTGGATGAATACAGTATTTTAGCTCTGATGGTTTTGAGCTCCTCCGGAGTTATAGTTTTTCTCGGGGCCTCGTCTGTGATCTTCGCAATTGCTGCAACCGATTCGCAACGTCCAACGACTTCTCCTTTCTTCAACCTTACATCGTACGGTCTGGTGTTTAGTAATCGTACGGGGACCATTTTGTTTTTCGGTGCTACTAGTGTTTTCCCAATGATGACGCTTTGGGAGGAACACTCTGGGTCTGGTTCCACCATTAGGTATCGAAGGCTTCCAAACTCACCTTCCAGTTTTGTCCAAACGAACACTTCAGAAGAAGGAGGCAGAATCAGATCTTCCGTGATGACAGTCCTCAGTGTCGACGTACTTTCGTCCGAATAAGTCATTGGAAGTTCCT
Organism: Melanostoma scalare; assembly: GCA_949752695.1. NCBI lineage: Eukaryota > Metazoa > Arthropoda > Insecta > Diptera > Syrphidae > Melanostoma > Melanostoma scalare. Next base: position 103,438,758 of record OX456984.1, on the reverse strand, counting down.
TATTTTGGTACTTCAAAACCTGATTACCGATGTCCAAAATAACTCCGTGCTGTTTCATAAAGTCGATTCCAATGATGCACTCGTCACATATATCTGCCACCAGGAATTGATGAGTAAACACTAGATCGGCCAGTCGGATCTTAAGACACACTTCTCCATATACTCTTGCTGCTTCTCCCGTTGCGGTTCTTAGACGGTAGCTATTGGTGTTATGAAGCCACGTCGTCTTTACCAGGTCTCGACGTACTATGGAGGCTGTGGCACCGGTGTCGATGGTAGCCACATGTTTGTTCCCGTTAATAGTAGTTTCCACAGTCAGACTTTTGTTGTCTCGTTTGGTCTGAGAGACCTGGATGGTGGTTTTGGGGCCATCGATACAAGAAACCAGCCTCTGCCCCTCGAAGTTGGTTCTTACTCGTTTCCCTGATGGGAAACGGATTGATAAGCAACGCTGGTGTTGTTGTTACCTTGCTCTGGGTTGGATCTCTTGCTTCCACAATGTTGACAAGCGGCTTTATTTGGTGGCAGTCGGCATTGACGCTGTAAGTGCCCGGTCTTGTTGCAGTTCCAACATCTTGCAAGTCCGCTCCGCTGGTTCTTTTGTACTTCAGCTTTTTGGCACGAGCATTCTTCGACTATGGCTTCTCTAAGTCGATGTACTCCATGAGAAGCCTGTTCTTCTGCTTCAATTGTCAATGCGAATGCTAAAGTTTCAGAAAGAGTACGTGTTCTAGCAGTTCGCACAGACCTCTGAAGATGTATATCGGAAATGGCACGAACGAAGGACTCAACAGCAAGCTGGTTGATGATTACTTCTCCAGCATTCGGGTATGCCAGGTGAACCAGTCTTTCGACGTCTGCTTGGAGCTGCTGTAGACTTTCACCCCTTTTCTGGACTCTGTTATTGAGTTGGACTCGGAAAACTTCTTTCAAGTGGCTATCTCCAAAGCGTTTATCTATAGCTGCCACGAGAGAACTGAAATCGCCGCTCTCACCAGCTGGAACTGTTTGAAGTAATTCAGCTGCTGGTCCTCTAAGAGCAAGAGTCAGTGCAATGTACTTGTCTTCGTCATCCTAGCCATTTGTTGTCGCGGCTGCCTCAAATTGAAGAATATGAATTTGAATTAGTATATACTAAATTAGTTAATCGAACAATGCTTAAATTAAAGATAGAATCCACAAAAGTAAATGTCAAAAGAATGCAAACATAAAACATAGAATTTGTTCTTTTTGACCTCTGGTTTATATACAAGAAAAATACAAACCGATTTATAACGAACCTGAGTGGACGTGTTTCCTTTTTCTTTCTAAGAAAGTTTTTTTTTAAGTAATCTTTTTTTCCCTAGTTTTTTTTTTGGTGTTAAAAATAAAACCTAGTCAGATCAAGTGTTCTGTATATAAAAACAAGAAAAGATCTTTTAATTGCAAACCACACAACAATTATGTTCTTATTTGGAAACTAAAATTTTTTTGTACGGGAATCGATGGAAACCACACTGGTACAAGTTGAAGCAGTCATTTTGGCCGAGGAATTAACCAATCCACTTGATCTGGTTGATTGGTTTTTTACACAGACGAAGAAAATATATAAAATTTTATTTGATATGCTTTTTGGCAGTGAATTTTAAAACTTGCCTTTGGAAGACGCAAACAAAAGACCAGATAATTGACAAATGAGAAAAAAAAACATAGGAATTTGTTTTTATTTGCTTTGTCAAACAAATGAATTTTGAATGAATTTTTTGAAATTTCCAAAAATTCATCTTCCACAAATTGGTAGCACTTGCAGTTTATATTCGCTTCAGAAATAAACGTAGATGTTTATCCTCGCTATTCGCTTATTTTGTTGTTGTTTTTAACATGCAAACATTTAAACAAGCGTATAAACGCGTGCAAAAAACGCACCATTGAAAGTATGTACATAAGTGTAAAATAAATTCATTCTCCATCGGTTAAATTTATTTAACTTGATTGTTAGCTTAAACTTGGACTTTGGATGGATTCGACCAATACAAAACGATTTTATGATCGTGAAGTAATCGAAGGCAAAGGAGAAAAATGAACCCCAAAAAGTGCAGCACGATGATGACTCAAAAAATAATGCAGCAGATACAAATGGTGCTGTTCACTTTCGAATTCCAAAAAAACGACGCAGGGAGATGATTATTAAAGATACTCAGTACATGACGGCAGCTTCTGGAGTTGTTATACTGACAGACGAACCTCGCTTAAGTGAAATTCAGCTAAAAATTCAAGATATGTGTGGCTGGGAAACTTCGGGGTTTCTTGGAGCCCAACCTGTTTTCATAGACAAACAATGGGGTCACATGGGGTCTTGGAAAGCCGATGGTACTAGTTGCATGATGCTTATCAACGGAAAAAATGAGGTCTACTTTTTCGATTGAAATCATTCCTGTTTTCAAGTACACAATATTACCCTCCCTTAACCCGGGAATCTTCTGGAAAGTGTCTACGAAACGTTACTAGACGGGGTATGTTTGTTGGTTGATTTTTATTTGTGAAAAATTCTCAATCTTTTCTCTTTTTATATAAAGGAAATGGTTATTGATAAAGTAAAAGGGCAGTGCGTACCCCATTATTTAGTATATGATATTGTTCCGACTAGGTTTATTTTCTAAATTGAAAAAACTAGGAAAAAACTAATATAAATGAAACACACAACTTCACTTTTTCACTTGCAAATTGGTTGTATTTAATTGCTTCTAGAATCTTTTGTCATATGACCTTTTGCATATTCGAATCATTAATTTTCTATAAACATTCTCAGCCGTATTTATTAGATTTTCTTAACACGTCTCTCAGACGTTGATTAGTTAAGTTTCAATTAAATTTTAATTGGAACTTAAGAGAGGTTGATTAAATTCTTATCGATAATCGACTCTGCGCTGATGCTAAACTAATTGATAGTTGTGTCAAAATAAAGTAGTAAAAACAGATATCTAGTCCAATTTAAACTGCGTTTTGACAATCATTCGTTTGTAAACAAAAATGTGGTGCCTTTAAGCTTATCAATAAAGAAAAAAATAAAAAAGACTATGTACTATCATCAACCTAAAATGTGATGAGAATTTCTTATTTAAAACTAATGCAACGCATTGTTGGTTTTAGGCCCTTATTATAAGTAGCAAATCGACATTTCGAAAATGGAACAATCTTTCTTTGCAAAGCAAAAGTGCAATTCCCTAACCATCTCTTAACTCAGGTTTGTTAATATGAAAATGTAAATAAAGAGACAAACAACCGCGCACTTGAATGGTTAAACTACAACTCGACTTATCGTGTCATAGAACCGATCGCGAACTCCAAGTTCAACATTGGATAGCCGATGCGTTTGAAAACTCAGCACAATTTGATGACTAAAATGCATACACGTTTTACCCAATGCAAGGCATTGGGCAATCGATGTGCAAGGAGTCAACTCAAATTGCATTGAGTTCAACGCACGACGACTTCCTCTGAAGGTGTGGGAAATCAAAGCAAAACATCCCTCCCTACCTGGGAAAAGTTCGCGACCAGCCGAACGACAATCGATAATCGACTTACTTTTATTACAAAAATAGACATTATGTTTATATAATAGTATATATAATATATAATATAATATATAATAGTATAACAATATTATGTCTTATAATAATTACAAAATAAATAATTACTTAAATCTAAACCAAAACTTTTAAAATTTAAATATTTTCTATTCATAATTTGGAATACACTAATTGCTATATATAATTTATTGTAATTTGGAATATCTCCCATATTATTATGTATATATTTTTAATTTCAAGTCTTACAAAACATTTCATCAAAATATTACCTAAATCTAATTCCGAATTTCTATATTACCTTAAACCAATTCTAAATTTATAAATTTCTTATTTTTATATTGCTTAGTTACTATTTAATCTAATTCGAAGTTACATACCTAATGAAATTTTTAGACTATTAAAATCTTTTTCCGAAATTTATAAAACAACAATTTTTTTTTATTCAATTTAGTTCTAAAAAATTAAAAGTTTTTGTATTACTTAAGTATTTTATGTTTATACTCGGGCAAACGTTACTCCTTTCAATGATTTTCTTGTTGAAGACTGTCGAACGGGTAGGGCCTCCATCTCCATCTCGACGGCATCTATATTGAGAGCATCAGGTCTTTCAGGGACAACGTTCGTAATATTCGACGTAACGTGATTTGGGCTGGTAGGTCTGCTTCTCGAGCGGTAGCGTTTAAATAAAATGTTAAGTATGATAATACCAACAATTATAGCTCTAATTGTCATTAATGAATAGCGATGAAACTCGACTTCTCGAATTTGGCTGATTACACTCTGCCGGTCCTTATTCTGCTCTGCTTCTAGCTTCAAATCTTCTAGCGGCTTCTTTCCTTCAGCGAGGCTAGATATCAAGTCGTTATGGCTCCCTAGAGATAGTAGCGGCCTCTTTTTAATTGTTCCTACAGTCAGTGCCGTATTTTGTCCTCAATACTATTAAACTAAAGATGTGAACTATTCCAAAACCTTTCAGCTCGGGCGCATACAATTTTCCTTCACAATAAAAATTTAGAGTAAGTGGTTCCCTGACATTAAACAACCACTTGTTTCTCGTAAACATCTTCGTGATCGCCCCCTTGGAAGCTGGTGAAGCGACGTAATTGCAGCTGATCTGCGATGTAGTTGAGTGTTGTAAAAGCTCTATTAGGTACTCGGAACTTCCACTGGTATGTATCGGTTTGTGGTGCCAATACCTTTATCGATATTGATGAACTGTATACGACATCGGAACATTGCATTAACTCTGTGTGGGACATGGTAACAAACGAGGTATGATCATCTGATTTCGCGATATACTCAGTTTTAATGTCTAGAACGATGGTCGAGCTCTGTACTTACTGGGTATATTTTATGTATAGAGAAAATGGTGGCTTCCGGGAGCGGCACGGTGATCTTCAAAACATTTGACTCTCCTTTGTGAAATGTCAACAGCTTGACTGCTTGGTACAATTCGTCTGGATTAAGGATTGATCTTTCGAATGTGTAACTCTTCAGCAGTGCTGTTAAATTATTTTCGTCTAAAATGAAAGGGTGAAGCTTATTTTGGTTAAGATCAACGAAAATGGACAGTTCGGTGGCTTGACGGTTTTGTACTTCAAGTAATTTTGAGGTTATTAAAGAAATCAATTCATTAACCTCCACTTTCAGTTTCAACGCGGCAACTTCTTTGATTGTTGCGGTGGCAAAGTTTTCGAAATCCGTCGTAATGTTGTCCACACTTCTCCCAATTTGTTCGACCTCTGCTGTTAGCACTTTAATTGGTTTACTGAGTCTATCGAAGTTGGAGCTTGCCACTGTTATTTGTTTCTTCAAGATGTTAAAGGCCTCTGTTTCGGTGCTGTCTAAAGTATTGAGCTGGTTGTAAATCTTCTCGGAGTCTTCGTTGTCCATAGTTCCAAAAGCCCAATGAAAGAAATGTCCGATTGTTTCTATGGCTCTTTTGTGTTTTCGGGGGGAAACCAGGTGCTTCAGTCTAATGCTGTTTTGACGTAGGTTTGTTACGATGACTTCTAGTTCGTTGGTTCTCCTATTGCAATTCAAACGGAATGCTGTCTCTAACGGTTCACATAGCTGTTTGATCTTGGCGTCACACTTGTCAACGAAACTCAAAACCTCAGAAAAATCCAATGGTGTTATTTTCGTGAAGATGGTCCATTTGTTTCGATAGAAAACTGCATCGCCAATGCCTTCAAATAGTGCCGGTGTTCACACGACTCCAGTGTAAACAGTGCCAATCTCAAAAATCTAGGCTTTGGTACCAAATATGGTTCGCCCTCTTAAATTTATTAGTCTACGGACAAATCTAGTACCTTTTGCTTGGAAAGTAGTTCATCGCATAGCGACGACTCGTCATTATCATTTCAACCACCATCGAGCCAACATTAATTAGAATATTTTTCTCTTGGGCCATCTGCCATTTTCTTTAATTGACTTACATATATATTTTTTTTCCAAATTGTAAATTTCACCCTTTTGATCTAAAGTAAATAAATTATAAACTAAATTTAACTAAAAGAAACATTAAACATACAACCCTACGTGCATATCAAAAAAAAAAAAAATAAAATTACAAGAAGAAAACCGGAGTTTGCTCTAATTGCGGATTGAGTGTGGCCTATAAGAACAATTGCCTTTGGAAAAGTTTCAGCATTTGAGGTAAGCGATCATCTGGGACTTATCTTATCAGCGTAAGTGTCGTCGAGTTGTTCATTTGGTCCATCCGAGCGGATTATTAATCGCCACGCCACATCGACACGCTGCTGGGCAAGCCACACCACGCTGCTTTGCGAGCCACACCACGCTGCTTGGCGAGCCACACCACGCTGCTTTGCGAGCCACACCACGCTGCATAGCGCGCCACACCACGCTGCTTGCGCTCCACACCACGCTGCTTTGCGCGCCACACCAAGCTGCTTTGCGCTCGACATCACGCTGCTTTGCGCTCCACATTGCGCTGACCAGCGCTCGAAACCACGCTGCTTTGCGCTCCACATGCGCTGACCCGCGCTCGAAACCACGCTGCTTTGCGTTCCGCATGCGCTGACCAGCGCTCGACATCACGCTGCTTTGCCCTCCTAGCCACGCGGAAGTGTGCCCATCGTCAACGTGGGACCAGAGCGGAGTTTTCCTGTTTTTTCTGACATTTTTTTTAACACCCTGTAAAGGGTAAGTGAACATTTTTTAACTGGCAATTTTTTTAAATATACATTTCAATTTTTTTGTGTTGCACATTGACCGTCAAACGCGTCATTCCGTTTTTTATATATCGGTATATATATATTTCGTTTTGGTTGAAGCGGTTCTTGAGATATTCATCGTTCCATCTCAGTAGTTTGAGTTTTCATTCATTTTTTGAAATTTTTAAGCAACTTCGATAAACGCGATTTGGTTGTGTTCCCCAGCTTTTTTTTGGTTTTTTAGGAAATTTTAATAGACTGTCTTCCTCTTTGAAGGAGTCTGCGTTTTTCATCGCGTGTTAATTTTTTCTTTCGTTCGTGCAGCACACATCGTTCATAACGGTGTATCCCAGCCGGGGTGGTTGGCCCCCAGTAGAATCTATCAAGCCGTTTGAAGATTCTAGAGCTTCTAAATTTTGACTTTTTTACTATTTAAATTTAAATTTTGACCTTTTTTGAAATTTTTCTCTCGTTCGTTACGGTATTCAAGCCGGGGTGGTTGGGCCCCAGTAGAATCTATCAAGCCTTTTGAAGATTCTTGTGCTTTAAATTTCGATTTTTTTTGTCTTTTGAAATATTTTCTCACGGTGCATTCAAGCCGGGGTGGTTGGCCCCCAGTAGAATCTTTCAAGCCTTTGGAAGATTCTTGTGCTTCAAAAATTTGATTTTTTTGAAATTTAAAAATTTAAAATTTTTTACCTTTGCAATTGTTTCTCTCGTTCGTGCCGCACACCGTTCGTAACGGTGTATCCAAGCCGGGGTGGTTGGCCCCCAGTAGAATCTTTCAAGCCTTTTGAAGATTCTTGCGCTTTAAAATTTTAACTTTTTTTGAAATTTTTAGAATCCTTCAAGTCTTTTGAAGATTCGCGCACTTTAAAATTTTTACTTTTGAAATTTTACTCTCGTTCGTGCCGCACACACCGTTCGTAACGGTGTATCCAAGCCGGGGTGGTTGGCCCCCAGTAGAATCTTTCAAGCCTTCTGAAGATTCTTGCGCTTTAAAATTTTAACTTTTTTTTGAAAATTTTAGAATCCTTCAAGCCCTATGAAGATTCTTGCGCTTTAAAATTTTAACTTTTTTTGAAATTTTTAGAATCCTTCAAGCCTTTTGAAGATTCGCGCACTTTAAAATTTTAACTTTTGAAATTTTACTCTCGTTCGTGCCGCACACATCGTTCGTAACGGTGTATCCAAGCTGGGGTGGTTGGCCCCCAGTAGAATCTTTCAAGCCTTTTGAAGATTCTTGCGCTTTAAAATTTTAACCTTTTTTGAAATTTTTAGAATCTTTCAAGCCTTTTGAAGATTCTTGCGCTTTAAATCTTGATCTTTTGACTCTTTTGAAATTTTTTCTCACGGTCGTGCCGCACACACTGTTAGTAACGGTGTATCCAAGCCGGGGTGGTTGGCCCCCAGTAGAATCTATCAAGCCTGTTGAAGATTCTTGCGCTTTGAAATTTTAACTTTTTTTGAAATTTTTTAGAATACTTCAAGCCTTTTGAAGATTCTTGCGCTTTCGTGCCGCACACACCGTTCGTAACGGTGTATCCAAGCCGGGGTGGTTGGCCCCCAGTAGAATCCTTCAAGCCTGTTGAAGATTCTTGTGCTTTGAAATTTTAACTTTTTTTGAAATTTTTAGAATACTTCAAGCCTTTCGAAGATTCTTGCGCTTTCGTGCCGCACACACCGTTCGTAACGGTGTATCCAAGCCGGGGTGGTTGGCCCCCAGTAGAATCTATCAAGCCTGTTGAAGATTCTTGCGCTTTGAAATTTTAACTTTTTTTGAAATTTTTAGAATACTTCAAGCCTTTTGAAGATTCTTGCGCTTTAAAATTTAAACTTTTTTTTTGAAATTTTAAAAACTAAAATTTTTTACCTTTGAAATTTTTTCTCACGTTCGTGCCGCACATACCGTTCGTAACGGTGTATCCAAGCCGGGGTGGTTGGCCCCAGGTAGAATCCTTCAAGCCTGTTGAAGATTCTTGTGCTTCAAATTTTGATTTCTTTGAAATTTTGAAATTTAAAATTTTTACTTTGGAAATTGTTTCTCTCGTTCGTGCCACATACACCGTTCGTAAGGGTTATCCAAGCCGGGGTGGTTGGCCCCCTGTAGAATCCTTCAAGCCTTTTGAAGATTCTTGTGCTTCAAAATTTTGATTTCGTTGAAATTTTTAAATCTTATCCTTTTTTGAGAGTCTGCGTTGTCACGAGTTTTAAATTTTCTTGGTTTCGTGTCGCTTCCTTGTCATTTATACAATCGTAGAAGACCTTTCTGTGATGGCTTTGATGGAAGACTTCATTTTTGCGACTGATCAATTGGTCAAGTTTCACCAAGCGGCGAAAGAGGTGCCGGATCACGGGCACACACTTTCCGCTCTCGAAGTCAGAAAGTCAGAATTAAGAGAACGGTGGCTCGCAGTCAAAGAAGCGTATGCGCTATGCATAAAATTCAGGCCAAAGACAAGAGAAGCCGCCTTAGACATTGAAGCCATAGAAACCAAGTACAAACTGTGCAACGAAAATTATGTGGCATGCTCAGCCTTTCTCCTCGACCACGAAGCACGATTGAAACCAGAGGGTACTGGCAAAAATTCGATATCTGAACAAACATTCGCTCCTCGCCACCTCAAATTACCTCCATATGAGACGGAGGTATTCAAGGGGGATTATATTTCCTGGCCGGTTTTCCGAGATATGTTTGAGGCAGTCTACATTAAACACCCCCAGTTGGGTGAAGTAGAAAATGCAAAATCTGTGCGGCTGCGCACTCCATTTATGAGTGTGCCAAATTTTCGGCAATGTCGATCCCAACGAGAATCCAAACGGTACGCAGCACAAACTGTGCAACAACTGTTTAAGCGCGAATCATGCAAAGGTCGCTTGTACGAGCAAATATTCTTGTAGCCACTGCAAAAAACGGCATCACTCACTGTTGCACCTCAACGCTAACGAAAACGGAAATAAAATACAGTCCACTAATCTCCCTAGTGTAACAACAGCTCCTCAAATATCGGCGTCGTCACTTCCATTCGTGCCTCAAGCGTCGTTTCAAAACTTTCATGTCGGTGCTCCCAAGAAAATATTGCTTGCAACGGCACTAGTTTGCATTGTTGGCAAAGAATCCAAACACATAGTTCGCGCTCTTATCGACCCTGTTTCCGAAATATCCTTTATCTCAGAGGCAGTACAAAAGCGTTTGAACTTGCCCGTAACGGATAAGAATACAACCATTTCCGGAATCAGTGGTAATCCCGCCATAACGTCGAAAAAACTCTGTGCGTTTGCAATCACGTGCTTAGATGAAGCCCAGATCACCATTTCCGCCCAGGCAATTGTGCTTCGATCATTGACGAACAATCTGCCAAGTTCATCGTTTAGTGTCATCGATCCCAACCTTTGTGGCGGCCTCAAACTGGCTGATCCCACGTTTAATAAATCGTCCCAGGTCGATCTGCTGATCGGTGCGGACTTATACCCATCGATCATAAGGAACGGTCTCCAACTTATCGCAGATTCCCTCGTGGCTCAGAACACAATGTTCGGCTGGGTACTGTCCGGACCAGTTCCGGAGTCTTTCCAATCGTTCAATACGTTCGTAGTATCGAACAGTTCGAGTACTTCCAATTTGGATACTCAACTACGAAAATTTTGGGAGCTCGAGGAACTGCCGTCCACAGTCATTCGGTCAACAGACGATTGTTACTGTGACGAACTTTATAAAAACACAACTTCGAGACGTTCGGATGGGAGGTATGTAGTTCGTCTGCCGTTCAAGGCACAATCGTCAAAGGGCAAGTTAGGGTTCTCTAGGCACATCGCACTAAGGCAGTTCTCTAGAGTCGAAAGATCGTTAGCCACGAAGGCAGAGCTCAAGTCTCAATATTCAAGCGTTATTTCGGAATACCTCGCCCTCGGCCATATGCGGAAAACGCCTCCGGTCGAAAAGATTTCCAGAGGTCAAGTAAACTCGTTCTATCTGCCACATCATGCGGTCATAAAGCCTGAAAGCACGACCACCAAAGTGAGGGTTGTTTTTAATGCGTCTCAATCGTCGTCGAATGGGGTAAGTTTAAACGGTTTGTTGTATCCAGGGCCCATATTGCAGCAAGATTTACCATCTCTCATTCTCCGCTGGAGATTTTATAAATTTGTCTTTAATGCGGACATTGAGAAAATGTACCGCCAAATCTTGGTCGACCCTAGGGATACTCCATTTCAACGAATCCTCTTCCGCAGTTCGCCAGAGTCCGAAATCGAAGACTTTGAACTTCAAACCGTCACTTTTGGTGTAAATTGTGCTCCATATTTGGCCATCCGCACCCTCTTGCAGCTGGCAAAAGAAGGAAGAACCATGTACTCCCTCGCGTCTAGAATCATACAATCGGAGTTCTATGTCGACGATGTTCTGTCTGGTGGGCATTCTCTCGGTTCGGCTAAACAGGCACAAATCGAACTTATAACGTTGCTTAACTCAGCTGGGTTTCCACTACGTAAGTGGACCGCAAATTCGTCCAGCTTACTTAACCACTTGCCACCAGAACATGTGCTGAACGACAGTTTCCTGAAGCTCGATGCTGACAGCACCACAAACACACTAGGGGTACGATGGAATGCCAAAGGAGACAATTTTTACTTTGCCACACAACGCATTCCACTATCGACAAATCCGACCAAAAGAGAGGTCTTCAATTCAATTCAATTTATTTCAATGTACAAATAAGACTTGGTCTTTTACAGTACTTAAAATTTACGGAATAGTAATTACAGTGTATAAAATTATAAAAATTAAGTTTAAAAAATTAATGTTAACAAAAATTTTGCAAAAAAGAATGTAATTGTAATGAATTACTTAAATTAATAAAAGTAGCAGAAAGAAAGAGGAAATGGAAAATGAAGAAAAAGAATGAAAAATGAGGAAAGATGATAAAAGAGAAAGGTAAACGAAAAAGAGAAAGAATAAAGTAATTAGAAAAACAATCAGAAAACACTGATCACAAAACATTTAAACAAGACAATAACCTTAATCACTGCCGGTTTGAAGATAAATATGCCAATGCAGCAGCTCTAAACTTTATTACTCCAATTATTTGCTTTATGGCTGTGGGAAGGGTATTCCAAAGCTTGGTTGAGTAAACATAAAAAAGTCGCGAGGAATTTAAATATACAAAGCTGGGAATTATAAGATTTAAAGATTGAGCGAACTGTAGTTTATCAAACAAATACTGAGGTTTTTTGGTTTTAATAATCTTATGCATAAAAAGGCAGCACCTCATGTCGAGAAACTGTTGAAATGTGCAGTCAAGGATTAACTTATGATAGTGCGATATATGCTCATGCCGACGAAGTCCATACACATATCTAATCACATCATTGAATGCAACTAGTAGCTTATGGTAAGAGTGGGAGTCTAGTTTGCAATAAACAACTGTAGCATAGTCAATAATGGGGATAAATAGAGTCTTTGCTAATCGAAGTTTAGTGGCCACAGGAGTAAAATTAGACGACACATTTAGCTTACGTAGCCCTCCATAAATTCGCCCAATAACAAAATTAACATGGTCAGACCCAGACAACGTGCGATTAAGTTTAAAACCGAGGTTAGAGACTCTATCAACAAAATTGAGTTGCAAATTATTCAAGAAAATCGGTGGTATATTTTCAGTATTGTATTGGTTTTTAGAGATACATATAATTTGGGATTTACTCGGATTAAGACTGAGACCATTACAAACGGACCATTCGTAAATCTTATATAGATCGTCATTAAACCTTGCAACCAAGTCTTCGATGAGTCCAATCGGCCTAGATAAATATATTTGAGCATCATCGGCATAAAGGTGAATGGATACATTACAGCAAACTTTGGGTAGATCATTAATAAAGAGACAGAATAATATTGGCCCTAATATTGATCCTTGGGGTACACCCGAAACTAAAGGACGTTGTTGGGAACAACTTCCATCATAACAAACTCGTTGTTGCCGATTAATCAAATAATTTCTTATCAAACGCACAGATCTTTCACTAAAACCGAAATATAACTTAAGTTTGAGACAAAGAAGGAAGTGATCAACACTATCAAAAGCCTTGGAGAAGTCAAGTAAGCAGAGAACTGTTAAATAGTCCATATCAAATTTAATTCTAATATCATCAATAATCTTAACCATTGCTGTTGAGCAGCTATGATTTACGCGAAAGCCTGATTGAATCGGGGATAACAGTTTGTGTCTATCTAGATAGGAAGAAATTTGGTTAGCAACAACTTTTTCCAAGACTTTCGACAAACAGGGTAAAACACTTATGGGACGAAAGTCATTAACAGTCGTAGGTTGCGCCTTTTTCGGAGTAGGAATAACTTTTGCCAGCTTCCAGGCTTCAGGAAAAGTTGATGTTGTTATACAAAAGTTAACTACATGTGTTAGGGAACTTAGAATGTGGGGTAATATCAATTTCACAAAACGAATGGGAATACCGTCTTCTCCAATGGCATTAGATTTTATGGAACGAATAGTGTTAACAATATCTATTTCCGACACTACTTCAAAATCAAAATCACACAAAAAAGATAGACGATCGTCAGGTACAAAAGACGAAGAATTCGAGGCACTGGACGTAAAAGCATTATTGAGATCGTTTAAATCAGGTATCGTGTTGGTAGATATTATTTTACCAACTCCAATAGATTTTAAATTTGACCAAAGCTTTTTTGAGCTCTGAGCCGTGTTAAATTTAGATAAATAATATCTCTGTTTAGCTCTCCGGGTAGTAAGCGTACAAAAGTTGCGTGCACGACAGAAAATCTCCCAATGTCTACTTGTTGCATAAGCTTTCCATCTTGAATATGCTCTTTCACGGACTTTCATAGATCTGCGGACCTCCGAAGTAAACCAAGGACAATTTTGATTCCTGATAACAACGGTCTTTAATGGAACATTTGTGTTAAAAAGTTTCAAAATTAATGTTTGTAAGCAATTGACCTTGAAATTGATGTCAGGTGAATGAAAACAGTCCCTCCATGGCAGAAGATTAGCATTCAAATTCAAACTATTGAAGTCAATAGATCCAAAATCTCTATATTGAAAGCATGAAGCCTCCGACGAGGACGCAAAGTTGACATTGTACGTACAGAACAATAAGTCATGATCACTTACACCGGCAAGGGAAAGTTGATCTTGAAGCAAGATATTTGATTCATTGGAAACCATGATGACATCAAGCAGGCTGGGAGGAGCATTCGGAGCAAAACGCGTAGCATATTTGTTCACAATTTTTAATCCAGAGGCTGCAGTCAAATCTAAAAGCTGTTTGGCTTTGGAATCATGTTTTAATAAATCTGCATTCAAATCACCACATATAATAATATGTTCATAAAATGCAGTGAACTCCTGTATTGCAGAAAATAATGACTCTGGAGAATGAACTCGACTAGGATTGTAAGCTATACCGACAAGACATTTAATATTACCATCACCGATTTCCAACAAAAGATGTTCAACTGCGCTACCTTCAGACTTATTTAGTATTTTTGATTTTAACGACTTTCTACAGTAAATAGCAACTCCACCACCTGCTGTTGTTGTAATTCTATCATTTCTAATAAGATTATACCCAATAATAGAAAATGTTTGATCAGTACAATCAGAATTCCACCAAGTTTCAGTGATACAGATTAAATCTATACCAAGCCCAGAAAAAATAAACCTCAAATAATCCAACTTAGATAAATTCAAACTCCTGGCATTCAAGTAACAAGTTCGAAAACCCAAGTGAGCATTCGACAATATTCTAATAACAGCTCGATTGCAGGCCCCCATTCCCAAACCATTATCAGGTGGAGTTATAAAATTCATCAAAGTTGCGATTTAGCATAGATAAAAGAAATTCAAATAATATTAATTGGTTCAAATGTCTTGTGAAAAGAAAAGCGAAAGAAAGTAGAAGAGTAAGAGTATTGATTTATAAGGAGAAAGAGTAAAGAGAATTAATGTAGTTTAAATAGATGAAAAAGAAGAGAAAAACAAAAATAATATATAAAAAATAATACAGTAAAGATAACAATGTTGTGCGTTAAAGTAATCAAATAAAATAATAAATACATAAAGTTATGACAGCAAATAATATGCTCCAAAGCGGTAATAATGATGGCGAGAGTGAGGCGGAGAGCATCAAAGTAATCATTTCAGGTTAGTGTTGTTGTTGAATTAATTTTAATCTCTCTGTCGTCTTTGGTCTTCCTGACAAAGACATATCCATTGCGAGTTCTAACAGAAAACAGCAAACCTTCTCTGCGTAATTGAAGAGCACTTTTTAACAAGAAGCTGTTCTCTTGAGTTAAGCTTTCATTTATGTAGATACGAGTGTGTTTTCTTTTTGTATTGGTTGTATCAGTCGATGAAGGTTGACATACGATATCTAGCTGTTCAACAGTGAGACCTCCATTTGATCGAAATGCAGAAAGTAAAGAACTTTGCTCCACATGAGAAGACAGTCTAATAAGAAGTGGACAGTTGGCATCAGTTGAATTAGTTTTAAGGCGAAAGGCGTCAAAGTGTGGTGTTATTTGATGGTGTAGTTTTGAGGCAATAGCTTTAACCAGAAGTGCTGGCTGTTCGCCAGGTTTCATTGGTATACCACGAACAACTACGTCACAAAGCCGCTCTTTTCTTTGAAGATCATCAAGTTTATCTTTCAGTTTAAGATTTTCCGTACGCAGCTCAGAAATGTCACTTTCAAGTTGTTGCACTTTTGTTTCAAGTATTGAAATAGAGTCATTAATTTTTTTACTGAAACTTTTCTCCAAATCAGAAAGCAATGATTTGAATTTTTTAATAAGATCGGTTTCAAGTTCTCGAAATTGACCAGAGAGAGACACTGTTTTTTCAGACACTTTCTTTGATGGGGGTGGGGGAGTCGACGTAGGCTTATTACTTATTGTTGGTGATTGTGAGCATATAGCTGTTAATGGAGCGGATTTCTCTTTACGTTCTGATGTTCGCAATCGCGTTTTAATAGTAGAAGACGAAGAGGACATGATATATATGTACTTTTTTTTACTTCTAAACACTGAATTATCAACAATTCGATTACTGAATATCAATATATTTATTATAAAACACACTTTCGGATAAAAAGTTTGAATGCTTTGATGTGGTTAGATATTTTACTGGGTAAATAGAGTTAATAATTGGGGAGCTACTAAAAGCACGTCTATTCACTTGACATCACTGTGAGAGAATCACAGTCTTCTCTCAAATTGCTCTTCTTTTCGATCCTGCGGGGTGGTTGGCCCCCGTAGTGATAATCGCCAAAACATTGATGCAACGCATTTGGGCGGAGCACACTGAGTGGGACGAGCGTATCAGCCCTGAGTCGTTTCCCACTTGGAAAGAGCTTGCAGAGTCATTACCTGAAATACAGGTTATAGAAATCCCACGTTGGATTGAATACTCACCCACTGTGGAGATTCAGTTTCATGGCTTCTGTGACTCTTCCGAGAGAGCATATGCGGCAGCGCTTTATAAACGCGCCAGTCACCATAATGGAGAAGCAACCTCCTACTTGATGTGTGCGAAGTCCAAAGTTGCCCCTCTAAAGACGGTCTCTTTACCGCGTCTTGAGCTCTGCGGAGCACTTTTGCTTTCAAAAATGATCAAATTTTACCTACCCAATTTTCCAGTTCATGCATATCAAATCTTTTTATGGACAGACTCATCCATAGTCTTGGCCTGGCTCAAAAAACCTCCGTGCGTTTGGAAAACCTTTGTTGCAAACCGTACCAGTGAAATACAGGACAATGTCGGCAACGCAGTATGGAAGCACGTCAGATCTGCCGAAAATCCCGCGGACTTGGCCACTCGAGGTGTATTGCCCTCCGATCTGAAGCAGAATCGTATGTGGTGGCGGGGCCCATCATGGCTCTGTGAACCAGCCTCTCAATGGCCGGTGGCATTACCATAAGCTCCACATACTGTAGATCTCGAACAGAAAGAGGTTTCCTCGTTAGTGGTCCAGCCAAATGTTCAGAGTCCTCTAGTGGGACTTACAGGCATTTCTCTCGACGACTCCGAACAAAACACCAACGCATTGGTAGTTCAACAAGAACCGGAAGATTTTCTTGACCGTTTTTCGACGTTATCCCGCGCTATGCGCGTATTGTGCTATGTTTTTCGCTTCTTCGGGTCAGTCTCAAAGCAACAGCCCAGCAAATACAAGTCTCGTGACATCTCGCAACCAGAAATGGAGTTTGTGAAAATTCGACTAATCCGATTGGCTCAAGAAGCTCATTTTTCGACAGAATATTCTCTGCTTGCAGCTGGCAAGCCAGTGTCAACGAAAAGTTCTATTTTGTCCTTTAATCCATTTTTGGATTCAAACAAGCTTCTTAGAGTCAATGGGCGACTCTCGAACTCAGACATTTCGTACAATGAACGTCACCCTATAATACTACCCTTTGAATCCCGTTTTGCTTGTCTCCTGGTTCAATTCATTCATGAGATTTCTATGCACGGTGGCAACTCGTTAATGGTGCGACTAACACGACAAAGTTTCTGGGTACCAAAACTCCAAATTCTGGTTAAGCCTTGCATCCGTCGTTGCACCATATGCGCGACCAACAAAAGAGACTTAAGCAAGCAGATGATGGCTGCCCTACCGTATGACCAAAGGGTATGCATGTGTTTTTGTCTGCTTTTCCACCAAGGCAATTCACCTTGAAGCGGCAAGTGATTTGTCATCTGAAGCGTTCCTCGTGGCCTTTGCCAGGTTCACCTCTAGACGAGGCTTACCTAAAGAAGTGTTTTCCGACAATGGAACAAACTTTACAGGTGCCGATGCAATTTTACGCAAGGAGTTTAAGAAGTTTGTAGGCACCATTCCCAAAGAAACGAGCCTTAAGTATGGCGTTCAGGGTTTGAAATGGAATTTTATTCCGCCAGAGGCACCTCACATGGGAGGTTTATGGGAAGCCGGCGTTAAAAGTTTCAAAGGCCATTTAAGAAGGCTGGGGACCAAGGCCAAGTTTACGTTCGAAGAATTTGCAACGGTTTTAGCACGTATCGAAGCGTGTTTGAACTCGCGTCCAATATCGTCCATGTCCACAGATCCTTCTGATCTGTTGGCATTGACGCCGGGGCATTTTTTACGTGGCGGTCCACTTTTATCTTTTCCGGAACCGAATCTGGCCGATGCAAATTTATCGTTAATCAATCGGTGGGAAAAAGTAAAATGCCTCCAACAACAGTTCTGCCACAGATGGAAAGATGAATATCTCAAGGAACTACATCAACGACACAAATGGAAAACACCTCAAACCGATATTAAAGTTGATGATTTGGTCGTCATTAAAAACGAAAATCTGCCATCCACCGAATGGCGTCTAGGCCGTGTTATAAATATACACCCGGGTTCCGATGGTCGAGTCAGAGTTGCAACACTAAAGACCCAAAACGGAGAAATAGTCCGACCCATAGTAAAACTGTGCCTATTGCCTATTAACTAAATTGCCAATTAATCAATTTTCACTTACTTTATTTTCAGTAACAATTTTTTTTTTGCGTATCTCGCCAAGGGGGGCGGTAATGTTCACACGACTCCAGTGTAAACAGTTCCAATCTCAAAAATCTAGGGTTTGGTACCAAATATGGTTCGCCCTCTTAAATTTATTAGTCTACGGACAAATCTAGTACCTTTAGCTTGGAAAGTAGTTCGTCGCATAGCGACGACTCGCCATTATCATTTCAACCACCATCGAGCCAACATTAATTAGAATATTTTCCTCTTGGGCCATCTGCCATTTTCTTTAATTGACTTACATATATATTTTTTTTCCAAATTGTAAATTTCACCCTTTTGATCTAAAGTAAATAAATTATAAACTAAATTTAACTAAAAGAAACATTAAACATACAACCCTACGTGCATATCAATAAAAAAAATAAAATTACAAGAAGAAAACCGGAGTTTGCTCTAATTGCGGATTGAGTGTGGCCTATAAGAACAATTGCCTTTGGAAAAGTATCAGCATTTGAGGTAAGCGATCATCTGGGACTTATCTTATCAGCGTAAGTGTCGTCGAGTTGTTCAGCCGGAGTTACTGGTTAGTTTTTGATTCTGTATGGTGTTGTTGATGATGCAGTGTCGGTATATGCGTGTGCCACGAGAAAAACATACATTGTATAAATAAAGAATTTTGTTAACATTTTTATAGTTTAAGTTAAACTCCCTTTTTTTTTTTAATTTAGAAGAAATACTAGCTCGGCGTTGCTCGGATCTAAATTATTTAAAAAATTGTTAGGAACACCCGCTGAGCTAAGCTGAAAAAAACCCGGAAAGTTTCTAGTTTCCGTGGCAATATGGTCATGAAATAAAATATGTAGCGGATAATGTAACATCCTAATATCAAAAGAATTTTTAATATCGGCTCAGAATTTTTCGAGTTTTCGTTCCTGTTCCGGTTCCCTTTCCTATCCCCGTTCCTGTATCATGTATCTATTCTCGGACCCGCAAAAAAAAAAAAAAAATTTCATCGAAATCGGTGAAGCCATTTTATAAAACAACGTACATGCAGACTGCAACGCCATCTGCTGAGCCGACTTTTACGGTTATGAAAAATAGATAGTAACCAATTCTCAGAAAAATAAGATCCATTAGGATCTGTTGAAAGTTACGGGCGTTAGAAGGAAACAAAATTTTAACCGTTGTTTTCAGGAGCTAGTGCAACGTGTTGAGTGCTTTTGAGGTTTTGTAATTAGGAATAAATAATTTTTGTCCAGCAAATTAATAATAAATTTACTTGAGAATATAGTTGATATGACATTTACACTGAGACTGTAAAATCTAATACACATACAGGGTGTCCCGTAATTCGTTTTACATACTTTGGGATATGATTCTTGGTCATATTCTAAGAAAAAAATTGTTATACAGTAAAGTCCGTTTCTCAAGTTTGACATCACTTTTTGACAATTTAAAAAAAGGCTAACTTTGGTGTACCCTGACCTGTGTTAAACTCGATATCTCTGTCAATACTGATGATAGGGAACTAATCTAAAACTTAATTTTTTGAAGAAATAACAATCTTTAAGACTATATTTAAGTTGAGCTTCCATAGGTTTAGGGTTGCCAGATTTTCAATTTTAAGTGGTGTTCAAATTTTCTTCCCAAAACAAAGTTTTGACTTTGAGGTCATTTTTTTGGAGAAAAGGCCTGATAAACATAGAGTTTCTTTATTTTTTACAGATGAACAAAACAATAATAAAGAAAAAACTAAGCATTAAGTTAGCTCAAAAACCCATACATTTTATGATACTTGGAAAAATACACAATGGGAAAAATTTAAAAAAAAATAAAAAAAAGTTTTTGCTTTGAGGTTTGTTTGAATAAAACAATAATATGATCACTTTTAGTAGTTTTTTTATGTTTTTAAAACAAATACAATTATAACAAGTGCTCAAAGCCCCATCCTTCGTTTTGAATCCATTCCAGAGCCCGTTTTTGGATTTCATTGTGGGTGTTTGCTGTTGATAACTCTTGTCTTACTTTTAGTCTTGTAATCTTTGAAACTGTATTTAAATTTGACTCCTATAGGCTAAGGGTTGCCAGATTTTCAGTTAGTATAAAGTTCCTGGTATCCTTTGTTGTGCTTTTCTTCAATTTCCATTTAAAAACTCATATAAGAAAAAAAATGTCTGCGTATTCTTCTCTCGTAAATGAAAGCATTTCAAAAAACTCTCTGATCAAACTGCAATCGTGACTTAATTAGACAAACTAATGAACAAATTTGTTTTCTTATTCTTTTATACGACTTATTTACCTATTGAACATTCATACCCCAAATTTAAAGCAAACATCCACAATGAAATCCAAAAACGGGGTCTGGCATGGATTCAAAACGAAGGAGGGCGCTTTGAGCACTTGTCAAAAAACCCATACATTTTATGATACTTGGAAAAATACACAATGGGAAAAATTTAAAAAAAAATAAAAAAAAGTTTTTGCTTTGAGGTTTGTTTGAATAAAACAATAATATGATCACTTTTAGTAGTTTTTTTATGTATTTAATACAAATACAATTATAACAAGTGCTCAAAGCCCCATCCTTCGTTTTGAATCCATGCCAGAGCCCGTTTTTGGATTTCATTGTGGGTGTTTGGTGTCGATAACTCTTGTCTTACTTGTAGTCTTGTAATCTTTGAAACTGTATTTAAATTTGACTCCTATAGGCTAAGGGTTGCCAGATTTTCAGTTAGTATAAAGTTCCTGGTATCCTTTGTTGTGCTTTTCTTCAATTTCCATTTAAAAACTCATATAAGAAAAAAAATGTCTGCGTATTCTTCTCTCGTAAATGAAAGCATTTCAAAAAACTCTCTGATCAAACTGCAATCGTGACTTAATTAGACAAACTAATGAACAAATTTGTTTTCTTATTCTTTTATACGACTTATTTACCTATTGAACATTCATACCCCAAATTTAAAAAAACAATGAAATCCAAAAACGGGCTCTGGCATGGATTCAAAACGAAGGATGGGGCTTTGAGCACTTGTTATAATTGTATTTGTATTAAATACATAAAAAAACTACTAAAAGTGATCATATTATTGTTTTATTCAAACAAACCTCAAAGCAAAAACTTTTTTTTATTTTTTTTTAAATTTTTCCCATTGTGTATTTTTCCAAGTATCATAAAATGTATGGGTTTTTGAGCTAACTTAATGCTAAATTTTTTCTTTATTATTGTTTTGTTCATCTGTAAAAAATAACGAATTTCTATGTTTATAAGGCCTTTTCTCCCAAAAAATGACCTCAAAGTCAAAACTTTGTTTTGGGAAGAAAATTTGAACACCACTTAAAATTGAAAATCTGGCAACCCTAAACCTATGGAAGCCTAATTTAAATACAGTCTTAAAGGCTCTTATTTCTACAAAAAATTGAGTCTAAGATTAGGTCTATATCATCAGTATTGACAGAGATATCGAATTTAACACAGATCAGGGTACACCAAAGTTAGCCTTTTTTTAAATTGTCAAAAAGTGATGTCAAACTTGAGAAACGGACTTTACTGTATAACAATTTTTTTCTTAGAATATGACCAAGAATCATATCCCAAAGTATGTAAAACGAATTACGGGACACCCTGTATAAAATTCTCATGTCACAGTGTAAATTAAAGAAATAATGTTAAGGGTAGATAGTCCTTATCACTTAGGGGTAGGCAAAATAATTAGTAGCCTATTCTCAGAAATACTGAATACGCATATAAAATTTGGTAAGAATCGGTAAAGCCGTTTCGGAGGAGTACGGTAACTAACATTTTGACAGGGAAATTTTATATATATAAGGATAAAACTTAATTTTGCTTAGAGATATAAAATTTAAATTTAATTTAACAAACGTAATTTTGTATTCGTACAATATTTTTTTTTTCTTTTTTCTGCTTCTGGAAAGACAAAAAGAATTAGTGAGATTGTACGGATTGATGATAATAATTTCCCATTAAAATTAGGTCATAAATGATGGAATGCTTTTAACTGGTTGTTGTGAACCCGCTTCGTTTTTCTACCCATTTTAATGGTTGTGTTAACGTCACCTCCAACTGAAACTACCTCATAGGGTCCTAACCAAATTTGTGAAAACTTGTTTTTTCGAACAGGATTTCTAAGCAACACCTGTTGCCCTGTTTTAAAGGACGTGGGATTAACCTTTCGGTCATACTGCTTTTTCGATGCTATTTTGGATTTTTCTAGATTGTTTCTAGCTATCTCATGCGACCTTTGGAGTTGAAACCTTTGCTGTTGCGGGTAGTCTTCGATATTATATGAAGGAGCGGGCTTTTTTCAAGTTTGTAGGCATTTCGATCTCAAAGCCGTAAAGACTGTTCAATGGTGTCAATTTAGTGGAAGAATGCTGTGTATTGTTATGTACATGCATGGCCTGACTAAGCCATTGATCCCAATTTCGGTCGTCATTGTCAACGAAACTCCTTAGATATTCCGCTAAGGGTCTGTGACTCCGTTCTAACGAACCGTTGGCCTGTGGGTGGTAGGCGGTTATATGGATTTTCTTAACTCCCAACAGTTTACATGTTTCAGAAAACAATCTGGAAGTAAAGTTAGAGCCATTATCCGTAACGAGCATTTTGGGTATATGAAAACGTGTAATTATTTCCGAATAGAAAGCTCTGGCCACTGTAGATGCCTCTGCATCCGGGATCGCCACGCAAGCCATGTACTTAGTCAGGTCATCTTGGAATGTGAATATGTACCTATTGCCAGAATAGGTTAGTGGTAAAATACCCACCATGTCCATATATACCTTGTCGAAAAGTCGACTAAGAGTATCAGTCAGTTGCATGGGCATTTTGGTAATTTTCGAGAACTTGTTCTTTTGGCACTTTTCGCAATTTTTTTTTAATTTTTATGTATTGATTAATGTCTTTTTGCATATGTTTCCATCTAAACTGATTTCGGATACGCATATATGTCTTCTTAACTCCCTGATGTCCACCGAGTGCAGTCTCATGAAAATCATGAAGAACAGTTTCAATTTCAGCAGGATCCGTAAAGGTAGATAATGAACGATGACTCCTTTGTACAGTCTGTTTTTGTTTTTTCACCTTCAGGGATTTGCTCTGTCACAACAATGTGATTCTTGTTCATTTCGTCTGTAGGTACCTCTGTGCTTTCTATGTTCAATTTCGCTTTACCCCTTGTCTGAACCACCTTAATTTCTTCGGGATCCGTCTGAATTCGGCTGAGTGCGTCCGCATTACAATTGGTTCTGCCTGGTTTGAAAATAATTTTGTAATCATACTCAGATAGCTTGTGATGGATTCTAATAAGTCTAGTAGTTGGATCTTTTACATTGAAAACTCCTATAAGGGGACGGTGATCTGTAAAAACTGTGTAATGGCGACCAAGAAGGTATGTACGAAAATGTTTGCATGCCCACACTATCGCAAGCAGCTCCTTTTCTATTGTAGAGTATCTCTTTTCCGACTTGTTAAGTTGTCGGCTTGCATACGCAATAGGCTTATCTTCACCCACTTTACCCTGAGACAAAACGGCACCTAATACTTCGTTGCTGGCATCAGTAGTCAAAATAAAAAGTTTTGTAAAATCTGGACGGATAAGTATGGGGGGGGGGGACAAATTGCTTTTTTGAGAGACTGAAATGATCTCTCACAGTCTGGAGACCATTCGAAAACACTGTCCATTCTCAGTAGCTTATTGGATGGAGCAGCAATTTTAGAAAATTGTATGAATTTCCTGTAGTTATTCGCGAGTCCCAGAAATGATTGCACCTGTTTAATAGTTGAAGGTACAGGGAAATCTGTGACACATTGAGTTTTAGCTGGGTCCGGCAATGCACCGGCTTCTGAGCATATGTGTCCCAAATATGTCACCTCACGGCGTAAGAAATTGCACTTCTCAGTATTCAATTTAAGATTATGTTGTCTGAGTTTGGCCAATACTTTTGAAAGTCTTTGATTGTGTTGCTCTAAGTTTTTACCATATACCACGATGTCATCGAGATATACGAAGCAATCAATGCCATGCAAACCAGTCAGGATGTGATTCATGATCCTTTGAAATGTTGCCAGAGCACCGGTTAGACCCAGAGGCATTCTATTGAACTCGTAATGCCCTGTACTAGTGTTGAACGCGGTTTTCGCTCGATCGGCTGGATCGATACTTGATGGTAACCACTTGCTAAGTCCATAGTAGTGAAAAACTGGCAGTGTCCCAATTAATCAAGAATTTCTTCTATTCTTGGTAAGGGAAACGCGTCTTTAACTGTGACTTCATTCAGTTTTCTGAAGTCAACGACAACCCTCCATCTTTTTTGACCTTCGACAGACTTCTTGGGTACAATGAGCAATGGGGAATTCCAAGGAGACTTACTTTCAGAAATTTGGACTTGCCTCTCTATTTCTTTTTTATGCACCTCTGGAGTTCTATATTGCTTAGTATTTATAGGTGCTTGATCAGACTTGATGCGTATGCTATGTGCCAAAACGGGTGTGTAAGTGAGGGGATCGCCTTCTAGTAAAAATACATCATTGTATTGTATGCATAGCTGCTCTACGGATTTCTTTTCTTCGTTGGTTAGGTTTTCATAAATATTTAAGGAATTCAACAGAAGAATTATCCGTTCATTTTCGCATTTTTTTGTAAAATTTGCCAATATTTTGTTTCCCGAACTATTATCAACAAATTTATAGTTTTTAAAATTGGAGTAGCTCGGGACGAAGTTGTTGTCCAAGAAGTAGTCTCTTGTTGTACTATTCATAACAGGGACATGAACGTAATTGTTCTTCGCTTGCACAATTGTGTTTCTCAAATAAATTCCGCAATCTATTTCTTGTGAATGAACTAGTAATTCATTCGATCTAGAATTTGGAATTTCGAGCTTAACAATTGTTTGCGTACGAGCTCCAATTTTGCACTGCTTGCTTTGTTCATTTAATGGGGACAAGAAAGTTGAATTCGAAGGTAAACACTTAAGAGGTAATTCAATCAAGACTCTATTACCTTCCAAAATTTTAATTTTCTTGGATACCGCATCGATAATCGTGTGATTCCAGAGAATATCACGGCCTAGTATACCATCAGCGGGCATGTGGTCTAAGCCGTCGATAACGTTCCATTTCGTAAAAATTTCCTTTGGGAAAGGTAAATAAGTCTTAACCGTACCAACCGTTGTGCCTACTCCACCAAAAACACCATCCAATTGCTTAGTGTCTCGGGTATTTATATTGCATGCATTTGCTAAACAACTTCGTTTTAACAAGCTTGAGTCTGCTCCCGTGTCTACAAGCACCAGAACTTTTCCAGACTTGGCCAATGACATCGGTAATTCAACAAAGACATCGTGCTTACGAATGTTGTTGTGTGCAAATAAATGTTTGTTGCCTTTCTGTCCCTTGCTTGCTATACCCCAAATCAACCAACTATTAGAAAATAAACCAACAAAAAACCTAAGCTTATCAACTGCTTGTGTTAATAAAGTTCTAAATTTAACGCAGCACTCATTCAAAACCAAGCAAACACTCACAACGAGTAACCAGAGATCAGCCTGACCTAGGTTAACTTTAGCTTCAGATACTGACGTTTTAGCTGTGTGTTTGGTTTTACGAACTGACTGAAAGGTGAAGAAATTTGACTCTCGACCGTTTACCTTTGAGTCACCGTTCACTTTCGGATGTTGTTCGTTATTTGAGCGCTGTGTTGGCCCTTTTCCGTTGGCTTTTGTTTTATTTTTTATAGAAGTCTCTTCAGCTTTTGATATCGTAGGCAACTCATTACTACATATTTCTGACGATATAAACGAAGCTGGAGAGTTACTTCTTTGTTTTCTTAATGAGAAGGATATATTTTTTGGGGCACAGTCAACCTTCTTGGACTGACCCCCGGGTCGTTTCCCGAATGCTCTCGAAGGTAATTTTTTTTCGAGAAACACTCATCCTCCACATGTCCCAGTCTAGAACACCACTTGAACTTTACTTGCGGCTTTTGCGTCGTGCGTTTTATGGTGAAAATATGGGACTTTGGGCACACATCTATGCTGTGCCCATAGGAGGCACACGCTTCACAATAAGGTGTGCTCTTTCTTTGCCGGCATTCTGCGTAAGTGTGATTGGCCTTATTACAGAATCCGCATTTTTCTTTAAAATCTTGCCCTTCTGTCCTGGAATTTTTTTCCTTGACCTGGGCAGTCTGAAAACAGGGGCTGCCGCTTGTCCCAGGTGACACACCGGACAAGGGAGTTGCAATGTACGCAGTTGAGTGTGTAGATGGAGATGCATTCGGGAAAGGATACATATGAGGGTCGAATATCTGTTGAGGTGGGTACTGTATATGAGGTGATGTTTGATGGTAATGATGATTGATGTTGCGTAAATACGTCGTCTTTTTTCAACAATTCTAATTCTTCGATCAGGTCGTTAGGGAAGAGAAAAACAACAAAAATCAAACAAAACCTAAAACTTAACCCAGTTGAATCTATTTATAATTTATCTTATTTTACAGCAATCACACTCAACAACCAAAAAGAATTACACCAACCAAAGAACAAATGTTACGAATGTTTTATAAAATAAACAGACAACAATGGAAAAAAATAAAACAAGTGTATACTTACCTTGAACAATTTTTTCGTCTTTGTTTGCGTTGTTTTTGGTGAAACTTATTTACTCAAACACAATTTTGCAGTGTTTTTGTTTTACCTAGTATGGATGTCAAAGCACACGATTAAGAAACTAAAATTTAGAAAAAGATTTCGCAGCAACCTACAGAGTAAACTCAACGAACCACTTTCTGCTTTTGCATTTTTTTTTTTTTTTTAATCCGTCGATAACGTTCCATTTCGTAAAAATTTCCTTTTGGAAAGGTAAATAAGTCTTAACCGTACCAACCGTTGTGCCTACTCCACCAAAAACACCACCCAATTGCTTAGTGTCTCGGGTATTTATATTGCATGCATTTGCTAAACAACTTCGTTTTAACAAGCTCGAGTCTGCTCCCGTGTCTACAAGCACCAGAACTTTTCCAGACTTGGCCAATGACATCGGTAATTCAAAAAAGACATCGTGCTTACGAATGTTGTTGTATGCAAATAAATTTTTGTTGCCTTTCTGTCCCTTGCTTGCTATACCCCAAATCAACCAACTATTAGAAAATAAACCAACAAAAAACCTAAGCCTATCAACTGCTTGTGTTAATAAAGTTCTAAATTTAACGCAGCACTCATTCAAAACCAAGCAAACACTCACAACGAGTAACCAGAGATCAGCCTGACCTAGGTTAACTTTAGCTTCAGATACCGACGTTTTAGCTGTGTGTTTGGTTTTACGAACTGACTGAAAGGTGAAAAAATTTGACTCTCGGCTGTTTACCTTTGAGGCCGAATGTTCGCGTGTACCGGGTGCGCCAAAATGTTAATATGAAAATGTAAATAAAGAGACAAACAACCGCGCACTTGAATAGTTAAACTACAACTCGACTTATCGTGTCATAGAACCGATCGCGAACTCCAAGTTCAACATTGGATAGCCGATGCGTTTGAAAACTCAGCACAATTTGATGACTAAAATGCATACACGTTTTACCCAATGCAAGGCATTGGGCAATCGATGTGCAACGAGTCAACTCAAATTGCATTGAGTTCAACGCACGATGACTTCCTCTGAAGGTGTGGGAAATCAAAGCACAACAGGTTATAGTTGTAGGTACACGACATCAATGGCGAAATGGATAAAGCATAACTACTGCGTGGGCGTTCGACCACCATAAACATCCAAAATGATTTTTCTCTGGTATCACCTCAACAGCAGGAAAATATGCCTTGAAAAATGCTGTTCCAATTTAACCTTTCAGAACCGCACTGTTTAGAACTGGATGGATAAATAACTAGCCGAAGTAAACAACACTAAACATACGTTCCACAAATTATTAATGTCAATCAAATGTAAACAAAAACGTAGAATGTACACGAAAAATTAATGAAGTTAATATACAAAGGGTTTTATGACTAGAAGAGATTTTTTTTTTTTTTTTTTTTTTTTTTTTTTTTTTTTTTTTTTTTTTTTTTACCTACTTCACACATTAATCTGCGGAGTAGGGGGGTTGCAGCCGGGCGACAAGTACCATTTGGCTGATACACCACAAGACAAACTACTACATACTACATAGAACAAATAACACGTGACAACAGCTCGCAGTAGTTACGGACGGTCCCCCATCTTGTAACTAACAGCGCTCATTCCGATTTAATTACGGTGTTCTAATGGGAACCGACTCTTTTCGGTTGACAAGGCCATTGTCAAGAAGAGAATTAAATACAAACTCCAAGTGGTGCCCGCTGGATAACCAACTAACGACGAGCGTTGGATCAATTGATCCACGAGCTGTGTCACCTGAGTTATCTTTTCAGGAACTAGGAGCAAAGCAAGAAAAATATCACTCTGAATGTACCAGCTCAACAATAAATCCAAGAGCGTCTGACACATATTGTGCGGCACACTGGTCAGCGTCTGATCCCAGTGGGACGGCTGAATATAAAATGCGAATAGAAGTAACTGACCTATTTGTATCATAAAAAAAAAGTTTAAAAAATTTATGGCAATGAACAAAAAAGACAGATTTATTACCCCAGGTGGCAGTCCAGCAAAATTGGGAAATCCACTCTCTAAAGAGATCGGTCCTACGGATTCTGGGGAGGACCACTTATTGCTTAAAAATTTTTGTAAACGGAGTACGAAAATACAGAGAACTAAACCAAAAAACTACTCCCAAAGGGTTACACCATCGAAAACCCCAACTAAGACAAATGACGTAAAAGTCATTAGCCAAAAAGAAACCAATGTCTCTGAAATGATCGACACTGCAGGACAACAGAGTTTCAAAGTAATCAAAGAAAACTGCCAAACCAAATCAAAAGATTACTATGATGAATGGCAAAAGGAAATAGCAGCAAGAAAGAAACTTGAAACCTTAGTTCAAAGTCTTCAGGAGCAAGTAAAAAGACTCGAAGAAAAGGTGTCCCTATTTGACAAGGAACACAAGTCTACGGTTCAGACAAGTAAACAAGATACTGTTACTGTGTATCAAACTGACGAAGAAGAACTTTTATTTGAAACTGAAAGAAAAAGAAGTAAGCGCACTGCTAAAAAACGAAAAGCGGAAGGTAGCCCCGAATTGCATACAAAGAACCAGCAAACTTCGAAAAATGAAAATAAAAAAGACTTGGGTACTACAAAGAATAATGCAAATAATGTGCTAGCCAATGCTAAACCGAAGTCTTTGTCTAAAGGCAACAGAAAAGCTGTACCACCACCAATTATGATCACAGGATTCCCAAATTTTGGAGATCTTAAGAAAATGATTGAGAAATGTACTAAAAAAGCTTGCAAATATACATCGTATAACAAAGACAATTGGAAGGTCAATATCGAGGAAGATGATGACTATAGACTGGTCACTGAGGAACTAAGCAAACATAAAATCCAGTGGCACTCCTATGAAAACAAATCCACAAGACCAATAAAAGTAATAGCCAGAGGCCTACATTCCTCATGTTCTCCAAAAGAATTAGTAGAAGACCTTGTTCAAGCAGGCTTCCAAGCCCTTGATGCAGTCAATCTTATTAAAAATGAGACTACTAAAAACTCTGCTGGGGAACCAATAATAATAAAGAGATCACTGCCTTTATTCACACTATCTTTCGACAGCAACAAAGTCTTGAAAATGTCTATAGTATTCGATCAATCTTGGGCATAAAAGTCAAAATTGAACCACTGCGAAAATCAAAAATATTTCCGCAATGTAAACGATGCCAAGCATTTGGCCACACCCAAAAATATTGCAACCACGAGTTTGCTTGTGTTAAGTGTGAAGGAAAACATGCAACGAAAGACTGTCCATCAAGCAAAGAACAGAAAGCAAAATGTGTAAACTGTCAAGGTAATCACCCTGCAAGCTATAGAGGCTGTCCAGTTGCTAAAAGATTTCAAAAATCCAAAAGCAAAATGACATCCGGTGAAATAAAGCCCAGCAATCCAGCAAACACAAAAAGAACTCCTGAAGCTGAGGATAAAGGTAAGAAAGAACTTTCGAAGGAAGCTGTTAAAAGCAAAAGCGACGAAAATAAATCCTATTCACAGAATGTTAAAAATGTGCGGAAGAATGAAGAAACTTCCATTAAAGAAATTCTTGAACTTATTCTTAAAAGAATTGACAATCAGGATTTGAACATCAAACGGCTAAGTAAAGAAGTCGCTCTTAAAAAACAATGATGGACAGAACACTAAAAATTGGAATATGGAATGCAAACGGTCTTTTACACCATTTATCAGAATTAAAAATCTTCTTAGACATCGAACACATAGATATTTGTCTGGTGTCCGAAACTCATTTCTCAAGTGGACTGGTTCGTGATGATTTAATATCAAACTATATTTGCTACCACGCTCCTCATCCAGCTGATAAGGCTAGAGGTGGATCGGCAATCCTTATAAAAAAGAGCTTAAAACACCATGAAGAAGTTATGTTTACAAACGAGAATACGCAAGTAACAATAATTAGTATTGGTATGAAAAAGAAAGACTTCAAGTTGGCATCAATATACTGCCCGCCGAGGCGTTCCCCGACTGAAGATGATTATACAGAACTGCTGAAACTACTAGGACATAACTTCCTTGTTGGCGGTGACTTTAATGCTAAGCACACCCATTGGGGATCCAGACTTATAACAACAAAAGGCAGAAGGCTTTACAAAGCATGCCTCAAATACAATTGCGAGTTTTATTCATCCAGATCACCAACATACTGGCCATCGGATTCAAGTAAAATACCAGACCTTGTTGACTTTTTCATAGTTAAAGGTATCAAACGAAACCATATAAGAGTCGAAGGTAAATATGACTTATCATCAGATCATACACCCGTGATTTTATCACTTAATGAATCGGAGATAATGGAAAAAAGTAATCCTAAGCTAGTAAATAATAAAACAAACTGGAGTGAATTCAGAGAAAAGCTTGAAAGCTATATAAATCTCAGATCTCCTATGGAAACAGAAGAGCAAATAGACCTTGAAGTAGAACAATTCATTGCCGATGTTCAACAAGTTGCAGAAGAAAGTACACCAACTTACTCGAGTAGGAAGCAAACTGAAACAAAATACCCTGCCGAGATAAGAGAGTTGATATTGGAGAAGAGAAGAGCTCGAAGAAAATGGCAAAATACTAGATTTCCAGACGACAAAACAGCGTTTAACCGGCTAAGCAACGAACTGAAAAAACAAATCTACGAATTCAAAAATGATTCATTAAGTAGATTCCT
Organism: Melanostoma scalare; assembly: GCA_949752695.1. Lineage (NCBI taxonomy): Eukaryota > Metazoa > Arthropoda > Insecta > Diptera > Syrphidae > Melanostoma > Melanostoma scalare. The sequence goes on along the minus strand of OX456984.1, from coordinate 103,407,174 downwards.
GAAAAATTTAACGACCGATGCTTCAACCGATTATTCGCTCTGGAAAGCAGCTAAGCGCCTGAAAAGACCGCAGTTACAAAACCCTCCAATAAAATCTCTAAACGGGAATTGGATCGGAAATCCGAAAGAAAAAGCTAACCTATTTGCAGAACATCTTGCGAATGTTTTTAAGCCAATCCCAGCAAATACATCTGAAAACAGCTTACAGTTTATTGATAAAGTCGATGAAGTTGACATACCAATTGTCACACTCAAAGAAATAAAAAGTATGTGTCGAAATCAACTATCGAACAAAAAATCACCTGGGTACGATCTAATAACTGCTCAGGTTATGAAAGAAATGCCATCAAAAGCCTTCATAAAACTCCAATTCATAATAAATGCATGCCTAAAGACCCAATATGTCCCACATCATTGGAAAATTGCTGAAGTAATTGTTATACCAAAGCAAGGTAAGCCACCAACAGAAGTGACGTATTACAGACCAATATCGCTTATACCAATAATGGCAAAAGTCTTTGAAAAATTGCTACTGAAAAGACTAAGTGTTCCTTACTCCACGTGGACTGTATAATAATTGTAATTTACTTTGTACTTGATGCGATATGCACTACCGGTATCTAAAAACTGTAATAATGACCGATGATAAGTAAAAGGCTTGTACAGTTTCATTTACTACATTACTTTATTTGCTGGTGAGTTGCGATTGCGACCGTTCTATTTTAAATATATGGTTTGACAGAATGAAACAGAATGTGACAAGCGAAAGAAAGATTAAAGAGAATTCAGTAATTGAGCAAAAATTAATCTAGGGTACGTGGACAGTGTTTGTCAGTTGAGCAACTTGAGCAAATTGAATATAATTGAATGGACTTAAGGTCAAATATTACTAGTTGTTTCTGAACATCCCGGCCGCCCTGGAACGAGTTTCAGGACATGGATAATAGCGCACTCTTAGTGATGGGGCGAACAAGTACTCCACTAGCTGTTCTCACGGTAACTACTCGTACTCGACCGTCAGTTCCCTGAGTTGTTGATTGAATCCTTCCAAGAAGCCACTTTGTTGGCGGAAGATTTGGCTCCTTGATGATGACTAGGTTTCCTGGGCTGAGGTTTGGAGTTGCTGTTTTCCATTTTTTCCGTTCTTGAAGTGTGGTGATGTACTCGAGATGCCATCTTTTCCAGAAACCTTGTACCATGTTTTGTAGATGGTTCCACTGCGATAGACGATTTACGGGGGTAGTTAGAGTTGTAGGTTCCGGGATAGCAGTAAAGCGTTCACCTATAATGAAGTGAGCGGGTGTTAATGGGTTTAGATCACTATCGGAAATAACACAAAGAGGACGAGAATTTAATATGGATTCTATTTGCGTTAATACGGTGTACATGTCTTCGAAAGTTAAAATGGTTGCGCCAATGACTCGTCGTAAGTGATACTTAACCGACTTAACTCCAGCCTCCCAAAGGCCTCCAAGGTGTGGGGAAGATGGTGGGATAAAATGCCAAGTAACGTTGTCCCTTGCAAGTGAAGCAGCTACGGTCTCGTTGAAAGCTTCTGAGATAACTAGTCGGTGCATCTGGTTGAGGCATCGACGGGCACCTTGGAAATTAGTTCCATTGTCCGAGTACACATTTGAACAAAACCCGCGTCGGGAAACGAATCGGCGAAAGGCGGCTAGAAATGCGTCTGAAGTGAGGTCACTCACTAACTCCAGATGTATAGCCTTTGTGGCCATACACACGAATAAACAAATGTACGCCTTTAACGTTTTTGGATTACGGCCTCTGGAGAGCTTTATGCAGAATGGCCCGGCATAGTCACAACCAGCATTTGAAAATGGACGACTTGGCGATATTCGTTGCAAGGGTAGATCACCCATTAGCTGCGATGTAGTAGCCTTTCGCAACTTGAAGCATGTAGTGCACTTGAACACTATCTGCCTGATTAAATTTCGAGAGCCCAGGATCCAGAACTGTTGTCGTACGATGGCAAACGTTGCGGAGACTCCAGGATGCAAATTAGCCTGGTGAATATCTTCTACAATAAGATAAAAAAAGTTAGTATTTGGAAGAATATAAGGGTGTTTAATATTATAGGATATGTTCGCGTTTTTAATTCTTCCTCCAACTCTAAGAAGGCCACGATTGTCGAGAAAGGGAGTATATCTTAGTAGTTTGGACTTCAGAGGCAATTGATTGTTTGTTTTAAGGGTACGAATATCTTCACTGAATGATTTTAGCTGCACGGATTTGATGAGGGTTGTTTTAGCAATAAGTAGTTCTCGAGTTGTAAGATAAGAGGTACGACGGTTGGGTTGTTCACTCAGATAATTAAAGATAAACCGAATTACATAAGCGAGAATGCGTTGCATGCGCAACCACGACGAAGTTTTGTTTATTATGTGATCGATAACATCCAAATTACTAGGTTCGGTTAGAAGAACTTGGCGAGGGCATGGTTTCATTTCACGCAGAAGGTCATCGTCGTCCAATTGACGTGGTTTGAAGTTAGATTTAGGCCATGTGTGCTCGTCACGCAATAGAAATGGTGGACCCGTCCACCAGAGATGATGATTTGGAAGATCCGATGGAAGCACACCGCGTGAGGCACAATCTGCTGGATTCGACTCTGTTGAAATGTGACGCCAGCCACTGCTTGGAATGATGTCCAGTATAGCTGCTGTCCTGTTGGCGACGAACGTAGTCCAGCGACGAGGAGGTGATGACAACCAATGTAACACGATCTCCGAATCGCACCACGCTACGGTTTTTGTGAACTGACATGACAATGACGATCTCACGAGACTGAATAACCGAGTTAACAGTAAAGCTCCACACAGCTCTAGACGGGGAATCGAAACAGGTTTTAATGGGGCAACCTTGGTCTTTGCTGCGACAATTGTAATTTTGTAGCTTCCTTCAGCGAGTTTACAGCGAGTATATAGGACAGCACCATAAGCGAGAGTTTAGGCATCGCAGAACCCATGAAGCTCAACCTCGTCGGACGAAACTGTCAACAAGTATCTAGGTACTCGAATCTGCTCAAAACACGTAAGCTCTTTCCTGTATCTATCCCAACGATCAGCTAAGTCTGAAGGCAACGGGTCATCCCAGCCAAGGTTCAAGTTTGAAGACCAAAGTTCCTGAAATAACATTTTGAAGAGGACAACAGATGGTGCTAGCAATCCTAATGGGTCGAATATGCGCGATACTTACGACAACAACGAGCGCCGAGTTAATGAAATGGATGGAACAGACTTCGACATGCGAACCGCGTATTCATCATTGGCAGGATTCCAATGCATTCCGAGCAATTTGACATACGAGTTTGTGCGGTCTGTATCGTAAAACGAGTATTCACAGTCTTCAGTTGGCAGAGTCGCAAGAAGGGGCCAACAATTTGAGCTCCATTTTCGCAGCTCGAGTTTGGCCATGGACAGAAGATTAACTAGCTCTGCTTGTAATTCGATGAGTTGTTTTGTTGAGTTTGCCCCAGTCATTACGTCGTCCACATAGACGTCTTCCGATAGAACACGGGTTGCGTTGGGGTAGTCCAGTTTATAATCCTCAGAAAGTTGTTGCAACACGCGAACTGACAAAAATGGAGCTGAAGCTGTACCATACGTCACAGTACGCAACCGGTAGTGTTCAATTTCCTTAGACGGAGAGTCGCGCCAAACAATACGTTGGTACTCACAATCAGCATCGTCGATCCAAATTTGACGGAACATTTTAACCACGTCGGCAGTAAATACGAAAGGATGCTGTCGAAACCGTAAGCAAACACCAACTAAATCCCGTTGAATGGGAGGGCCTATTAGCAAGGTGGTGTTTAACGATTTTCCAGTGGAGTCCTTAGCAGAACCATCAAAAACAACACGCAATTTTGTCGACGAACTTTCCGGCTTCATAACGGCGTGATGGGGAAGATAAAAACATTTGCCACTAGGAACTTCAATTTCATCACGAGGCACCCGAGTCATGTGTGTGAAGGAGTCACAGCCAACGACCTCGTAATTAAATGCTCTACAACTATTAACAGGTTGTCAACCTTCGGCTGTGCCTCGATATCCGATCCTCTCACATTCGGCTACATTGCATAGAAATGCATAACACTTGACTTGCTTGTGTATTCATAGAGTGCATTGTACTCGGAACAATATGATTCCCAACGGCAGGCCACTGCCAGCCGACAGAAGTAATAAGGGATCATATTGCTTTGACTGCATGCGCGCTGTTTATGTCACAGAAATAGTCTTTGGGTATGAGCATTTGTTTATGATATAGGTCATTGGCGCTCACCCAAAAGAATGTGATGATGAAGCATTTTAATCGGATATCGAAATGTAGTCGATTGTTCGATAGCCAGAAATGGAGCTTAATAAATTTGTATAAATAGGGAATGAATTTACTAATAAAAGGTCATTAGTGATCGTGGACTCGATCGAACATACTCTCTGGTTTTTGTTGAAATAAGGCATTGAGCCGAAGACAATTCCTGGGTAAGTTCCAAGTTGTTTCCACTACCATCCCTCGACTTTGCAGTTAGTGCGAAAGAGGTTTGAGCCTACAGCAGTGAATGCTTGGCGATTTGGTAGTTTGGAAACTAAGAGAACTTTACATGGCGATCTTGCCAGGAGTTGTTCGATAGAGTGCCAGGAGAATTCTAAATCAACAGAAGCAGGAGCCAGAGAGAGTGTTTCATAAGACAAAGTTAAAGTCTTTTCCGCGCATACTAGTAAAAAAGTAGTAGAACAAGTCAGAGTCTTTTAAAGCTGTTCAAAGTAGTTTTTTTTAAATATAATATATTATAAATAAAGCAAAAATGTCTAACGAACTCGAAGTCGTATACCTAATGGTAACGGGACATGGTAGAAGGATTGGCGTCTTAATGAAGAAGTACACGGTACTAAAGAAGCTGATGATCGCTTATTGCGAGCGCAGACGTCTTCCCATGTATGCCGTTAAATTTAAATACAATGGACGCATAATCAAAGAATACGACACCCCGAATTCACTGGAAATGGACCAGGATAGTACTATCAGAGTCCACCTAGAACAGGCGGAGGGTGGCTCACATTCACGTTAAAAATATATTACAAAACAATTCCGCTAAATAAATTTAACAAGAACTCAGAACGAACCACAACGACAAAACTATTGGCCCGTGTCCTCTGTACATACAAGAGTACAGAAGGCACGTACATAAACATAAAAACACACCAACAAAGATGACTACAGTTAAACACAAATTACAAAAACCAAACAACATCATGAGGGCGATCAAAACAAGCAGCACAATCAACGTTCTAAATTTTTACCGAACACTACATTGCTTCCATCGTACAGAGTTCCACAGGAAAAAGCGGATTTGTCTCCAAATTTATTTAATTATGTACTACAGTACTACTATTACTACATTTAAAATTAGTTATTTTAGAAAATAGTATATTTTTTTTTATGTTAACGAAAAGAAAAACAAACGAAACATTGCAAAATTATCAAAGATGAAAAATTTCCATTACCTATTACATATATATATATATTGTCACACAGTACGTTTTCAAGGTTTCTATCAATATCGGGTCTAACATATTCAAAATGCTTTGCGCATCTTGACGATCTTATAGTATTCAAAAAAAAAAAAAGTAAAAATTTAGAACACCACAATAAAAATTTAATTGAAGTATTCGAAAGATTGAGAGAAGTAAATCTCAAACTACATCCAAGTAAATGTGCTTTCCTTAGAAAAGAAGTTTTATATCTAGGTCATATAATATCAGACAAAGGTATTATACCAGATCCATCAAAATCCATAGTAATGAAAAACTATCCAATCCCACAAAATGCAGACGAAGTAAGGAGATTTGTAGCATTTGCTAACTACTATAGAAAGTTCATACCAAATTTTGCAACACTAGCAATTCCTTTAAACCGTTTATTAAGAAAGAACGTAGAATTTAAATTTTCCGAAGATTGCAGTACCTCATTTAACTTGCTAAAAGAATTCCTAATAAGCCCAAATATTTTACAGTTTCCAAATTTTGAAAAAGAATTTATACTCCGAACAGACGCCTCGGGATTTGCCTTAGGTGCTGTTATATCAAATTTTGATGATAAACCCATCGCATACGCAAGTAAATCATTAAATAAAGCCGAAAAGAATTACAGCACTATAGAAAAAGAATTGCTCGCTATAGTATGGGCAGTAAAACATTTCAGACCTTATCTTTTCGGAAGACGTTTCAAAATACTAACGGACCATAGACCACTAGTATATCTGTTCTCACTAAAAGAACCTTCAAGTAGATTAACGAAATTTAGGCTAATATTAGAGGAATATAACTTTACTGTGGAGTATTCACCAGGCAAAGACAACTGCACTGCGGATGCACTAAGTAGAATACAACTAAAGTCAGAGGACTTACAGAATTTATTTGTGTGTGTCACAACAAGAGCACTAGCTAGAAACTCAAATTTAGAAGAAGAAAACCCAACAACAAGTAAATTAGAGAAAGAAAAAATCATAAGTGAACTTCTTAAACCGCCAGAAAAGGGGCTAAAAATAGTCGAGTTGAAAATATTAAATAGCTTCAAAGATGAAGACAAAGATTACAGTTTATTAAAAGGTACCAGAGTTATAAGTCCAAACCTCATTGTAGGATACATTCCAGGGAATAATTGTTTGATATTAAATAGGTCAAAGATAAGCACTATTACCCGATCAGCATCATTTGACAAAATGTTGTTGAGGGACGTGCAAACTATCAAAGAACCATTTTTAAATAGTAAAAGGGAATCCAGAAAAAGCACTACTGCCCGATCGGCATCATTTGACAAAATGTTGTTGAGGGACGTGCAAAATAACGGTGAACCATTATTAAATAATGAAGAGGAATCCAAGAATAGCACTATTGCTCGATCGGCATCATTTGACTAAATGTTGCTAAGGGACGTGCGTTCAATTTGCGGACCTCTATCAATTAAAGATATTTATATAACTAAAGAAGAGTTAGGTAAACTCTCAGACGGCCGTCGTAAAGAGAAATTATATATATTAAAGAAAAAGATAGAAGAATTATTCAAAGGAAATAAAATAAAAGTGCACATAATTGAAGATAAAATAAAAGTAACGGACCCTGGAAAACAAAAACTTATACTCAATGATTACCACATGTTACCGACAAGTGGACATGCCGGAATAAATCGCATGTTGCGGAATATTAAGAAAAAATATTTTTGGACAGGAATGCAAAACGATGTGACGACATACGTTAAGCACTGCCCAATGTGTCAGCGAAACAAACACATACAACCAAAAAATCAACCGATGACTATTACTACAACAGCAGAAACATGCTTCGACAAAATATATCTTGATCTAGTTGGACCTCTTGACGAGACGGAAGATGGGTCAAAATATATATTAACACTACAAGACGAACTTACGAAGTTTACAGAAGCCATTGCTTTACCAAATAAAGAAGCTAATACGGTAGCTAAAGGACTTGTAGAAGGCTTTATCCTAAAGTATGGAGTCCCTGCTACCATAGCATCTGACCAAGGTACAGAATTTATAAATAGAGTTTTCAAAGATCTATGTAAGTTATTAAAGATAGAACAATTGCAATCTACCGCTTATCACCATGAAAGCATTGGAGCACTAGAAAATTCTCATAAAGTTTTAGGAGCATACCTTAGGAGTTATGTAGAAGAAAAACATACAGATTGGAACAACTGGTTGCCATACTATGTTTTCTGTTACAACACTTCAGTACATTCAGAAACAGAATTCACCCCATTTGAATTAGTATTTGGAAGACAATGTAACTTGCCTTCAAATCTTACAAAGAAAGTTGAACCAGTGTACAACTACGAAGACTATGTGCTAGACTTAAAACACAGACTACAAATTGCTCATAAGGATGCTAGGGATACTTTAATACAAAAGAAAATTTCTAGGAAAGATAGGTACGATTCTGATAGAAAAGCAAAAACTCATGATTACAACGTAGGTAGCTTAGTCTTGTTAAGAAACGAAAGCAGAAAGAAGTTAGATCCAATATATATAGGACCATATGAAGTCTTATCACAGGAAGGAGTAAATTGCGAAATTAAATGTGAAAATAAGAAAGTAATTGTTCACAAGAACAGATTGAAACCATTTTATATATATATGTTACTATTATAATTTGTAAACTTATACATTTGCGAAGTTCAGAAAGAAGATTTGAAGATAAGAATTGATTGTTAACAAAAACAGATAAAAACGATTTTATGTACGAATATTATTGTATAATTTGTGAAATTGTGAAAGAAAATGTAGAAATAAGAAATTGATTTAATGGATGTTATTGTGTTATTTGTGAAATTGTGAAAAAAAGTAAAAATAAGAAATTGATTGAATGTATGTTATTGTATAATTTGTGAAATAAATGTGAATTGATAAATAGGTTAAAACCACTTAAGGCATATATACTAGTATTGTAAATTAAAAAAAAAAAAAGAAGAGAGAGAAATATATACATATTGTCAAACCGAATGTTGAAATATATACATATTGTCAAACCGAATGTTCTGATATAAAAGTAATTGAAAAGTAATTCTAAGAATAGAATTAATATCACCTATAAGAAAATATCACTAATTATAAGAAAATCAATGGCCATTGATCTAGATATAGTACCCGTTGATATAACATAAATTCTAAACTAAATATAGTACCCATTGATCTAAATATAGTACCCATTGATCTAGATATAGTACCCGTTGATATAACATAAATTCTAAACTAAATATAGTACCCATTGATCTAAGTATAGTAATCTAAAAAAAAAAAAAGGTTTAGAAATACATTAAATTTAAAAAAAAAAAAAAAAAATATACTGTAAGACATATTAAATAAAATAGAAACAAACGAATATATGTACCAAATACTGAATAACAAGCAATGAAAATGTAAATATCCCAAATGATATCAAACACTGACTAATATGTAATGAGAAAGAGACTAAGCAAAATATAATAACTAATGTAAATATCACAAATATTAACTAAAAGTAAACATCCAGAAATAGCCACAATGTTCAATCCAATATGATAAAAGAAAAATTTTTTTTTTGGTTTCATACTCCCGTATTTGTAAAAGAGTCGTGGAAAAGTGGAAATCAACACTCTTGTCTTGATTTCTTCTTTTTCCCCAGGAAGGGTGGTGTGAAGGAGTCACAGCCAACGACCTCGTAATTAAATGCTCTACAACTATTAACAGGTTGTCAACCTTCGGCTGTGCCTCGATATCCGATCCTCTCACATTCGGCTACATTGCATAGAAATGCATAACACTTGACTTGCTTGTGTATTCATAGAGTGCATTGTACTCGGAACAATATGATTCCCAACGGCAGGCCACTGCCAGCCGACAGAAGTAATAAGGGATCATATTGCTTTGACTGCATGCGCGCTGTTTATGTCACAGAAATAGTCTTTGGGTATGAGCATTTGTTTATGATATAGGTCATTGGCGCTCACCCAAAAGAATGTGATGATGAAGCATTTTAATCGGATATCGAAATGTAGTCGATTGTTCGATAGCCAGAAATGGAGCTTAATAAATTTGTATAAATAGGGAATGAATTTACTAATAAAAGGTCATTAGTGATCGTGGACTCGATCGAACATACTCTCTGGTTTTTGTTGAAATAAGGCATTGAGCCGAAGACAATTCCTGGGTAAGTTCCAAGTTGTTTCCACTACCATCCCTCGACTTTGCAGTTAGTGCGAAAGAGGTTTGAGCCTACAGCAGTGAATGCTTGGCGATTTGGTAGTTTGGAAACTAAGAGAACTTTACATGTGACCTAACTGTATGTATTCTCGCATGAAGTCGGAATATAAGTGCAACAATTCGAAATTCTGAACAAAACGACGTTCCATTGCAACTAACCGAGATATAGCGAGAGGGAGAGTATTTGTGAACGATGGATTTGGAGTTTTAAATGGAAGCTGAACAACATACTTCCTGTCAGGAGACCGAGAAAAGGTCTGTCGAAAATGTTCCTCAGCCTGGTCAGCCACAATTGAGTCGGTTGTTGGATGAACCTCCTCAATGTCCCAGAAGCGTTGTAGCAGAGCGTCAGTGTCAAGCACTGCATGAAACGAAGAAAAATGGTTCAATTCGTTTGGTTCAAAAAATTGTCCAGTTATTATCCACCCAAACGATGTGTTTTGTTGCGATCGGGCATCCACTATGACCTCGAAGTTGTCCGTCTTTGATGGTGCTCCACAGTTTGTCACCACCGAGAAGGATATCGATTGGAGCGGCGACGTGAAAATTTGGATCAGCGAGTTCAAGACTTCGAATATGAGACCAGGACGAAATATCAATTGATCTAGTTGGTAACCTTGAAGTTAATTTATCGAGTACGAAGGCATCAACGAATAATTGAAACGAATTGATTCGAGAACGAAGCTGTAATGAGATGACGCCTTTAGTGTATCCAACTTCAGTCGACGATAACCCGACGATAGGAATTCTTGAATGTTTACGTTGATAACCGAGTCTTTGAGCGAAGGATTCAGTAATGAATGTAGATTGTGACCCGGAATCTAGTAGCACACGACAGTCTATAAGATTTCCCTGAATATCTTGAATTTTAGCTAAGATAGTTGGTAACAAAGTTGATTTGCACCAGGCACGAAGCGTGACATTTTCGTTTGCGGAAGCACTCAAAATAAAACCAAAATTTTGAGATTCAAATGAGACCCGCACTCCTTTCCATGCCTTTTGGCGGCTTTCGAAAAATTGTTCATGTCATTAAATCCACCACTTTTCCAAACACTTTTTTCATTGCTAATAAGGCAAGGCCAACAATATTTTCTTTTTGTTTTCATACATCCTGTTAGCCACGGAAAACTTTCACAAGTTTGTATTGAAAGATTTGGAGTACACCGCTTTGTAACGGTGTTTATATTTAAGGATGGTTTCGGTCTGCAAACATCTATTATTACTTTTTTTTCTTCGAACGACCTAGCCGAGAATGGTTAATGGAAAAAACTTTCTATTACACAATTACACGGATTCATATTTAATCAGGAAATATTAGTTTAAATCCTTATAAGCCACCCACAGCCACGAAAATAGTTTAAAAGCCACAAACTTCAAAACCAATGAACTCTTTGTTTTCTGATAGTGAAAAAACTGACCTAGTCAATAAAATGAGTAGGTAGTACTCCCCTTTTTTCATGAAATCAATCTCATCAACAGTGAACTGTTAAGAACAAGAAACAACTCATATTCATCTTTGTTTTCTCTCTATCTCCTGTTTTATGTCATGGCATTTTCGTAATGCATTCACTCAACTCATTCCTCACTCGTTGGTCCAAAGGCAAGAAACCTAAAAAAATGTGTTCCACTTTGGGTTGAGATCTGAGTTAATAAAGCAAAATAATGGAATGCCTAGCCATTGCGCATTATGAGTTTTTTTTTGCAAAGCGTTTTAGCTTATCAACATTTATGAGTGATGTTGTGTACTTTCTGTTGGTGTGGGTATTTTGAGATTGAGCATTGTATATATAAACTATAGTAATTTTACTGGACACCTTTTTTCATCTCCTGCATTGATCGTTAGGTGGCGCAACATCGCGTGGGGAAGCGCGAATCAGCTGATGTGGAATGTTTATTTTTAGCGTGCGTAAGAAAGAAAAAAATATATATTTGTATATATTTGTTTCCTGCTCATACGCATATAATTTTCCTCCTCTTCAAATACAGTCTTGTGGAAGAATTGAGAATTTATATACAATGGATTGAGCTAAGAAAAGAAAACAATTTAAGAGAATGCATATGTGTTACGCATTTAAGTCACTTTGTACATTCGTAAAAATAATGCAAGGATGTTGAGCATTCTCTGTTGGTTTGCTGTGGGGGTATTTTAAGTTGTATGTAATTAGCATGATTTTTTTTATGTAGTTATTTTGGTAAAATATTATAATGTTCTCAGAATGATGTTGACATTTATTTAACGAGATAGATTGGATAAGAACAGACTGGTATAGTATAATATCAAAAGTATAATAGAATACGTTTTGGAATTTTAAATTTAATTTTTGCAGGCTACCTAAGATTTTTTGAAATTCGTTAACGGAAGCACTCATTCCACTCAATATATGGACGCTTCGTCACTGATTTGCACAGACTAAAATCAAGCGAGTGATTATTTACGAGTGGAGCGATCGAGTTGGATTGAGCATGGTTAGATGATACTGAAGATTGGAACTGGTTCGAGGAACCCGACGACGGAGACGTTTGAGCTTGCGTTACTGCATCTTCAGAATGAACAAGCGAATGATGGCGTGATTTGCACACCCGACAACGAAATGAAGAGCGACATAGTTTTGATGAATGGCCAGCTCGGAGACAATTAAAACAAAGTGAACTTGTCTTGGCGAAATTTCGACGAGAGTTAACATCTAACGCGAGGAACTTTGTACACTGAGCCAGGACATGACTATCTTGACACATTGTGCATTGAGACTTCAGATTTGAATTCGAAGGTCCAGCTAGATGAGCGCGAATGTTGTTTTTTTGTTTTGTACGCGTCGTACCCGAACGACTAGCAACCGATTGACATGCCTCCAGAGCATCGCACCGCTGTTCTAAAAATTCTATAAATTCCGATATAGAGCTTCCTTCAAGAGAGCCTATGTGTTCTGCCCAGGCTTGTTTGGTTTCTGCATCGAGTTTGTTTAATAATAAATAAATAAGCCAAGGGTCGCGACCCGAATTCCCTAAGGCATTAAGACCACGCACGACTTCATCTGCCCCGTCCGATATTTTAAAAAGTTTCAATAAATGATTGCGCAATTAGCTGGCTTCGATCGTAGCGCCTTTCTGAGCGCTCCCAGGCTTCTGGGTAATTGGCATCATTGACTTGTAAATGTTTTGTGAGATTTGCGGCGTCATTGCGCAAATAAGATTTGAGATAATAAAATTTATGGGTTGGACTTCGGTTTGCTCTTGTGTCGACTGAACCGAGAAAAATGTCCCGAAATGACGGCCAATCCTTATAATCCCCACTAAATGGCGGTACGACGACTTTCGGAAGTTTGGACACGTGATCACCCGATGAATGCGGAGACGAATTGGTTTTTTCGAAAAAAGCTGATTGCTGATCAGCTAACCGATCTAACGCTGTAGAGTGGTCGATAGCGTCACCTACACTTTTTGTTTTATCGCGAATTGCCTTAGTTAGCCCGGCATTGGCACGAAAATATTTTAACTCATATTCGGAAAAGTCACTCTCGAGTTCATTAGCTTCTTGCTCATCTACCACCTGTTCAAGCAGTTCGTTGTGAAGGCACGAAAATTCAGACCATGTGGTCTCGAGTTTATTTAACCGAATCTCCAGCATTTCAATTGGTGTAGATTCGTCTATTGTTGCTACAAATACTGACGCACGAGTTAAGCGCCCTTTAGCATGACCGCACTTTGATTTTAATACACCTGCCATTGCAGTTATTGTACAAGGTGATAAAGTTGATTTAGTTAGAGAGCAAGCGTTTACGGTAGAAAGCCGATGACGTTAATTCAGTTAGAGAACAAGCGTTTACGGTAGAACGCCGATGCCGTTAAGTCAGTTAGAGAACAAGCAGACACACAAGTGTTGTACCAAGGAGGGGCGTCTGCCTAGCAGTTATATATTTTCGATTTTTAATAAAACATATAAATACTCTAGGTCGCAAACAAGCAGCAGATTCAGTCTACTTACGCAACTGTACGTACTTCAATACCCTTTTTAACCTTTTTTTTCTTTTACGTATATTTTCTCTTACGAAAGTTTATTGGCTTTTAGAAATAGGTATTCACGAATGTTCTTTTTTGCATTCGGTTTTGAAGGACCAGATGTTCCTTACTCCACGTGGACTGTATAATAATTGTAATTTACTTTGTACTTGATGCGATATGCACTACCGGTATCTAAAAACTGTAATAATGACCGATGATAAGTAAAACGCTTGTACAGTTTCATTTACTACATTAGTTTATTTGCTGGTGAGTTGCGATTGCGACCGTTCTATTTTAAATACATGGTTTGACTGAATGAAACAGAATGTGACAAGCGAAAGAGAGATTAAAGAGAATTCAGTAATTGAGCAAAAATTAGTCTAGGGTATGTGGACAGTGTTTGTCAGTTGAGCAACTTGAGCAAATTGAATATAATTGAATGGACTTATGGTCAAATATTACTAGTTGTTTCTGAACACTAAGCAAAGTCATAGAAGAAAGAAATCTAATCCCAAATCATCAGTTTGGATTTAGAAATAAACATTCCACGATAGACCAAGTTCATAGAATAACGGATGCAGTTGAAAAAGCATTAGAAGAAAAACAAGTATGTTCGGCTATATTTTTAGATGTTGCTCAAGCATTCGACAAGGTATGGCATGAGGGGCTAGAGTACAAACTGCAAAGGGACCTACCCAGGCAGTACTACGAAATACTAAAATCTTATATCTCAAACCGGCTCTTCAGAGTACGGTATGATCAAGAATATTCAAAGCTATTTAATATACAAGCCGGTGTTCCACAAGGAAGCGTCCTAGGACCTACCCTGTATTTGCTATATACAAGGGATATTCCAGTGGATAACAACACCATTATGGCTACTTTTGCAGATGATACCGCAATTTTGGCATCCAGTAAGTGCGTCGTCAAGGCTGCTGAGAAATTGCAAAATGCCGTCGACACCGTTAGTGATTGGACCAAAAAATGGCGTATCAAGCTCAATGAAGCTAAATCTGCACATATAAACTTTACAAATAAAAAGTTAAGCTACGTTCAAATATTCATCAACAATCAAACTGTACCTTACGCCAATACGGCCAAATACCTTGGGATGAATTTGGATGCAAAGCTAAAATGGAAAGAGCATATCAAAAAGAAAAGGGAAGAGCTCAACTTGAAATATAGAAAAATGTACTGGTTACTCGGTAGAAATTCGGACTTATCTGTCGAAAATAAAATAAGGCTTTATAAACAAGTACTTAAACCTGTTTGGACCTATGGAATCCAATTATGGGGCTGTACAAAGAAACCAAATACTGAAATCATCCAAAAGTTCCAAAACAAAGTCCTTCGTGGAATAGTAAATGCACCATGGTATATAAGAAATAGCGATTTACATCGTGACCTACAAATAGAAACGGTTACAGAAGTTACAAGAAAACATGCTGTATCACACAATCAGCGACTGCATAGTCATATCAACTCTAAAATGGAGTCAGTATTAAATACGAGAGGCAATGTTCGGAGATTAAGAAGAACCAAGCCACTCGAGCTAATGGCCTAAAAGTCATGGGAAGCATTAAAAGTTTAAGCTTCCCTTAAAGCGATAATATTATTGAGAAAGAAAAATCTGTTGTCGATCGTTCATAGATTGGTTCTGATAACGAGAAGTTTTTAGTGGGTAAGAATCCAACACTACTTGGTATCGAATACTGCTAAGTGTATTTTGAAGATTTACTCCTGACAAAAAAAAAAAAAAAAAAACAAACAAACCTTCTTTCAGCACCAGTCTATTGTTTTCTTTCAGCACGTTAATCTTTTAGTATCACACCAGGTTCAGATGCATACCATAATTTTCAGCCGCATGGAGATTCTGTTGGCCAAAATGAAAATTTTAATTTTTTTAATTTCAAACACGAATGACAAATGCACGACAACCGACTGTTTGGCAGGAAAAAAGAAAAAAAACTGTTTTGATTTTCTTGAAACAATATGGAAATGATGTCAATACCAACCAATGTGTGTGACAGAGAAAGAAAACAGTCGCTTTATTCGCACGAAGTTTCAACAGTTCGTGTTGATTCATTTTTGGGATACACCCCTTCAGCTGCCCCCACTTACTTCTTCACCATCAAACTGTTCAACAAATCGACCAGTATGAACACGGACTAAAGGTGAATTCACATGAGTGCGACCAACGAACGACGAATAAATCAAGAAATGTGATTTTAAGTACCTTACAATCATAAATTCCTCACGAATTTTTTAGGAAACGATGGAAATATAGTTCATACTTATTTTTAGATGGATAAACTCTTCTTTTTGTGCCTAAAATTAGAGCAATAGAGAAAAGAAATTTATTCGTTAAGAATAAATTTTATTCGTAACGAATAAATTTATTTTCTCTATTCCCAAAAGCTTAGGCACAAAAAAAAGAGTTTGTTTACCAAAAAGTAAGTATGAACTATATTGCCATCGTTTCCTAAAAAATTCGTGAGGAATTTATGATTGTAAGGTACTTAAAATCACATTTCTTGATTTATTCGTCGTTCGTTGGTCGCGCTCATGTGAATTGCCCTTAATAGTAGTATTTTTTTCTGCTAGTTTTCAGTGCTACCACACCGAATAAATCAATTAATCAAAATGTGAATTTTGTTTGAATATGATTGATTGTTGTTTTAAAATATTATACATTAGAATCGAGAACAATAAATAAAAAAGACTTTTGTTTAGTTTCAGAGACTTTTTATTAACAATGTTTCTTAAAAATATGTTTTGTAAGAGAAATTATTTTTCCGTGAAAAAGAAAACCAATTTTTAGTCGAGGGAAATTTTTTTAACCAACGCAGAAATCTTGGTTAAAATAATTGTTTTAACGCAATTCACACAGCAAATGGCTAAATTTGATAACACCTAAAACAAGATGTCAAGTTTTAATCGTGGTAGAAGTTTTAAAGCAAATTTTAACGCAATTCACACACGGCCTAAGATATAGATCCAATGTCGATTTCTAGTGGTACACAAAATCACTTTCAAAAGTGCTTTTTAGCTCGAAATACGTTCCATGTAGGCACTGATGTATTAGATATGGACTGCTAGTGAAACGTCATATCCATACAAAACCCTAAAAACAAAGCGGTCTCCGCGACACTTCGCCACTGAAAGGATATTGGCAAAATAATCGTGATTTTCCGCTATGGACATCTATCGTTTTCCGAGAAGTAACGGGAAAAATACCAATTAACAACATTTTGATTCAAACAAAAGAAATGAAAAGGAAGCAACCACTTTATCGATTTACAATATATTCATGTATTAAAGATGTATAATAATTAAGTCTTAACGAACTGCTGCTTTCGATCCACCTCTGTTATGAGTCTGTCTTGGGCCACAGGGGCAAAGATTGGTAGGATAAATGGCGGAGGCATGCTCGTTCTTGCTCGGCTAAGCTCGAAGGATTGTGGGGGTGGGGTTTGCCATTTATCACCAACCATGACTCATAAAACAAAAAAATCATGCCATGTATAGAAACTACAGAAAAAGGACAGAGGAATAGGATAGGGTATAGGAATGAATGGTCAGGATAAGGAGAAGGAGAAGGATAGGTAAGTACAAAACTAGGTACCTATGCCACTGCCTCAGTGAGAGAACGGGATTATATGTTGGTATGTAAATGAACGCCTTACATTACTCTATACTAATTCTAACTCCTATTACTATTTAATGTTACTTCCCACTTTTCGTGAAAGTAAGTATCTTAACCTAACCTATATCTATCATTATTTTTAACCATATATCATTCTTTACTAGTAAGAACATCTATATAGAAGTAAAACAATTATATGTGTTACCTTCTTTTCACACCATTTAAAAAAAATCCCATTATCTCACCCAGACAGCGGTTCGTCGAGACCTCAAGGTTTTGCCCGATGTTAATGGCAATGACCTGGCCGCCCCTCCCTTTGTACATTGCGTACAACCTGTGTCATCATTCTGGCCATTCTGTTGAACAATGACCCCTTTGCTCGTCATTGATCGCAATCCTGGAACTCACATCAGTACGTCTGTCAAATAGGGTTTGTACCCTCTGGTCTTAAGTCGTCATATTGTCTATCAGCATGATTGCCTCCTCATCCGTCGGCCTAGTCAAGCCAACCCCACACCTAAATGGTCAACTTAGCCTTCCATATTTTTCTTTTTTTTTTTTTTTTCTTAATTAAAAACTATCAAATTCAGTTTCACTATTATTATTATCTCTCTTTATAGTAGCAACTCTAGTACATATTATCCTTTAAAAATCATGTAAGTTACGTTAGACATAAGATTTGATTATGGTGCTGATTTAATAACCAAAAAAAAGGAAACTATGTAACTTTCAATTTAAAATTCAAACAAAAAAAAGTTTTCTTTACCCAATATATGTGCATATATGTATTTTCTTATGCAATATCCATATTCATTCGAAATTCTCTTTTAATTCAAAAAAATCAATAAAAAAAACTCACCTGGATCTTATCCCTCGGTGTCCTGCCGGCAGCACGATGAAGGAATACACCAGACACCAATTTTGGGTGTTATAGTTACACTATTTAGCTCTTTGCGGGAATATGGACACCAATACATTCACATATATATATATATAAAAATTATGTGTTCCAAGAAGGAAACACCTCTCTCACTTAATTCAATATGTCTTTACTCTAATTTATCCTTTCCTTTTTTTTTTCTTTTTTTTTTTTTTTTAAATTCAAAAACAACACTTGCACCGCGAGTCAAAGAAAAATTAATAAAAAAATTAAATTCGAATATACTGGATATTGGTGGTGCACTGGTATTCAGTTAGTACACACACTTATGGAGTCCCTTAGAGCACCCTGTCGGTCAGTTCTGCCGCTTATTTCCTCCTTGGCAAAAAAACCCTTTGTCTTCTTTCGTTTAAAAAAACCACCGAGTATCCCCTGGATAAAGGTCTAAGCCACCTGGTTTATTTTATCCTTCTCCAATTTGTTATATATATATATGTATATATTCATATATGCGTCTATTCGGAAAATCGTTCGGTTAAATCTATTATCTATTTCTTTCGGCACTTTCGTACAACTCACCTAGCAAATGATAAATCGCCGTATACGTTCTACCTTCACATCTACCTATGGCTCAATCCTCTGAGTTTTCGGCTTTCGCTTCTTCACTTCGCCGAAAGAAAATCACAACCTTCACCTAGGTCTTTAAACAACCTGTGAATACTCGTTTTTCTTTTTTTTTTCTTCTAATTTTGTAATTGGGGCGATGCCTATAGTGTGTATAAAAAACTTGTTCTTAATTCCTTGGTATATATATTTATATATATATATTTCTAAATCTTCCTGTATCACTCACCTTTTGCATAAATTCCTAATTTTTTTTTTTAAAAATTGTTATGAGTAACCGTCTTGTCCTGGTGTACTTGTATTATCACTCAGTTATTATTCAACTGTAACGATTCACTCACTATTGTTATATTGCCTTGCACTTGTGCTTTTGCCTTGAACTTCAATTTTTAAATGTTCGTTGCTATTCAAAATTTACTTTTGTCAGGCCGTTGGCCTTTGGCCTACATTTCATATTTCCCCTTCTTGCACTTCGGGTATGCTAGTTTAGATCCGCAAGCTTCTTTACTTTCCGTTTTACTTACAGTGTCTTATTGTCATACTTTTTATTTCATCTGTGTAATGCACTATCACTTGTCTAATTCTTAGTACCTGTATTAATCTTATTTAGTTGCTATTACTAACACCTACCTATCTACTCTACATCGCACTTCCCCATATAACTAATTTTTCTAACGCCTAATTTTATGTTGCAGCTTTCATCCCTATCTTTTTTTTTCTCCAAAAGCTTCGTCATTTAATTGAATATTAACGACTAAAACTGGTCGACTCTCGATCGCTTTTAGCAACTTACTTCTTGAGCGAATTAGTTGACAAGAGAGCTTTTCGCCTTAAGAGCTTTCGCTGACGGTTCTCTTACAACTTGTCAATTTCATTACCTGTCAAAAGTGTAAATTTATTTTTGCGCGTCGTTCGAATTCTTTCTCTACTTTGAATTATTTTTCCTTTTACCTCACTTTATTAGTTTAAAAGTGGATAAAACTATTGGGTTTTTAGTTTCGATTTCTCGTGGATAACCTGCATAAAAGGGAATACACTTACTCGGCGTTTTCGGTCTCTGTTCGTCGGTATACGTCGGTCGCTTGTGAGTTAATTGCTATTTCAGTGTATTTTGTTCAATTCTATTCATTTTTCTGTTTATTTTCGTTTTTCAGTATTTTATGAACTAAAGAATAAAAAAAATTGTTGGATACTCATCCCCTGTTGTTACCAGAGTAGTGCCAGATGAGTGGAAGTTACAAGGAATCATCATTACATGAGTTCATTCACCCCATGTAATGACTCTTTCGCCTTGTTGAGGTAGGTCAGTACTTTGTACTTAAATAAGATTTGTATTTGCCCTTTTTTTTTTCTTTTTCATTTTCATGTTACTACATGGACTTTTATTGTTGGTCATGATGTGAGCTGTAACAATGTTGGCTTATGAACTTCGTTGTCAGTGAGGCGATTCTTAGTCTCAGAATAAGTAATATGTAAGCGGTCTTTTGTACATACGTTTATGTTTATATTTCATATCATGAATATAATTTCAGTTTGATAATTCGTGCGTTTCCCTACGTAACAAACACGACGGCAGTTTTCAAATGGTCGTGAGAAAACTGGTCTCGAGCCACACGTTCGTGACGTGTGGCTCGTCCACTCCCTGAGTTGTCGTTTTACGCCGGGCTTTTGATGAACTATTTAACTACTTCCTTATATCTGTTGTAAATGTTTTGTGTTTTGTGGAGTATAGTTATCCGTATGATATTCTTGTTTGTCAATGTTTGAGGAACTTACGACCACATAATATACATATATACTTATCTAAAATCTAAATACCTAATATCACAGGCCCTGTTCAAGGTTGTTTTCAAATTGCTTAGGAATGTTGTTGGTAAAGGTAGAATAGGGGAGATTGATGGATTGAATCTTCCTACCTTTTGGAATATCACAGGGTGTTGTTAAGGTTGTTGAGGATTCTAGGTTAGTAATTGGATATCACAGTGTATTGTTAGTAGTATGTAAAAAAAATTAATAAATAAATTGACTAGGTAGGTAGATACATAAAAATAAATAAATAAATATGTATAAATAATGAATAAATAAACTATATCTGTATATAAATAAATTAGAAATAAATAAATAAATAACTATGTATAAATAAATAGACTCTCTCTGTAAATAAATAAATAAATAAATAAACTACACAATACATTATTATCACAGGTCGTAGCTAACAACAGCAGCGCGAGTGCGTCTTGAGCATTTATCATGAATGAATGTCTTTGGCATGGTATACTCCTACTTTCTCGCCTTTTAGATTTCCTATTTCGTATAATGAGTTGCCGATAGGTTTCAAAATAATGCATTTTAAAAATTAAGCCCTAACTTAGCGTTGTAGTGCTCGTCCTTATTGCTTTGTTTAAAGTTTCTTCTATAGACTATTTGGCCTGTCTTATAGGAAATGTTTTTACAGCGTGTGTTATATGATTTTTCTGCTTTTTGGTGAGCTAGCTTAAGATTGTCGAATATTTTTGCTTTTATCAAGCTAAGCTTGTCTGTGTTATTTTTGATTTCAATGTTAGCGTCCCTAACCATCCCTAATCTTCTCAATAGTTCATAAGTTTTTCCGTTTTGAACCATTTGAGTTCCAAACACGGCGTAGTATGGTTCGAATGTTGTTGCTTCGTGAACTACACTTCGAAGCGAAAAGGCAGCATTACTCACATGAGTATCCCATGCTCTTTGGTCGCTTTCGATATACGATCTGATTTTGACCAAAACTGATCGGTTAACTCGTTCGGAAGCGTTTGCCTGTGGTGAGCAAAATGCTGTTCGAACGTGTTTTACTCCATATTTGTTTAAAAAGCTGGAAAACAGTTCTGAAACAAACTGCTTTCCATTGTCAGAATGAATGTACTCTGGTACTCCAAACATATGGAATACCCCTTCTTCTAGATATTTTACTACCTCGGCTGCTGTTGCTTTTCTGATAGGCTTAAGGAATACGTACTTGCTAAAGTGATCTAATACTATAAAAATGTGTGTGTTTCCTGTTTTTGTTCGTGGGTATGGTCCTAGGAAGTCGATGTACAGTCTTTGAAATGGTCGTTCGGTTATGGTCTGTTGTCCCATGGGGGGCCTAGACACTGAGTTCATCGGTTTATTGCACTTGCATATATCAGAGTTTTGTACGAAAGATTGCACTTCACTTGTCATATTTGGCCAGAAATATCTCTGCCTTAACCTAGACAGAGTTTTGTGAAACCCCCCGTGGCCAGCTGTGGTTGAATTATGTGCGGTTTCTAATAAACCCCTACGCAACTCCTTCGGTACCCAGAGCTTCCAAGCTCTGTCTTCTTGAATCGGGTCTCCGGTTCGTCTGTCTGTTCGTTTGTACACAAAGCCGTCAGAAATGCACACGTCAGGTAGTCTGTCTTTGTTTTCGTCTATGGTCTTCTTCAACTCCATATACTCTTCAGAAGAAAAGTATGGCGAGTTGAAATCAACTTCAGTTGTCGGGTCCGTGATCTCATCCATATGGATTCGCGAGAGAGTATCCGGGACTACATTTAGGACACCCTTCCTATGCTCGATCGTAAAATCGAAACCTTGGAGTTTGAAACTCCAACGAGCTAAACGTCCACTCAGGTCCTTTTGGGTCATGAGCCATTTTAGACTGGCGTGATCCGTTATTATAGTGAAGGGAAGTCCTTCGATGTAGGCTCGGAACTTCTTTACCGACAAAACGGCCGCATAGCACTCAAGTTCAGTCACGCTATAATTTCGCTGCGCGGAATTAAGTTTCTGGGACATGAATGCTATCGGTCGTTCGTTATTCTCGTCATCCTTTTGGAAGAGAACACTTCCTACACCTGAAGTTCATGCGTCGCATTGTAAGTAAAAACGTTTAGTAAAGTCTGGGTTCGTCAGTATGGGTGCTGTCACTAAAGTCGTCTTTAGGTCCTCGAAAGCTACTATAGCTTCTGGAGACATTTCGAAATCTTTACCCTTTTTCAGGCGATCTGTCATTGGTGCTGAAATGGTTGAAAAATTCGGTATGAATCTTCGATACCATCTAGTCATGCCTAGGAACCGACGGAGTTGTTTCGGGGTTTTAGGAATGGGGAAGTCTTTTACCGCAGATACTTTATCTGGGTCTGTCCTTAGACACCCGTCTCCTACAAAATACCCTAAATATTTTATTTCTTTGTAGCAGAACTTGCTTTTCTCTATATTTATTCTTAGTCCTGCTTCTCTTAAATGCTTGGCGACCTCTTTTAGAATACTCATATGAGTTTGGAAGTCTGGAGAACAAACCAAGAGATCGTCCAGATAGACAAAGACATCCTCTCTCAACCGAGCGGGTATGACTTTGTCCATCAGCTTACACATTCTCTGAGCGGCGTTACACAATCCAAACGGCATCACCGTAAATAGATATAATGGCCGCCCAGGGACTGTGAATGCTGTCTTCTCTCTTGATTTGGCCTCCAGAGCAATTTGCCAAAATGCATCCTTCAAATCGATGCTCGATATGAAGTGGGTGTTTTGCAACCTGCTTAGGATTCCTTCGATGTGAGGAAGCGGGTACGCAAACTTTTTGGTCGCAGCGTTTATCTTACGCGAATCTAAGCATAGCCTGTTCTTCCCTGGTTTTCTCACCAACACTACTGGAGAGCTATACGCACTATTACTCTCTTCTATTACCCCTAGTTCGAGCATCCGATCGAGCTCGGCGTACATCAGTTTTTGTATCACTGGCGATATTGGGTAATGTCGTTGTTTGATGGGAATGGTGTCGTCTTCCATCTCAATTACATGTTCTTCGATTGAGGTTTTACCCAATCCCAGTACCGCACAGGATGGAAACAGAAGTTTCACCTTTTCCAGCTCTTCATTTTGTATTGGGGTGAGCTCTCTCAGGGGAATCTTTTCCGGATTTTCCTCTGTCGCTAAATCTAAACCTATCTCGCTGATAATCTTTGGAGCGACCTTGAAGATCTTCCAAAAATCTACCCCTAGATAGAGCTGCTGTTGCAAACTTGGAACAACATACAGCTCAATCTCTTGGGTGTTACCTCCCCATGAGATCTCAGTCTTGATTCTCCCGTATATTTGTTGTTGTTTACCGTCGGCTGTTTTTACGTCACTGTTCATTTTTGTCATTGGTATTTCGTGTCTCCTAACAAAATCTATTGCATCTTTCCCTAAACAACTAACTGAAGCACCACTATCTAATAGCCCTAGCATCTGTTCCCCGTTCACGGTCACTTTTGCATAGGGTCTATTATCGTCAGAAACTGCTAGTATGGTAGCTTCAATTCTCTTCTTGCTATTTCTACTTATTGCACTTTTCTTTCTTAATTTTTCGATTTTTCTATAGTTCCTGCTTTTAGATTTATCTTCGCAGCATACCTCATCAGCAAAGATTCTTTTCCTGGCAGCTGCATATTCCACTATGCGCTGATGGAGGCTTTTGACATATGTGTTTGGAAAAGGGTGAGTAATCTCAGTATCATTTTTAGATTCTCTTTTTAAAATTTTGATCTTTATAGGTTTTCCGGGTTCGTCGTCCTTGTCGGCGGTATGTTCTCGGGTGCACTGCCGACATTCAGGTTTCCCTGACACGAACCACATTGGAAAGACACATTGCCTTTGCCGCAGTTAAAGCACGTCAAAGCGTGGAACGATGACGGACATGTTGCCGCATTGAACGGATTGTCTTTTGTAAGTTCTGTCCTTTTGTCTCTGTCATTGTTTCTAAGTGTAGTTTGTCTTTTGTCGGTCTTTAGGTTTGTCTGTTGTCTGTCAGTACGGTTATGTTGGACTGCCGCAATTTGCACATCTTCGCCATCTGAATCTATTAGATCTACTAGATCAGTTTCTTCCCTCTGACATATCTCGCTAATGGGCTTTCTTGTTTTAAAGTCTCTGGCTGCTAGGTGCTTCTCTGCCCTTCTGCATTCTTCTCTAAGGTCTTTGATGTTGGTGATTGAGCAGCCAAAAATCAACGACGCTACTCTGTCTTTAATGTTTTGTCTCACTAGGTTCGTCAGGTCTTTCTCGTTCGGTCTGTTTTTCATCTGTAGCGTCAAGCCTCGAACTTCTTCGTAGTATTCGTCAAATGTTTCGTGTGGTAGTTGTCGTCTGTCCATTATAGTCCGTAGTATCTCGTGGTCAGTCTTGCTGTTGCGAAATTGTCGTAAAAGTTCTGATTTCAAGTCGAAGTAGTTAAAGAGGTCATCGTTCTGGTTTTCTTCCAGGTATTGCCAGTACCATTTTTCGGCGGTGCCGGTCACCAAGTGGTGAAAAATGGCAAATACCTGCTCGTTAGAGACTCCCTTCTTCTTTTGGAGCGTCTCAACTCGGAAGATGAAGCTCTCAACCGTCATGCTCTTTGACGTTCCGTCAAACTTCACTCCCCACTTATGAAAATCCTCTCTTTTTTTGTTTTCGCTTTGAACTGGAACATTTACTCTATGTGTTTCAGGTGGAGACGGTGGTTCCTGAAGCGAATCGTTCTTGAATGATTTTTCAAAATTCTCCTGCCTCGCGTACAGAGACAGGGTGGATTTCTCCAATATTTTAAGCCTTTCGTTAAATCCACTCATATTCCCCGATACCAGTTCAACCGTATTTTGCATTGTGTTCATACTGCGCAATTGCTCTGCCAAGACCTGCATCGTTTTGGCATGAGTTTCATTAAGCGACTGCGTAACGATTGACTCTATCATTTTCATTAACCTCTCGCTCTCTTTGTTTGTTGAGCCTTCGTTTTCTGTTTCTAAATTAGAGACATTTTGTCTTTCCCTTTCTAATTCTTCTGTTTGTCTAATAATGTTTTCTCTGTCTTCTAATATCTCACACTCTTGCGTCTCACCTCCTAGCATCCCCTCAGATTGGGAAGGAAAGCCATGAAAAGTGGCCCCTAAACTACTATTATTACTTTCAAAAGGGTTTCTTTCTATTCCCTCACCCTGTGCTTCAATATCGATATAGTTTGGGTCTTCTTGGTCTATACCTTGTGTTTGAGCCATTCTAGACGCCGAACGGGTGACCTTCTTACCCCCACCTTTGGACAAATTCGGCAGGGTGCTCTTGGGAATAGCTCCAGTATTCGTGTTACTCATGTTTTGTTTATTATTTGTTTAAAATTTTATTTCTGTTTAATGTTAAAATTCAAGTTCAGAATAATAAAATTCAACCAAAATTCAGATAAAAAAATACAAAAAAAATCAATGAAATTCAAAAATAAAAGTTTAGAAATGATAAAAAAATTAAAAAAAAGGTGTAATTCAATGTAAAAAAATATAAAAGGAATAAATCTTTGAAAGGTTTTTGATAAAAAAATGTTAAACTCGTTTTTTTTTTTTTTTTTTGTATATAGGTTGGCTAGGTGGGTGTTGACTCGACTAAGTTATCCTAACATGCTGAGGATTCGAAGTCGTTAGTTAGTCTGTTAGTTTGTCTATGTTTAAGTCGTCGTTGGTCATTTTGTCTTTGTAGTTCGTTAGTATTGCGATCTTACCTATCTGCCTCGACGAGTGCTTCAAATCATCCCCTTGTTTCCTACCACTTCGTACTATCTGGTATTGAACCTAATAGTAGGCTGGCGAGGAAATGGTGATGATCCTCCACACGAATAAGATGCAGGTGTTACACTCTCATACCTCACACATAGTCCAGCTTAGCCTGACTGAATGGATGGCATGAGAGTTTGGCATCATCATCTTATTCCGCTCTCCATAGCACAGTGTCGCTTGCCGACCTCACTAATCTTCAGGTTCTAGACCTTTAAAGAATGGATAGCTGGTCAGCATACACCGTGTTTTGAAGAGCATAAACGATACCTATGTTTGTACTTATAGGGTTATGAAAAAAATCAAAATTAGATCATTGTAAATCCGAGGGGATGACCTTCAAACAAAAAATCATCTCCTCGAAGACACATATGGTCTTCAAGCCGTTCGATAACGTTGGGCGCCATTGTTATGAGTCTGTCTTGGGCCACAAGGGCAAAAATTGGTAGGATAAATGGCGGAGGCATGCTTGTTCTTGCTCGGCTAAGCTCGAAGGATTGTGGGGGTGGGGTTTGCCATTTATCACCAACCATGACTCATAAAACAAAAAAATCATGCCATGTATAGAAACTACAGAAAAAGGACAGAGGAATAGGATAGGGTATAGGAATGAATGGTCAGGATAAGGAGAAGGAGAAGGATAGGTAAGTACAAAACTAGGTACCTATGCCACTGCCTCAGTGAGAGAACGGGATTATATGTTGGTATGTAAATGAACGCCTTACATTACTCTATACTAATTCTAACTCCTATTACTATTTAATGTTACTTCCCACTTTTCGTGAAAGTAAGTATCTTAACCTAACCTATATCTATCATTATTTTTAACCATATATCATTCTTTACTAGTAAGAACATCTATATAGAAGTAAAACAATTATATGTGTTACCTTCTTTTCACACCATTTAAAAAAAATCCCATTATCTCACCCAGACAGCGGTTCGTCGAGACCTCAAGGTTTTGCCCGATGTTAATGGCAATGACCTGGCCGCCCCTCCCTTTGTACATTGCGTACAACCTGTGTCATCATTCTGGCCATTCTGTTGAACAATGACCCCTTTGCTCGTCATTGATCGCAATCCTGGAACTCACATCAGTACGTCTGTCATATAGGGTTTGTACCCTCTGGTCTTAAGTCGTCTTATTGTCTATCAGCATGATTGCCTCCTCATCCGTCGGCCTAGTCAAGCCAACCCCACACCTAAATGGTCAACTTAGCCTTCCATATTTTTCTTTTTTTTTTTTTTTTTTCTTAATTAAAAACTATCAAATTCAGTTTCACTATTATTATTATCTCTCTTTATAGTAGCAACTCTAGTACATATTATCCTTTAAAAATCATGTAAGTTACGTTAGACATAAGATTTGATTATGGTGCTGATTTAATAACCAAAAAAAAGGAAACTATGTAACTTTCAATTTAAAATTCAAACAAAAAAAAGTTTTCTTTACCCAATATATGTGCATATATGTATTTTCTTATGCAATATCCATATTCATTCGAAATTCTCTTTTAATTCAAAAAAATCAATAAAAAAAAACTCACCTGGATCTTATCCCTCGGTGTCCTGCCGGCAGCACGATGAAGGAATACACCAGACACCAATTTTGGGTGTTATAGTTACACTATTTAGCTCTTTGCGGGAATATGGACACCAATACATTCACATATATATATATATAAAAATTATGTGTTCCAAGAAGGAAACACCTCTCTCACTTAATTCAATATGTCTTTACTCTAATTTATCCTTTCCTTTTTTTTTTCTTTTTTTTTTTTTTTTTAAATTCAAAAACAACACTTGCACCGCGAGTCAAAGAAAAATTAATAAAAAAATTAAATTCGAATATACTGGATATTGGTGGTGCACTGCTATTCAGTTAGTACACACACTTATGGAGTCCCTTAGAGCACCCTGTCGGTCAGTTCTGCCGCTTATTTCCTCCTTGGCAAAAAAACCCTTTGTCTTCTTTCGTGTAAAAAAACCACCGAGTATCCCCTGGATAAAGGTCTAAGCCACCTGGTTTATTTTATCCTTCTCCAATTTGTTATATATATATGTATATATTCATATATGCGTCTATTCGGAAAATCGTTCGGTTAAATCTATTATCTATTTCTTTCGGCACTTTCGTACAACTCACCTAGCAAATGATAAATCGCCGTATACGTTCTACCTTCACATCTACCTATGGCTCAATCCTCTGAGTTTTCGGCTTTCGCTTCTTCACTTCGCCGAAAGAAAATCACAACCTTCACCTAGGTCTTTAAACAACCAGTGAATACTCGTTTTTTTTTTTTTTTCTTCTAATTTTGTAATTGGGGCGATGCCTATAGTGTGTATAAAAAACTTGTTCTTAATTCCTTGGTATATATATTTATATATATATATTTCTAAATCTTCCTGTATCACTCACCTTTTGCATAAATTCCTTATTTTTTTTTTTAAAAAATGTTATGAGTAACCGTCTTGTCCTGGTGTACTTGTATTATCACTCAGTTATTATTCAACTGTAACTATTCACTCACTATTGTTATATTGCCTTGCACTTGTGCTTTTGCCTTGAACTTCAATTTTCAAATGTTCGTTGCTATTCAAAATTTACTTTTGTCAGGCCGTTGGCCTTTGGCCTACATTTCATATTTCCCCTTCTTGCACTTCGGGTATGCTAGTTAAGATCCGCAAGCTTCTTTACTTTCCGTTTTACTTACAGTGTCTTATTGTCATACTTTTTATTTCATCTGTGTAATGCACTATCGCTTGTCTAATTCTTAGTACCTGTATTAATCTTATTTAGTTGCTATTACTAACACCTACCTATCTACTCTACATTGCACTTCCCCATATAACTAATTTTTCTAACGCCTAATTTTATGTTGCAGCTTTCATCCCTATCTTTTTTTCTCGTCATTTAATTGAATATTAACGACTAAAACTGGTCGACTCTCGATCGCTTTTAGCAACTTACTTCTTGAGCGAATTAGTTGACAAGAGAGCTTTTCGCCTTAAGAGCTTTCGCTGACGGTTCTCTTACAACTTGTCAATTTAATTACCTGTCAAAAGTGTAAATTTATTTTTGCGCGTCGTTTGAATTCTTTCTTTACTTTGAATTATTTTTCCTTTTACCTCACTTTATTAGTTTAAAAGTGGATAAAACTATTGGGTTTTTAGTTTCGATTTCTCGTGGATAACCTGCATAAAAGGGAATACACTTACTCGGCGTTTTCGGTCTCTGTTCGTCGGTATACGTCGGTCGCTTGTGAGTTAATTGCTATTTCAGTGTATTTTGTTCAATTCTATTCATTTTTCTGTTTATTTTCGTTTTTCAGTATTTTATGAACTAAAGAATAAAAAAAATTGTTGGATACCAGTGCCGGATTTACTTTTTTAGGGCCCATAGGCGGAATTTTCGTGGGGGCCCCTTTAAGATGAAAATTTTTCATATGAACGGGAAAATGACCATTTCATTTTCTTCCATCTCTTAGGGAAATAGCAGTTGTTGATGCAGTTGTTGAATATGATTGCCAAGAATAGCATCAGGACTTGGGGGAACCTTCTTATGATGTAGTTGGAGATCATGTCGGGTCCGGATGATTTTTTAGGTCGTCCACCGTGAATCATTTCAACTACTTCTTCTGGATTTGTGAAGTTTTCTGCAGGTACCAGGTCATTTGCAAGGTTATCGTTGTTGAATAACATGACTTGAGTGTTCGTTTGCTGCAGTTGTCTTAGATTTGCCTCAACTTCTTCCATAAGCCCTGGATCGTTTGGTGGTTTTGGTTCAAAGTTTTCCTTTAAAAAATTGGCAAACGCATCTGCTTTCTTTTGGGTTGTCTCGACTTCTCCTTGTCCGGTGCTTATTTTTTCTGGCATCTTTGGTTTTTTCCCGATGATGTTGTTGATGGCTTTGAATGCGTCGGGTCCAGGCTTGATGTTCTGCAGCCTTTGTTGGAACTGGCTGTTGTTGTGATATTGAAGAGCGTTCCTCAGCATGATGTGGGTGCATTGGAGCTCACTCTTCACCATTTGGTAGGTGTTGCTCACGGTATTCCAATCTCTTTGCTGAATCCTTTGCAGTTTCTTCCTCAGCCTTTGGCGGTGTTCGTATAGCCGCACAATTCCTTCTGGGGGGTGCTGGTATCGGTTTCTGGATGTTCTCGGTTTCTTCTGTTCATCTCAGGCGTTTGTTATTATGCCCTCCATTGATTTAATAGCCTCATCGATCTCGTCGTTGGAGAGGTTCCGGTTTGCTTTCGGCAAAGTGATTGTTTCCTCGATTCTTCTTTGGAAATCTTCAGTATTAAAGCGGCTGTAGTTGATTTACTCCTCACCTGTCGTCGGACTAATCGAGATGATCGGCCTGTTAAGGTTGACTCGAAGTTCTACCGCTTCGTGGTCTGCATCCGATGACAATGCTCTGCAGGTGAAGTTCTGTAGTTCCAGAGCTATGTCTACTAGGTTGGAGATAACCAAAAAGAAGTCCAGCCAGGATGGTGTTCTGGGGAAGGTTGGCTTCGGCTGGGATACCACAGTGAATGAGTGATTTCCGGTGTCTTCATCGAGCCATTTGACCGAAGTGTTTCCAGCATCAGTTGAGGTAGTGTCGAACCATAGTGGGTGTCGGGCATTGAAGTCTCCTCCTATGAGTCCATACGTGTGTGAGTGGTGATGGTGCTGAAAATAGAGAGATCGTGATTAATATCGTTCTTGTTGGCGCTGCAGTTGTTGTAGATACTGAAGACAACCAATGAGTCACTATTTTCGACTTCAATGGCTACAGCTGTAGCCTGGCTCTCAGACCAGGAACCATGACTTGGGAGGCTTTTATGTTCTTTTTAACAAAGAGCGCGGTGCCTCATTTGCCTGAAACCTTGTCTGTCCTGAAGGTGTTGTAGCCATTGAAGTCGATGTTGTTCCTTTTTGTAACGTTGGTTTCGTTGATGAGAGCCAGGTCCGATGAGAGCTCTTTTAGGAAGAGGTGAAATGACGTTCTTTGTCTTTGTTTAGCCGGTTTATGCGCTGCATAAATCAAAGATAAAGGCGGCCAGAGCCACGGAATTCTTTTCCTTGCGTAGTGAGGCGTAGTTGGATGGAACGGCAAAGCGGGCTTTTTTGATGGCTGTTTCCATATCAGTTCCAAAGTGTTTCTTTACTTCCTCGTCTAAATTTGGTTTTCTGTGGGTATTTTACTCCTTTGGTGATGGTTTCCTAGTCTGCGTCGTTGGTTGCTGTGTCTTTGCACCTATAGCTGTTTTTTGGGAGTGTGCTTTCCGTGCCTCCTCGCTTGATCATGGCTGCCAAGCTAAGTGTTGGCTTCGTATGGTTGCATATTGACTGGGTCCGGAACTCCTGTTGTTGCTTCCTCTCGGCTTCAGCTTTCTTTTTGTTTTCCTTCTGTGCAAGTAGTACCTTGCATCCGAGGTAGTTTGCTGGGTGACCAAACTCCTTGCAGTTGGCACAGTACACTTTCTGGTCCTTATCTTTGCGTTTGCACTCAACGGGATTGTGGTTTTCGTTGCATTTCATGCAGACGTAGTTCATGCCGCAGTTGGTGGCCACATGACCAAATCTCTGGCAGTTTTTGCACTGAACGATGTCGTTGTTTTTTAGCCGCTCCCAGTGTACCTTTTGATTGAGGATCCTTGTTTTTGTATATACATCCGCTACGACAGAGGTTTTGTTTACTTCAACCACAAACGAGTTGAAGGTTTTGTTCTTGGCTTTCCTTGAACGGAAGACCGTGACTTTGACGCTGGAATACCTTCTAATTGGAGCTCATCCTGTACTTCGATGGTTGAATATGAGTGATGGATGCCTTTCAGTAGTAGGAGCCCCTTCCTATCTTCACGAGGTAGAATGTATGGTTCTGAACCTTCCTGGTTTTTAAGAACGTGGCGGAAGATAAATCAGTTTAGTAGCTCTTGGCTACGGGGGTTTCTGTACTCTGGTTTGCCGATTATTTATTTATAAACATTTACACGCTGGGCTACGTGGGTTACTGCACTCGGGTTTGCAGATTATTTATTTATAAACATTTACATGCTGAGCTACGTGGTTTACTGCACTCTAGTTTACAGTTCAAGTTTTTATTAGTTATTAATAAATATGAGCTGGGCTACGTGGGTTACGGCACTCTGGTTAGCAAAATATAATTATAAACAATCTCACGAGCTCGACTACGTGAGTTACTGTACTTTGGTTTGGAATATTCTATATTTTTAAATAATTTTTCTAAAAAATTTCAATTTGTGGGGGCCCCATATTTTGTGGGGGCCCCTAGGCGCCGCCTAGTCCGCCTATATGGTGAATCCGGCTCTGTTGGATACTCATCCCCTGTTGTTACCAGAGTAGTGCCAGATGAGTGGAAGTTACAAGGAATCATCATTACATGAGTTCATTCACCCCATGTAATGACTCTTTCGCCTTGTTGAGGTAGGTCAGTACTTTGTACTTAAATAAGATTTGTATTTGCCCTTTTTTTTTCTTTTTCATTTTCATGTTACTACATGGACTTTTATTGTTGGTCATGATGTGAGCTGTAACAATGTTGGCTTATGAACTTCGTTGTCAGTGAGGCGATTCTTAGTCTCAGAATAAGTAATATGTAAGCGGTCTTTTGTACATACGTTTATGTTTATATTTCATATCATGAATATAATTTCATTTTGATAATTCGTGCGTTTCCCTACGTAACACCTCGTTTGCTTGCTTGTTACAGAATGAAAGAGATAAGCTGCTTAATCCATCATCCAACTAACCTGCAGATGTGTAACTGATCAGTGGCCTTGAATGGTGGACTAAGATAAAACTAATTCTTACGTGCAGCGAATACAGTGAGTCCGAGGTGGTTCGAAGACAGTTGTTAGTTTACCTTCAATTGATTTTTTTATAATGATATTAATTTATATATATAGATAACATGTATACAATCCAAAACATTCCGGGCCCCCTGGAACATGTTTCAGGACATTGGTAAAATGGCAAGCATGGTAATAGATCGAGTGCATATTCCATTGCTTGTTTTGATAGTGGCGCCTCGTACTCGTTTTTCTGTACCTGGGCTCACACTCTCAATTCTTCCCAAAAGCCATTTGGTTGGAGGTAGGTTAGGCTCTTAAATGACAACTATTAAAAAACCCGTCTGATATCCAACAAAAAAGACTCGAATTGATTTTATGTGAAAGCTTTATTTTTAATTAAAGAAGCAAATTACTTATTCTTGCGTGTGGTTCGATCTAAATCAAAAGCGCAACTAATCATTAGTTCAAAAGTTATGTTGAAAGAGAAGAAAGTAATTAGTATACGATACATAATGAGAAATGTAAATGTATGTGTAATTCATATTATATAAGGGCAGAAAAAAGTATTGGTTAGACTGAACATAAATTATATGAAGAAACAGTGCGGAAATGAAACCCATCTATCTTTTTTCAACATCCTCCGGCCGGCCAAGTTCCAAGGGGTAGAGTAGCTGGATTGGTCTTCTAAACACCTTTGCGTCGCCACATCTGATCTCACAGGAGCGCACACGTCCATCTCTGCCAGGGAATGTTTTCTCAATGGTGGCCATCTTCCAATGAACTCTTGGTTTTGCGTTGTCAAATAACAAAACAACATCGCCTTCCCTTAATTGTACGGATGATTTCGTACTATTAGTGTGAAACAGCCTCAAAGTCTGCAAATATTCTACTCGCCATCGGTTCCACATCTTTTGGGTATATTTAAATCGGTGTTTCCAAAGATCTTGTAAGTCGCTTTTGGTTTCTGATGCTACTATTTTTTCTTTCTCTGTGGGGTAGGCAATAAGTAAAAAATTTGACGGTGATATTGGCATCAAATCAGATGGTTCGCTTGAAACATAAGTGATTGGACGGTCGTTAACAATTGCTTCTGCTTCAGCCAAGAAAGTCCTAAGTTGATCGAAATTCAGTTTGGCTCTTCCGATAACAGTCTTTAGTGTATTTTTTATAGTCCGAATCAATCTTTCCCAAAAGCCACCCCACCATGGAGCTCTTTCGACTATAAATTGCCATTTGATACGTTTTTGAGCTAGAAAGCCTCCCATGACATCATCATCAATCAAAACTCCCCCCTCGTTGAGCTCCAGTGCAGCTCGACGAAAAGTTTTTGCATTATCCGAGAATATGGAAGAAGGAACACCTCTTCTTGCGATGAAACGCCGCAATGCCATCTACAAGTTCTAAATGAACTGCACGAACTGCGGCGCAGGTGATGATCATTAAATATGATTTCTGCATAACTTCGGTGGTGCTCGTTGTGTAGAACAAAGGTCCTGCAAAATCAATACCCACGTTATCGAACGGCCTTGTAAGGGTTATTCTCTCTCTGGGCAATGGAGCAAAAGGTTGACTAGCTGGCTGGCCAAATAGTCTCTTGCAGGTGATGCACTTCTTTCCCAATTTCTTTACGAGCTGGCGACCTCTAAGTATCCAAAACTTTCCTCTTAACTTCGTCAAAACTGTACCGACACCTCCATGTAATGTTCTGAGGTGATAACTGTCTACGAGAAGTTTGGTTATTCGGGAATCGGGTGGAAGAATTTTCGGGTGTTTTATATCGAACGCTTCATCTAGAAATTGCTGTCGGCCTCCTAACCTTAGAAATCCTTCTTCATCCAAAAATGGACATAGGTCAGCTATGGGTGATTTGCCATTTACCAGTTGACCCTTCTGCAAAAGTCGGATTTCATTAGAAAATGTGTTATATTGTACGTACCTGACCCAATAGTTCTCAGCTGATTCAAGTTCTTCAGTTGTTAGCTGAATGCGATTCGACCTTGTCATCTTTCTGCAGGCTTTGCCAAATCGCTGTATGTAGGCTGTTACTCGCAATAACCTCTCCCATGTGCTGAAGTCTTCAAAGTTAATTACTGGATCATGATGTTTTGGAACAGCTGCATTTGCTTCAGTCAGCAAAACCGTTTCTGATAGAAAATCAACATCCTTAGTAGAAGTAATTTTGTCTTCATCCTCCTGCAATTCGCTTAACCAATCAGGTCCACGAAACCATATAGTAGATTCTTTGAGTTTAGATCCTGGGATACCTCGTGTCAATAAATCAGCTGGATTTTCTTTACCGCTGCAGTGCCCCCAATCAGCCAACTTTGTTAGACGTCGGATCTCCGTCACACGACTCTGTACGTATGGTTTCCATTGTTTATTTTCTCCATAAATCCAGTTCAGAGCAATTTTTGAGTCTGACCACAGAAAAAATCTTTGAACCTTAACCTTTAAATTACGCTGCAAATAATGGCAAAGCCGTGCCGCTATCAAGTTCGCTGTGAGTTCTAGTTTAGGAAGAGTTAGTTCTCCCTCGTTGTTTTCTTTTAAAGGTGCGACTCTACTCTTAGCACATAAGAACGAAACGTTAATGTCACCTTGTGCATTGATACTTTTAACAAAGGCTACTGCACCATAGGCCTTTTGACTGGCATCCGCAAAAATGTGGATGTATATTTGGCTTGTACCTACCATTGGTAGAGCGGATCTTGGAACTGATAATTCCGATAGTTGCAAAATACCTTTGGTTGTGTCGTTCCAATCAGAGAGAAGATCTAATGGAAGAATCTCATCCCAGCTTAATTTTCTTTTCCATATGGACTGAAATAAAATCTTAAGTTTTATGACGGTGGGAGAAACGACACCTAAGGGATCATAAATGCGAGCAATCGCCTGTAGTACCGTCCTTTTGCTTCCAATGTCCATGGTAAGACGAAGACTTTGTAGGGATTTCAAAGATACTTGTAATTCATCGCTGATTACGTGCCATATCAAACCCAAAACTTTCTGACAAGTTCCACTTGCTTCAACATCAAACAGATTTCGTACCATTTTACTATTGGAATGCCACTTTCTTAGCACCATGGATGCAGCATTCATGATCTCATTGGATTCCTTATAAATTAATTGCCCTTCCTCTTCTGTGCTGAAGCTCAAAACTAAATCGTCCATATAAAACGTATCTTTCAAAATTTTACACGTACCTGGATACTTGTTTACATACTGCTCCAAGTGGTGTTGAATAGTTGCCGAAAGTAAAAAGGGGCTACAACTGACACCAAAGGTAACTCGAGTCATTCTATAATCCTGGTATATCTGATTATTCGAGGACGACATCCAAACAAAACGATGTGAATCACGATCCTCCTTTGCAAGCAAAATCTGCAAGAATGCCTTCTCGATGTCAGCCACAAGCGCAAACGGTCCCATTCTAAAATTGAGGAGGATCTTCTGAACGTCCAGAAGCAAATTTGTTCCAGTCTCCAGGAAACTATTCAAAGATGGGTCACCCTTTTGATGATAGGATGCATCAAATACTATCCGTAAACGGGTTGTCTCACTGTCCTCTTTATATATTGGATGATGTGGGAGATAAAATATTCTTTTCGATGTCTCACCGCACACTGGTTCAGCTATACCTTCGTTCACCAACGTTTGAACAGCAGCATCATACTCCTTCAGTCTTTTAGGATCTCTTGAAAGACGTCTCACCAGCGAACTAACTCGTGCTATGGCTTGATATCTGTTACCAGTAAAACTAGACTGTGCATCTTTCCAAGGCAACGATGCTTGATAACGATTCCCACATCGCGAGATACACTGCCGAGTTAATGTTTCTGTCACAGAAATCTTTTCCTTTTCCTCACCTTGTATTCCAATGGCTTCCAGCGCCCACATTGTTGACAAATCTTCTGTGCACTGTTTTGTTGGAAAAAATTTGGAAACAAATAGAGTTGCTCCATTTCCTGGATTTGTTGCGTCTCTCTACTCGTGCCGCGTATCGTGGCCAATTAACAAAGATCGTGAAAGCTGTATCCGAATATCTAAACTCTCCAGAGTCGCAATTAGTTAATGATTCGGACAACGACGCGATAGAAGAAGAGCTTCAAACGTTTTTACAGAGGTTGCGGGCGGTAAACGATAGCCTAAATACGGTTAATAGAAGAATTTTGGAAAAGGATCTACTAGTTAAAACAGATTTGGATCAGGAAATGATAAGGGTTGCTGAGTACGAAGACACTGCGATTACGACTATTACACGTCTGGAAAGCAGATTGAAGCGGTTATCAGATAAATGTCGTCCTGCACCCGTTGTTGTTAACGCAGAACCATTTTCGCATCAAAGAGGAACTCAAAGTCACACAAAGCTTCCAAAAATAACCCTCAAAAAATTTGATGGTAGCATGAAGGACTGGATTCCCTTTTGGGAACAATTTCGTTTCTCAGTCCATGAAAATAATGCACTCTCAGGTACGGAAAAATTTAGTTATTTAGAATCATGTCTCTTAGGCGCTGCTAAAAAGGTTGTAGCGGGATTTACGGCTTCTGAATCATACTATGATGCCGCTATCTCATTGCTTCAAGAACAATACGGTGATGTCGAACGGTTAATTGACAGCCACATTCAACAGCTTGTCTCGCTTCGACCAGTACATTTAAGCTCTGACGTTCACAGCTTGAGAGACCTCTATAATTCGATAACCACTTGCAGACGATCACTAACGGCTTTGAATGTTCCCTCTCATCAGTATGACGTCATGCTTAAGTCTATTCTTTTACGATGCTTGCCGGCAGAACTTCGAATAAGCTTTCATCGAATAAAAGAGACAGATGATGCCGTTGAGAAAGAGGAAAATGCATCTGAAAAATCAATATCTCTTTCTGACTCCAGCACAACATCAGCGAAAAGGCAGATGCACAGGCTTATGGAATTTCTAAAAACTGAAATAGAGGCAATGGAAAGGAGTAAGCTAACTAGCACAATAACACAAAGAAATTCCGAAAAGAACACATCAACAGCAGCAAGTCTAGTAGCACTTAATGAAAACGATAAATGTGTGTTTTGCAATTCTTCTTCACATAACACTAAAGAATGTGACTCAGACCTTTCAATTTCGCAAAAACGAGACATCTTAGCTAAAAATGGTCGTTGTTTCCGATGTGCTAAAAGGGGACACTCTTCCAAAAAATGTAGAAGTGCTAGATTTTGTAAATGCAATGTGTGCAAGGGAAGCCACATCACTGCAATGTGCGACCCGAAATTTCGAAAAGGCGCTGCTCTTGCTGTCGTGCAAGATAGTGGAGATAACCTCTTAAAAGAAGAGGAAAACGTGTCATCAAGTTTAATGTGCAATTCCCATGGAGCATACGAAAATGTTTTTTTGAAAACAGCCCGCTGTGTTGCGGAGGGAGAGAGACAGAAAGCTAACCTACTACTTCGCATTGTGATAGATGGTGGCAGTCAAAACACGTATATATGTGAAAGTGTTGCTAAAAAATTGGAGCTCACTGAAATTGGGAAGGTTAATATGGCTGTTGTTCCTTTCGGCTCAACTATGAACTCACCACAAAAAACTCTTAAAAGGGTATTGGTGTGTTTACGAAGCCAGTATGATGATAAAACTGTTGAGATCGAAGCCCTAGTTGTACCACAAATATGTGTCGATCTTCTGGATGCCCCAAACGAGAAATGCGTATTTTTTTCCAAGTTTAGATTAGCTGACAGAATTTTTGTTAAAAATATAGCAGCAGAACAAGGATTGAGTATGTTGATTGGCTCTGACTGTTACTGGGATATTGTTACTGGGAAGCAAAGATGGATATCTAACCGCTTAAGGGGAATTGAGACGCTATTTGGTTGGACCATGCAGGGACGTCACGAGCATACAGACGCAACAAATTTGCAAATTCTTTAATTTTCTTTAAAAAATGATTTCACAATAAAGTTCGGTAAAGGTCCCCGGTTCGATCCCGGGTTTCGGCACCAAATATTAAAAAACCCGTCTGATATCCAACAAAAAAGACTCGAATTGATTTTATGTGAAAGCTTTATTTTTAATTAAAGAAGCAAATTACTTATTCTTGCGTGTGGTTCGATCTAAATCAAAAGCGCAACTGATCATTAGTTCAAAAGTTATGTTGAAAGAGAAGAAAGTAATTAGTATACGATACATAATGAGAAATGTAAATGTATGTGTAATTCATATTATATAAGGGCAGAAAAAAGTATTGGTTAGACTGAACATAAATTATATGAAGAAACAGTGCGGAAATGAAACCCATCTATCTTTTTTCAACAACAACTAAATCGCCTGGCTTCAGATTGGTTGACATTTGTTGCCATTTAGGACGTTGTTGGAGAGATGTAAGGTATTCCATATGAAATCTTTTCCAAAACCCTTGGACCATGGATTGTCTAACAAATAAGACTCTGGAACTGCAGTCAATGGTTCACCTTCGAGAAAATGACCAGGGGTTAGTGGGTTAAGATCGGAATCTGATATGGAACATAGAGGACGAGAATTCAGAATGGCTTCTACTTGGGTGAGGACAGTATACAACTCCTCAAATGTCAGGATGGTGGTCCCAATCACACGACGTAAATGTAGTTTAACAGAACGCACAACGGACTCCCAAAGTCCACGAATGGTTTAATGAAGTGCCAGGAAATACTATCTTTCGCCAAAGCAGCAGCAATTTGTATGTTGTGAGGTTGTGACAAAATCAACTTATGCATATCGTCTAAACAGCGACTGGCGCCTTTGAAGTTACTACCATTATCGCTATATATATTGGAACATTTACCTCGACGAGAAATAAGTCGTCGCAAAGCGGTGAGGAAAGCGTCAGTTGTTAAATCACTTACGACTTCTAAGTGCATAGCTTTGGTGGACATACACACAAACAGTGCAATGTAGGCTTTTGAAAGTCTAGGCTTACGTCCCCGAGAGAGTTTGATGGTTAAAGGACCTGCGTAATCACATCCCGTATTGAGAAACAGTCTAGACGGTTGAATTCGCTCCGATGGCAGCTGGCCCATGAGTTGTTTGGAAGTTTCCTTCCTCTGCATAAAGCATGGTTTGCAGCTGTCAACAATCTTCCGAATTAAGGTTCTCCCAAACCAAAGCTTTATTGCCGTCGCAATAAGTTGCGATAACTTGCCGCTCTGAGTGCGGCGAAGTATACCCACACTGAAGCGTTTTTTGCAGAGACAAGGCAACTCATTTTTGAAATTTGTGACTTGTGTGTATTTAATTAGATTTTTTGTTCGTCGCACCAAATTTGTTCGGCAAGAAGTATTAATTATATTTACTGCTAAAAAACTAAGAAGAATGAAAGTAAGTATGCAGTAAACATTTTTCGGTATGTATATTAATATATCAAATCCATTGGTTATAATAATCTCTAATCTTTACTTCAAGGCAAATCGAAAAGGAGCTGTGCACCAAAATAGAATACCTGGAACTCTTGGCAATATGAAGACTTGTGTTAATACCTATTCCAATCGTGTGAAGTGAGTTTTGCATAATTCTCCTTAATGGTAAGAAATTTGCCAACTAATATCTTCATTCTGATTTCAGAGTTATAAAAATCAAACATCAAAGGACAGACGCAACAAGTGACGGTAATTATTTATGATTCTGGGGCCACCTGTATGCCGAGCGTATCTTTGATTTCGAAAAACAACAGAAAACATGGATGTAGAGAGAAAGATAAGAAAAGATATAGATTCTTTACAAAACAAGAATCTTGGAACTATAAACTAGTGGAAGCAGCCAGCACGGTAAAAATATAAATAAATATTTAAATATTTGTCTAACCAATGTAAATTCGTTTCAGATTCTTAGTGAGGATGCAATTAAGCGCTTCGGGTAGTGATAACACTCCACTACGACAATTAATTCTTAATTCTTCCACAACGACCGAAAACCGAATCGCTTATCTGTAAGAAGAAGTCACACTGGCGAAGGCAGTATGAGATCTCTCGTATAAGTGATTCTCTGCCTCATGAAATGTCACGGCTATACAATTGAATAGACCTTTGATAGTTTCTGGGAGTTCCTGCAGCACAGCAGCAACTGGATTGTCTGTGATTAAGTTCATATGTACTGCATATAACAGTTGCATTCCAATGCTACTCCATTCTTCTTTAGCCATTGTGATTAGAAATTCAAAATAAAGAGCGCCTACGACAACCACATGAACACACATAATGTGTAATATTTGTGGAAAAACCTATCGACAGGCTAACCCAATGCGCACACATATTTTAACTCACACGGGAGAGAAGCCTTATCTCTGTGGGATTTGCGGCAAGGGATAAGGAGATCCACAAGATGTGACATACTGTCCAAAAGCCATATGAGTGCAAGGTAATGGACATTACTTACTTTTGGTATATTTATTAGTGTCTACAGATAGCACGGTACAGCTTAGAAGATTTCTGCAACTTTCACATTTTTGTAGGCAAAACAAGCAGATAATGATGGCTGCATTCTAAGGCAACGCACTAAATAAATGATTTCTGCAAAATTAAAAGCTTATTGATCTGAGATTTAATGAAAAAATACCTTCGTTTTCAGCTCAATGCAATAAATGGGACAAGAACCAGGATCTGTGTTCTTTTCCAAGTCGCGAAAGTATTTCAAACGTACATATTTCAGTGAGAATTCCTTTTGAGTTCGTCGAAGCTATGTTTTGATTCCAAGCTTTTATTATTACAAATGCGTTTGTTATAATAATCTGATTTTCATATGATTTAATGAAAAGAAATTGTATTTAAAAGAAATCAATATTAAAAGAAATTCGCGTTAATGAAATAATTGAAATTTGAAAAATAGCAAAACGAATCTGACAAATGACAATTGACAAAAGAGAAAAAAAAACATCGGCAGCGGTGAAAACG
The DNA here is from genome assembly GCA_949752695.1 of Melanostoma scalare. Classification (NCBI taxonomy): domain Eukaryota; kingdom Metazoa; phylum Arthropoda; class Insecta; order Diptera; family Syrphidae; genus Melanostoma; species Melanostoma scalare. Next base: position 103,364,974 of record OX456984.1, on the reverse strand, counting down.
CTGCACGTATGGGATTGTCGCTGTTCTTTGCCGCGTTGGTGTGGGTACTCTCATATGCCGCTGTGTAAATTAATTTTGACAACTGCAAATGCCGCTGCCGCAACTGCAAAAACGCTTTGGTTTGGGAGAACCTTTAGATTTCGACTCCCTAGTATCCAATACTGTTGTTTCAGGATTGCAAACGTTGCAGAGACTCCGGTGTGAAGATAATTATTATTAACATCTACAGCTATTAGAAATGAAACACGATTATTAACAGGTAACAAAAAAGGATGTTTTATATTATAAGAAACTATAGCCTTATTTATTCTCCCCCCCAACGCGAAGGATTCCATTATTATCGACAAATGGAGAGTATTTAATGAGCTGTGATTTAAGCGGAAGTTCTTTACTGTTTTTCAGATAGTTTATTTCCGTTTGAAATTCAACATTTTGAACGTATTTAATTATGATGTTCTTCGCATTATGAATTTCGCACACACTAAGGCCCTCAGAGAACGGTGAAAGATTTTTTGTCTGGTATCGAAGTTTTGGTTGAGCCCTGAAACACCACGCGACGATTCTCAGTAGTCGATACCAAGACGAACATTTATCGATGAGAAGTTGTAGAGGGTTAATTTCAACAGTCACAGCGAGTGTCATTGTTTTCACTGGTTTTTCTTCAAGGCAAGGGTTTGTAATTACACTTAATTCAAGGGATTTTTTTGATTCAGGCCAGAATTGCTTTTGTTTTGAAAGCCATGGTGGACCGTTCCACCAGAGACTAAAATTACTAAGATTCGAGGGAAGTAACCCACGTGAGGCACTGTCTGCAGGATTGAATTCCGACGCGATATGCTGAAAATGTTTTCGCGGAATTGTGTCGAGAATGACCGCTGTGCGATTTGCAACAAAGGTGTTCCAACGGCGAGGAGGCGATGATAGCCAGTGTAGGACAATCTCGGAGTCACACCAAGCAAAGGCACTAGTCAGAGGAATGGTCATTGAACTTTTCACGAGAGTAAATAGCCTACAGAGCAGTAAGGCGCCGCACAGCTCCAACCGGGGATTGGTTACTGGTTTTAGGGGGGCCACTTTGGTTTTTGCTATTACTAGTGTCGTTTTGTAGTCACCTGCATTATTTTTGCAGCGAGCGTAGATTACAGCTGCGTAGGCAACCGATGAAGCGTCCGAAAATCCGTGGAGTTCAATGTCGCCTTGTCCGTTTAAAGCGATGTTCCTTGGCACTCGGATATCCTCAAAGCACGACAGTTCTTTTTTATAATCCGTCCATTGTTTTGCTAGCGAAGGGGGTAGTTGATCATCCCAACCAAGTTTGAGCTCCGAAGGCCACAATTCCGGGAACAGAATTTTCAAAAGAATAACTGATGGAGCTAAAAACCCTAGTGGATCGAAATTTTGCGCAATTTCAGAGAGTAGTGTCCTCCTGGTCGGAACCGAGCTTTTACGGGAATCACCCATCCGAAATGAAAAGTGGTCTTCAATTGGGCTCCAGTGCATTCCAAGAACCTTTATTAATGAGCTCGATTGTTCTGGATTGCTCCAAACGAACTCACACTCCTTTGTAGGAAGTCTAGCTATCAGCGGCCAGCAATTGGATGTCCACTTCCGAAGTAGAAGTTCAGCCTTGGATAATAGTTCAACGAGTTCCGATTGAAGACTCAACAGCGTCTCTATCGAATTGGTTCCTGTCATTACGTCGTCTACGTATACATCATTTAAGAGAACCCGCGCAGCATTTGGATACAGCATCTTGCAGTCTTCAGCAAGCTGTTTTTAGACCCTTACCGAGAGAAATGGAGCGGAGGCAGTTCCGTAAGTTACGGTCAACAGACGAAAATGTTGGATCTACTCATCTAAAGATTCCCGCCAAACGATCCTCTGAAAATCTGTATGCTGCTCATCGACCCATATTTGTCGGAACATCTTTACTATATCTGCTGTGAAGACAAACTTATGTTGACGGAAGCGAAGACAAACCCCTAGTAAATCCCGCTGAATAGGAGGACCTACGAGTAACTGCGAGTTCAATGAGCGACCTAACGAATCCTTTACCGAACCGTCAAATACGACTCGTAATTTTGTTGAACGCTTGATGATTTGTATGGAGTGCATTTGAATAACGGAATGTTACAAATTGGAGATAAAGAGTTAAAAATTAAGGGAAATGATATAGAAATAAATAATAAAATCTATAATGGTACACCTGGTTTATTTGAACTAGTATTCAAGAAAAAGCCAACCCAGTTCAATGATGAAGATTTGATCAATTACAAAACTATATTACTAGCTACCAATGCCCATAAACGTAATCACAGTCCAAGAAGCCAAGTACTAGGAATTATTCGCGGGTAGTGTATAATTTCGCAATTACTAGGCAGCTTCACTGCATAACTTAATGTTACTTCTTTCAAATCAGATCATATCATACTTTTTCTTTCTTTCTTGACATACTGTAAATAATTGAATTAATACTAACTTGCTTGCCATATGCATTCTCATGCATTTATCAATGAATCAGCACTAATGCCGAATTCACTTTTGTAACATAATTCCTCTGAACTCAATCAATACAAATTTTGTGTACATTCAGCATAAGCATACCTTTAGCATACATTTGTAAATAAGTTATCGTAAGCATTTCTTTTGTATAAATAGTATTGTAAGCCAATAAAGATTATCATTTACGGTCAACAGGTTGTGGTGTTCATTTGTTATTATTACTTCACCCCACCAGTGGTAATGAAGTATTAATAGATCACAATTACGAATCTACTCCAGCATACAAAGGTACAAGAACCTTTTGTATTGCCCTCTTCGGTCTGGTCAAGGTTTATGTACCCTGTCCAGCCAGTCGGTGCAAATTAGTGCCGACTTTAACATTGGTGACCCTAACGTGATTGAACACGTACAACCTGTTGGTCATAAGTGGTATCAAGCGTTCCAAGGGCTTTAACACTTGGTCTTACACAAGCCACACAAAGGCTAGAGCTACTGAGTTCCTGCGTTCCTGCACCTAAGCGTTATCAAGCGTTCCAAGGGCTTCTACACTTGGACCTACACAAGGTTTCTGCGTTCCTGCACCACAAGGTTCTTGTGATCCAAAAGACGACGACGCCTCTGGGAAACCACAAACAATGGGTCCAGTGTCAGATCAAACAATGGTTCCAGCATCAGATCTTGCAAAACTTCTCAGAAGACACAATGCAACGGCACAGTGTCTTCAGCGCCTACTCAAAGGCCTCAAAACCACTGCCAAAGAATCATGGACTCCAACCTTCTGCAGCATCAAGCTAAGCACGCTTCAAAAATATTGGGCGGAACTGGAAGAAGCCCATCGTCATATCCACGAACTTTCCGGTGATCCAACCCAAGCTGGCTATAACGCCGAAGAATACTACGAACTAGAAGACGAGGTCCAACAGTTTCAAATCTCTTTGACCACCAGACTGGAAGAATCTAAGGAACTGAACTTGTCCGTTAAGCTTCCGACGCCAGCACCTCAGCAATCGCTTAAGTTACCAAAGATAACTCTGCCAAAGCTTGATGGGAACTACACTAAGTGGAAAGAATACAGCGACTTATTTGTTGAACTGGTTGACAAACAGGAGATATCAAACTGCCAGAAGCTGTTTTATTTAAAAACAACATTAACCGGTGAAGCTGAAAGCTTGATAAGGTACTTTACCACATCCGACAGCAACTATAAAGCTGCATGGCAAGTAATCAGGGATCGTTATGATAACCCTCGTCTCCTTGTCACCGCGCATGTCCAGAGGCTATTTATGCAACCCGTTATAACACTTGAGAGCGCAAAGGCTATCAAAACTTTGCATGACACAACACAAGAGTGCATGTTAAGTTTAAAAGGTCTTAACATCGACACAACAAACTGGTATCCACTTCTTATGTACCTTCTGATTAAGAAGTTGGATCGAAACACGTTGACACTCTGGGAGCAGTCTCTTCAACAGCCGAAGGCCTTACCGGTGGTGAATGAATTTTTGTCATTCCTAGAGATGCGGTTTCAATCATTAGAAGCCATGGGACCAAGCGGAATGAAAATTGTTTTAGAAGACAACAGCAAACGGAACAGAATAACTCTCGCTGCCACAACCGAAACTAGCAAATGTCAGATTTGTGGACAGGCAAACCATGCCATACGCCTTTGTCCAAAGTTTCTAAAACTCTCACCCCAAGAGAGGCACAAAATTGCAATTTCAAACAACCGATGCATAAACTGCTTGCATTTTGGTCACCAAGCTCCATCATGTCGAGCAAGGCATTGCACCAAATGCAACAGCTATCATAACACTCTGCTTCATGTGACAGCAAAGAATCAACATCAAAAAGGTTCCACTACAGACTCAACAAGCCCTTGCACTTCAGCGGTGGGAACCACTCCCAGTATCGTAAAACGCAAATCAACAAGCGTTATACTTGGCACAGCAGTCGTGCAAATAAAGACAAAAACAGGGAAACCGATTGCATGCCGAGCATTATTAGACTCGGGATCACAGGTCAGCCTTGTTACGGACAAATTAGCCAAGTCATTGGGTCTGCGGGAGACTTACGAGACGTTATGCGTTGAAGGTATCGGACAAAACAAGACGGCATCCCATAGGAGAATCAGTTTTGAAATACATTCCAGCATTAACGGATTCTCTACTAGAGTGGAAGCACATGTTCTTCCAACAATTATTTCACCACAGCCACCACGTCCCATCATTACATCAGCCTGGAATGTTCCAAACAACATTGTATTGGCTTCACAATTTGATCGGCCAGGGCCAATCGACTTGCTCATCGGTGCTGAAATCTTCTACTCAACTCTGGTTGTTGGGCAAATTAGCTTAGGAGATGATCTTCCAAACCTGCAAAATACCGTATTTGGTTGGACGGTAGCAGGCAAGATATCAACTTCCATGGACAATCCAATGGTGGCATCTTGCGGAATTTGGACTGCAGATGAAGCGCTTGATCAACAGATTGAAAGGTTTTGGCGACTAGAAGAAGCAACTTCAACCACAGATAATTTCACCAAAGCCGAAAAACGTTGTGAAAACCATTTCACGCAAACTACAACTCGAGACTCCCGTGGACGCTTCGTAGTTCGACTACCCTTCAAAGAAGCACCAACTTGCTTGGGAGAATCAAAAGAAGTTGCGTTCCGAAGATTCATGGCAATGGAGCGGAGACTTTCAAATTCCCCAGAGCTGAAGAAGCTATATAGAGAATTCATGGAAGAATACCAGCAATTGGGTCACATGCAAGAAGTGAACCTCCATCATATTGCAAAGCCATATTACTTTCTCCCTCATCACTGTATTCAAAAACCTGATAGTACCACTACTTAACGACATTCTCTCCACGGGTCCAACCATCCAAGACGATGTTTTTTCAATGTTATTACGCTTCCGCATGCCAAGATATGTGTTTACCGCTGATATTGAGAAGATGTACCGCCAGGTACTCATGAACGAAGAAGATCAGAAGTTCCAGCTGATTTGGTGGAGAAGAAGTCCAAATGACACGTTGAAGTGTTTCAAGCTTCAGACAGTTACCTATGGCACCACCTCCGCATCATACCTAGCCACAAAGTGCCTTCAAACATTGGCCCGAGAAAACAAAGACCGATTTCCATTGGGATCGAGGGCTCTGCTGCGAGATTCTTACGTAGATGATGTGGTAACAGGCTCTGACAAAATTGCCGAGCTACTGGCAACTCATGTCGAACTACAAACAATTTTGAAAGAAAGTGGTTTTAAATTAAGGAAGTGGTGCGCTAATCATGCATCCCTTATGAAAGGGATTCCGCTGGAGGATAGAGAAGTAGAGCTTGACTTCAGCAGCAACATTGATGAGCACATCAAGACAGTGAAACTTACTTGGATGCCAAAATCAGATCAGCTCTGTGTCAAAACATTTTGGGCTGACAAGGCTCGAATTACCAAACGATCTGCATACGCCGACATCGCACATTTATTTGACCCGCTGGGCATCATGGTGCCGGTGGTTTTCATTGCAAAAATATTTCTCCAGAAACTGTGGGAATTGAAGCTTGACTGGGATGCAGCATTACCTCAAGAAATGCAGACTACATGGCTTAAGTATCGTGAAGGCCTTCAATCTCTCAACAACATCAAAATTGATAGGCACATTTTTTCGCATAGTAATCCGAAAAATGTACTTACTTACTTAGGTGGGCATTACAGTTCGGGGTGAACCTGGGCCTCAACCAACATCCTTCTATAACGATTTCGATCTCGGGCGAGCTCTCTCCAGTTTCGCACTCCAAGTCGGTTGAGGTCTTCATCCACTTGATTGCGCCACCTAAGACGAGGTCTTCCCCTTCCGCGATTTCCCTGCAATGTGCTTTCGAACACCCGACGAGCCGGAGCGTTTGGGTCCATCCGCTCTACATGGCCCAACCATCGTAGCCTCGCGATGCGTACTCTTCTGGCTATGCCCATGTCGCGGTACAGCTCATACAGCTCGTTGTTGTATCTTCTTCTCCACACATTGTCTTCGCATACGGGACCAAAGATCATTCGGAGAATTTTTCTTTCGAAACGACCAAGAGTTTCCTCATCCGCTTTCGATAAGGTCCATGCTTCCGCGCCGTACAGCAGGACTGGGATGATTAAGGTCTTATACAAGGTCACCTTGGTTTTTCTAGAGAGGGTTTTGTTTCTCAATTGCCTTCTTAACCCAAAGAAAAGAATCCGAAAAATGTACAATACCATATATTTGCGGATGCTTCGGAAGAAGCTTATGGAGCTGCAGCGTACGTCCGTTCCGTCAGCAGCGACAACACTATCACGGTGCGACTATTGTGTTCAAAATCAAGAGTAGCACCATCAAAACAAACAAAACTGGCACAACAAGCGACCATTCCCCGACTAGAACTATGTGCCGCCTGCCTCGCCATGGAACTCCTGCTTCGTTTGCAAAAGGACCTAAAAATTCAAAGTGAAGAGACATTCTTATGGACGGACTCAGAAATTGTTCTTGCTTGGATAAATTCGACATGCTCCGCTTCGCTTTCAATTTTTGTTGCCAATCGAGTATCGCGTATTCAACAGAATACAATACTTCAGCAATGGTATCATGTCCCATCAAAAGAAAATCCAGGGGATGTGCTCTTGCGTGGGATAGCTCCTGAACGACTCAAAGAATGCAACATTTGGTTTTACGGGCCAAAGTTTTTACATGGGGCCACTTCAATTTGGCCACCTAAATATAAACCAAGTCAAGAAAAGCTATCTGTTGTAACCGCTGTTCGTGACTCACCCTCGCACCAAGAAGGAATCTTAGTTACACTCACGCATAAGAATTCCTTCAAAGTTACAAAACGCGTAATCGCCTTTATATTGAGATACGTCCATAACCTGAAACAAAGAGTGATTCTTAGAAAAATCAAGAAAAATGAAGAAAATTGCCCGCTGAAGAAATTGAACTGAAGCTGGCAAACATCAAACTTACAATTGGTCCACTATCAGTCGTGGAACTAAGTCGAGCGCAAAAACTAATCTTCAAATACATGCAACAAGAGCATTTCACCGATGAAATCAGACACCTGAAGAATGGGGGTGAAGTACCAAATAAAAACCCCTACAAGGGTCTGACACCGTTTTTGGATGAAGAAGGGCTGATTCGCGTGGGCGGGCGTTTAGAGGCATCAGCATTGCCATACGACGCTAAGCATCCCATACTGATTCCATACAGTCATCCATTCACCAAATTGATATTTGTCGAAATTCACCAGGACAACAAACATATTGGGCCACAAACCATGCTTTCACTTGCTAGACAATTCATTTGGGCCGTAAGGGGGAAGACGATTGCTCGTTCAGTACTACACAATTGTGTCAAATGTGTTCGAGCCGCACCAAGGCTTTTGGTTCAGCAAATGGGAAATTTGCCTGCAGATAGAATTCAACCAGCAAGACCATTCATCAACACAGGCGTTGACTTTTGTGGTCCAATATCTACCCACTACAAGATTAGAGGCAAGCACCCTCAAAAATCGTATATTGAAATCTTCTGCTGCTTCTCCACCAAGGCTTGTCATTTGGAACTAGTCACCGATCTAACGGCACAAGGTTTCATAGGATCTCTCAACCGATTTATGGCCAGAAGAGGTCATTGCTGGAACATATATTGCGACAATGCAACAAACTTTGTTGGCGCCAAAAACCAGTTGTCAAATTTAATGGCTTTTATGGAATTGGAAACAGAAAGAAAAAAAATAACATCCGCATGCGTTACAAAAGGGTGCGACTTTCAATTCATTCCACCACGCTCGCCGCACTTTGGTGGACTTTGGGAAGCTGCGGTCAAATCATCAAAGCATTTGCTGCAACGCTGGCAGAAGCATCACTGACGTACGAGGAGATTGAAACAGCTGTCACTCAAGTGGAAGCCATTTTAAACTCAAGGCCAATAACTCCAATGTCTAAATCACCAGATGACCTTACTGCTCTTACGCCAGGCCATTTCCTCATCGGAGAGCCTCTTGTCAACAATGCTGATTCTACAGCCGCAGCAAATGATTCCGGGATACTTACTCGCTGGAAGCTTGTAAGTCATCTAAAAAATGAATTCTGGCGACGATGGTCGCGTGATTACCTGAATCAGCTACAACACAGGTATAAATGGAGGGAGAGATGCCAGAATGTACAACCCGGAATGATGGTGATAATCAAAGAGGACAACATACCAAGTTTATGATGGCCGCTTGGACGGATCACTAACGTTGTGATTGGCGACGATGGACTGGTTCGGGTAGCCGATGTTCGGACATCAACTGGGATATATTGGCACCACTTCCAGTTCCAACTCAAGATGATTCCTCAGATGGTTCATCAAACTTGCCGCAATCATTCCGGAATTCTAACGACGATCCAGTACCAAAGAAGAAAATCAAACTGAGTCCCATGAACACACTATTGGTTTGCCTATTGGCAATAGGTTGACATATAGTTTTTAAGATATATAATTACCCTTTAATATAAAACCATAGTATTGAACAACAGTTCAACGCGGGCAGTGTATAATTTCGCAATTACTAGGCAGCTTCACTGCATAACTTAATGTTACTTCTTTCAAATCAGATCATATCATACTTTTTCTTTCTTTCTTGACATACTGTAAATAATTGAATTAATACTAACTTGCTTGCCATATGCATTCTCATGCATTTATCAATGAATCAGCACTAATGCCGAATTCACTTTTGTAACATAATTCCTTTGAACTCAATCAATACAAATTTTGTGTACATTCAGCATAAGCATACCTTTAGCATACATTTGTAAATAAGTTATCGTAAGCATTTCTTTTGTATAAATAGTATTGTAAGCCAATAAAGATTATCATTTACGGTCAACAGGTTGTTGTGTTCATTTGTTATTATTACTTCACCCCACCAGTGGTAATGAAGTATTAATAGATCACAACTACGAATCTACTCCAGCATGCAAAGGTACAAGAACCTTTTGTATTGCCCTCTTCGGTCTGGTCAAGGTTTATGTACCCTGTCCAGCCAGTCGGTGCAAATTAGTGCCGACTTTAACAGTCTTTATTTTCTTTTCTCATATCGCAATCTCAGTCCTACCTATTCCTATATCTCAAAGTAAGTATCAACAAACTAACAAAGTCTCACACCCCCGTTCTAAGATCTATCAACAGATCGTGTCTATTCTTCGCACACACACAACATTACTTTTCATTTTTTCTTTACTCTCATCCCATCGTAAGGATCTCCAACCTACGTGCCTCTAAACGCTATTATTTCCCTTTGTTCAGACCGACATCCTTATAATAATTTCCATCGATTTTCACAACAAAATATGCCTTTGTCTTTATATTAGGCGCGTTCCTTTGGGACTTTTAAACTACTTTTTAGTACTTCGCAGTAGACGTTGAATGGAACGCGTTAATTTTTCAAAAAGTAAAATCTAACCTCCAAAATTATATGTCATTGCGGTTGTTGGTTTTTGATTCGCAAAATTATTGTTTTTGAGAAACGTCAAATCAAACAACAACAATTTCTATTTCTTTTTACTGACGCCATCTGGCGTAGACTAGTATCGTAACTACTTCGAAGAACTACTTTGACCACAAGGGAAAAGTAGTTCAAAGCAGCCAGAAGTACTAAGCAGTAGATAAATGTTCCCAAAGGAACGCAGCTATTAACATCATCATCTTTCCTTACAATGAGTATTGGTTTATTTTACCTTCCTGTGCTACACAGGGACATTAAAAATCAGCCACTTCCAAGCGCCAGCAAAATCTAAAACAAAAAACCATAAAAATACTCAATATAAACCACCTTTGCCTTTATTGTCTCTATTTTCTTTTCTCATATCCCAATCTCAGCCCTAGCTATTCCTATATCTCAAAGTAAGTATCAACAAACTAATAAAGTCTCACAACCCCGTTCTAAGATCTATCAACAGATCGTGTCTATTGTTCGCACTACACACAACAATACTTTTCATTTTCTCTATACTCTCATGCCATCGTTAGTATCTTCAACCTATCAATTGTCCATGTGCCTCTAAACGCTATTATTTCCCTTTGTTCAGACCGTCGGTACCCGTGGTGCGATGGTTAGCATGTCCACCTGCTAACCCAGGGGTTCGAGGTTCGAATCCCAGCAGAGGCAAAAAAAAAAAAAATGTTTTTTCCCGGGTATCGCCTTTCTCGAGGAATTGGCAAGTCCTCCGTTAGTAAATTCATGCCATGAAAAGCGCTTTCTCAATTAGCCGTTCGGATCCGGCATAAAATTGTAGGTCCCCTCCATTCCCTCACAAGGCATGGTTGTGAGAAATGCGCTAGGCCCAGGGGCTCCTCGCTCTGTAGCGCCACCCTATTTATTTTTTTATTTTTTCAGACCGTCGGCACCCTTATAATAATTTCTTTCAAGAAAAATCATAACATGGGTCATCATATCCTTACTCTATGGTATAAAGTAAAACAACTTCATAGCAAAGGCCTATCATGCTTAGGTGAAGAATGACCTGCTCATGCACTATCTGTACACATGATCTGCTCTGTTAACTGCTCTGATCTGCTCCAGATACTCGGTTTCAACATTGATCATGGATTTTATTGCTAAACGAACATGGGTCACTTCCTTAAAACGACTTGCTCATACACAATCTATGCCCAAGCAAATATCGAACGTGATCAAATTCTCTAGCGTACAGCCAAAACCATAAACAGTGTTAAAAGTGTGCGGAACAGGTGGAGTCAGGTAGGTACAATGCATATTGCTCTTGGTGTAGGTATGTTATTATTATATCGCTGGCTGGTGTCTTATGGGCTTTGTGAATTTGCATCTGTTTAGTGACAGCATTATTTACTTGCCAACTGGGATTGCTATTGTTTTGAATAATTTTTGTTTCTTTTTTTTGGAAATGATTACATACCTATTCACCAGAAAACGATAGTTTTCGATATCTTCTTACGGTAATAGACACATTTTCTAAATTTGCTTGGAGTTTCCCTATTAAAAGTAAAACTGGAGTTGATGTCACTGCAGCTATGCAAAATATATTTAATGAAGGACGCACCCAAAGAATCTACAAACAGATGACGGCAAAGAATTTTATAATAAAATTTTTCAAAATCTCATGAAAACATATAAAATCAAACATTACTCTACATTCAGTGTAGGCCTGGGTAAATCGATCATTTTTGATGATCGATTCGATCAAGTATCGGTTTACTAAATGATTCGATCATTTGAATCGATCGATCATTCAATCATTTTTATTTTCTCTTTCTGTTTCTATTTCAATCATTTTAGTTTGTAGTTGTACGATTTGAATTGAACCAAATCAAATAGTATGTATGTAGGTATGCGTCAATCGTCAAACCAACTTAACCGTGGGCGTGGTTTGGTGCCGTGGAGGCATAGGCAACAATATATTTTTTGAAGCAACATTAGCTCGGGAAGATTTCTCTTTCAAACTTGAAGAATTGCTCGCACTGAAAATGTTAACAAACATAGGTACATGTGTGTATGTATCCTACATCTACTCAACATTATTCCGATAAGCTATACCATTATGTCCCGAAGTCACCAAACACGGCTAGAAATGCTTGACGCATACATACAAACATCCTTTACATCATTTCTCATCTACCCAACTTCAACATCATTCCTACACTGCTTATGATATGAGTTATGACTCCACCCTTTACTGCACCATGAAAGAGAGAGCAACGTAAAGTTTTCGTACTCATTCAAATGATTGAATAAGATGGAGTCAAAAAGATCGAAACCGAAACTAAATGGAAATGAAATATCGAATCAAAATGCATAGTAGGTATAATTTTGTAATTGAGATCGAATATCGAGATTGATTGAGATCGATTGATTCGGACTTGAATGATTTCGATCATCAATACTTTTGAATGATCGAATCAAAAAGATCGAATCGATCATAATTTACACAGGCCTAATTCAGTGCACTTAAAGCATCCATTGTTGAACGTTTCAATCGCACCTTAAAAAACATGATGTGGAATGAATTTAGCGCCAATGGTTCATATCGTTGGATTGATATGATAAAATCACTGACTAAAACATATAATACCACGAGACATCGCACTATTAAAATGTGTCCATCCGAAGTCAATTCTAGAAATGAAAAACACATACTTTCGACAGCATATAATCATATAAAAATTCATATTCCACCTAAGCTTCATATTGGTGACTTTGTAAGAATAAGTAAATATAAACATGTTTTTGAGAAAGGTTACACCCCCAATTGGACAACTGAAATCTTTAAAATAATAAAAGTTGAACACACAAATCCCGTAACATATTTGTTAGAGGACTATCAAGGATATCCCGTCAAAGGAGGATTTTATGAACTTGAATTACAAAATTTCCAGATACTTACCTCATAGAAAAAGTACTTAAAACCAAAAAGGGACAAATATTTGTGAAATGGCTTGGTTTTCCATCTGATCACAATTCATGGACATCTATATCTCAAAACGATTAACAAAAATTGTCTTTTTTTTTTTTAATACAGATGTTGTTTTATTAAGAATATTCCCAAAACATAAAGAAAAGTATATAATTGAAATGAAAAAAAAAAAATTGTTTTATTTATTACATCTTTTATTTTTTTATAAAACAATTGGTCATTGTTGGGAGAGAGTCGACTTCGAACCCCTTTCCCGGTACACAAAAAAAAAAAAAAAAACAATTGTAAAAGAACACTTCTCATATTATTTATGTACTCCATACCGTAATAAATCAATATATTTTTATTATCTACCAAACGCCAACATCAAAAAACTATCCCGCCAAAGATACCACAAAAAAAATTACCTGTTGCAAATATCGGGATGGTGTGCAACCCTGTACACCATGACTGCTGTACCCTCGTACCCTCATGTCGACTGCTGTACCACATACTGTACACCATGACTGCTGTACCATCGTACCATCATCCTAGAATGACTGTTGTACTCTCGTACCCTCATGTCGACTGCTGTACCACATACTGTACAACCCTGTACCCCCTGTACCCTTGTGCCAGAACCTACATAAACTAACTACTAATGGATATTAAACAAAACAAGAAAAATTTGTTTCCATTTATTAATTTATTTATCTCGTAGTTAAGGCGGAAAAAGAATTAAAATTATTCACAAAACCAAAATAATTTGACATTTAGGCCTTAATACGACCTTAATCCTCCTTTAATACTCCTATGAACCAGTATTAGCTTAATCCGCCTCTAAAACTGGTGTATTTTTTTTTATAAATAAGGTTTGGGGTATTAGAGGAGTATTAAGTTGGTAGTAACCTTAATCCGCCGATAATACGGGTTTATAAATAAGGCTGTATAAGTGCAAAAGAAAAAGAAAGTTCGAAAAGCTGAGACGGACAATGAGCTACCGTGTCTCGCACGGGTAATAGTTTTGCTGAAACAGCTTTGATGTTTCTCTTTGTCCTTGTTCGTGTTTTTGTTTATTCTGTTTCATTTAGCTCAATAATAAATAATAATAATAATAATTATTACCTTTTTTGTTTTTTAATTGCGAGTAAAAAAAAGTTTTGAAGCAGGAAAACACTAGTATATAATTATTATTTTTCCCCAAAAACAAAAACACCCGAACGAAAGATGAAAAGAAATGGGAACCTAGTTTCTATAAATTTTATTGAGGGTATGCATGCTTCGGCGGAAGATCACGTTTTGTGTAAATGTGTAACTTAACGTGAGACTTTGCATGAGTACCCCTTTAAAGCTACTTTGTTTAAGTGGTGTAAGAAAGCAGCTGTTCGTAAACTGTTCGTTAAGGGGGATAGCCACTGACTGAGTGACCACTGGTTCTTTTTTTTTTATTAAGTATACATCGAATGTGGTGGTACCCGTGGTGTGATGGATAGCATGTCCGCCTGTTAATCCAGAGGTTCGAGTTCGAATCCCAACAGAGGAAGAAATGTTTTTTCCACGGGTATCGCCTTTCGCGAGGTATTGGCAAGTCCTCCATTAATATTCATTGGCATGAAAAGCGCTTTCTCGATTAGCCGTTCGGAACCGGCAGAAAATTTTAGGTCCCCTCCATTCCCTCACAAGGCATGGTTGTGAGAAATGCGCTAGGCGCAGGGGCTCCTCGCTCTGTAGCACCACCATATTTATTATTAAACATCGAATGATTTTTCCACAAATTTTTATTAAAAAATATTAAAAAGCTTTACAGTATAAACGATGCCGTAGCACCTTAAAAAAAAATCCCCCTTCATGGTCGCATCGATTTCTCAAAGACCGGTACCCTGAAAAAAAAATTATTGTAATCTGTATGAATGTACTTATCGTTGTACGTAGCCGTTTTTTTCCTATTTTGATTTTCCACAAAATGGCGACTGATTGACAGTATTTTTTTTCGACCTTTTTTTTGGTTTTCAGACAGTTTAAAAAATAGTAAAAAAACAAAATTTTTTAAATCGGCTACGCTTAACCTTAACCACTACTAAGACGAACAAAACAAAAAAAAATTAGACATCGGTTGATAATTTTTCGAGTTATTGATGCGACCAGCTCCAAAAAAGTCGTTACGAAAAAAATGCGTTCAAAGATTTTAGTCCATATCTCTCGTAATGAAATCATGTATCTTTTAATCATTGTAACTAGGTAAATTTTTGGAATTTTGACTTGCAATTTTGTACACATATTTTTGAACATATAAACTTTGATTAAAAACAAAATTTTTTTTTTTGACCTATCACAGTGGATTTCCCCCTTAAACGTCAAATTTACCAATTCCTTAAATGAAATAAAGAAAGAGTTCAAATTTTATTTAAAAATTTGACGATTTGAATAGTAAAGCTTTGTTTCTTGACACAAAAATCTATCGAACGTTGTTGTTTGAAAATGCCTTAAATAAGCCAAATGAAATTTATTTATTTATTTATTTTTTATTTGGAAAAAATTGTGGTAACAGTAACTTTTTCTGAAAACTTTCATTTTTGATACAAACATACATTTAAAAACAAACAAAGAGAAAAGACGCAATATTAGATGATTTGTCTTCCATTTTGACCATATTGGAGCATTCTCGATATGCAGCTTCATTTCATTGCACTATGCTGTCCCAAAATCGAAAAATTTTTTGGTAGATGTTTTGCTTTATTTGGACGAGGATAAGTTCAAAGAGATAGGTCGGGTCAATTGGACACTTGAATTGATAAGTGAAGACGATGTTTTTCATGGCCCAAGGTCTTGTCAACAATTTCCGGTTGAGATGCAATTGATAATAATTGTTCTTTATCGATTGGGTTCCAGCGATGAAAGGGCAACGATAGCCATAATTGCAAGTCTATTTGGTATTGGTGACGACGCACACTGGGGCTCACTTTATGGAGAGCGTGCTCAAAATGCAAAATTGAAAATGATTGTTTTTTCCAAAGTAAATATTTTGTTGCAAAGTTGACAAGATTGTCTATCAACCGGAGAAAATTTTGAATGTCAAAGAGATTTTAGGTTAAGAGGGAATCAGTGTTGAGAGTTGTGAATTACGCAAAAGGAATTTGTGTTGTGATTTAGCGGTCGATTTAAAGTGCTATTAAAATCTTTTCGCAGTAAATTCCGCAAAGTTGCAATATGTTATCGATTGATCAATGTCAGTAGATAATAAAAAAGTATTTCGTTGGCATCAAAAACAAAAACCATGGAAAAAGACCAAAAAAGAGAACAAATATGTAAAAAATGTATAAACACATTTTGTTCGAATTTGCAACACGGTCTTTAAAATCTAAGTATTTTTTTTTTTATATAATTTACGCGCACTTCAAGGGGTTGTGACTACCCTCATAATGTTATAGAATACAGTGCGGGTGTTAGGAAATAAGGAAAGGATAAGAAAGGAGATGCCGATGCACATCACTCTTAATGTAACTTCTGTACATTATATTGTGGGGAAAATTGAGTTGGGTAAAGCATTCCACATTCGGGCTGAGCGGCTAAAATATGAATGCATATACTTAACTGTACGCCCGAAGTTGGGTTGAAGGGAGAACGGATGAGCATTCCTTGCGAGGCGGGTATTGCGGCTAAATTGTTTCAGGGGAGGAATGTAACTGGCTATTTCACTAGAGCACTGTTTGTAAAAGAAGCGATAAAAAAGAGTGAGACAAGTTACATTTCGACGATGTTCAAGAGAATCAATCGATTCTACAATTGAACTATCACCTATCAATCTCAACGCTCTTTTTGTATCCTATCAAGAAGGCGCAAAGATGTTTGAGAAGCACTTGACCAGATATGGGAATTATACTCTAGTTTTGGGCGGATGTATGCCTTATAGATTATAGCCAGATCAGAGGGGGTGAAAAATTTTCTGCATCGCTTTAGGAAACCTAAGCGCTTAGCAGCATTTTTGACGACTTCAAATATGTGCTCATTCCAACGAAGGTCATCGTTTACATACATACCAAATACTGACAGCTTTTCTGTTTCTTGGATGCAGGTACCATTCATGGATAATTGTAATGAGGGAATGTTAAACTTAAACGACAAATGAAAACATTGAGTTTTCGAAGCATTGAGTTCTACTCGGTTTTTTTTACCCCATGTAACAATGCTGTCAAGGTCAGAATTCAATGAGCTTATCATACGCAACCGTTCCATTGCCACGTCCGAAGAGTAGGGACGTGAATTTGGAAACGATTATGAAAAGCAGAGGGTTGAGTCATCAGCAAAACAGTTGAGAGGATTAGAAGTATCAGACAGGAGATCATTTATGAAAATGAGGAAGAGAGTCGGAGACAAAACGGAGCCCTGGGGCACACCAGCATTTATAAAGTGGGTATCAGACTTAAAACCATCCAACACAACTTGTATTGAACGGTCGGAGAGGTGGTTTCTGATCGAACGAAGAAGAGACTCATCGATACCAAAAGCACGCATTTTCGATAAAAGAGCCTGATACCAAACTCTTTCAAATGCCTTAGAAATATCAAGCGCAATGATCTTACTTTCTCGAAAACAATGTAAAGATTGGTTCCACTTTTCGGTGACATAAGCCATCAAATCACCAGTGGACCGTTTGCTACGAAAGTCCCGCACTGTCGGTCTTGAGAAGCATTCGTTTTTCAAGATATTTCATGAGTTGACGGTTTATCAACGTTTCCATGACCTTGGAAAGAAGGGACGTTAGTGCAATTGGACGGTAATTGGAAGGGGAGGAAGATTCGCCTTTTTTAGGGACCGGTTGGACAAATGCAGTTTTCCATCTGCTTGGGAAAACCCCAGCAGAATTGGAAAGATGGAAAAGTTTTCGCAGTGGTTTTGCCAGTGTAAAAGAACACCTCTTCAGAACAACGGCGGGTATACCATCTGGACCAGCGGATTTATGTATATTGAGATCTTTGAGGACTCTTGCTACCGAACGAGTACATGAAATTTCTGCTTCACAGCACAGTTCTTACTCTCAAGCTCAGGTGGAGCTAGAGTGCTGTATGGTAGTGTCGAGTTGGAAGCGAACTGAGCTGCTAGCAGATTTGCTTTGTCGATGGAGTTGACGTAAGCAGAGTCATTGAAGACGAGCGTAGGAGCCGATGATTTGGTCGAGTTCTTAATATTCTTAACAAAAGACCAGAAGTTTTTACTTCCTTTTGGACACAATAGTATTTTTGGCCTTACCTTTTGGTCATATAAAAACTTGGTCTTCTTTATGTGAGTATTGCAAATGTTCCTGGCGCACTAGAACTTATTTCTGTTTTCACCGGTAGGGTCATTTTTGAAAATCCGAAAACATTTTTCTCTTTCCCTAATCATCTCCTTACAGCCCGAATCGAACCACGAATTTTTTATTGGGGATGATGCTCTTTGATCTATGCGGAACAAAGTTAGTCATGCCGTTAAGAAGTACGTTAGATATCATATCAGCTGATGCATCCACGCTACCGTCGAGAAAGCACAAAGACCAGTTGAAATTTCGAAAGAAATTATTCAGGCCTTCCCAATTGGCTTTCTCATATTGCCATACAGTTCTTTTCGAGACTTTTTCTCTTTTTACTGTGAAGGAAAACGGAAAAACTACCGATATGATACAATGGTCCGACGTGCCTAGAGGTGATGACACTTTGACCCTATATTTTTCAGGATGAGAAGTGAGAAACAAATCTAATGTGTTGGCCGAATGGCCAGAAATATTCGGAACCCGAGTGGGCTCATCAACAAGCTGAGTTAAAAGATTTAATTCAGCAAAGATCTCAACACACCTACCTTCGGGTGTTGTCTGGCCAGAATGACAAAGCCACACAGAGTTGTGTACATTGCAATCCACCGCAATAGCGATTTCAGTGAGAGGGTAATGGGAAACAATCCTTGAAATGGAGTCAGATAGCGCATCAAACTCGTTAGAGGTTGAATTACTATCTAAAATGAAACAATAATGGATGATGTGCTTATGGACGCTGAATTTTAACCACATGAAGTTTAAGTTCTTATTAGAACAGAGGCCGTATTGTAGAACTTGATAGGCAACATCATTACGAACATTCACGGCGAGGCCATATGAGGAAAAGAATAAAGGCACTAAGCAATAGCCAGGAAGGGAAAACTCTGTAGGATCAGAATTATCACCTACCTGTGTTTCACTTAATGCCAAAACAGCTGGCCTACATTTAGCAGTACGGGCGAACACTGCAAAGAAATTGGATCTTAGCCCCTGAATGTTGCTAAAATCAACACAAAAATTACCACGCACTACGAAACACAGAAGTACAAGAACAAAATCACAACAAAAACGCCATTAAGTTAAAACATCAAGTGAAGTTCCCAGACAAGAGACAGAAATGAAAATGCCCTAGCAACCATTCGTAACATTTCATATCTCTAACGGAGAACAACACATGATGTGCAACTATTCGCCTTACGCCTCAAATTTGCTCCAAAATACAATTGTGCGCAGCTTCAGAGATCATTGAGACGGGGAAAAAAGGGAGGAGGTGGTAAACGGGAAAAATAGATAACACTCCGCACAATATTGAATTTAATTTTGGGTGCGCGCACTGCACTGATTTTTTTTCTTTTTTTTCTTTTTTCGCATGCACTGCACTGAAGACAATTGAATGTAGGTACTTTTGGATAATTGCGCGACGCGCTTAACTGATTGGTTTGATGATTATTACTATTGTTGTTTTTTTATGAATTATCTATTTTATATGGCGGGAGAGCTTTGATTATTTTTTTTTTATTTGATAGTAGACTGATTTTGGAGGGCCGGGCCGGGAAGCAGACTTGTTAAACTATTTCGCACTCGCGTGTGGTCTGGTCGAGTTGCAGATCGGCATGTGCATCGACATATGCAGTCGTATAGTGCATACCTTCTTTTAGTAAAAACATAAGTTAGAAGTGGCGACGGGGAAATTCCCTACCACTATTAGCGCACAATTCAATAATACACTAACCAAGGTATGCGCTTGGACAAAAAGATGCGGCCTTGCAGTTATCCCCCTCAAAACAGATCTGGTACTCTTTACAAAAAGAAGAAAAATACCTACTTTTAAGTTACCAAGACTTAATGGAACCCCTCTTAAAATCTCTGATCAAGCCAGATACTTGGGAGTGATCTTAGACAAAAAACTGAATTGGGATCCCAATTTACGGGAAAGACACAAAAAATCTATGAAAGCACTGTATTCGTGCAGCAGGATTTTTGGCAAAAACTGGGGACCAAATCCCAAAATCATCTTGTGGATGTATACTGCCATTGTTAGACCTATTCTATCTTATGGCAATTTGGTCTGGTGGAAGGCCCTGGAAAAATCCACTCATTAAAAAACCCTAACCAAAGTACAAAAATCTGCCTTTATTTGCGTAACTGGTGCAATAAGAACTACACCAACCGCGTGCTTGGAAGTAATCCTCAATCTCACACCCGTTGATCTCTATGTTCAAGAAGAGGCAGCAAACAGCGTACTTAGACTAAATCAGTTTAATGTCTGGAAAACCAGCCAAACAGGACACGCACAGATTTTATCACGATACGCAGACAACAATATCTGCACGGATTACATAACTCCATACCTGGACTTTAAAAAATCCTTCTCAACCAGCTTCCCCAATAGACAGGAGCGAGACGTCTATATATCGATCTATACCGACGGCTCAAAAATGGAAGTTGGAAAAGGTGCAGGTTTCTTTTCAAAAAACCTAAACCTAGCCAGTTCATTCAGACTTCCAAATCACAGCTGCGTCTTCCAAGCCGAGATCTTGTCAGTTACAAAAGCGGCAGAACAGGTGTCCATGATGGCGCTATCACATGCTGATATTACTTTTTTCATTGATAGCCAAGCAGCAATAAAAGCGATTTCTGCCACTCTTGTCAAATCAAAGCTTGTTTCTTGCTGTCGCGAAGAGCTTACGGTTCTTGGCACACAGCATAGCGTTAACTGGACACAACCTACTAGGTTACCACAAAAAGAAAATGGGTCTTTGCACCGATGGCCTGTGCAGAGGATGCAATGACGAAGATGAACATGAGGATACCAATCACTTCCTTTGTCAATGCCCAGCAATCTGCCACATTAGGAAAAAATTCTATGCAATTACTTTTTCAATGAACTATAAGAATTATCAGACACTTCAAGAAGCAGCCTGCTAAACTTCATTAAAGCCACAAAATGGTTAAAAACTTACCAAACATAAACTCATAGGTTTCTAGGACGTTACAAAACTCCAGGGTATTACAATGGATCTACATTGATCTAAGTGTGACGGTAATAAGATCAACCGTCAGTACATTCTACCTCACCTAACCTAACATAGAAGTGGAAGCCTCTATTGCAATTTGGAATAAAATGTGTTTAAACATTTTATTCGCTCTTTTGTTTCTATTTCTCAGATTTTTTATTATCTACTGACATTGATCAATCGATAACATATTGCAACTTTGCGGAATTTACTGCGAAAAGATTTTTACTTCACTTTAAATCCACCGCTAAATCACAACACAATTTCCTTTGACGTAAATCACTGATTTTCTCTTACGGCCATATTATTCACACAATAAACCCGGGTTTAAATTTACATCCGGATGTAAAATCGCATAAACCCGATTGTCAAACGCAAATCCATATTATTCACTCCAAATAAACCCGATGGATTTAAACCGCATTGCGTTGTCGGGTTTAAATTTTTACATCCGGATGTATTTTGGGTTCGTTCGCATACTATAGGGAAATTTCAAATATTGTCATATAATCCAAGGAAAGGCAGTAGGATTTTGACAGTTGCAGGTAAAAAGTGTGCTCATGTGAACTACCCCATTTTCAGTTGTTTCTATTCAAGTCAAACTGTGAAATAAATGTAAACAATCGAAAGCATTTTGGAGATTTGGAATGCATACTTTCTTATAGCGTGAGTTATTTTACTTTAATTATATCATTAATATTGTTTTGTTTCAGCAGAAAAACTCGACATGTTTGGGAATATTCTCTTCATGACGCATTACCATTATTTTGTGTAGTTAAAGTTTGTTTTATCAAGAAAAAAGTTTATAAAAGTCCTTCCGAACATTTGCAGCCCTTTCCTTCAGTTCTTTCTCTGTTCTTTGCTATTTAAACGAAATATAATTATAGTGGAAGAGTAAACTATACAAATCAGAAACATACCACAACACCGGGCATAGCATTGAATGCTGATAGGATGGATTCCCAACCCATGGAACGAGCCTTCACGGTCATCCGGTTTGTCTCCATGCTGTTGATATTTGAAGACAAAACCAACCGAAGGAGCAGGTCTGTCTCCATTTGGGTGAATTTTTTGGCTCTTGTTGCCTTTTCAGCAACACCTGAAGTAGCTGGTGGAGTTTCCATTTCTTGAACCTGCAACACCATGGAAAAGATAGTATACATATAAAATAAATCGACAATGCAAAATATAAATAAAATTATTACTTACAATTTCTTCAAATTTAAATCTTGGTTGGTTGTTGGTTGGTTATTGGTTGAACCCATAGTATAAAGAATCTATAAAGAATCTATAGTAGCACCATGGCGGGGAAAGCGATGGTGTCGCCGCCTTTAGTTCCCATTAAAAGTTTTATCGGTTCAAACAATTTGGCTGTGGTTGTTCATTTAGGCATGTGGATGGTATTTTTTCGGATGCTTTAATGGTTGTGGATGGTATTTTCATCAATTAATAAATGTGTTTAAATGATTTTCAAACAATGTCATGACACGCCAAATGCAAAACAACAAACTTTTTATCATTTAGAATCAAAAAGCACATCACTCGCACATCGCTCTTTAATATTGCTAACACATTTACGAAGCAAAGCTGCCCTAACAAAAAACAATAATATATGACGTATTGACAGCATGTTGGCAGGGTTCTACGATAAACTTGTTCCGATTGAGAAGGTAAGTACGTTTAATGGGAACTAAAGGCGGCGACACCATCGCTTTCCCCGCCATGGTGCTACTATAGATTCTTTATACTATGGTTGAACCTGCAACATCATGAAAAAGATAGAATATAAATTTAATCGACAATGCAAGATATAAATGAAAAGTATTGCTTACAATTTCTTCAAACAAAAATCTATTTACCAGCAGCACTTTCAACAATTTGACGTTTCTCAATTTGACAACTGGGTTTATTTTAAATCTGGGATCAAAATTTAAATCTGGGATCAAATTTTGACAAATGGGTTTATTTCTATTGGGTTTAAATTTAAAGAGTGAATAAGATCGCCGTTAACCTTCAATCTCTTTGACATTTGAAATTTTTCCGGTTGATAGATAATCTTGTTTACATTGGAAAAAACAGTCATTTTCAATTTTGCATTTTGAGCACGCTCTCCATATACTGGGCCCAAGTGTGCGGGGGAAAAATGCAGGTAACAGCAGCTACTTTAGTAGGTGAAACTGAAACATTGCAAATTGACACCAAAATTTTTGTATTTCGAGGCTATAACTGAAAAAGTTTTTAAAGTTATTCTAAAGTAGAGAAAATGTTTGTACTGGCCAGACGCCTTAGAACGGAAAAACATTGTTAAAGAAACATTTGATGAATTGCCCCATTGCATTCGCTACGTGGATGGTACCACGTAAACTAGTAAAAACCGACTGAAGATCCAGAAGCATACTTTTCTCGCAAGCACATTTATTCCTTAAAAGTTCAAGCCGTCTACGACCACAAATTAAGAATTCGTGTGCATGATGCGCGTATCTATAAGAATTCTGAACTTTTCGCAAAAGAACGTGACTTCTTTACGGGAGCAGAGTGGCTGGCTGGCGGCAGTGCATATAAGTTAATAGGCACTGTTGTTACTCCTTTTAGAGAAAATTCGAAAAAATTATCCTTGGAGGAAAGAACGAAATTCAACAAGAATTTCCTTTCTAATTGCACAAGAATAGAACATTGTTTTGGACATTTAAAAGAGAGGTTTAACAGCTAAAAAGAAGTGAGATTTCAAATAAAGAACGACGCTGCTGCTAAGTTTGCCTGCCTGTGGATTCTAGTGTGTGCTATTTTGCATGACATTGTAACCACAAAAACAGCAAAAAAAAAACAGAACAAGAATCATCATAGTTATACATAACACCATAACACCGCTGCGCGAGTTAAACTCCAGGTTATTTATTAATAATAATATGAGTTACACTCCAAGTTATTTAATAATAATAATACACGTTCTTTATTCTAATTTTATTATAATTGTTTTAGGCTACTATGTCTTCTTTAAGTGTGCTCCTGCTTCCTCGATGCGCCAGAAGAGAATGCCCCAAAAAGAATGGCAAGGCCACTGAAAGATAAGAAAAGCTTTTCTTAATCCGCTTGGCTTGGGTTTGGTATCTCCGTCTTGTTGTTAATCCACCCGATACCCTTGATACTGCATCTTTACATGATCAGTGTGTTGTGTCGATAAGCGTCATCTCTTATCATGTGTTCTGCATAGCAGGAGAGAAATAAAGTTTGAGCTTTTGTTGCTATGCTGCGATCGTGTCTCTCATCGATAAAATGAATCGCCAAAATTATGTCGGTGTTACCATTGCATCGTGTTAACAACATTAGTATCGTGGTGGTTACGGATACGTTCCTATAACTCCTCCCTTGCAAGTATGAACGAAATGAATAGATGATTGAAGTTCATGTCAATCGTCAGAAGAAGGCTCTCAAGCTCAACGTCTCAACAAATGTATGCGTTGCAGATTTTGGTTGATTAGTAGAAGTTTCAAAATGAACATAATTATCGGTGTAAAGGGATAGGGATTGGATTTAATGGCATTCAGATCATTCGAAGTCTCTAAAGTCTAAAGTTGGAAGTCAATAATAGCAAGTTTAGAATGAGATACGGAATATTTATATCAAAGCTTAATCTGATGATCAAAAGAAAATATTTATATAATTTCTCAAAGAACATGGAACTACCTGGCATACATATTACATACATTATATGAAACACAAACAAATCGAAAGACATTTTGTTTTAGATAGGATTTTTTTTTTCTCTACACTTACTAAAATTCGGTGTTTGTTTTTGGTTTCTTTCTAATTTCTGTGTCTACAGTTATTTTATTGTCCTTAACAACTTTATGTTCATTGAATCTATGGGCCAATTTGTTTTTTCTGTCATCTAACTCATGTACTATTTCGTTCTCTGTAAAATTTGGTGGGTCGACTCGATTTTTGTTACGTTTTTCAATAATTTTTTGTTTGTTACTTTGGCTACGGTCATGAATCAAGTCTCTCAATTTGGAATAATCTTTTATGTGTTGGACTTAATACTCTTGCACTGTTTGGAAATTTTCTTTCATAACTAAAGGGTTTCTTTTACTAATATGGCCATTAAGTAATTCGAATGGTGTCAACTTTGTGGCAGAGTGGACACTGTTATTGTACGTAATCACTGCCTCGTCTATAACTTCACCAATCGTTTTATTATTATTTCCTGATTTAATAATTCTGATAAGTTCAGTAAGGGTGGAGTGAAACCTTTCTATTGGAGAATTTCCGTTAGAACTTTTGGCGCATATTGTATGATGGTTAATCGAATGAAGATCTAAAAACTCTTTAAAAATTGAAGATAGGAATTCACTACCGTTATCAGAGACCAAGAGTTTTGGTATTCCATGGTGAGAAAAAAAATGTTTTAACGATTTGATGAGGTTAATGCTGTTTCGAGCAGAAATTAAATAAACGCAAGCAAATTTACTGAATTTGTCTATTATGGTGAAGAAGTTTTCTTTACAGACTGAATAGATATCGACGTGAACAATTTCTAGGGGTGTCGAGGGTGTTTGAGTGATTTCGTTGTCTCGTTCATCTAAGTTGTTCTGAACTGAGATCAATTCCATATCTTCAACGTCGTTTGCTTGGTTAACATTTATTTCTACCCTCGATAAAGCGTCAGCGTTTGAGTTTTGTTTTCCCTTTTTGTATGTTATACAATAGTCGAACTCCTCGAGTTGTAGCCTTCAGCGTACTAATTTAGAATTTGGTTCTTTTAACGAGAAGAGCCACGTAAGGGGCTTATGATCTGTTACGATTTGGAATTTTCGTCCATACAAATATGGGCGAAAGTATTTTGTAGCCCAAACTACAGCTAACAGTTCCTTTTCTATTGTACTATAATTTTCTTCACTATTGGATAAGGTACGACTTGCATAACAAATTGGTTTATCCGAGCCTATAAAACCTTGAGACAACACTGCCCCTAATGCAACGTTACTCGCATCGGTTGTAAGGATGAAAGGCTTATTTAAGTCAAGATACCGCAGTATAGGATCGTTGCATAGAAGAGCTTTACAAGTTTCAAAGCAATCTATGTATCTTGTGTTCAACTTTATGCTGTTGTTCTTACGTAAGCACTCGGTCATGGGCTTGGTTAGGTTAGCAAAGTCTTGGATAAACTTCCTATAATATCCCAAGAGACCTAGGAATGATTTTATTTGCTTTCTTGTCTTGGGTATAGGGAAATTAGTTATAGCACTTATTTTTTCTGGATTGGGTTTTACGCCATCAGATGTTACTAAGTGTCCTAGGAAGGCGACTTCTTTTTGAAGAAAGGCAGACTTCTCCAATCGAACTTTTAAGTTTGCATTTTTTAACCCTTCGAAAACGGATTTTAAGTTTTCTATGTGCTGTTGGAGTGACGTGGAGAATACAATAATGTCGTCCATGTACACCAGACAATTTTTCCCTATAAGACCTTGAAGTACATTGTCCAATGCTCTTTGAAACGTGGACGGAGCATTTTTCAAGCCAAATGGCATGCGAAGGAACTCGAAATGTCCGCTGTCAAATGAAAATGCTGTCTTCGGTATGTCTTCCTCCTTTATCTCAATTTGGTGAAAACTGGAAGCGAGATCAAGTGTCGAAAAGTACATACACCTATTAAGTTTGTCCAAAATTTCATTGATATTAGGCAAGGGATATTTATCTCCGATTGTCTTATCATTAAGTTTGCGGTAATCAATGACTAACTGCCATTTCCGTTTCCCTGCACTATCTGTTTTCTTTGGCACTATCCATATAGGAGAAGACCAAGGAGAGTAACTATTGCGGATAATACCTTGATTTAGCATCTCAGTTATTTGAGTTTGAATTTCCTCCTTACGGATATATGGATAGCGGTATGTTTTAGAGTAGACAGGTAAGTTATCTTTAAAGAAGATATCTTTGTAGTTCTTGCACAAACTACTTTCATAATGTTTGATTTTTCTAAATAGATTTCGCTTTTGAAAGAAAAATTGTTAATTTCTGTATAATGATTAGGTGAGAAAGCTGTATAGACTACTGGCCCATGCTGTAAAAATTATGGGTCATTTGAACCACCAGGTGACCTATCTAGAACGATATAAGAGCATAAAATATTAAGATTCAGCACTATGCCGTCACTTGTAAGCTGTTCAACTGAGTGCAGGTGCGAATTCGAAAGTACAGGTAGAGTGAGTACATTTTGGTCACATATTTTTGTACGGCATTCTTACCACCGATAGATCCATGAAAAATAATAAGAAAACGCACAGTGCCGTAAAAAAATGGTGAGCCACAAAGTCAGATTTTTTTTTTATTTTCCGACAATCACCAGGGTAAATTTGGTCATTTGATTTTATACGGCATCTATGTCATACTATTTCAATACTGCTTCTAATCCATTATTCCGCAACGCCGTACAAAAATCATGCGACAAGGGTAACAAATCGAGGGTTGCCAACCCCTCTCTTTCCGTGGTCCAGGGGGTGATTTGACACAACATGAAATAAATTTATTTTGAAAGTATTTTATGCATAGATAATATTTTTTTATATGCCGTACATTTTCGTTGGTCCAAAGGGGAAAAAAAACTGAAAAAGAAAAAATCAAAAAAAAAAAATTCATATAACGAAATGTAAGGTGAAATTTTTCTTATACGGCATTTAAATAGTTATTTGTACTAATTTTCATAGTCTTTTCGTGATTCTAGGTTCCTAGTTACAAACTATGTTAAATATGGGTTTGTATACTATCGATTTATACCAAAATATAGTTATGTTGTCACTGATAATTCCAAAATACAACATATTTTTGAGAAGTACTCATGACACTGAAGTTAGCAGACACCTGTAAAATTTGAGCTTTTATTTCAGAAATGAATAAGTGGAAAAAAAAATATTTTAAGAATTTGTGCTTACAGTTTTTTGAATTATGTAGATGTGTGTTTGAAATCTACCTTTTCATTTACTTGATTACAATAAACCGTGGTGGGGCATAATACGTTTGTTGCAGATCCACTACTCATGAAACAACCTTTTAATGTTCTGCAAGAATATGTATGCGTTTTATACAACGTAAAAGCAAGAAAAACTTTAAACGAAGCAAGGTGTATCATATTTGAAAGGATTTATACGCCGAAAAGTAGTAATGAAGCTTTCAAAAAAACAGCTATGAGATTGGAAGCAACATCGTTTCCCCCTTGTTTCCGGGAGTTGGAGCAACATCTGAAGAGAAGTACCTACATAGCACAGATTTGGTGTAATGCCTACAAACAAGTACCGTCGATCTTGTTTCCAATAAACTATAGTTGGGTTGTTAATGATGGTCGGTACGATTTCGATTGGTTTCACGGCGAGGAATGCCCCCAAAAAGTCTGTGACATAACGGAACCGGATGAGGAATCAGGCGAAGAAGATGATGACGTCATAGGTAAATAAATCTTTACCCCCCGTATTAATAAACGCGGAATAGCTGTGTTATTATTACTCCATGGATTAAGTTACCTTTATACCATTTTCCCCTTAATTAAAGCTACCTTTATACCATTTTGCACTTAGTCCATGGAATAAGGCTTAACCCAGCTATTCCGCGTTTATTAATACGGCGGTACATCTTTAATTTGTACGTAAGACTTTGATTTTGACAAATACATATTTATGTTTCAGAAAATAATAGAGAAGATAATTCCGACGTCGATGAAGACGTTGATTCCGATGACAACTCAGCAACTGATTCCGATACTGAATAAATTTATCGAATTTTTCTAAAAAATGAATTTTTGTTTTATTATTATCATGAAATATATAGAATTTTTCTAAAAAATGATTGTTTTATTTACTTACATCATTACCATGAAACAAATCAATTATATGTATGTATCAATAATGTTTGAAGTATATATTAAACCAAAAAGTATATAAAACAGTTGATACTGGGGTCGACAGTTTCAATTCTTGGACATAATATACACACCGTTTCAGTTCAGTTAGACGTCATAGTGATTTTATCATATTATCAATTATTTTCTTCAAAAATATGTTAATGCCATACTGTATCAGATGGCCATAAAGTACCCTTAAAATTGTAGCGTCACTTTCATCAGCCTAAAAGATATGGTCTGCATAAAAATGTACGGCATCATTTTTTCCTAATTTATCTATGTTAATACTATTTAAAACAAGGGATAAAACGTAAAAAACTGCTATATTTCATTAATCTATGATATTTAAACTTTTACAATAATTTGCAAAATTTCAGTTTTTGTATTTCTCTATAATTCTTTTTAGAACGGTTTTTTTTAAACGGCAATACTATGTAACAATTGTATTTTACAATATCATGTTAAAAAAAAAGTTTCTGTACAGGATCAAATGATTTTACAGCTATAAAAATGAAGGATACGATGAAATGAAGATAGTTATTGATAAACATTCAAATGAACAATCATTTTTTGACGGCATTATTTTTAATAGTACTTTTTCAAATCACCCCCTGGACCACGGAAAGAGAGGGGGTGGCAACCCTCGATTTGTTACCCTTGTCGCATGATTTTTGTACGGCGTTGCGGAATAATGGATTAGAAGCAGTATTGAAAAAGTATGACATAGATGCCGTATAAAATCAAATGACCAAATTTACCCTGGTGATTGTCGGAAAATAAAAAAAAAATCCGACTTTGTGGCTCACCATTTTTTTACGGCACTGTGCGTTTTCTTATTATTTTTCATGGATCTATCGGTGGTAAGAATGCCGTACAAAAATATGTTACCAAAATGTACTCACTCTACCTGTACTTTCGAATTCGCACCTGCACTCAGTTGAACAGCTTACAAGTGACGGCATAGTGCTGAATCTTATTATTTTATGCTCTTATATCGTTCTAGATAGGTCACCTGGTGGTTCAAATGACCCATAATTTTTACAGCATGGGCCAGTAGTCTAGTAGCTTTAATTATCTGTTCTACAAGAAACGTTTGTGGAGAATCAGATGTGTTGATAACTTCAAGATTTGAATACCAATCTTTCGCTGTGTATAAGCCTTCAGAGACATACAGATTTTCTTTTATTATTGTTGGCATTAGATAAATATTGCCAGATTTGACATCGACTGGAAGACTGCAAACCAATTTACTACGTTCTGGAACAACATAGATTTTTGAAACCAGATTAGGTTTAAAATTTATTGGAATTGTTACGTTCTCTGTTTCCAGAAGTGAGTTTTTCAAATCGATTTTCATTGCAAGTTTTCCCATTATATCGGTTCCAATTAGTCCATCAAAATAATGATGGAATTTAAAAAGCAAAAATGATATGATTTTATCTGTTTTAAATTCTAATAATTTGTTTATACTTATTTGTTTATTAACGATTTTACTACCAAAAATAGTTTTAATTTTTATCGGATCAATACATTCTACTCTACTATTTGCAATAAGATCTGGGTTGATGAAGGATTTGTTACTTCCTGTATCCACCAAAAATTTTAGATTTTTATTTAATAAACTTTTGATATTGATATAAGGTAGAAGGTTTGTGTTATGGTTGTTGACTTCCAAATACCCTATTGACTTTCCGAGGCTGTTCATCAACAACATTTATATCAGATGAATTCAACTGAAGGTCATTGCTTCTATAATTTTCATCAGGCTGGCTCTCAATATTAAAAGTTTGTCCGTTCCTACTTATCCCACTTAACCCTCTGCTTATAGTTCCACTATAGGTACCCATTCGCTCTGGAAGTGTAGTTCTACTCATGTTGGACTGACGGCTTTGAATGGAACTATTATGCCGAAAATTACTATTCCTTGGTGAATTATTATTGACCTGTCGTGAGTTATTTCCTTGCCTGAACCTTCCGTCTTGCCTACTATCTATATTTTGCCTTGTGTTTGAATCATCTGCAATGTTATTGTGTCCATAGCTCGAATTTTGTCTGAAGTTATTATTTGAAATGTTATGGTTAAAATTGTGGTTATCTCTAGGATCATTATAATGCCTTGATTGGTTTTGTAATTGATTGCCTGGTTGTTGAAGTCTTTCTGTGGAAACCCTAGAATTCGTTTGTGTATTAGTGTTTGGATAAAAGGTTCTTCTATTTTGATATCTAACTGCTTGTGGTGTTTGTGAGTTTTGGAAATAGTAACAATTTTCTTCCTGTTGACAAAAGCTAAAAGCATCAGTTAATTTTGTTGGTCGCATTGCTCTAACAGTTAAACCCAAAGGCTCCCTTAATCCTGACAAAAAGATGTTAAGGCACATTTCCTGATAGAGATTTTGCTTAGCCTCGAGAACACTAGCGTTGTTTTCGTGGACTTTAATGTGGTTAATCATCGCGGAAATTGTTTCAACTATTTTTAAATAAAAGTTTTCTACAGACGATTGATTCTGTCGAAGCTGATGCAAATCTCTTATCAGGTTCTTTTCATTTCTCTTATCCGCGTAGTGTATTTTCAAATTATTTTTAATGTCTTCCCAATTTGGTTGAGTTCCATACATGTTTAGAGCCTCGTTGGCCGGTCCAACAATCTTATTTCGTATGGCTCTTAAAATAACTTTTTTATAAGCAGGGTTTGAATTTAGTTGAGGCATAAGGCCTAAGATTTCTTCTACATTACTGATAAAATCAAACAGCAACCGAGAATTTCCATCGAATGTGGGAACATCCTTAATTGCATCCGGGATTCGAAGGCAATTAAAGATGTCAACCGCTACATTAGGAAGCATTATGTTTGACTCTATATTTTTATTCACTTTTGAATCAGCAGATTTACCTACAGTATAATTATATCGTAGAACTTTTTTGTTTAATTTACTTTCTTTTTTATTCCAACTTGGAGCAAAAAGACTTCGAATTTTATTTCCTTGAACTTTAGGTTTTAGGACAGGAGGCATGGGAAACCGATAAATACGATCAAATTGAACTTACCCTACTAATCTTTACCATCAGGTTCACGGTGCTTAAGGCTTAAGAACCACCACTTCAATTATTCGTTAAAGTGTGCTCCAACTTGTATCCAGTCCTGGTCTAGCTACTCAAGATGTTCACTATTAGGTGGTCTGGTACAGTATTCTTAGTCCGTCTGCGCCAGTTAAACTCCAGGTTATTTATTAATAATAATATGAGTTACACTCCAAGTTATTTAATAATAATAATATACGTTCTTTATTCTAATTTTATTATAATTGTTTTAGGCTACTATGTCTTCTTTAAGTGTGCTGCTGCTTCCTCGATGCGCCAGAAGAGAATGCCCCAAAAAGAATGGCAAAGCCACTGAAAGATAAGAAAAGCTTTTCTTAACCCGCTTGGCTTGGGTTTGGTATCTCCGTCTTGTTGTTAATCCACCCGATGCCCTTGATACTGCATCTTTACATGATCAGTGTGTTGTGTCGATAAGCGTCATCTCTTATCATGTGTTCTGTATAGCCGGAGAGAAATAAAGTTTGAGCTTTTGTTGCTATGCTGCGATCGTGTCTCTCATCGATAAAATGAATCGCCAAAATTATGTCGGTGTTACCATTGCATCGTGTTAACAACATTAGTATCGTGGTGGTTATGGATACGTTCCTATAACTCGCGTCAGTTGAAGCGACGTGCATTGCTAGAAATGATCCACGACCAAGATTTTGGACGTTTGTTTGTTGAGTTGTTTTTTTTTTTTTTTTTTTGAAGTTTGTTCATTAACGAAAAATAAGTTAGCTAAAATATTCATTTCTTTACAAAAAAAAATGAGCTTAAGACTTAATTATACATATTTACATTTCTTTGTACTTTAGTTCAAGCTCATATCTTTTTAATCTTTCATTTTTCTCCATTTCAAGTTTTTTTATTTCATAATTCTGTTGGGTTTGTATTTTGTTCAGTTCAATATTTGCTCTTTCCTTTTCTCTATCCAGCTCAAATTTCTTAACTTCTAGCTGTAACTTTTTTTCTTGAACCTCGAGTAAAAGTTCAATAGTTGAACTTTTGTTCTTTTGTTTAGTCTTGCGTTTCATTTCATCGTTGAATTGACGTTTATTTTGCTTTTGAAAAACTCCAATTTGAAAAATTTAAAGTTTTTTAAATTGCATTGCGCGTGTTCAACGAATTAAGTTTAAGACAATCTAACTTTTCAGTTTTTCTTTTGATGAGTGACTTTTGACCTATCAGAGGTCGAAAAAAGTTAGATTATCTGAAAAGCCTAATTGCGTTGAACCCGAGCATTGTAATCGTTCTGCCAAAAATCTCTGCTTATCATTTAAACGTACGTTAAGATATTCAAAAATATCTCCTTAAAAGGATTTTTCAAAATTCAATTTGTTTCCGAAGTTATAGCCGTCTATCGACGTGGAAACAGCCTATAATTTCATTTTACGCGAAACTTTAAATGCGTTTTTCTCAGAACAAATTTTTTTGTATGACACCCACGATTTCTCGAGTTCTAATAAACCGATTCACATTCAGTGCAAACACACTGTAAACTTTATATTTCTAGGGGAATGTGATTACATTCATGCACCTAGAGAAGGGTTGCCCGTGGTCTGGCCGATGTTTATTGAAAAAAAGAAAGAATAATAATAATGAAAGAATTTATTATTTTATTTTCTTACGGAGTGTCATGATTTTTAAGCAAGCTCATATGTACGCACTTATCTACGCTCTTCATCATTAATGCAAGTGTTAGTGGTTAGTAAAAAACGCCAACACAAGCACAAAAGAACGTATTCGAACAAGGACATAATATTTAACATAATTAACTTTTACTACATCGATAAAACAAAATCAAACTATAAAAACATCATGGAAAGTATAAAAAAAAATACAAGTAAAATAACCTACAACTAACTAATAATTAAATACAAATTAAATACAAATTAAATACAGAACAAAAATCATGCTTGTGGAGCACTGGTTTTGAGTTTTAATTTTAAACTACTTTTACTAAGATTGAAATCTGAAGTAAAAGGGTTATAGTTGTATAACCTACTCAATACTCATGCGAGCTATCGGCTCATGCATGCCATAGTTAGTTCTGTGGTGGTAGCAATGCAAAAACTCTAAATTACGTATTTGGTGAGATCCTCCACGATAGTTGAATCCTATGTGGGAGAGCAAGTCGGGAGCATCAATCGAACCTGTTATAAGTTGATGGAAAAATACTAAATCATTGTTGGTCCGTCTTTGTGAGATTGGTTGAAGATTCAAAAGACGAATACGATTTTCATAAGGGGGGAGATTAAAAGAATCTTCCCAGGAAAGACCTTTCAGGGCAAAACGTATAAATCTGTGTTGTACTGCCTCAATGCGAGATTTATGAACTTCATATAGAGGTGACCAAACCTGAGAAGCATACTCGAGATAGGGACGAACATGACAGTTGTATAAGGAAAGCGTAACATAGGGGTCGTTAAATTCTTTTGCCCATCTCTTTATAAACCCAAGCATTGAATTTGCTTTACTTGTTATGAAATTGATGCGTTCATTGAATTCAAGGTTAGTACTAAAAATTACACTAGGGTCGCGGGAATTCGAGACTTGAGATAATGATTGCTGAGATATTGAATAATTTGCAATAGAGGGAATCCTTTTGCGTGAGAACGTCATACTTTGACACTTGGAAGGGTTCAAACTAAGACCGTTTTTAGAACACCACGTAACAAAACTGTCGATATCTTTTTGTATTGATTTGCGATCTGACGAATATTCTACAGATTTGAAAATCTTTATGTCGTCAGCAAAAATTAGAATGTCGCTGTATGATATACAAGAAATGAAGTCATTTATTGCAATAATGAAAAGCAAAGGAACAAGGTGACTCCCTTGTGGCACACCAGACAGACCATTGAAAGAATTTGATAAGACGTTACGAAATTTGACTTGATAAGATCTATTTTTTAAGTATGAACTTATCCAAACAATAAATACTGGTGGAAATCCAAATGCTTTTAGTTTATATAATATAATATTATGAGAAAGTTGGTCGAAGGCCTTAGAGAAATCAGTATAAATGCAGTCTAATTCATACCCTTTTTCGAGTGTATTAGAGCATTTATGGTAAAACGAGAGAAGATTAGTAGCCGTCGATCTTCTTTGCATAAATCCGTGTTGTTGATTACATATTATATTCCTTGCATAGAATGGTAGAGAGATAGATAGATAGATATATAATTTTGTTTCAAAAAAGATTTTACAAAAACAGTGTATGCTGGTATAAAAATTAATTAAGACAATAACTTTAAGTTGCCTGTCAGGTTAAGAGGTAAATTAAAAAATTAAGTTTTGTGAGTAGATTTAATTTCATTAATTACGAAAATTCGTTTAAAATTAGGTTGCGATACTTGATTGCAGCTTTTAGAAAATTGTATAGGTTAAGGTAGCAGTTGCCATTCAAAACGTTGAGAAGTTGAGAGCGGGAGCGCACGTCGCTGCCCAGAATTGCTCTTCTATAGCCTTAATAGATTGGACAGGTTCCGACGAAATGGAAAGTGTTTTCCGATGCATCCATGTTGCAAACTGTACATATACCATCAGTATCTTTCTGGAACGCTCTTCCATTGAGATTGAGAAGTCCACAACGAGCTTTAAAGATGATTGAAATCACATCACAAGAGTTCGAGTCATCAAAATAGTTTGGTACTTCGGAGTAAAGCAGGTTGCAATATTCATCATGAAATTGGGACTGTGTGGCGCTGGTGGTAAATTCAATCCAGTGTTTTTCTTTAAGCTTTGATAGTAGAATACTATGCATTCCATGCCAATCAAGCAAACTTATGTCAAAAGAAAAGTCAATCGACGCACTATGAAATAGATCCAACCATTCCTTAGCCCAGAAGGTTTTTTTCATAATAATGGCTTCTGATAAGATTTTGGGTAGTCTACCACTTGGAAGAGATAAGGTTCTTCTTATATATGAAAAATGAAGCTTAAGAGACGTAAGAAAAGCTTTAGGTAAACCAGTTTCGATGTGCAAAGCATAGTTCGGCGTGTTATCCGGTAGCAGGAAACATCTTTTTATAAAAAATCGTTGCAATTTTTCAACTTGGTTGTGTTCACGATATCCCCATACTTGAGCACAATACAGCATTATAGCTCTAGAAGCAGCATCATATATTTTGAATTTTGTAGAATGCTGGACGGATTTATTTCTCAGTAGCTTGCACCATGTTGAATTGATGGAGTTCTTAGATGATCCCAATCTATTATTTAGATGCTCGTTCCAAGACATGTTGTGGTTGAAAACTACACCTAGATATTTATATTGGTTTGACACATTTATTTCGGCATTATTGAGGAACCATTTTTCACAAGCCGCTCTTCGCCCCCATTTCGAAAAATTACTACTTCCGATTTGCCAGGATTAGCTTCAAGGTTCCACTTTTTGCAGTATGTATACTAAAGCTATCAATGTTGTTGTAGATAAGCAGGATTATCCGATAAGAGGACAATATCGTCAGCATATAAGAGGGCGTTATTCTGAAGATCATCTAAAAACAGACCAATAGGTAGTTCATCATGTAGATCATTTAAAAAGAGGACAAAGAGAAGCGAACTCAGTACACAACCTTGTCGGACACCTTTGTTGGTAAAAAAGAAATCTGACAAGCTAGAGCCATCCCAAACAGCAGCAGCAGTGTCCACATAAATAGATTTTATAATAGCAATCATCTTCGAAGAGATTCCCTGAGAAGATAATGTGTAGAATAAAGCATTTCTATCAACATTGTCAAAAGCAGCCTTTAGATCGATGAAAAAAGCGTATAGTTTCTTCTTTTGACATAGCTGAAGCTGTATAACACATGAAAGGTTGTAAACTTGGTACACGGTAGAGTAGTTCTTCCTGTAAGCAGCTTGAAACTCGTTTATAATGTTGTTCACTTCCAGCCAAGACGTCAGTCTGTTTAAGAGAACAGTAGTAAATAACTTATAAAGCGTGTCCAGGAAAGACAGTCCTCTATAGTTAGACACCACATTAGCATCTCCTTTCTTAAATGATTTTTTAAACGACGATGATATGGTTGCAGTTTCAAAGATTTCATTAAATAACTTATATATTTCAATGACCAGAGACGGGTTCGCATTTTTATAAAACTCATAAGGTATTCCGTCCAACCCAGGAGTCTTGTGATCTTTTGAGACAGTTATGGCAGAATATATCTCGTGAAGTTCTATATGGCAATCCAGCTCAGGTACTTGTTTAAGAGGAAGAGCATACGAGATAGTAGCTATATCAATTGACTGCGTTAGTAACTTCTCATAATGGTTCTTGAGTTCACAGATTTTATCTCCTATTAGTGTACTTAAACTGTTACCACGTATCTCCTTGACAATTTTCCACCAATCTTTGGCTGAAGAAACAAACTGTAGGCTTTTGGTAATGTCTTAAAAATAAGCTTCCTTTTTAGTCTTACATAAGCACCTGTACTTTTTGTTAGCATCATTATACTTTTTTCTGCAGACGTCAAGGTTTAATTTCCGAAAGGCTTTGAGGTGTTTGAAAGCAGTTTTTCGGGCGAAGAAACAAGCTAAATCAAACCAAGGCTTCTTGGGCTCAAACTTAATAGTTTGTCGTGTAGGAGCTCCATTTGCTTCATAGATCCATTTTTTTTATCGCATTGCAACGATCATCAATAGAATCCATTGGTGTCGTCGTGGAACGTACAATAGACTCGAGTTTAGTATTGTAGGCGATACATCGGTTTTCGTACCATTTGAGCCGAGGAAGGCTTCTGTGATTAGAACTTGTTGTTGTTTCTGTGGATTTTATGGAACAGATTAATGGCATATGATCTGAGAAGGTTTCGCAACCACCACTGAAGTCTTCTACCATATTTGAAGCTGCGTATGAAAGGCAACAGTAGTCAATTACAGATGAGCCTCTGCTGCTTACAAAAGTGTGTTCACCATCTTTGTCATTGAATCCTCTGCCATTAAGAATGTATGCACCAATGTCCTCAAGGAATTCTAAGAAACTTTTGCAGTTGCTGTCACAGATTGAATCTTAAGAGCATCGCATTTCGAAAACAGACGTAGGAGGAACCGAGTTGCAGTCCACTGTTCCTTTTGTGCCGGTTCTCACGTTGAAATCGCCTCGGAGAATGAAATTGGTGGATGTAAGACTACTAAAAAAGTTTTTGAGAATGGCGAAATCTCTGTTCCAATGGCTACAATTCAAGTAAAAGGGTACTAAATTTATATTGACTCCTGAGAAACAACCTTGAAGTGTGATCATTGCATCTGTGGTCACAAATTTTAGCTTATAGATAGGTTCGATGATTTTCAGCATCCACCACTGGCTCTGCCGAAGTTGAATGTTTTTGTTGCTGAAATCCACTTTAGTTTAAAACCGACGAAGTATTTTTCATAATTCTTAAAATTCTCAGAAAGTACAAATGTTTCAAATAAAAAGAAAATTTCAAATTTACAAATTTACAAATATATTTAAAAAAAAAAAACTACATAATAAAGATTTATTTGCAAGACCAGCTATATTGTAAAACAAGACCTGACAGGCAATGGGTTGCTAATTAATAACATTGTTTTGATGAGTTTTGGCTGTTGCCACAATGACAGAGTGGACCAAATTTGATTTGCTCAAAAGGTTTCCAATGAATTCTTTATCAGCTTCATTGAATGATGTGATGATACGTCCATCAACTGAAAGCGTCCAATTCTTAATTTCAAGCCTGAGACGAGAATCTACTTTCAGAAGACATCTCTTTAACTGGCGCAGATGAAAACTCTCGGATCGTTCATTTAAAGTTAAGTCCTTATTGATTGATATCGGAGTGTTTTTCAGACGGATCGATGAAGATAAAACAGTTTTTACATCGCTTGTACTAGAGAGCTCAAAAACATAAGATGAAGACTTTTGGTTTGAAGATCCGATTTTCCTAACACTATTCATTACAGCAGGGACTTTAAGTGTAGAGTTACACACTTGCTGAAATTCCTGTTTAGCATCTTCGACACTTTTAGCATTTAACCCTCTGACTATGACGTTGAGCCTTTTGGAGTAGGTACTTCTCCGCATCTTCAATTCTTCTTTCAAGCTGTATTTCACCAGTCTTCAGCTTTTCAATCTCCTCCTTCAGTAGTTTATTTTCCTCTTCGAGTTCTGCAATACGTATAATAACACCGCTTACATCACTCTTTGTGGCAATATCTTTCAATTTTACATCTAAGAGGGCATCCATTTTTGACATAATTGCTTCCATTAATTGTTCATTAGCCATTCCAGTGCTAGAGCAATTTTTCTTTGACGACACAATTTGCAATTCTGGCGATGTCTCCCTTAACGATCTTTTTGAATTTGAATTTTCATTCTTGAGGTGAATTAGAATGGTTGTGAACTTTGCTGGATGTTAAAAAAAGGTTGAGACATAGGCTACGATAATAATTTTTAAGCTTTTGGTGTAATGATTTTCAGTTGTAGTGGTTTGTGGGTGTGGTCTAGTAGTTTTCTGTCAAGTGTGGTGAATTCTCGTAGTTAGTTGTTGTTTTCCACGAGAGTTCAAATATACTCAACTTTGATGCAAACGATGAAATAACATAGAGGATAGAGCAGACGTGGAAAAAGGTGTGAGGGGAGGAAATATAGCTGAGCAACATGTCTATTGCTTTTGACATGTTTCTTAGCCGTTTACAAACTCATTTATCAAACTGTAGTCAGAATGTGGTTACGAATAAAAACAAATCAAAGTATCTTAAGCAGTGGATGACTGTTCCGCTACTAAATAAAATAAATAAGAAAAAACAGCTCTATTCACTATAGTTAAGAAACACCTTAACAATGCAAGGCTCAAAAGTTATTATAGTAAGGTGTGTCTAGATATAAAAAAAGCATTCCAATTTGTAGAGACACCTATTATAGGAATAGATTAGCTGAAAATATTGGTAACACCAAAAAAGAATGGGGCATAGTTAATGAAATTTTAAATAGAACGGTAGAAAATCATGATATAAACATAAAGGAAAATAATGTTTTAGTTTCTGAGCCTACACAGGTTGCTAACTTGTTCAATGATTGGTTTTCAAATTTGAACTCGTCGTCTGGTTTTCCAGCTGATCATAATTTTACATGTCAATGTACATTTGGTGTAAATCAAGAACATTTGCAATCACAAACTTTCTTTTTTAATGAATTTTCTTCAATTGAGATACATAAAATCATTATGTCGCTCAAAACATCTCATTCATCTTCCTTTGATCAAATCTCAAGTTTTGTCTTGAAAAAAATTTCATTTCAAGTTGCTGATGTTCTATGTTATATTTTCAATCTATGTGTTAAGCAAGGTGTTTTTTCCAGAAGCTCTTAAAACAGCAGTTGTGTTGCCGCTCTATAAAAAAGGTGATCCTACAGCTTTGAACAACTATCTTCCTATTTCCCTTCTGTCTGTTTTTTCAAAAGTTTTCGAACGAGGCATGAAATCCAGAATACTATCTTTTTTGGATAGAACACATTTTTTCAGTGACTGCCAATACGGTTTTAGAAACGGAAGATCAACTGAAAGTGCTTTGATGAAACTCACTAGTGAACTTTTTAATGCGGTGAATAATTCTAAAGTCTCAGCTGCTTTATTCGTAGATATTACAAAAGCTTTCGATATGGTTGAACATAATATTCTTTTAGGTAAGCTTTATAATGCAGGTTTCAGAGGTTTCACTCATGAGTGGTTTGCTTCGTATTTAATAAACAGGCAGCAAACTGTAAAAATCAAAAATAACCATAGCTCGCGGCAAGTAATTAATTTGGGTGTTCCACAGGGATCTGTTTTGGGTCCGGTTCTGTTTTTAGTTTATGTTAACTCACTTTTCTTACAACCGTTTAGAGGTAATCTTACTGCTTTTGCTGACGATACTGCACTTTCGTATTCTAATACAAATAATTTTAATCTTTTTTTGGATATGAATTATGATTTAGATATATTGCGAAATTGGTTTAAACAGCATAGATTAGTGATAAGTTCTAAAACAAAGTTTATGTTTTACACAACCTGTGAAGATTTCCCTTTGTTTTATCACTCTCCACACTGTTTACGATTTAGTTTGTATGGTTGCCATCATAATCCTCTGACTTTTAATGTTATTGAAAGCTGCAGTGATGCATGCTTTGAAATTGAGCGTGTCGACAGTTTTAAATATCTAGGAATAACATTGGACTGTAAGCTAAGCTGGAAAGAACACACTTTCCAACTTAAGAATTACCTCAATAGAGTGGTTGGACAGCTTTATCATTTAAGCTTATACTGTGGTGCTCCTATATTAAAATTGGTATACAATGGTTTAATGAACTCTAAGCTACAGTATGGTTTATCATGTTGGGGAGGTTCCTACTCCCTATTAATAAAACAAAAACATGCAGTACGTATTATGTGTAAAGCGAATCGCTTTACTCCCAGTTTTGATTTGTTTAAGACCCTGGAAATTCTACCATTAAGGCACCTTTACTGTTACAAGGTTTTGAAAATGTTTTTTCAAACTTCTGGTTTCTATGCGGTTAGAGTTGATGTTAATCACAATCTACGGGTCAACACCAGACATTTCGTAATGCTGCCTACAATTAACAAAACACACTTTTCTCGGTTCTATTTAGTCACTGCTCCTCAACTGTTTAACTTACTGCCTGAAAACC
Source organism: Melanostoma scalare (assembly GCA_949752695.1). Classification (NCBI taxonomy): domain Eukaryota; kingdom Metazoa; phylum Arthropoda; class Insecta; order Diptera; family Syrphidae; genus Melanostoma; species Melanostoma scalare. Next base: position 103,323,120 of record OX456984.1, on the reverse strand, counting down.
TTAGATGTGAAAGAGTGGAAAAAGTATTCTTGCGCAACATAAAAATGTGGCTTTTCTCTTGCAACTATTCTTCTGTAGAATCATTTTTTGTTCCTATTTCTTAGTGGACTTTTTTATTCCTTGCTTGGATCTTCTGCTTTGCTTATTTCTGTTATTTTTCTTTCTTTTTTCATACTACTTATTATATTATATTCTATCAAGTTTTCCCCATCTGTTTTATTCTTAATTATTTCCTATCTTATAGTTTCACTCGACACTTGTTATATAACAACTGAGTGATTCTCTACTATTTCAATCAGAAGTTTTCTTTTATTATCTTATAACAACTATTATGTACTTATGTATGAAACTTTTCATTGAAATAATGATCTAAAAATTAAAAAAAAAAAAAAAATTTAAAAATTTGTTGATCTTTATGCTCTTGCGGTGTATTATCCTATGTGTGTATAAGTTCTACACTTAAATATGATGTACTCACACAGTTATGTACGTTGCAGTTCAGGTAGGAGAGAAAGCACTCAGCACTTGACTTTTAAATTTTTCTTTGAATTTATTAATTGGTTGTTTTGTTTTAATTTTTCTCACTTAAGCTTGCATTGGATGGATTTGACTATGTCAGATGGTTGCCACCTTTAATTAAAACTTAACTGCCACTACTATTATATTTTCTCAAAGCTTTATAACTCACAATTTTGAATTTTCTTAGGAGCAAATTTTAACTCGACCACTCACTAGACACTCACTCAGGAGACCCATATAGCATAGAATGATAAACCTTCGCAGACTACTTGTTGAAACAGCTTAGGAATGCATGAAAGCTTTGCAACTGGCCTGTAGTTTTTTATATCTATTTGTTCACCCTTCTTGGAGTAATATAAGACTCCTTCCACAAACTAGGGAATTTTACAGACTTTAAAGAAAGCTTAAAAAAGGATTCGAGAGGAAAGGTTAAGCGAAAAGAACACTTTTATCTAAAGGTGGGTGTAAGTCATCTATTCTTGTGATACCAGAATTTGGTTGAATTACAACTGTCTTAATAGCGTCCGAGGAAAAGACTAAATCTAACATACGACTCTGATAGTTTCTAATACAGCTTACTTGCCGTAAGTCAGTAGAAATTATGTTTTCTAAACAGGAAAGCTCCTGTTGTGGTGAAGACAGGGAAGATTTTTGAAAGGAACCATCATCAGAGGGTAGCCACTGAATGTATGGTAAATTAAAGTCACCCAGTAATATAATCTGGCTTTCAAGATCGGATATTTCAAACACATAATCCAAAATAAGAGATAGCTCAGCATAAACTGGTGCTAAGCTTTTAGGGACAATATAAACATTTATGATGAAAATATTTTTGGACAAGGTACAAACTTTCACACAAACAACATCAATAGACAAATCAAACGGAAAGTGTATACGAGATGACATAAACGTGTTCCTGACCGCAATAAGAACACCACCTCCAACAGCTTCTGGTTTGTTTATATGCCGATCTTTACGCGGAAAATTCTTGGCTGAGGATTTCGGTATTCAAATGGCTTGGGTTAAGCCACGTTTCCGTCAAAGCAAACACATCATGTGAGAAAACGAGAGAATTCACATATGTATAAATCTGCAGTTTTACTGCGAAGCCCTCTAACATTTTGGTAGAAGAGGGAAAATCTTTTTAGTTTTTTGGAATGCTCTTTAATAAATTTTTATTCTTTTTGTTGTAGCTAGAGAATTCTTTGACGAGAGCACCAGCTGGCCAAATATTACTGTCACAAAGAGAGTCAAACAATAAGGGTGGGACAAGTAATTTAAAAGACGAAACAAAACTATCAGTTTTACTTATTTTAGAACATTTTAATAAAGTTTTCACTAGGAATAAGTTTCTTTGTAACTAAATAATGCAAAACATCATTCGGTATGAGCTCAAGTCTCAGCCGAGACACAAAAATGGATCTAGGTTTGGGGACTGTTTCCATTCGAGTAATAGATTCTAAGGGAACAGCATCCAAGTCGTTACTTACTGATGGTGAACTATTTGCAACCATATCAACTACATCAGTTTGTTCTAATGGGACTGAAACGCTGTTCGCCTTTTTAGAATTGCTTCTCAGATTCTTTCGCTTTGAAGGAGGACTTTGGTTAGTGGAAGCAACGTCATCACTGCTTCTTTTAGAGCCTTTATTTAGAACGGAGACAGGGTTCAAATTAACTGAAGATGTGGACTGTTCACTTAAATCCTTTAAAGCTTGGGGCTTATCCAAAGTCGGCAGCTTCAAGTCATCTGTTGAAGTAGATATGTTAACAGAACTAACAGGGGAAGAAAATGACGCTAAGTTTGAAATCAACCCTACCATATCTAAATAGAGGAAAGCCTCCGGTGGGACAAATCCACTGAAGCGCGTTTTCTCCATATATTCAGTGTTGGGGTAATAAGCCCCAAAAATCAGGCCATTGGTCGAGGTCATCGCTCTTGCAGTGTGACCACGAGTCAGTTTTATAATGAAGTTGTCGATCCTGTTTATTTGAGCCCCGTTGTAAAGGACCTCATTAGGATAATATTTTCTGTACTCCGACTCTGGTGTTCTGTGCAATCCAAGACAAGTACGCAGACACTGTCTCTCAAACACCCGAATCTTTTCCATTTGAGACGCTGTAACATTGAACCACACGGGGCACCCATAGACAATCATTGGCCTTATGAGGGCCATGTAGCAAATCACCTTCACTCTGCTATCAAGTTGACTGCTGTGAAACAGTCGCCTTGTCAGAGCAAAAGCTCCCCTAGCCCTGGCCAGAGCCGCATCCATATGTTTGTTAAAATATAGATACTGATCTAGCCAGATGCCCAGGTACTTGACTACTACTTTGCTTGGCAGTGGGTGGCCATGTAGATCAACGATCACCAGCTTTCGCCAGTTCTTTCTCGAATCCCATGAGGCCCGAGCCAACGAGGTTCTAAACACAATTGTTTCCGATTTCTGGACGTTGATTTTCAACTTCCAGTCATCGCAATATTGCTGGATCTTATCGAAGTCACGCTGCAAAAGTATTCTGATGACTTCGATCTTTGGACCTGTTCTGTACGCAATAAGGTCGTCGGCGTACGCTATAGCATGGTGAAGAGAACCAATTAGATCGCCGGTGAAAATGCTAAATAAAATAGGCGAATTCACCGCCCCCTGTTGTAGACCGTTCTGTATTTTAAAAGTTCTGGTAGAAGTTGTGTTGCAACTTTTCACAACAAACGTTCTACCATGAAGCATGTCATTTAGAATATAAAGCAGTGGTTTACTCATGCCATATCTGATCAACTTATAGAAAAGACCGTCTAACCAAACGGTATCGAATGCCTTCTCCAAGTCAACCAGACATGCACCCGTACACTGATTTTTAGCTTTGTTCCATTGAATATCTGATACTAGTTTAAACGCGTGTGGTATCATGGCCCGCCTTAAAACCGAACTGATTTTCTGGAATAATATGTTTGTCCTCAGCCCATGTGGACAGAGCTCTATTGAGAACTTTCTCGAATACCTTGCTGATACTCGGGAGAAGACTAATTGACCGGAGATTTGCTGGATTGGAACCATCCTTCCCTTTTTTAAGGAGAGGATGGACCACTGCCGTCTTCCAACGCACTGGATAAAATGCATTATTCAGCGCATTGTTGAACAACGTGGTGTATATGTCCACCGCTTCCGAAGGGAGGTTCGCAGCACAACATTGGGTATGCCGTCGACTCCTGCTGACTTCTTTTTCTTTATTTTGTGAAAGATGTCCAAGAGGTCCATCTTAGTAACGAACAGGGTGTTATCCCCGTTTCGCTGGGCGATGACTGCATTTGCAAGTCGGTCGTCATTGAACCTAGTGAAACCAGGATTCTCGGATCGCCAATGCGAGATCTCGTCTCTAAGATAGAAGTGTCCAACGAAGGCTCTATTCTCAAGGTCGTAATTCGGGCGAATGCACTCATTCACCTTATATACTCGCTCGAAAACAGCACCCACCGTCTCTACCTTCTCTTGAGCATCTGCCACTATAAAGTGGTCATCATCCAAGATGGCCTCATCCGGATCTATCCCTATTGTCAAAAGTAAGTTTTTGTTCTCTGTCGTCCTTTGGAGTTTAATACCCTGAAGGTCATTTCGATCTTTTCTCTTAAAAATTTTATTTATTTTTGGAAACATACTCGGGTTGTTGGACTGTATAGCCCGAATTTTGTTGTTCCAGAAAAGAGATATAGATATTCTGTAATTTTCTTTTATTAACTGTTGGAGATTTTTGATCTGTGACTTCAGAGTTCTAATCTCCAAATCGTGTCGGTCAGTAAACCTCCTGTGCAAGAGTTTGAGTCTCGACAGGAGTCTACTTTTTTGTTTGTAAAGTGCGTCGATTGTCGCGTTTCTGTACATGTTCGTAGAGTCATGTTGCCTATATTTAGGAATTGTCCTGTCCACGGATTGCATCCTCCATACGTTGCAGGTACCCATCGATCTCAACGTTCGACAGATTCCTGTTGCATGGAGGCGCTATACCGTTCGAACGAAGTTCCCTTGAGACGGCACCGGAAAAGCGCGGCCAACGTGTCTTACCGTAGTTGTAAGAGTGCGTCGGCACGTACTCCTCCAGTTCCACAAGGTTGTTCGGAAGCATTATGACTGCGGCGAGTCCACAGTGGTCACTGTCGTACTCAACCGTCGTCAAACAATTTTTCGTCCGTCGAAGAATGTCGTCGGTCAGTTTAAGTCTTGAGTCTAAAAGCAATAGATCCAAATAAGAGCCACTTCGAGGATATGAAGGCCTGTCAGTAGCCAACAGATCGACTTTATACTCAATGCTGTGGAGCCCCAGCCAATTGAATAGCTGGGTCCCCCTTGGATTGGATAATTGATTTCCCCAATCTTGGTGTTTAGCATTGTAATCACCGGCCAAAAGGAAATAGTTTTCTTCTGAGTTCAGTTTCAGACATCGAAAAAGTGTTTCAAGCTCTGTTATAAAACATGAATTTTGAGAAGCCTCCGGCGCATAGATCGCGACCACATACAACCGCCTCCCCTGTTGGAGAGGGATGCTTACGATACACGCTTCAAGCAACTGGAATTGGCGTACTTCACCACTATATATTACCTTATGAGCAATGCCCTTACGTATGAAGATCGCAACCCCACCCGCGAAAGTCGAGTTGGGTCGGTCCCTCCTTACGATAATGTAATTATTATTCGTCAAATTGTGATGCTGGTTTAGCCTAGTTTCGCTAACCATACATACATCGGGACGTTGGTCTTTTAACAACTCAGAGAAGTTGGCTCGTCGTTCTACCCTAACTAGCGAATTCACATTCACGGCTAGGATCTTGAAAGGCCTCTCCGGCAGCGCGCCCGTTAACCCAAAAATTGCGCAAGCGAAGGCACTGCACGGTAGATCAAATCCACCCTACGCGCCTGCTCACTTATTTGCCGTGATAGTTCACTCATTTGTGCCTGAATGACACGCAGAGCTACCATCACCTCTGACTCCCCAGTAGCAGCCTTTGACACAGATGGCTGTGCGGCCGCTTTCTGAGGAGGCTGTACCGTTTTCCCAGCCCCCCACGCCATTTGGGCGTAAGAGACTTCGGGAACGACGGCCCTTGGAATTGGTCTGGCTGTTTGCCTTCCCTCATCCTTAGTTGCTGTTGGAGCAGCTTTTTTTGATTTTTTAATAATTTGGTATCGAGGACAACCCCGATAATTAGCAGGGTGCCCATCTCCACCACAGAGAACGCACTTCAGTAGGGTCTTGTCTTCGACCCTTGTCTCACCGAGCTTACACTCTTTGTCTTTGTGGTTCTCTCCACACTTGACGCATCTCGACTGCATTTGGCAGTTGAATGCGGCGTGACCGAACCGTTGGCAACGAAGACATTGTAAAATGTCCCCGTGCCTGTTTAATTTTTCCCATCTTACCATCTGGTAGTCCAGGACGGAGATTTTCCTTAGACTCTCCAGACGGCTATAGGGGGATAGGGTGACGAGGAACATCGGCAATAGCCGCTTCTCCCGTCTTGCCTTGGCCGTGGTGAACGACTTGACCCCGATGAACTCGAGATCGTCGCCCGCCAACCTGCGGAGTTCAACTAAGAGCTCCTCTGGGTCAGAGGTAGGCTCTACCCCTTTCAACAGCATTGTTTTCGGTTTCTCCTCCTTAGGAGTGAAACTAAAATGTTCGGTGGATGTCTCTTTCAACAACGCCCGAACGATCTTATGGTCACCAATGTTTTCACATTGGATCGCATGTCGATCTTGACCTAATCGTTTAATTTTAAATTTGTCGCCAATGGCGGACTTACATAGATTTTTGGTGGATTTCATCTCCATGTTGAGGGTATTTATGGGGGGGACTCTGGTTTTTATGGTCTTCTTTGGTTTATTTTGCTGTGGCTCTTTCTGCTGCTCTGCTGGCTGCTTCTGCTGCTCTGCTTGCTGCTCCTGCTGATGTCTGGGGATCGTTGTCGTGGCTTTTATAGCCGCGGTCCCTCGTGGCTGCTCATCGGTAGCAGTTTTCTTACTTGTTTCAACTTTTTTAGCTGAAGTCCCGCGTTGCTGCACGGGTGCAGTTTTTTTGTTTGCAGTTTTTTCTGCTGCTGCTGGTCGCTGTTGTTTTGGCGCATCAACTTTTGACTGCGACTGTTGTTGATGCGCCTCCCTCTCTGCTCGCCTGCGAGCCTCTTGCCTTTCTTTAATTTCGGCAATTTCTTTACGGAATTTTCCCAGTGTCTCGGTGAGAAACCGCATCCGCTCTTCGTCTTCGTCTTTGTTGTCGTTGTTGTCGATGTTGATTTCTGCCAAGGCAGCGAACGAATTGCCGCTACCTGTGTAACGGCCCTCTCCTCCGTTCGACTCGTACTCGTATGTGGAATTCATACTTTCCTCGTCCGAACTGGTTGACATCATGTTTTCATCAACCTCCTTCTCTTCCACCACTTTCTGCTTACGCTGAACCAGATTTGGCTTCGCTTGAATGCGTCGCCTTCTCTTAGTTGCGGTTGTTGCCGCTGTTATTGTTGCGGTTGTTGCCGCTGCTGTGGTTGTTGTTGTTGCCAACCTCACCTCACCAGATGTTGATGGACCTGATTGGTCCATCACATCAATTTTCTCCCTTATCTCTTTTAATAAACGTTCACGTTCCTTCTGCTCCGCAATTTTGTTTAACCAAAAAAGTTGAACTTTTAGGTTCGCGTGGGGATCGATCCCGTGTCCTTCCACGCTGCAGTCGACTGCTTTACCACCTAGGCTACTGCCTTTAATGAAAATCACTGCTTCTAATATTTACTTAAACACTCCGAACTAAATTGAACACTGCCAAAGTCGCCAACACGTCTGCTTGCTTTCGCAGTTGATGAACGACTGATGGAATAGACTCCTACCAATTCAACCAAACTTGCGACAATTTAGAGGTTGCAAAATTGTTAACTTAAAAAATTATGTTCTAAAAGGAAGGAATTTGTTGAAAGGGATGTATGAAGGATATTATTAGTTAAAAGGAGAAAACAATAATAAAAAAAAAAAAAAAAAAAATCATTCGAAACGCACTCAACATAGGAACGGAAAATAACGTCTTACCAATACAACTAAAGATAACACAAAACGTAATCAGAATCTAATTCAATTCAACTATGCTATTTTTATTATTTACAACACTTTGAACCAAAATAAACTCATAAGTAGATAATTAAACTAAAAATATTACTGAACAGATCACAGTTTAAAATTAAAGTATGAAATACACAGAATTTAATTAGTTTAAAACAGAGCTATGAAAACACACAACTATGCACAGAGATAACCAGTGCTGCCACTGTTTGTTAGTGACAGTGTGTTTGCATTGTAAACTTTATATATGTTGTCGACAAACATCGACTCAACATTGCGTCTTAGAAAGGTACAAACAACATCTAATTGAAGAGACCACTGTTTGTACCTGGGCGAAACGCATAGGAGTGAAGGTAATTTGCACTTTTTCATTTTTCATTTAAAAATCATGACACTCCGTAAGAAAATAAAATAATTAATTCTTTTATTATTATTATTCTTTTTTTTTTTTTCAATAGACAGTCTTTTTGGCCAGTCTACAAGCGACAATTTTAGGCAGCCGCAACAACAAATGGCTGGGATGACGAAGACAAGTACATTGCACTGACTCTTGCTCTTAGAGGACCAGCAGCTGAATTACTTCAAACAGTTCCAGCTGGTAAGAGCGGCGATTTCAGTTCTCTCGTGGCAGCTATAGATAAACGCTTTGGAGATAGCCACTTAAAAGAAGTCTTCCGAGTCCAACTCAATAACAGAGTCCAGAAAAGGGGTGAAAGTCTACAGCAGCTCCAAGCAGACGTCGAACGACTGGTTCACCTGGCATACCCGGATGCTGGAGAAGAAATCATCAACCATCTGGCTGTTGAGTCCTTCGTTCGTGCCATTTCCGATATACATCTTCAGAGGTCAGTGCAAACTGCTAGAACACGTACTCTTTCTGAAACTTTAGCATTCGCATTGACAATTGAAGCAGCAGAACAGACTTCTCATGGAGTACATCGACTAAGAGAAGCCATAGTCGAAGAATGCTCGTGCCAAAAAGCTGAAATGCAAAAGAACCAGCGGAGCGGACTAGCAAGATGTTGGAACTGCAACAAGACCGGGCACTTACAGCGTCAATGCTGACTACCACCAAATAAAGTCGGTTGTCAACATTGTGGAAGCAAGAGATCCAACCCAGAACAAGGTAACAACAACACCAGCGTTGCCTATCAATCCAACTTCGAGGGGCAGAGGCTGGTTTCTTGTATCGATGACCCCAGAACCACCATCCAGGTTTCACAGACCAAACGAGACAACAAAAGTCTGACTGTGGAAACTACTATTAACGGGAACAAACATGTGGCTACCATCGACACCGGTGCCACAGCCTCCATAGTACGTCGAGACCTGGTAAAGACGACGTGGCTTCATAACACCAATAGCTACCGTCTAAGAACCGCAACAAGTTTTGAAGTACCAAAATAAGGAACTTCCAATGACCTATTCGAACGACAGTACGTCGACACTGAGGACTGTCATCACGGAAGATCTGATTCTGCCTCCTTCTTCTGAAGTGTTCGTTTGGACAAAACTGGAAGGTGAGTTTGGAAGCCTTCGATACCTCATGGTGGAACCAGACCCAGAGTGTTCCTCCCAAAGCGTCATCATTGGGAAAACACTGGTACCACCGAAAAACAAAATGGTCCCCGTACGATTACTAAACTGGCTAAACTGACCGTACGATGTAAGGCTGAAGAAAGGAGAAGTCGTTGGACGTTGCAAATCGGTTGCAGCAATTACGAAGATCACAGACGAAGCCCCGAGAAAGACTATAACTCCGGAGGAGCTCAAAACCATCAGAGCTAAAATACTGAATTCATCCAACCTTGATCACCAACAAACAAGGATGTCTGAAAATCTCCTGCAAGAGTACACTGATATCTTCGCATCGCAAAAGGGGCAATATGGTAGGACACAGTTGGTGCAGCATCGCATCACCGCAGGAGATGCAAGACAGATTCGTAAACCCGCAAGACGCCTTCCACTGGCCACACAAGGTGAGGTTGAGGTAATGATAACAACAATGAAGAAGGACGGTCTTATCGAAAACTCCAAAAGTCCTTGGGCGTCACCAGTGATGCTAGTGAAAAAGAAAGACGGAACGCTTTTGTGTGGACTACCAAAGGCTGAATGATGTGACTCAGAAGGACAGCTATCCCCTGCCGAGAATCAGGGAGCCCAGTGGTTTCCGACGCTGGACTTGAAGAGTGGATATTGGCAAGTTGACATCCAACCTGATGACCGGGAAAAGACGGCGTTTTCTACAGGTAATAGGAAGTTAAGTATTTGGGACACATCATCTCTTCCCAAGGAGTGAAGACTGATCCTGAAAAAGTTCACTCCGTCAAAAATTGGCCAACACCACAGGACAAACATTAACTCCGAAGCTTTCTTGGTCTTGCCACATATTACCGACGTTCCAGTGCTGGCACATCCAAAACCTGGCAATACATTCATCATCGACGCAGATGCAAGCAACTTTGGAATTGGGGGCGATACTATCCCAAGTGCATGATGGCGAAGGGAAAGTGGTGGCATACTACAGCAAGGTCCTCTCGAAAGCCGAAAGAAACTACTGCGTGATCAGAAGGGAACTGCTAGCTCTTATCTTAGCAACAAAGCACTTCCATAAGTAGATGTATGGATAGAAATTCCTTCTGAAAATTTCGAAGAAATTCCTGGACAGACCATAGGGCTCTGAACAGGCTGTTGAACTTCAAAAATCCAGAAGGTAAAGTCGCAAGGTGGATAGAAAGACTGCAGACTATTATTACAGATTCAACACCGCAGAGGAAAGCTGCACTCAAACGCCCACGCATTATCCCGAAGACCTTGCGAAGTAGATTGCAAGCATTGTAGGCGGCAAGCAGACAAAGAAAATATTACCGCTCAGCGACTTAGAGCTGACCCAATATGCGGATGGAGCAAAGAGAAAGTGAGGACAGCTTAACAGGAGGATCCAGATATCGAACCCATTCTCGCATGGAAAGAAAATGAAGAGAAACTGAATGGGGAGACATTTCTGACATGAGTCCTATTGGCCACAGTGGGACTCACTATATGTGCAAGAAGGTGTCCTCAGGCGAAGATGGGAGTCCACTGACGGTAAATCATATGTGATGAAGCTGATCGTACCGCAATCGAGAGTCAGTGAAGTTCTTCGGGAGATGCACGACGGAACTTCTGGAGGTCACCTGGGAGTTAACAAAACACTGGAAAAGGTGCGACATTGGTTGTACTGGTTGCATGCTAGAGATGACGTGTAGAAGTGGTGCCAAACATGTGACAAGTGTGCTGCAACCAAAGGACCTGGTAAGAAGATTCAAGGAAAGATGCATCAGTACAACGTTGGATCGCCTTTTGAGAGGATTGCAGTGGATGTGGCTGGGCTTTTTCCAGAGACCAACGCTAGAAACAAGTACATTCTGGTTGTAATGAACTATTTTAGCAAGTGGCCTGAGGCGTATGCCATCCCAAATCAAGAAGCCAAAACGGTGGTCGACCAGATTGTGTTTAACTGGGTAAGTAGGTTTGGCGTGCCTATTTAACTGCATTCCGACCAAGGGAGGAACTTTGAGTCAAACATCTTCCAAGGAGTGTGCGGACTACTTGGCATTAAGAAGACGAGAACCACACCGCTTCATCCACAATCTGATGGGATGGTTGAAAGATTCAACCGCACCTTCAAAAGAACACCTCACCAAGGTCGTAGGTGACTACCAAAGAGACTGGGATAGGCACGTACCGCTATTCCTGATGGCCTATAGAAGTGCAGTACATAGCTCGACAGGACAAACACCATTTGACATCCTGTTCGGGAAAACCATGCGGCTGCCCAGCGAACTTAAATTTGGATGCCCCTCAGAGGAGCCACAGGACACGAACGAGTATGTGGACGACCTCAAGGAGAGACTCGCTGACATCCATAAAAGAACAAGGGAACGGATGAAGGCCTACAGCGACCGGATGAAGACACGGTACGACACAAAAGCGACAGTGGCAGGATCTCCTGCTTGGAGATCGTGTGTGGCTTTATAATCCTCATCGTCGAAAGGGATTGTCACCGAAACTTCAGCAGAACTGGGAAGGTCCTTATACTGTGGTCACGAGGATTAACGACGTGGTTTACCGCATCCAAAGAGGACTAAGAGGCAAGTTAAAAGTAACTCATTGTGACCGGCTGCATCGATATAGTGGTGTAACGGTTTATTGTGTGTACGCATGCTCGCTTTAGTACACTCGAACCAGAAAACGATCCAACTAGGATTCGCTTCCTCTCCTCCCGAACTATTCTCCACCTCTATGACGAATGGTCACAGAAACCCATTCGCCAGTCCAGGCAGAGGTTCGGGTGGTTGTCTGCTCCCTCACGAGTCTGTAGGTCTGCTAGTGATTGCACGTCCTCAGCTCGTCGGTGGGGGGGATCTTGACAACGGGGAACAGACGAGGTTACATCTATTTACTCAGACCTGGCCCTGGATAGCAATGGACATAATATTCGTTCACCAAGAAAATCTTGTAGAACTCGAAGCATCAGTACAAAAAAAATAAATTCTGGGAAATTCTGTTGGTTGCATAGGTGAAAGTGCAACCTGAGTGATCTAATTCCCGCCCTTGGGTGTGGTTTCCCACACACACCTGTGCCCCTGTCTTCACTCCAAATACCAAAGTCCCCTTAAATATTCCAAACTATTCTGCTTTATTAGATTCTTATAGTTTCCCTTCATTTACATCTTCCTCTGCTTACACTTACCCTCTCGTTCTTCTTAATCACGAGATACAAAAATAAACCTCCCTTAAATGAGCCGTATAACTTCAGGGGTGAGAAACCATGTCACTTCCCCCGCCATCATAACGTCTCTTCGGCGTCCACCCACCCGTCAATCTCCCATCACCACATCCCTTACTTATCTTGTCTACTGCTTCATGATTAGTACTAACCTTGTTCTTATGTCACTAATTCATAAGCACCTATAAAGCATGCTTCCAACTTCATCTACTCTTCCTCAATAAACGTCATTTACAAGTTAAATTCTCCAGTAATGATTATGATAACTTTTATTCACCTACATTTAATTCTGGTACATTTTTCGATCAATTTATGGGATTCCAGTCCATTCTCATTTCACTTAAGTTAATTCTTAATTATGAATCCACTCTCAATACAATATTTATTTACTTTCTTTTTCTTTTGTCAATCGACCTTCATGAAAATGTTCTACCAACTCTTTTTTTAATAGGGGCATTTACTTATGCTTTCAAAGATTTATGTAAAATAGATTTAGAAAAAAAAAAAACAGGAAAAAAAAACTCATCTCGAATCCTGAAGATGTGCACAGCTTCTGGCCCGGTGGAGTACCTGTGATGTTGAAGTAAACGATGCTCCTCAAAAAAAAAAAAGATTACATAAGATATCTCTGACTGACTGCATGTTGCATATTCCACTTCAAATGCCAAATAGAACTCTTGAGTTCCTTATGCACCTCATTGCTATTATATTTTCTTTTTCTTGAATCTACTTTTGACATTATTTTTACTTTCTTTTTCTTTTAAATTCTTTTCATGATACGATATTTTTCTCATAAGACACTATTTTTTTGATGCTAATCAACTTTTATAGTTTCTCAAAGCTATTTCTTAACATGTTTAGTTTCGGATTGAACGTTTGGTTCCAAAAAGAAAACACTTCCAATTCGCCGCATACTCTTTTAGGGATTTCGAAAGGTCACGCGGGCGTATTGAGGCAGTCCTCACTGGTTTGCTTTTCGTTTTCACTACCGACTGAGGTTCCTGTACTGCTACCAGTTATGAACGGTACCTGATCACTGTCCCGCAGTAGACCGGTATGTATAAAAAGAGGCAGTACGAGAACTATATACCGTGTAGGATAATCGTATACGACGAGGCTGAACATATGAGCATATGAGCTGTAGACCGACAACGCTAAGTAACACGACTACACGCAACGAGCGACGAGTGCTATGGGACCTTGACAACTGTAGTGTTCACCGACAGGCATCACTGTTCGTTACTTTAATATGTAAACCCATCTACTAAAGTGCACAACTGTCACTCTCTATATTAATATAATCTGACAGCCAATGAGTTAGTTAGACTTTAGCCACGACATTAATAGGATCATTCACTGCTTTATAATATTGTATTTAAAGTAATAAAGATTAACTGTAGAATTGATTAACCGTTTTGTTACTGATATAACATTTGGCGACGAGGTTTCTTAAAATAAATTTTCTTTTGTGTTTAATATTGAAATATTAATTAAATGGCAAACATCGAGCTTGTAGACGTTTTTTCAAACCTGTTAAAGCAACAGCAAACATGGATGGAGAATATGCTTGCAAATCAGAATGCCGCTATGGCACAAATTTCTCGTTCATCGAAAGACAGTGCAAATTCATCTGGTTCAAATCATATACCAATTTTTCCTCCATTTGATAAACGCAAACAATCGTGGTCATCTTTCGTTGACCAGCTAAATCAACATTTTAAAGCTTACAATGTTGAAGAAGATGGCCAGAAAAAAGCATTTTTCTTATCATGGTGTGGCCCTGAAATGTACGAGCTCATTAGAAATCTGTTTGCGCATAAGAAAGTTGAAGATTTAGAGTTTTCCCTAGTCATTGCTAAGCTTACGGTGCATTTTACTGATAAAACACATGTGCTTGCTGCCCGTTATGCTTTCTTTCAATTGCGAATGAAAGAAGACCAATCATATGCAGACTGGGTGGCAGATTTACGGGGTGCTGCTAGAGATTGTGAATTTTTGTGTGACAGAGAAGAATGCAAACAACCGTTTGTAGAAAATCTGATTAGAGATATAATTGTTTTACACACTCCACACGACACAGTCCGCTCAGCTGCTTTGCAAAAATCGAATCCTAGCTTGGATGATGTTGTGAAGATAGCGGAAGCATATGAGTCGACACAAAAAACCGTATTGACTATAAAAGGTGAAAGCAGTGCATCTCAGACAGTTAATCATGTTGAAACCCAATATAAAAAACAACGTGCACGCTCTAAAGGTCGTTCATGTTCAGATTTTAGAAGTTCAAACTCGAAGCCACAGTTGTCTTCGAAGTATCGAAAAGAAACTAAACGATCTTGTCCTGGTTGTGGGGTAAGACACACCCAACTTCAATGTCCGATGCGTGAAGCTGAATGCAGGGTTTGCAAAAGAAAAGGCCATATATCGTCCGTGTGTTGGCAAAGTCGTAAAGGTAATGAATGCGGCAATGAAAAAATCGATCAAATTCTAACTCTTAAAGAAGAAGGCACCGATGTAGCTAGGCATGGAAAGCAATTTTTTGCTAAATTGTTAGTCAATAAGGTCGAGCTAGACTTTCAGATTGACACAGGTGCAACGTGCTCTATGATAGGCTTGCGAGCATATAAACAGCTTGGAAATCCAGTTTGTATTAATTCTCATAAGTTGCTAAAGGCTTATGGAAATCATGCGGTTCCCCTGAAAGGTTATGTTCACGTACAGGTTGAGTTCAGAGGCAAGGAACATGCACTTGAGTTGTTGGTAGCAGACACATATGAAGGTGGAAACATTTTGGGCATGGATTGGTTTGACATTTTGGATTTTCAAGTGAGTTGTTGTGATACAATTTTTTTTTCGAATGCTAGCAATGAAGATGAAATCGAATTAAAAGCATGTATAGAAAATATTTGTAGCCAGTTCACTGATGTGTTTGATAGTAGTCTAGGTTGTTGTAAGAACTACTCAGCTAAATTATATGTTAAAGACAATGCTAGACCAAGATTTTTCAAAGCTCGCCCTACTCCATTTGCTTTAAAAGCTAAAGTAAAAGAGGAGTTAAGCAAATTAGAAGCAGCAGGAATCATACGCCCGATTGATTCAAGCCAATGGGCTGCTCCAATAGTTGTTGTTAAGAAGCCGTCTGGTAATGTAAGAATCTGTGGAGATTTTAAGATAACAATAAATCCAGAGCTTGAAGTGGACAGCCATTATATTCCTCGTATAGAAGAGATTTTCCACAAGCTAGAAGGAGGTGTTTATTTTTCGAAGATTGACCTTAGCAATGCATACTTTCAAATACCCCTCGAGAAGGAATCTAGGAAGTACACTGTAATCAACACAGATTTTGGCTTATTTGAGCATCTCAGGTTACCGAATGGAGTTGCTATTCATTATGTATTATCACGTATTATGGTAAATTTATTAATAATCTTTCACAAATTGCAGCTCCGCTCAACGAGTTAAGAAAAAACAATACACGTTTTATTTGGACCGCACGTCAACAAGAAGCTTTCAATAAACTGAAGTGTGAGGTTGTGGAAGCAACTCGTCTTGTGCATTTTTCAAACGAATTACCACTAGTGCTAGCTACGGATGCATCGTTCCATGGCATCGGAGCTGTATTAATGCATCGATTTCCAGATGGCTCTGAACGCCCTATAGCTCACGCATCCAAAACCCTGAACGAACACCAAATCAAATATAGCCAAATCGAGAAGGAGGCGCTATCAATAATATTTGGGGTACAGAAATTTCACCAATACATATACGGTCGTAAATTCGAATTGGTCACTGACCACAAGCCGCTCTTGTCTATATTTAGCCCCAGTAAGCAGTTACCAACGATGACAGCACACAGACTACAAAGATGGGCAATTATATTGATGGCATATACTTATACTATCAAGTACAAGCCAACACTTCAACATGGCAATGCTGATGGTTTGTCGCGCCTACCCGTAGGGTCCGATCTGAAGTTTGACAGGGAAGTGGAAACAATTTTTGAGATAACCGCCGAGCTGGACAACGAAATTGATTTTCCTGTAAATGCAAAGTTGGTAGCAAAAGAAACAAGCAAGGACCATGTGCTTAGGAAGGTTAATCGACTGCTAGACATTGGTTGGCCTGAAAAGCTTTCAAAAGATGAAGAAGAATTAAAGCCTTACTTCTTGCGGCGATTCGCTTTAACTCGCCAAAATGGAGTTTTACTGGAGCAAGGAAATGATATGTCCAGGGTCATCGTTCCTTTCAAGCTAAGAAAAAAAGTGTTATCCATGCTGCATGCCGGCCATTGGGGAATAGTAAGAACAAAGCAGTTAGCTCGTCGACATTGCTGGTGGCCTGGAATCGATCATGAAATTCAATTGTTGGTACAACAATGCGAAATCTGTCAACAGAATGCTGCAAACCCAAGACAGGAGTTTACAAGCTGGCCGACTCCATCCGAACCATGGCTGAGAGTACATGTGGATTTTGCTGGTCCGTTTTTGTCGGGCATGTATCTCATCTGCGTCGATGCTTACTCAAATTTCCCTTATGTGGTCGAAATGTCAAATACATCAGCCGAATCAACCATTACTGCGTTGGATAGCATCTTCGGAATCGAAGGCCTACCCCAGATGTTAGTTTCCGACAACGGCCCGCAGTTTACATCGGAACAGTTTCAAAAGTTTTGTGCAGAGCGCAACATACAACATTTGCGATCAGCCCCTTTCCACCCCGCATCCAACGGAGAAGCTGAGCGAATGGTTAGGACTTTTAAGTCTGCTATGAGGAAGCTGTTTCAAGATGGTAATAATAAGAAAAAAGCTTTATTAGACTTTCTAGTTTCTTACAGATCTTTACCAAATGCAAGTGGAAAGTCACCCGCAGAGCTTCTCCATGGTAGACAGCCCCGTACACTTTTGTCACAGTTAGCACCACGTGAGGAAGTGTCACACCAGCTCCCAATTAAGTCAAAGTTCACTAGGGGAGAAGAAGTTTATATCCGAAACTTTTCAAGAGGACCAAAGTGGATACCTGCCAAAATCACAAATAAAATTGGCAACCGAATGTTTGAGGCCCAAACTACAAAAGGCGTCACGAGAAGGCATCAAAATCAAATTAGAAAAGTCATCGGAATACCTGAGTTTGACGAAGCTCAACGTTTAGCTGCACTTAGTCACTGTGAGCAACATGCACCTTTGCCTACCCCTTCAACAACGATCTCGCAATCAAAGCCTAGTAATATTAGTACATCGCCACCAATGGAACATCAGCAACGACGCTCACATCGCACCAGAAGACCGGTTGTCAGATTCACACCACCTGTTACCATACGCCACAGAAGACGATAACTTTGTAGGGGAGAGAAATGTAGTGTTCACCGACAGGCATCACTGTTCGTTACTTTAATATGTAAACCCATCTACTAAAGTGCACAACTGTCACTCTCTATATTAATATAATCTGACAGCCAATGAGTTAGTTAGACTTTAGCCACGACATTAATAGGATCATTCACTGCTTTATAATATTGTATTTAAAGTAATAAAGATTAACTGTAGAATTGATTAACCGTTTTGTTACTGATATAACAACAACTATGTATTTGTTCACTTTTTTTTCTGTCTTATTGCGGACTGTATATTTTATTTTGCTCGTTTGTTTTTCTTTTGTATCTTTTCGTCTATTTCCCTTGGATGAAATCTCCTTTGCCGCAGGAATTTTTTATTTCTATTTGTTTCTTGTTTTGTTTTTCTTTATTTTTTTCTTGGGCACTACGTATCTCTCTCTATTCAAGGGCGCTATTCGTCGTCCTCATGCTTGTGGCACGTGAACTGTTGTAATCCCTATGGTGTACGGATGAACGGCGGCGGCGTTTACGATTTCCCTTGAATGCTGCTTGTGTAGGCTATTGTTAATCGGGTACACCAAATAATGAAAATTTATTTACCTGTGCGATGTGCATGGTTAGTGATTATTTCCAAAAAAAAGGATCCGCCTTTGCTGGCTAGGAAGATCACTTCTCGCACCAGGATTTTCTCGTCGGAATTTTTCGCCAACCTGAAGAGTCCTTGGCACGTGGCCATAGACGTTTCTTGAGCGATCGTCGTCTCCTAATTCTTCTTTGTTTGTGCTATCCAGCCGGCAACCTACTTTTCTCTGTAGCAAGCACGAGAAGTGCGAATTAATAAAAAAAAGGGGTAATAAAACACTTTATTCATACCTGTAATCAATTTCCTTTCACGCTTTGACAATAGTAAAAAAAATCTGTTGCCCTTCTTTGTTTGTGCTATCCAGCCGGCAACCAACTTTTCTCTGTAGCAAGCACGAGAAGTGCGAATTAATAATAAAAAAGGGGTCATAAAACACTTTATTCATACCTGTAATCAATTTCCTTTCACGCTTTGACAATAGTAAAAAAAATCTGTTGCCCGACCACACCTTGTCGTTCGCCGTCGTCACCAGAAAAAGAAAGAGTTGGACATATGACGTGTGAAAATTGTGTAAACGACGTGGCAATATGGCTGAACGGAAGTGCAGATAAAAGAGAATTTGAGCACAATGGAATTGCGCAACTTAATTTTTTCTCTTAAGGTCTGGTCGGAATGGTGTTAAGGTTGATTCGCAGGTTGAAAAGAGTTTATTACTTTTTCGTTGTTCGAATTAGAGGGGTTTCCTTCAAAACTCGTTTCTTTTGGGTGACTCTACCCAATAAGGAATGAGGAAAGAACCCACTCGCCCCATGATTTAGTTCACCTTTTCGGTTAGTAAGAATCGCACTTAGCCCCATTTTGTTTGAAGATGTCTCATGCGCAGCTGACAGCCGGGCTTTAACCATACCCCTATTATCGACGCGGTTACTTCTTCAAATCCTTAGAATGAACCACAGCCCTAATTCCTCTTTCGTCGAGCGTCTCATATAAATTGTTTCCAATGGTTTTCCCAATAGTTACTTTTGTGAATTTAGGACATAGTTTCGCATTTCTATGTTTTAGCGCGTCACTTTGTATGAAATTTCTCTTGTATGCTAAGTCTCCTGTCTCGAACGTTACTTGTCTACTCCTTAAATTATGCCTGCTGGCGTACATCTCATGTGTACGTTTTAACTCTGATTTCAAATGTTGTTGTAAGATGTTCATTTTACAAGCTTTCGGTAAACAGTTCAATTCGGATTGATTCAACCCACCCAGCTCACGCAAAAGTTTGTACTGCGAACCATGTTCGACAATTTGTTGGCCGAAAAGAGCCTCGTACGGAGACATACCTATGGTTGAATGAATCGTGGAGCGTAATGCGCTCCCGATGGATGTGAGGTGCGCATCCCACGTAAGTTGCTTCGGGTCGATATATGAGCGGATACCCGCCAATATCGAACGGTTGACACGTTCACTCGCGTTAGCCTGGGGTGAATGAATTGCCGTTCGGTAATGCTTTACCCCGAACTTTTTCATCATACCTGCAAACTCTTTGCTCCGAAATTGTGAACCGTTGTCGTTGAAATTGTAAAGACTCTCCGGTACTCCAAACGTGAGGAAAATCTCCTCTTGTAAGAATTTTACTACTGTTGACGATGTCGCTTTTCTTAATGGTTTAACAACTACAAATTTGGTCAACTGATCCAATACTATAACAATTTGGGTATTCCCATTTCTCGACCTTGGATACGGGCCCAGAAAATCCACGTATAAGTGCTTGAACGGCCTTTCGACCACGAACGCCTCTCCCATCTCTGCTCTTAACGTATAGTTTGCTGCCTTAGAAGTTTTACATATCTCACACTTGTCTATATATCGTTTAACTTGCGAAGCCATACCTGGCCAGAAAAATCGTTCTCTAAGTTTGTAAAGCGTTTTTGAGATTCCACCATGCGCTGCTCGGGGCGGGTTATGAGCCAAGGAGATCAGATTTTCAGTTAGAGTCGGTACCCACAGTTTCCAAACCAGTTCATCTTGCAAGGGATTTCCCGTACAGTGTATGTTTTTTTTATATAAATATTGGTCTGAAATTAACAAGTCAGCTGTTATTTATTCTTGCTGACGTCTATAATTTGGCGATACTCTCCTGACTTGAAGTTCGGATCATCTAAGTCTACGTGAAGTACTTCAATGGGGTAGGTAGGGCCCGTTCCCGACTGTGATACTTCCAGTTGGATGGCTTCGACCTCATGGACTCTCGACAAAGCATCCGGAACTACGTGTAGTGTCCCTTTTCGGTGCTGAATTTCGAAATCGAAACCTTGGAGTTTCATGCTCCAGCGCACCAACCTTCCCGTGGGATCTTTCAGACTCATAAGCCACTTCAAACTGGTGTGATCGGTTATCACTGTAAAGTGATAACCTTCCACATACGGTCTAAACTTGTGTATCCCTTTTACTGCCGCGAGACATTCTCTTTCGAGAAATATACTATTACTATTTACTTATACTATATACTATTGGACGTTCAGCCCCGTTCTCGTCTTTTTGACATAATACGCAACCTATCCCTAACGCCGAGGCGTCACAGAGAATTATATATTCTTTGTTAAAGTCTGGGTTAATCAGAACTGGTGCCGAAGTTAACGCCACCTTCAGATCTTCGAAAGCCTCCGTAGCCTTAGTATTGAATTAAATTTTTTTTGTTTTCTTCAGGGTATCCGATATGGGAGCCGACCGTGTAGAGAAATTATCTACAAACCTCCGGTACCACATACCTAGGAAACGTTTCACTTGCTTGGGTTTCTCTGGAATGGAAAATTCGAAAATATCCGCTATTTTAGCCGGTTCAGCCTTTAAGCAAACCTGTCCCACTACATATCCTAGATACTGCAGTTCCCGGAAACAAAACTTCGATTTCTCTACGTTAATCGTCAACCCTGCCTCACGTAACCTGTTCGCTATTATCCTCAGTATCTTATCGTGTTCTTCAAAAGTACGCGAGATGATCAATAAATCATCCAAGTAAACAAACACCTGCTCTCTTAATTCTTGCGGGACTACTCTACCCTATAGATACGTTAAGCTTGGAGCCACGTTCGCGAGTCCGAAAGGCATCACTCGAAACTGATATAGAGGTCTCCCGGGAACGGTAAAGGCTGTTTTTTCCCTCGATCCTTTCTCCAACGGTACCTGCCAGTACGCGTCTTTCAAATATACACTTGAAATAAAGTGTGTTTCTGAAAGGCGTGCTTACAGTCCTTCAATATTAGCAATTGGGCTCGCATTCTTTTTTGTTACCTGGATCACCTTCCGAAAGTCTAGGCACATACGGTTTTTACCTGGTTTCCGTACTAAAACGACGGGTGAACTCCAGGCGCTAGAACTTTCTTCGATGACCCCTAACTCAAGCATACGATCCAAATCCCGATACAGTAAGGCTTATATCGCTGGAGATATAATGCCTCTGCTTTATTGGCGTTGCCTCGCCTGTATCAATCACATGTTCTAACAAATGAGTTTTCCCCAATCCTTTCACCGTGAACGATGGAAATTGGGCGATCGTGCTCCGAAGGATTTCCCGTTCTTGGTTCGAGAGCTGACACTCAACTGCCGACCCTTGAACTTTCCTAGCCGATGTCTCCATCGATAGGCCAGCATTCACATTAGGTGCAATTCGGAACTTCTTCCAAAAATCTACGCCCAAATATAAGCGCTGAGCCAACGACGGTACAATATAGAAATCTATAGGATGGGCTTCCCCTTTATATTGAACTTCGACTGATATTATTCCTAAAATGTTTTGCTGTTGTCCATCGGCTTTCTTAAAAGGTAACTTTTTTTCTTTCAGGTATTCGAGTATGTTTGTTCCCAGACAACTAGTACTGGCCCCTGAGTCAAGTAACCCCAACCCATTTTCTTTGAAAATTCCTATCATCACATAGGGACGAGGATCTCCTGACGTATTGTCTAATGTAGCAGACGGGATATTTTGATAACACAATTTCTTTTCCTTGAAACGTCCTCTAACATGTTGAATTCTATTTGAAGGTTGCTTGAAGGTAACTATGTGCTTCCGCGCTTCGAAATAGGCTTTCTGACGCTCATATAACGATCTTCTCGGTACATTCTGAGTTTCGTATGGAGTTTTACTATGTTTTATCTTTTCAACAAGGTCGCGTGGCCCTGGTTTCAGTATGGTAATTTTTTTATCCGATTCTTTCCTATCTATTATGCCGGGTTGGCTGTTCTCGAACAATTCTCCCCGGTTGAAGAGTTGTTCTGCTGGTAGTTTCCCGAGCATTTTGGACAGTTTGGCAAAACAACGTCTGCTATACCACAACGGTAACAAAACATCGATCTTCTCGAGTCTCTACACTCTCCAAAAGTATGTCCAATGTGCTTGCAATTCCAACACTTGGGAGATTTCGTATCACCCTGAATTGCTTCTACCATGGGTAACTCCGTATGTGTCACCTCCGTGGTTGGAACTTCAAGTTCATTAATCGCTCGCCGTGCAGGCTGGTTATGGAAGTTCGAGGAATATCTTGTCTTAGGAGTTTCTTGTCTCTCCAAAGATTTTTCAATTGACCTACATACGTACGCCATTTCCGGGAGACTAGTGGTGTTAAACGTAGTCAGTATTTCTCCCATTCGTCTGTGTACATTCTGCTTTATTAACTCGACTAATTCCGTTGCTGGTTTTGGAACACGCAATCTTGAGTTTATTTGCAATAAATCGTCGTAGAAATTGGTGAACGTTTCCCCTTGTAACTGTTTCCTATCGGCCATCTTACGTGACAACTCCGAGTTTCAATATTTCTGTATTGTTCAAAAAGAGCTGTACGCAGTACGGCCCACGACGCATTTTGGTTGCTTTTCAAAAACATCCAGAACCAGTTCTCAGCTGGACCACTGACGAAGTGGTGAAAATTTACTACCACCTCTTCCCAAGATACATTATAACTATTCTTCACTCTTTCAAGTCGAAAGAGGAAATCATCTATAGTTATGTTCTTGCCATCAAAACGTATTCCCCATTTGTGATACTGTGGAAAACGCATGTGAGAGTTTGTTAGTGAGGTTGCCGGCTGAAACGGGTTAGAAGTCGAAGCTGGGGAATCGTTTAGATTAAGATTCCCTAATTGGGCTAGAAAATTGTCAACATTCGATCCCTGTGCCATATCGACGGGATGAACTACTTGTTCGTGCCTTTCCATTCGTGCGGTATTTATGTCGTTGATGTTCGATCGTGGTGGGTTACTGTTAAAACGATTATTTCCCACTTCTTGTCATGAAGTAGACGGTCCACTGTTAGCTTGCACCGGTGGCAAGTTCTATTCCAATGTCTCCCTAAGTATCACCCTCACGTGGTCTAAGACACTAGCTTGATTTTTCGCTAGCTCTTCTCTAAGAAAACGCTGATCCTCTACCCTTTGCAAACCCATTGAGGCTGCTACCACTTCTTGAACATAAACAGAAATATTTTCCGAGTCTTGCCTTAGCTCGGCCCCCCTTGTGTTTGATCTTGCCGTCGAGTTCGCTTGCCTTTGGCCGCTCGGCAAAACCATACTATGCTCAGTGACGTCGCCAGTTTCCGTTGTCAGTTGCTCTCCTTCGCGCTCGCTTGCCTCCTCACTTCGTTTTCTAGACCTATCGTTCGGAGACGAAGCTCCCCTTCGACGCGATCTACCTTTTCTTCCTCCCACCATTTATTCTTTTAAATTAAGTTGAGTATCGTATAACTAAAACTTACTACCTACTAGTGTATCACACCAACAAAAAAAAATTATTGTGTCTATTCTATACTACTATTTTTTCTGTGACTTTTCTATCTTTAAATTCCTAAATACTACAATTATTCCAAATCTTCTTGTTCGATTTTTGAATAACTTACTAAAGTCTCAAAAAAAAAAAAAAATATATATTACTTCTGATTTCTGAACCTCAAACAAATACGCTTTTTCTAAATCATATAAGGGATGTGGTTTCGGAAAGTACGGGTGCGAAGAAACTGTAAAAAAAAAAAAAAACTCAATGTTAAGCTGCTTAATGCTCTGATGTCGCCCTACTCTTCATCAAGGTGATCTTGGAACTCCGAAGACTCTATGAACTCTGCCCTCTCACTACAGACGTGAGTAGATGAGCTTACATCCACTCACCGGATAACGTGAGCATCCTCCTTCTTGTCTTCGTCTTTCCTTGATACTCCCATTTTCAAATCTACGGTCTCGTCAGTCTTTTCTTTTTTTCGTTTGGTTGATGTCTTACGGTTCTTGCATCTACTGAAAGTCAGACCACGTCTCACTAACTGGACAAGACACCTCAAGACAACTCCACCTCCAATCTATCTCCCTTGGTTTTGTCTTTCTTACTTCTTGTGCTATATTTGATCAGGACAGAAATTACCTCCTCGGCAACGACACGAAAGTAGAAAACCTATTTTACATTCGAAGTATTCGCCTTTTACGACGTTATGACAGACGGAAGTCTGGAGTGATCCTAACTTCCCGGATAACGTCACAAATAAGACTGCTTCTTTAGTATTTACTCAAAGGATTGTATGGCCTACCGCTCTGACCAACGACCGAAAAAAAGTAGAAACTTAAATTTTTTTTTTTTTTTTTTAATTTTCATGTTTCCCCAAAAAGAATTTATTTTAGACCTCAATGCTTCGGGGTCCCGCGTTTTGGGCGCAATTCTGTAACGGTTTATTGTGTGTATGCGTGCTCGCTTTAGTAGGGTAAACTGTCCCACAGGGAACCAATTTCCGCTTGACGTGATGTAGTATTTGAACTACTGGTCTATGTACAGGAAATCTTCAATGTACTCAAAGTTTTATATTGTGACTTTGTATTTCACCATAGAAATGTTAGAATACATCATGCAAAATACTTCATTTTGAACTTTCAAAAGCACGCCAAAATTGGTTCAGTGTGTACCAGGGGTATAGTGAACCAAGGGGTATTACACAGTGAGCCATTACTATATATTCAAACAATATTTTCAAAAAATTTATAAAAAAGAAGAAAACGTAACGAATTTCTCTGAAAAATTAAAACCGAAATCATTTAATTTATAAGACATTTTTATTTCAATTTACGAACATTTATTCATTTATTTGAAAAAAAAAAAATTTAAGGACTTTTCACTTTTTACTTTTTCTAAAAAACTATGAAAAAAACAATAAAAAAGGAACAACAAAAAAAAAAACAAACACAATCCTTCACGCATTGTTCTTGCAAACTAAAATAACAATATAATCATAAAAAAAAACCAAAAAAGCACTTTTAAAGTAAAATAAACATAAGAAAATGTAGGTAGGTACATAAACATATCAATGGACTTAAACTATTTAACGGATATGGAATCATGAACCATGGAACCATGGTGCACTTTCTGACTTGATGCACTGGTTCACTTGTGGACATAGTGATTTTTTCTAAAAAAATATTCAAATAAAAAAAGCTATTGCACATATTCAACTTTTATGCTGTTTTTTATATATGAAAATAACCAACAAAACATATGTAATGAAACCACATCACTTCATAAACCATTTTTAAAATTAAAAAACAAACAAAAACCACAATTTCTAGTTTACTCACCTGCCAAATTCACTTTTCCATGCGCACAACCGACACCGACTAGAACACAACTTCAACTTCAGGATGTACTCAAAAAGGATTATAATGCGCGTTTTTCTCTATCTTTTTTTCTTTTCTATCTTGGAATGGGTGGGAGAAAATAGGAATGGTTCACTATATCTGCTGGCTCACTGTGGGACAGTTTATCCTACAATCGAGCCAGAAAACGATCCGACCTGGATACGCTTCCTCTCCTGCCGAACTATTCTCCACCTCTATGACTAATGGTCACAGAAACCCATTCGCCAGTCCAGGAAGAGATTCGGGTGGTTGTCTGCTCTCTCACGACGTCTGTAGGTCTGCTAGTGATTGCACGTCCTCAGCTCGTCGGTGGGGTGGATCTTGACAACGGGGAACAGACGAGGTTACATCTATTTACTCAGACCTGGTCCTAGATAGCAATGGACATAATATTCGTTCACCAAGAAAATCTTGTAGAACTCGAAGCATCAGTACAAAAAAAATAAATTCTGGGAAATTCTGTTGGTTGCATAGGTGAAAGTGCAACCTGAGTGATCTAATTCCCGCCCTTGGGTGTGGTTTCCCACACACACCTGTGCCCCTGTCTTCACTCCAAATACCAAAGTCCCCTTAAATATTCCAAACTATTCTGCTTTATTAGATTCTTATAGTTTCCCTTCATTTACATCTTCCTCTGCTTACACTTACCCTCTCGTTCTTCTTAATCACGAGATACAAAAATAAACCTCCCTTAAATGAGCCGTATAACTTCAGGGGTGAGAAACCATGTCACTTCCCCCGCCATCATAACGTCTCTTCGGCGTCCACCCACCCGTCAATCTCCCATCACCACATCCCTTACTTATCTTGTCTACTGCTTCATGATTAGTACTAACCTTGTTCTTATGTCACTAATTCATAAGCACCTATAAAGCATGCTTCCAACTTCATCTACTCTTCCTCAATAAACGTCATTTACAAGTTAAATTCTCCAGTAATGATTATGATAACTTTTATTCACCTACATTTAATTCTGGTACATTTTTCGATCAATTTATGGGATTCCAGTCCATTCTCATTTCACTTAAGTTAATTCTTAATTATGAATCCACTCTCAATACAATATTTATTTACTTTCTTTTTCTCTTGTCAATCGACCTTCATGGAAATGTTCTACCAACTCTTTTTTTAATAGGGGCATTTACTTATGCTTTCAAAGATTTATGTAAAATAGATTTAGAAAAAAAAAACAGGAAAAAAAACTCACCTCGAATCCTGAAGATGTGCACAGCTTCTGGCCCGGTGGAGTATCTGTGATATTGAAGTAAACGATGCTCCTCAAAAAAAAAAAAAAGATTACATAATATATCTCCGACTGACTGCATGTTGCATATTCCACTTCAAATGCCAAATAGAACTCTTGAGTTCCTTATGCACCTTATTGCTATTATATTTTCTTTTTCTCGAATCTACTTTTGACATTATTTTTACTTTCTTTTTCTTTTAAATTCTTTTCATGATACGATATTTTTCTCATAAGACACTATTTTTTTGATGCTAATTCACTTTTATAGTTTCTCAAAGCTATTTCTTAACATGTTTAGTTTCGGATTGAACGTTTGGTTCCAAAAAGAAAACACTTCCAATTCGCCGCATACTCTTTTAGGGATTTCGAAAGGTCACGCGGGCGTATTGAGGCAGTCCTCACTGGTTTGCTTTTCGTTTTCACTACCGACTGAGGTTCCTGTACTGCTACCAGTTATGAACGGTACCTGATCATTGTCCCGCAGTAGATCGGTATGTATAAAAAAAAGGCACTACGAGAACTATGTACCGTGTAGGGTAATCGTATACGACGAGGCTGAACATATGAGCATATGAGCTGTAGACCGACAACGCTAAGTAATACGACTACACGCAACGAGTGACGAGTGCTATGAGACCTTGACAACTATGTATGTATTTGTTCACTTTTTTTCTGTCTTATTGCGGACTGTATATTTTATTTTGCTCGTTTGTTTTTCTTTTGTATCTTTTCGTCTGTTTCCTTTGGATGAAATCTCCTTTGCCGCAGGAATTTTAATTTCTATTTGTTTCTTGTTTTTTTTTTCTTCTTGGGCACTACGTATCTCTCTCTCTATTCAAGGGCGCTATTGATCGTCCTCATGCTTGTGGCACGTGAACTGTTGTAATCCCTATGGTGTACGGATGAACGGCGGCGGCGCGGCGTTTACAATTTCTCTTGAATGCTGCCTGTGTAGGCTATTGTTAATCGAGTACACCGAATAATGAAAATTTATTTACCTGTGCGATGTGCATGGTTAGTGATCATTTCCAAAAAAAGGATCCGCCTTCGCTGGCAAGGAAGATCACTTCTCGCACCATTATTTTCTCGTCAGAATGTTTCGCCAACCTGAAGAGTCCTTGGCACGTGGCCATAGACGTTTCTTGAGCGATCGTCGTCTCCTAATTCTTCTTTGTTTGTGCTATCCAGCCGGCAACTTACTTTTCTCTGTAGCAAGCACGAGAAGTGCGAATTAATAATAAAAAAGGGGTAATAAAACACTATATTCATACCTGTAATCAATTTCCTTTCACGCTTTGAAAATAGTAAAAAAAAATTTGTTGCCCGATCACACCTTGTCGTTCGCCGTCGCGTCGTCACCAGAAAAAGAAAGGGTTGGACATATGACGTGTGAAAATTGTGTAGTCGACGTGGCAATATGGCTGAACGGAAGTGCAGATAAAAGAGAATTTTCATATTTTAATTTTTTCATACATTTATTTAAATAGATTTATACAGTAAGATACAATATCTTTTAAAGTAGTATAAACTTAATTATTTTATATAGATGTGTTGTAATTCTTTAGTTCAAGTTCAACAATTTATGAGACAAAGTTTTGAAATCGTAAGACTTTAAAAAATATAAAAGAAAAATATAAAAGAAATATCAAAATGAAGAAGAAAAGGAAACAGAAAAATAAAAATTCAAAAAAATTGAAATTAAAATTTGTTCAGTTTACATCTATATATATAAGGCAAAAGCTGATATTTTGTTTGTCCGCAAAAATCTCGAGAATTAAGTCACCGATTCACTTGGTTTTTTTTAAATAATTCGAAATGTCAATGTGACGGACATAGGCAACTTTTTTAAAATTTATCTTACAATTTTCATAGATAAAAATAGGAAAAACAACCCATTTCGGCCGATTAATGAATTTCAAAATCATTGTTATTATTATTCATTTGCTTAGCTTTCAAATTTATTTTGAAGAAAATCTCAATAAATCAAATCATTTCTAATTGAAAGTCGTTTGAAAATATTTCCGATTCTATTGGATATATTGAGCCATAAGCCCGACTTTGGTAAGTCTACTGAAAATTAAATTAAGTTTATCTAAAAAATCTACGCTAATACTACCATTTCGAAAAATTTCAGCGGAAATGGAAAAGACGCTATTTAAAAATTTGAAAGAAGACGGAATCCAACAAATCGAACGCAAAAGCCGAAGCTGAAAAAATATCTTTTGCCAATTAGCTTGGGAAGAAAGAAAACAGAATTCAACACTTCTCTGAACAGTCAGTCGGTAAGAATATTTTTTTTTTGGTTTTGTTAAACTCTTACAAACACACACACTTTTGGTTCGTTTTCAAATTCTTCGTATATATTATCCTTGGCCGTCTTATTTGCACCATGCAGCGGCTCTGTGTATATATAGCTTACGGGAATATTGCTTTGCATGTATGCGCACGGTCAACATATTTTCGCCTTTTCGTTATACGTTAGAGTGAGCGAGCGCTTTTTTTTTCTCTCTGCACACACTTCGTTCAATAACCGCCTGTGTTGTGTGAATGTTTTGTATGTGTTTCGCGCCCTTCCTGTGTCCAGAAGTTATATTTTCATTTTTTTTTTTGCTGACAAGTGCAGTGTAGTGTTCAATTCGATATTGAAATGAAAGTGTTACGATGAGATAATTGAAGTAAATTAATTGTGTTTTTAAAAACAGAGAGTGTGAGAGAGTGAGTGAGTGAGTGAGAGTGGGAGTGAGAGTGGGAGTGAGAGAGAAAGAGAGAGAGTGTGTGAGAGATAGAGAGTGAAAGAGAGAGAGAGAGAGAGAGAGAGAGAGAGAGAGAGAGAGAGAGAGAGAGAGAGAGAGAGAGGGAGAGAGAGAGAGAGAGAGAGAGAGAGAGAGAGAGAGAGAGAGAGAGAGAGAGAGAGAGAGAGGGAGAGTGAGAGAGTGAGAGAGAGCGAGAGAGAGAGAGTGAGACAGAAACAGAGAAAGTGAGTGAGTGAGAGTGAGAGAGGACGAGAGAGTGAGAGAGAAAGAGAGAGAGAGAGTGAGTGAGAGAGAGAGAGAGAGAGTGAGTGAGAGAGTGAGTGAGTGAGAGAGTGACTGAGAGATAAAGAGAGTGAGAGAGAGAGAGAGTGAGAGAGAGAGAGAGAGTGAGAGAGAGAGAGAGTGAGTGAGAGAGAGAGAGTGAGAGAGAGTTTTGCGGACAAACAAAATATCAACTTTGCTTTATATATATACAATGCCCAACATACGATCGCGAAATTACCAAACCATCTGCTCTATTTGTATATACAAGTAATGGTGAAAGAAAAACCAAAAATTTAGTTTAAAAAAAGCGTTACAATAAAAATTAATTAATCGAAAATTAACCATTTTTTTATATTAAGTCGTTATTGCCTGGAGAAGCGGGCAGGGTTCAGCTAAGAATTAAATTTCCTATTTTTTTTTAATTCGACGCGAAAAATTGTGAATATGTGTGTTAAATGTCATGTTTAGTGCCCGTGCGAAGCCGGGACGGGCCGCTAGTATTTACATATATCATCACTACCTCAACGTTGCCAGATATTCTTTTAATTTAGTTCCAAAAAGATTATTATGGCTTATCATTCTTAAGGATCGGGGTAGACAGTTCCACAGACGAATCACTGTTATGAAAAATTTGCGCTCAGATAATAAAAACGTATAACGTATAACAAAGGCACAAGAAAAATGAAATGAAATGAAGATGCTTCGGATGACAGCAGGAGTAACAAAGCTTGATCGAATTAGAAGTACTAAGATCCGTGGAAGCCTTCATGTCAAAAGTACCATCTTGGACAAAATTCAGCACGACCGGCTCAGTTGGTATTAACATGTTCAAAGGAGAGATCCTCAGAACCCCGTCCAAAAGGCAATATCGTACAACGTTTCAACAAATTCACGACGAAAAAGAAAAGGCAGGCCAAAACACTCCTGGTACAAGCAAATGCAAAAACAGCAGCATTTGGTTGGCCTCAGACATGGAACAATCCAAAACCGGGAGGCTTGCTCACGCTTCCTGAGGTCAACGTGGCGTACCCCACAGGCGGATCACTAGTGTGAAGCAGAAAAGTGGGAGAGTTGTGATCGCTTCAAGATCACTACTCGTAACGCCGGAAATGAAAAGAAGAAGAACGCAAAGGCACAAGATTCAATGATCTATTAGAACGTAAATAACATATTTTAATAAAGAGGTACGGTGGCTGGCGCGTTTGTATGACATTATTCAATAAAGTTAACGATCTATACTTGAAAAGGTTTTCGAGAGTAACACCATAGATGGATTTAGAAAACTCAGAAACGTGGTCGTATCTTTTCAGTCCAAAAATGTATCTAGCTATGCTATTGTAAGCAACATTCAGTTTCGATTTGAGCACAATGGAATTGCGCAACTTAATTTTTTTTCTTAAGGTCTGGTCGGAATGGTGTTAAGGTTGATTCGTAGGTTGAAAAGAGTTTATTACTTTTTCGTTTTTCGAATTAGAGGGGTTTCCTACAGTGGCAAGGCTTCAGATGGAATTATTCGGGACGAACAATCTTAAGGAAGGGGCAGTGTAATGCAAACCCAACATTTAATACCAATTTCATAATCGGAAGCGTTCAACCGAAAACACAAGCGGCAACACTAGTGTAAGTGTAGAAATATACCAGGAGGGGAAATGTTTGACGGCTAAAATATTGGAGTGTGGAGACCATGTGGAAATTACTGGGAAGTTCTAGATGGAATGTCATTCGATATAAATAGGCCGCCGAGGCAACCAGATGTCAGTTTTGATTATAGAGCGATAATGTTAAGACTAAAGAGTGAGTTAATGTGATTATTGGTAGAGTTGAAATCGAATAAAGTAGATACTGAATAAAAGTGGTAGAACTAAACTGAAAAGTTAAGTTTTATTTTTGCGAACTAAGCGCACGATACAGTATTTTATCTTAAAGAAAAATTACTTTTTGATTTTTTGTTTTTTTTTTGTATTTATAATGTGCATTTTAGAAATGCTTTTTATTTACTATGTCTAAAGACAAATTTTTTATGTGGAAATTTTATGTTGAAAATGAAGTTCCTGGTTTTATTTATTTCTTTAAATACCTTTGCAAATGATACTTTTTTTAAGTTAAAATAAAGATGTTTAAGAAAAAATGTAAACTTGTCTATTATTTATCATTTTCAAAAAGCTGTGTCCAATGGACCCACCTCATAAGATACGTAACTAAATTTCACCACATCAGTTTAGGGTTAAACCATTAAGTTTTGCACAGTGTAAAATATAATTTAACTCTGTTGTAAAATCTTCTTCAACGGAATATTATTCATCCTGTGTATCATTGAATTCATGGCCGCATATTTATGTGAAAAACAATGAAAAGAATCATTAATGTATGTTAAAAAGAGCTTTTTCAGTTGTTTATAGTTGTTTATTGATTGAAACTGTCATAGAGAAGAAAATTAAATTTATGTTATATATTAGTCGATTGTGATCCGAAGATGACTGCATAGTCGAAACGCGTCATTAAAAATTATTTGATGTAACAAGACTATAAGGTGTTCTTATTTGACTTTATAACAATTAAAATATTGATCGTCTATTTTTTACGACACTCTAAAAATTACTTAAAATTCATGTCTCTAGACTAGAATACCCCCTTAAATCTTTTTTTTAAGAACGATTTTTGTTAGAACAAAAACGATATCATTCAATAACTACGTGTATAAAGAAATTTAATATCAAGATTTATAAAGAATATACCTTTAAGTTTGCTTAAAGTAATGCCACACTCAGGCGGCTCAACAGGGAGATCATTTGCTGAGATTTTAGATCCCCACCTTTTACAATTTCCGGACAGTATGAAAGCGAAAAATTCATGTCGTCATCTGTGGCATGTCATTCCTGCACTTCTTCTACAATGTCATCGGCTTCATAACTGATTTCAAAAACTGTTTTTGGAGCAATATTTTTCCTGTTCCCGAAAATGCTTTCCAATAATTCAAAACTAGGGCTAATTTTTTTAGTGTAATCTGCCACACTACCTCCTTCGCCATTTGCCAAAACACCAGCACCTGTTTTCCCTTCCAACTTACAGCATTCACATATGTTCCCTTTAAATATCTCATTTTCGCTTTCGTACATTCCCAGTTGATGTTGTTCAAAATTTCTGGCGACTTCAATATAATTTTTTGATAGAACCTAGTGGCAGTCGGTTTCTGAGAGAAAAACGATTTGATAAAATGAAAGAAAAGCAAAGCAGAAACCAGCAATTGGTTGAATGCAGACCATTGTGAAGAATTTTCACATACCTCAAATAGCTCAGGATTCTCTTTAACGTCCTCTGATAAAGCCTTAAAAAGTGAGAGAGTCTGCTCCTGACTCCAGCGATGAGGTGACCGAAGTTTACGTCGGCGATTCAGTGTTTTTTTTCTTCATTCTGGAATTAAATAGTTTTTTTATGCGTAATTCAAAACTTTGTTTTTAATAACTTAATCCGCTCATTTCCATTTTTATTTGTTCTCTAATTTTCTTTTTTGTTTGAGATTAAATGTACTTACTTCTATGTTCAACTTTATAACTCAAACGTTTCTTTCAAAATGTCACAAATGATTTTTGTGTAGTTTTACCATCTCGTTTCCGTGTCGAATTCGTGGTGTAGTCATACCAAATTTGTGTAAAATATTTTCCATACAAAATTTGACAGTTCTTTTACCAACTGGTAAACTTACACAGACCACCTGGATTACATGGGTTCTATGCTGATGCATGAATACCCCTATTGTCTAATAGCTCTTGCGACACGGGATGGCAGAACAAAGAAGAATTCGAAAAAACTGCCTGCAACAAATTTCACCGTACAATAGCAGACTATAGAATTTTCCAAGCCAGCTGAGAAGCAATCTGAGTAGCCATTAAATTGAAACCTGAATAGTTAAAATTAATTGAAGAAAGAGAACAAAAACTTCTCTGAGAGTTCAAAAAAATTATTTCGAAAGTTTTTGTTTGTCCTATTCGGAAATCAAATAATAAAAAAAATTGATTGAAATGGCTTTTAATAAATTTTCTGGCAAATTGTAAGTCGCCTATGTCACATCCGGAACACGGACATGAGTTAGAAAGATTATGTATGTGAGCCGATGGTTGATCGTGCAGCTGCAGGGTAAATGTCAATTATAGATATGTTCGTTGAATTTTACCCAGGGTTGACCCATGAGTTGTCAAAAACCGGGGTTTTCCAGTTTTTAGAAAATGCTAAACCACAAAATCACCAAACATCCCTGTAATCTCCACAAAAATAAAATTACTTGCCATTTGACTGCTCATTACCTGAACTCACCCCAGCAAAAACCTGTGGCGAGTTAAGGGAAAACCCAGGGCAAACCCAGGGCTCAAAAAACACTCAGTTTGACATTCAGGGCGAGTTTAGGTTTTTTGAAAAACGCCTTGTGGCGACCCACAATGGTAGTGATATTTATTGAGCGCAGTCATAAAAAGCTAGATTGTCAGATAAACTAAAAGACTTGATCAGTTTTACTTGGATGGTCATCTAAACTTAATGTCAGTTTAGTATGGTATTGGGATTCACTTCTCAAATCTGCGAGGAGAGATCTAGTTAAAAAAAAAATTGAATTAAATAATTTCTTTTAGTTGTTGCAAAATAGTACTTAACTAGAGTCCAACGCTTCAGTTTTCAATGTTTTTGTTTTTAGGATCATTCTAATAAGCATAATTTGTATAAGTTTCAAAAAAAAGTTTAACAAACAATTTGCTTAAAAAATATTTCTTTTGTCTGGTTTTTCATTTATAACCTTTACGTGTACGACAAATTATCGAAAAATAAATAAGAGTACATTTTAATGCCACAGCTCTCTAATAAATGGTGCGAAAAAGTAGTGACCGATAAATACCAAATCTTTATTTTAATTGCCAAGTGTGCTATTTTCTCTGATATGGGAGCTCAATGAACTAAATTTAGTTTTTCAGTCGGCTTTTCTTAACTGAAAAACTGAATCGGTAAGAAATAACAGCTGATGAATTGTCAACTGAGAAACTTTACCCTTTTGTCAATCAGAAGCCGAGAAAAGTTAGCTTAACTAAAAATCTAGCTTTTCATGAATGCGCTCACTTTCACATGGTGAGCTATTTTTTTTTTTTTTTTTTGTTGGAGGTTTTTATAATACCAGCTGGAGCACTCAGACCTAATTATTGGTCCATTGTACTACCAGATAGCAACCTTCTATTTGTTATAGCTATCCAGATGTTCGGAGAAAAGCCAAAAGACGCTGCCATGATAAGAAGCCTAAGTTACCAGGTCTCACCATCTTTGTATATTAAAACTATAGTAACATCACAGAGGGGAGATCAATGGTAGCGCCACCAACGTCTCCATTAAAGGTTTTATCGGTTCTGAAAATTTAACGCTGGTTGTTCACTTAGTTATGTGGATGGTATTTTTATGAATGCTTTAATGGTTGTGGATGGTATTTTCAAAAACAATTTAATGTGCTTAAATGATTTTCAAACAATATGTCATGATACGCCAAATGCAAAACAACAGACTTTTTATCATTTAGAATTAAAAAGCACATCACGCTTTTGTATTGCTAACACATTTACGAAGCAAAGCTAACCTAGCAAAAAACAATAATATATGATGTATTGGCAGCAAGTTGGCAGGGTTCTACGATTAAATTGTTCCGATTGAGAAGGTAGTACGTTTAATGGTGACGACAGGGGGCGATACCATCGATTT
This sequence comes from Melanostoma scalare, assembly GCA_949752695.1. Taxonomy (NCBI): domain Eukaryota; kingdom Metazoa; phylum Arthropoda; class Insecta; order Diptera; family Syrphidae; genus Melanostoma; species Melanostoma scalare. Next base: position 103,287,179 of record OX456984.1, on the reverse strand, counting down.
CCCCTCCGTGATGTTACTATAGTTTTAATATACAAAGCTCACCATGTCTGCGCCGAGTATCTGTGACCTCATGCGAGAAAAAGCAGGACATTCACAGAGGAAGTGCTCTACGGTGTCCTCATCTTCTCCACAAGATTCACAGAGTGTGGTATCACTTAAGCCTAACACGCAAAAGAGAAGTGCCCGCTGGCAACGCCAATAAGCTTTCTACAGCCTTTTCTGCTACGAGCTAGCAAAAATGTTGCAGTCTTCTTACTAACGTTGGGGAGCATACACTTGGTTTGTCTGCATCCAATGGAGGCATGCCATCTACGGTTGTGCTCTTCACAGATCCAATCGTTGAATGGAGCCCTCACTGAGGACGCTGGCAGACCAAGCGACGGTTCAGGTCCTAAGAAAGCTGTCTGAGATCCTTGCGTAGCAAAGTTCATCGGCGATCTCATTTCCAGTTATGCCGTGATGGCCTGGAACCCAAATGAGACTCAAGGAATTTAATCTTCCGATCGCATTCAGAGAGCTTTTGCATTTCTGGATCACTTTCGAAGTGGTTAGAGGGTTGAGAAGGGCCTTAAGCACAGCTTGGCTGTCGCTGCAAACAAAGATACTTCTCCCCGTCCATCCATTGTTCGTATCGTGGCTCAAGGCCATTAGGATAGCATAAGCCTCCGCTTGGAAAACGGATGCGTATGATCCCAAAGATGCGTGCAGTCGTATGTCGTCGTTCTCAGCAAAGGCACCAGCACCAGAACCCTCGTCGGTTTCGGAGCCATCTGTGAAGATACGATAACAGTTCTTTCCAGGCTCAAATTCTGAAGCGAACCAGTCCTGAACCGAAGGAAAGCTGACTGAGTAATTTTGACGCAGTTTGAGCCTTGGGATCATCGTGTCAGACGGCATATCCGTTAGACGTGAGTCAAAAGATATGCTGCTTGCAAATTCCTCAAAGCTCCAGTGCGAATTGTGCCAGAGACCACATCGCTTTAAACGAGAAATGGTCTTGAGAGTACACCCCATGATGTAGGCATCAAGGGGAGGAAGATTCAACAGTGCGTTGAGAGCAGCTCCCGGTGTGCTGGGGAAGGCCCCCGTAACACCCAGACAAATTGTTCTTTGATGTTTGGCAAACGAGGCAATAACGTATTTACGCGAGAGCTTATTCCACCAAACAACTGACGCATAGGAGATGATTGGTCTTATCATAGCCGTATAGATCCAAAGGACCCTTTTCGGTGAAAGACCCCATGTCTTACCAAAAGCTCCTTTACATTGCCAGAAAACTGACAGTGCTTTAGTAGTTTTAGACTCGACATGTTTCGACCAAAGAAGTTTGTTATCCAGGATTACTCCAAGATGCTTGACTTCATTTGAAAAGGGGATGTTGACGCCTTTAAGCGTAATTTGGGTCAGACCAGTCAATTTTCCACGTCTCGTAAAGAGGACAACCTCGGTTTTAAGAGGATTGACGGAGAGACCGTTTCTAACACACCAGGTGTCAATCATACAAAGCGCAGCCTGTGCTCGAGAACAGACAGCTTGGAGGCTGGAGCCAACCGAGAGCACGGCTACGTCGTCTGCATATGCTTGGGCATGAACGTTAGAACCATTGAGCATTACAAGTAGAGAGTCGATCAACATGCACCACAGAAGAGGAGATAAAACGCCACCTTGTGGATAGCCCTTATTTACTCCCGTTGCAACATATTGTCCAAAGTCCGCCTCAGCCATTATGGTTCTCTTCATTAGCATTGCTTTAGTCCACAACACTAATGACTCGTCGACACCGTGTTTTCTGGCAGCATTGCACATACCATCGAAGCAAGCATTGTCAAAAGCACCTTGAATGTCGATGAAAATGCCTACCAAGCTCGCAAGTCTCGCAAGCTTTGGTAAGCATGTTGCATCTGAGACAGAGGGTGTAATTGGAGTGAGGTTTTACGAATGTAAATCTCAACCATTCTTTCCAGCGTCTTAAGCAGAAAGGAGGTGAGACTTATGGGTCTAAAGGCTCTTGGCGAGTGAGTAGTCTTGTTGACCAATTTTTGGTATGAAGGCGACTCTAACACTCTGCCATGGAGTTGGTAAATACGCTAGGGCTAAACTACCAGTGAAAATATTATCAAAGTAGGAAGCAAAAGGTTTATACTTTCCTGCAACATAGCTGGGTAAACACCGTCAATGCCAGGTGACTTGAAACTGTCAAAAGATGCCACGGCATATTTGATGGCTTCGTCGGTAAAAACTAACGATGACGTGTACCAGCTAAGTCGAGTGGATTTATCGGATTCACCTGTAGATTGCTGTGGTCCGATTGATATCTGGTTTCCTGGAAAATGAGTTTCCAGCATAAGACTGAGTGTCTCTGCTTTGGACTCGGTATAGGAACCGTCTGATTTCCTGAGCGTTTCTAGTTTGTTTACCTTGCTCCTTTTAAGGGCTTTAGTAATTCGACAAGTTTCACTGAGTGTTTCTATACTTTCACAGAATTCTTTGTAAGAGGCATTCTTTGATCTTCGAATTAACCTTTTAAAGTCCTTCTGTTAAGATCGATAAAGGTTCCAGTCGTCATCTGTTTTGGTCTTGAGGGACTTATTCAGAATACTTCTGGTTTCCCTGCAAAGTTTCTGTAGTTCATTGCTGCACCACGGAAACATAGATCTACTAGGTAATTGTCTAGCTGGACATGTCAGCTCGAAGCTACTTGTAAGGCACAATTCACTTCTAGAACTGCATCTTCCACTTTTTTTGATGTTGAGAGCTTAGGTAGAGTTTTGACGAAATTACCGAGCTCATCGTGGAAAAGTGTCCAGTTAGTTTTTCTGGGATTTCTTGTAACTAAAGGAGTGGGAATCACATTTGCTACATGGAATTGAATGTATCTGTGGTCTGAGAGTGACACGTCCAGCAACACTTTAAAGTTGGTAATCTCCTTGGCATATCTGTTAGATAGTGTCAAGTCAATTTCGTCCTGTCGTATAGCCGTAACAAAAGTTGGCGTATTACCAACATTGTTAATGTCTAAGTCAGAAGACAGAATGTAATTTAGAAGATGGTTGCCTCTCATGTTGCATTTGACGCTGCCCCAAACTATGTTTTGAGCGTTAGCATCACAGCACATGATAAGCCCCAACTTCCGGTTTTCACAAAACCCCACAAAAGCTAATGATGAAGTTTAAGCGCGAATAGACGTCAAAAAAAGTTCGTCCGGTAAAACATTTTTATTTGCATTTGTATAGACACATCATAACACTCTAAGCGTGAAAAGTAATACTTTGAGGACTTGGCCTTCCAAATCAAAAATTATCCGGAATAATCAAAGTCTAAATAGTAAATTAAGAAAAGTTGAAATCGTGTTTTTAATTTTTTGCAAAAATTCGGTGTTTTAAGCTGTCAAAAGTTTTCTCTTCGATTTCCATAAAAACGCTTTTCGTGATCGTTTAGTTAATATGACAAGCCGAGAGGGTCTACGATCTGGTTTGGGTGGCAAAGAGAAAACCAGCGATACAGAAACACAAAAAAGAATGGGTAAGCAAAAAATAACCACTCCGCTTACTCCTACCACCTCGACATCTGGCACTCCCCCCAATCAATCAACTGCAGCACTCACCAAAAAACTAGCTCCAACTACAACACTAGCCTCGGCTCTTAAAAACAGTGACTTAGACATGGACAAATTTATAAAGAGCATAACTGATGACATCGTGAATCGCATCACAGCAGAAATCAAAGACCTGCGAATCGATTTTATCCAACAAATAAACACCATCGAAAACAAACTACCCGCCCATATCAACGAAACCAACGCAGCTGTCGACGCCCTCAAGGATCGAGTAAAAACACTGGAAACACGCCTAAAATCTCACCTAATGGTCAATGAAGATGTAGCAGACCTACAAAAGAGATGTGATATTTATGAACGAAGAGAAGTCTCCACCGACGCCGTTCTTCTCGGCATCCCAGAAATTCAAAATGAAAATATCACATCCATTTTTAACAACATATGCCATGTCATTGAGTGTGACCCCTCTCCTCTGCAAGCTGTTTTTAGAATAAAGAAGGGTAACAACAATTCTGTGTATAACTCCCCCATTGTCCTCAAATTTAGAACTCCAAACGAAAGAAACAAGGTTTTAAAATGTATTGCCAATTTCCACAAAATCAAAAAAAGGCAGCTTAATTTGACAGACATAGGTTTTAACGTGCAAGGAAGAGACAACAGAAACAAAAACAATGTTTACTTGCATGCGAGTTTGACGCCCACAAACCGCTCTTATTTTAGACAGGCAATGCGATTAAAACAGAATGGGTCACTCTACAGCGTTTTTACATGGTCTGGTCTAATCTTCGCTAAAAAGAGTGCAGATTCTGAGAGCATTCTCATAAATACCAATGCAATTTTGAATGCACTAACCGCCGAAGCGACGACGAATGCATATGATGAAGAAGCTCACCTCTAAAATGTAACAAGTTTGCAATGAGGAACAAAATGTTGGTCGATATTCAATCAGGTTTTCAACCTAAGCACATCTGCACTACTGCAATATTGAAAGTGGTTGAGGATATCAGGAAAAGCCTAGACAACAATGATGTTACTTTCTTGGTTCTCCTAGATTTTTCGAAAGCCTTCGATATGGTCGACCATGCTCAACTCCTTAAAAAACTACAGTTCTCGTACAACTTCTCAACTGACGCAATCAAATTAATTAAGTCTTATTTGAGTGACAGAATGCAGGCCGTTTGTGTTGATGATAAACTTTCAGGATTCCTTCCTGTGCCACGTGGTGTCCCCCAAGGATCAATATTGTCACCACTGCTCTTCTCATTATACATTAATGAAATTGCGTCTTTTATCACCCAAACATCTAATCATTTTTACGCCGATGATATCCAAATTTATAAAAGTTGTTCACTCGGGCTGATAGAGGATTGCGTCATCACAATTAATGAGCAGCTTGGTATGATCTCTGACTGGTCGATTAGTAACGGTTTGAGTCTAAATCCTACTAAATGCAAATGTCTTGTAATATCAAAAAAAGCTCTTGATTTAACATACTTCCTATCAGTTTTACTAAACAATACTGCATTAGAGTTTGTTAACACTGCGAGGAACTTAGGGATTGTCTTTAACAGAACACTGACTTGGAACAACCATATTTATTCAATTGTCGGAAAAGTGTATGGAGTTCTCCGTACTCTATGGCACTGTCAACAATTCACACCAATTAATACACGAATAATGCTTGCAAAGACCCTAATCATACCAGTGCTTACTCATGGCTGTGAAATATTTCTCAATTGTGATTCCTCTTGCAGAGCAAAATTAAAGGTCGCATTCAACAGCACTATTCGTTACATTTACGGACTTCGAAAATATGATCATGTCTCGCATTTAAGTATGAGGCTTCTTAATATGTCGTTTAAAAACTATTTAAATTTTCGCACAGTAAAAATGCTTTACAATATTATGCAATCGCATAAGCCACAGTATCTTTACGAATTTCTTCGCTTCGCGGAATCAAACCGTTCGATCACAATTATTCTTCCCAGATTTAATTGTCTAACATCTGAAAGACAGTTTTTCATCACCGCAATCCGTCTCTGGAACTCACTTCCCTCTAATTTGAGGAAAAACAACAACATGGAAAAGTTTCACAAAGAATTATTTGTTTACTTAAACAACCAAAGCAACTAGTTTCAGTCGTCAGCCTTATTTAATTTATTTTAATTTAGTTTCTCCTCTGCCTCAATCTTCTTTTATCTTTTATTACTCTCTTTTCTTCTATTTCTTTTTTTTCGATTTAATTTTTAAAATTTTTTGTAATGTATTATTTTACTAAACGCATAGATATGTACTTCTTATTTAAAATTTATTATATATAATTGGATTTAACATAATACTCTTTTTGGAAAAGTACATCATTAACAACAACTATCACTATTTAATAAGATTTATCTTAATGTGTTAGCTTATGAATACTTAATAAACTAAACTAAACTAATCCACAACCTGTCTTGAGGGAGGGGGTAGAATGGAGTTCCAGGGAAAGTAAACTGACGCAACGACGAAAGTTTTCCACTCACCGTTCGTTTCGTAGTTTATCATAGCCGCAACCAGGTCTTGACCACAGAAGTGATCAAGTTTAGTTGCTGCAAAAGAGCTCGATATGATGAGACAGGTCCGGGGTTAGTCAGACCGTTCATCATAGGCTGACAAAAGCGCGGTTCTTCGATCGATTGCTAATTACCGTATGATATCAAAACAACCACTGCGACTTCGCGATTTTGGGTTTGTTGACAATGCAAATGCCAACAACAACAGCTACAACGACTATGTGGTATTCATTCATGAATGTTTAACTTTGAAAAATCGCTCTTTTTTGCAAACTGCAATCAAACTCAAAAGAGATCACAAGCTTTTCTCTGTTTATACAATGCGTGGACTTGTTCATATAAAAAAAAATAAAAATGATAAACCAATCTTAATTAATAATGCTGAGGATTTGGCTACTGTTGCTGCTGCCCTGACGACAAATGAAGCTGATTACGGAAATTAAGTAGACAAAGCTATAATCATCATCACCGTCTTCTTTAACAGTTTTTTTTTTCTTTAAATCTTTAAATTCTTTTTCTATTATATTATTTTTATTCTTATACATAACTAACTATTCATAATCTTGATATACTTTTTTGTAATGCATTTAATAATGAAACTTTTCTTTCCCATTTTTAAGCTTCTTCTTAATTCATGCAGAATATACCATTTATTTTTGTTTATCTTCGAGTTTGAGCCGTTGTTATTTGTTGGGTCGAGTCTAACTATCGATGATGCATTCTATATTACTTGTATAAAGGTGTGCGGTATTAGCCGCCAATTGTTTTTGGTTTCCATTAATGGCTGGCCCTAATATAGTAAGTAATAATAGGAACTCCACAACTGTTGATAATAATGAAATCTCGCGTAGTATGATTAATATATTGTGTAGTCAGCGTACTGGTCTTCAGGTCTGTTGTATAAACGCTCAGAGTTTACTTCCGAAAATCGACGAATTTAGGTATTTGTTTGAAGATTCTAAGGTAGATGTTGTGTATGTGACTGAAACATGGTTTCGTTCAGAGATAAATGATCTTTTGTATAATTTAAAAGGTTTCAAACTGTTTAGGCGGGACAGAGTGGGTAGAATAGGGGGTGGAGTAGCTATTTATGCTCGCTGTGAGCTAAATCCGGAATTTGTATGTGAATCTTTACCTAGTGATGATATTAATTTTGTCTTTACTAAAGTCACTTGCAAGGACAACAAAATTGTATTAGGATGTGCATACAGACCAAATAAAAATGTAAATACTACATCATTATTAACTAAGTTAGATGAGTTGGCAAATGTATCACCATATATCATATTGGGAGGGGATTTCAATAGCAACTTGATTTCGGAATCCACACTTGTTGATGACCTTAAAGTTCTCAGTATGCATCCAGTGAATACATCAACTCCAACGCATTTTACCAAGGAATCAAGTACCCTGCTTGATGTATTTTTTGTAAGCCACTTAAATAAAGTACTTCACTTTGATCAACTGTCTGCACCGTGTTTCTCAAACCATGACCTGTTGCATATAACTTTTGAGTGTGATCCTTTAGTTTCTAGTAACAGTTACAGCTACAGGGATTTTAAAAACATTAATTACAATCGCTTAGAACACGATCTACAATCAATCGATTTTTCTCAAGTGTCAAGAATGATATCTGTTGATGACCAAGTTGAATTTATTCAGAATAATCTAAATTTTCTCTTTGACACTCATGTCCCTATCAAAACGAAAAATATCAGGTGCAAGGATCATCCATGGTTTACTAGTAATATAAAAACGCTAATCAATCAACGCAATATGGCTTATAAAACATGGAAACGTTTTAGACTGGAAATACTTCGGAAAGTTTTTACTGACCTGAGAAATAAAGTTGTGTTTGAGATCAAGGAATCAAAAAAACGCTATTATTCCTCTCGACTAAATCCTTCTCTAGCTGGTCATAAACTCTGGAGAAATCTAAGGGATATAGGTGTTGGGAAACATACAAATAGTTCAGGTCATGAAATTAATTGTGATGAACTGAATGAAAAGTTCATCATTCAATCCAATATTCAAAACGATCACTCTTTTTTCTTAAACCCGGTAGCCAATAGCCTTTCATCTAATGGTTTCAGCTTTTCCAACGTAACTGAAGAGGAGGTCCTTAAGTTCTGTCTATCAATTAGATCTAATTCAGTTGGTTTCGATGAGGTCCATCCGGTTTTCTTAAAGGCAACTCTTCCGTACACCCTGAAACCCATTACCCACCTCTTCAATACTGTCTTAATGACTGGAATATTTCCTGCAAACTGGAAACGAGCTAAAATCATTCCAATACCAAAAAATCGTAGCGAGTACCGACCAATAGCTATTTTACCTTTCTTATCAAAAGTTCTTGAAAAAATCCTCAACACACAGATTAGACACTACTTGGATCAAAATGATTTTCTATGTCCAAATCAATCCGGATTTCGCCCTGGCCATAGCTGCACGACAGCTCTTTTAAATGTTGTCGAAGAAATAAGAGAGAGTGTTGACAAGAACTATGTTACTTTCCTCACACTCTTAGACTTTTCAAAGGCATTTGATACCGTGGACCACCATAACTTATGCACTAAATTGAAGGATAAATTTCAGTTTGTTTCATCTTCAGTGAAACTTATTTTTTCCTATTTATCTTCAAGGTATCAAGCAGTGGTTGCCAACAATCAAACGTCAACCTTCCTTCCGCTAAGTTGTGGTGTTCCCCAAGGATCGATTTTGGGACCTCTTCTTTTTACAATGTATATAAATGAGCTACCGTCTCTAGGTTTCAATTCGTCCTTTCATATGTATGCGGACGACGTACAGCTTCGATATAGCTGTCCTCTCGGTTTAATCGAAAGTGGGGCATGGGACATAAACGAAGATTTAAAAAAGGTCCAATTGTGGTCACAATCTAATGGACTATGTTTAAATCCAAGCAAAACCAAATGTCTGATTATTTCTAGAAATGCAAAAGAAACGGATTATTTTCCCTCATTACTGCTCAATAATACTTCTATCCAGTTTGTTGAATCAGCAAAAAACCTAGGAGTAGTATTTAACAGAACGCTTACCTGGACAAACCACATAAATATAATCATCGGAAGAGTATATGGAGGCTTGCGAATGTTATGGACTACACAACACATTACTCCAATCAAAACAAGAATGATACTTGCCAAATCACTTCTCATTCCCTTATTATTATATGGCTGTGAAATATTTAGTAATTGTAATTTCAGGGAATAAAGGAATCTTAATGTTGTTTATAATAGTGTAGCAAGGTATGTTTTTGGTATGCGTAGATATGAACATATCTCTGCATACTCAAAAATAATACACGGTGTCTCTCTTAATAATTTATTTGCAATGAGAACCCTCGTAATGCTTAATAATGTTATGCAAACAAAAAGACCACAATATCTTTACAACAAAATTCAGTTTCCCCGCTCCAACAGAACCTTTGATCTTACTCCTTTACGCTACTCTTACCTTATTTCTAGTCGTCAATTTTTTGTACACGCGATTCGGTTGTGGAACTCCTTACCTGTGGGTATAAGGATGATGGGATGCAGCTCTCGGTTCAAGACGAGACTTGGACAATATTTTGCGGCCCTTTGATGATAAACAATTCTTAACTTTCTCAACTTTATTTTGGTATCTTAATGGTTTTATTATATAATGCAAAATTCTTTCTTTTTTTAGTTTCTAATCAAATGTAATTTCCAACTTTCTTTTTTTTCTTTTTTCTTATTTTCTTTTTTTGATTTCTAATCAGAAGTAATTAGATTATTTTTTTTACTTATTATCATTCAATTTTTGTTTATATAAATAGTATACTATACTGAATCTTGCACTATCTTAAAAGATGTTGTATCTTATTGTGTAAGAAATTGCTATAAATAAATAAATAAATAAATAAATAAATAAAATAAAATATTGAACCCTCGTAGCCCTCCAAGACCAAGAACTCGGCCGTTCCAGGCCCATGGCTCTTGGATTGCTACGAGGTGAGTTTTTGTATTCAACACGGAAAGCCTGCTACATAGGAGTGCAGTAGCAGCCTTAGAATGTTGAAGGTTTATCTGAGTTATTATCATTGATAAATACTAGTAATCCATCCATCACTTTCACCGATTGGAATGAAGTTGGAAATAAATCCTTCCAAGATGAAAATGCAGACGTACCTAGCCTTGATGATAGCCACAGAAGCTTGAACTACTCCCACAACAAGGTTAGAACCGTCTTCACCATCCCGATTCCTAGCCTTCTTGTGGTAATGGACTTTCCACTTCGTAGTGTCGATACCATCATTCTGGGTAACGAGACGTTGTAGCACATCTTCAGTTTTCCTGAATTGCCCCGGGATAAAACATATGGCTTTTGTCAAAACTGGCACCCTGTAAATTTCAAAAGAGGAATTTAGGACGGGTGGAATTTTAGGCACAGAGGCACGTAGCCAGTCAGCGGTCTGCTGAACACTCGACCAAAAAGGTTCCGTCCTCCAAACAACATCCCTCAGATTGCATCTGCGTACTCTCTGCCATAGCCAGCTCCCACAGATTATCTTCACAGTGCTTGCGCTCTGTGATGGTCATGCTGTTGTAATTGCCAGCCTTACAGATACGCACTTTGAAAAGCGAGACAGCCGCTCTTTTATAGGGCAGCCGTCTTTTATTTTGCTGTGCGACGGATTTTGCTCCTTTCGAGGCTTTATCCCGTCCGGTCAGTGTCCGTGGACCAGACTGACTAGCAGTCACGGTTTCATTCACCAACGTTTCGGTTGGACCTCCAGGAGTTTTAACCATGCTGGCTTCGTCCCTTCCAGCCAGTGTCCGTGTACCGAATTCGCAAGCCTTGCGACCTGTTCCTTCAGTTTCATTCACCGACTTTCAAGTTAGACCAACAGGAAGATTTGCAGAGCTTCCGGAAACCTGCTTCCTTTTGACCCTGCTCGCGTTTGCAGAACTTGGGGTGACTTCGGTTACAGGAGACCGTCCTGAATTGGTGGGTGAGACCTCTTCAGACCTGTCCCTTTTCGCCGCCGTCACCAAAGGTTTGCAACTTAATTCAGTGCCTTCGGCCACCTTGGTGTCCTCTTTGCACTGAGCCTTTGCCGCTCGCCTTCTCTCCAGCTTCTGTTGGCGCTTGGAAAGCTGTTCTCCGGAGGATGCCATCGTTGGTGTGTGATCCACTTGTTCAGCTTCACTTAGTCCGGTGATAGCATCGCTCTGGCCAACAGCTAAGCCCGGATGAGAGATTAGCTTTGGAAGTAATACCTCCGAGCTGCCTTCTTCATCTTTCCAGCTCAGACCACGAAGAGCTTCATGGAGAGAGCTGAAGGAGTCATCGGTTGCGGTACCTTCGACTCGCGTGTATCCACCAGTTAAGGTGTGTGGTTGTATGTTAGATGGGGCCTCCAGAATCCGTGCCCCTGCCGTAGTGAAGACTACGGGTGGATTTTCGCTTTTACGATTGCCACCTGGAGAATAAAAATCCTTTGGGTTATCTTCCATACTGTTTTTGATCAATTCTTGGTTTTTCATTTATTTTCCCCATCCTTCGACCACCTTTCGGCATCGAGCTCGGTTCAAATTAACTACTTAAGCCCCCCCACCGCGACAAGGTGACTGATCGTCGGGAAGTGTGACTGATCGTCGGATGGTGAGCTATCAAAAAAAAAAAAACCATCAAAAATTTAAATCCTATAATTTGCACTAACTACAAATTCATCAGTCTTTAGGCTGTGTGTGAATTGCATTAAAATTTCTTACCTTGGCTAAATTTTGACATTTGTTTTGCGGTGGATTCAGATGTTAAATTTTTGCTGTGTGAATTGCGTTAAAAAGGATATTTTGAAACACTGTTTTCTCTAAAATTCCTTTATAGTTTAAGAAATTTCCCTGCAAAAATTCCTTCTCATCGTTTAATTTAATGTATTTTTTATTTGAAATAAAGCAAAAAAAAAAGTTGTGAATGCAAAAAGAACACACAGCCTAAAGGCCCCGGCCCATAGAATTCGTTGCGTCCGCTCGCAGCAGGAACTGACAGCAGTGAGTTTTTTGTACACAACGGATTGGGTTGACCCATAGAATCCGTTGCGGTGTTTTGAAAGATATAAATTATAGTCAAAATGAGTAAGAGAAACCAGAGATGAGTCGATGAGTCAACTGCTATTAGAGATGAGTGAGATCTTCATGAAATATTTCACAGTTAGAGTTTTTTTGAGGTGGTGTATATAGAACTTAAAGTTATCATAAAAGTAACTTCCGAAGAACAGCGGATTAAGAAATTTTGAGCACGAATTATGATAACAAAGTATAAAAGTGAGGACTATCTTTATAAAGACTATATTTCGGAGATACTCTCCTTTAGATCATAACGAGTTTTTGAAAAAAATAGCTTTTATTATTGAAAACAAAATGAAATTAAAGCGAATTTAAATGTAAATCTATACTATACATCTTCAGTAGTAGCAAACAGATTTTATTTTCTTATTCAAATCATTGTGTATAACAAAATCAAATAAAGCATGGCAATGCCGTCTGCCTGGTTGACAATCCAAATAAATTACATAAATACATTAGTTGTGTTTTAGTCTCTTAAATATCGTAAACAAATTTTCCCCACGTAGTTCCAATAGCTCTCTCTGCCTTAACTAATTGTTCACTCAGATGCTTTTCCATGCTTAGGTTTTTTGTCAAGCACACTACTTGGTATCTAAATTCGTTCACGACTTCAATAGGTGTTGAATTGTGGAACCATCTTTCGTTTTGGCTATTTCTTCCTCCACCATTTCTGAAGATCATTACCTTTGATTTGTTTGAATTAACTTGAAGATTCCACGTTGTACAGTACCTATGAAGTTGATTGATCATCAATTGAAGCCATTGGGGTGAGGTAGATAGTAGTATGTCGTCAGCGTAAAAGAGGGCCTTTATAATTGTCCCCGCAAATTCCACGCCTTCGGCAATTTAATCCGTTAGATCCTCTATAAAAAACGCAAATAAGAGAGGGCTCAGTGCATACCCTTGTCGAACGCCAGACTCCGTTTGAAACCATTCGGATATTTGCTCTCCATTCCAAACTGCTGCCTTAGTTTCCTTATATACAGATTTTGTAAAGCTTTTCCAAACTTTGTGAACACCCCAAGTCCATAGAGCTTGTAGATAAGCGCTTGCCTATCCACCGCATCAAACGCTGCTTTAAGATCGATAGAGAAGCTGTAAAGTTTTTTTCTGTTTTGAAGGAAAGATTCTCCAATGCTTTTTATTACAAAAATATGATCGACCGTAGAGTACCCCGTCCTGAGACCAGCTTGATATTCATTCAATAAATGGTTTTGGTTGATCCAAGTATTGAGCCTCTGTTGCAAAATTGCGGTAGATATTTTATACGATGCATTAACTTATCCCCCGATAGTTCTCCGGATTTGGCGTACTTTCTTTTTTGTGAATTGGAAAGATTAGGGTTTCTTTAAACTCTTGTGGTACGGTACCAAGATTAAGTTGAAAGAATAATAATTTATAAATCTCACAGACGATGGAAGCATTGCATTTGAAATGTACATCTGAGAAAATATAAAAAGTGTTTCAACTGTTAAAAACTTTACTAATCTTTTCATTTATTGATTGAGCTTATTTATAAGTTCAAAGGCTCCGTACTTAGAGAACTCATTAGGTATTCCATCGGAGCCTGCTGCCTTGCCATCTTTTAAATTCTTCAACACGTTAATTATCTCTTCATGAGTTATTCGCGCATCCAACAACTGATTTTCGATCCTTGGTTCAGCGTAAGCAATGTTAACATTACTGGAGTGGTGATTTAAAAGTTCCTTGAAATGTTGGTAGAGTACTCTTGGTTTGAGATCTCGATGAAACTTATTTCCGTTTAAGTGTTTTACCAAACTCCAAAAATCGGTAGATTTCCTGCACTTCGCAAGTCTCCTAGACTCCTCTTCGAAAAAAATTTTTCGCTTGCGTCTACACATGTCTTTGAAAATCTTATTTTCTAAGTATTGACTTTTGAAAATTTTGTCGTGTACACGAAGTGACTTAAATCATGCAAAAGAATTTTCCTTCATCTTTTATTAATACAATAAGTTGGACATCCAACCACGTAGTTAATTTGTCAAAAACTTGCCTCAATTTCAATTTTGAAAAGAAGTATTGGGCGAATTCCTAAACGCAAGCTATGCTAAGTGTTAAAGTCGGCACTA